>CM066990.1:98074372-98744372 GCA_033977485.1 Hydrangea macrophylla | reverse complement strand
ACAGATTGGGAGATGGGAACCAAAGAGGATGAAAACAAGGACAACTTACCAGTCATATGATCACTGGCACCAGAATCCAGAATCCACGAGGGGTTGCTAGACCCAACATGGAGTGCAGTAGAAGGAGTACCTGAAGCCAAAGTAGCAGTGGGAGTGGTGCCAGAATGAGAACCTTGCTGAAGTAAAGCCCCTATTTGAGATTGAAGGTGGCCCATCTGAGTCTGGAGTTGAAGGAGATCCGGAGTAGGAGTATTCTCAACTATAGCAGCAGTACGGGATGGACCCTTTCCTTTGTTGCGGGCACCTTTCTCACGAAGTTCAGGATGGAGTTTGAAGCAGCGATCCTTAATGTGACCAAGATTACCACAGTGAGTGCAGAAAGGGCGATTACCAGATCCAGGAGGACGAGTGAATGGGCCCGTTGGGGCAGCAAGAGCCATCTGATCAGGCACCTGAGTTGGTTCAGGTACAGCCGGAGGTTGAAGCAAGTGACGACGTCTCTCATCGCCATCAATAGTAGCAAAAGCCTCAAATAAAGAAGGCATAGGGGATGTGTTTAAAATCTGAGTCCGGAGAGATTCGAACTCAGGTTTTAGACCCATCAAGAACTGGTAGGTGTGATGGCGATTGAGACGTCGGAGAGCAATAGTAGCTGCTTCAGGCGGAAATTCACTAAGAGGCTCATACTGAGCCAGTTCTTCCCAACGGGACTGAAGGTAACCAAAATAATCAGCAACTGAAAGACCTAATGTAGCCTGAGAAGCCTGTGCAACATCCCGATAAAGTTCGAAGATACGGGAATCATTGCACTCATGAGCATACATTTGAGTCAGAGAGGTCCATAGGCTGGAAACAGTATTATGAAACATGAACATATGATAAATTCGATCTTCCATAGAGTTAAATAACCACCCCAAAATGGTGCAGTTATCAATATCCCACTGAGCAAATGTAGGATCAGAGAGCGCTGGTTTGGGTACAGTGCCTAGAATCCATCCAGACTTACCTTTGCCTCCAAGATAGAGACGGAAAGAACGGGACCATGCGGCAAAGTTCCTTCCACTCAACAACACACTAGTAACCCGTTGAGCAGGGGTGTGTTGAGAGAGAGACAGATCTGGACGACCAGGAGTAATAGGATCAGTATCTTTTCCGTCGAGAGCCATACCGGAGTGTCTGAACCCAAGAGAAAACCAACAAGAGTTTGGAAAATCGAGAAGATGAAGGGCTGCCCAGAACAGGTGAAGCACAGATGGGGCAACCGGAGACCAAATAAAGGTCTGAAAGAGAGATGAGAAGGAGCACTAAGGCTCTAATGCATCACAGGGATGCAGGAGGGGCCCACAGAGGGGCGGAGGACAGCGCAAAGGCTGTCGGAGAGGCACAAGGGCCTCGGTGGAGACCTGGGAAGTGCGCCGGAGCCCTGGGGGGCTTGTGGGACCCTCGGCTGGTGGTGGGGGGCTGCGCCGAGGTGGGCTAAGGGTGGGAGGTGGTGCGGCGAGCCTAGGAGAGGCTGTGGGTGGCGACGGCTGGTGGTGGGGAGCTAGGGTTTGGTGTTTTTGTTGTGGCTTTGATACCAAGTAGAAAGATAGAAGAATTGATGATTTTATTCATTCACAAAGAGTATGTATATATACAAGCTAGGAAAGACAAAGAGAATAAAAGGAAAGAAAAGAAAAAGGAAATAGACAAATATAATAAATTACAATCAATCTATTCCTAATCAGAATCTATTCCTAATCAGTCCGTGAATACGTTTGACTATAATAAATATATATTCCAACAGATAATATAAAAACAAAAGTTACAAAACATGCCAATATTACCTTGGCTGCCCCTCCGATCCAATACTTCTGAGCCGATTCACATGGAGTATTGATGACAAACTCTCCAGTGTTTGTATCATATGTGGATACTGTTTCGATACCTCGAACCTGAAAACAATAACCCATGAAGCAATTAAGGAAACATGGGCAAATGAGCGGGTGAAAATACATAAAAGTCGACGAACTACCCATACTAATTGATTGAACGACCTTTACATACATTACTTCCATGCCCCAATTCAGTCATTGCAAAGCAACCCTTGACCACATAATTTTCAGTGTCCCTCAACCACTTGTCATGATGGCGCTTTGTGCCAAAGAACTGGATTGCACCACCCCTGAAATTCATTCATAAAGACAGCATCTGGCTAAAAACAACTACTTCGAAAACCAGATATGACTTTAATTGACAAAATATACTGTTAAAAGCTTGAACCGTAGAGTCCTATGTGACCCGGACTTGGCATAAAAGGAATCGTGTCCGTGTCAACGTGGATATGACAAGTGTACCGACACGGGATATGTGTCGGACTTGTTTCATACCATGTCGGGCATGGCTTGCTATCAAAAATATAATCTAAAGAGATAAACTGTTCCCTAGACTCAAATGTCTTGTTACTGTGTTTAGGTTGTCAGTACATTTAATTGCCTCATATCCTAGTGTTGAAGTAGAGCTACTTTTCCAAAAATTATTTAAACACCATCAAAATCATGTGTGAAATAATAATAAAATAAGAGTAACGTGATCCTTTAAGGTTTATAAACATTTGAATATAGCTAATTTTAAGAATGTCTTGTTCTATTTCTTGTTTGACATGTTCTCGTACCCGTACCTAAATTTTGGATCATTTATGGCCGAGTCCCCTTATCCTAAAATATTGGGATCTACCGAGCCCGACTCCTGGATTCTTATCAACACCGACACACGTACCCGAGTACGAGTAACATAGCTGTGAACTGAACAAGCTAACCCATCCAAACCGAACCAAAGCCTTTTACTCGATTTCGTCTAAATCGGTTTGGATGGCGGGATCAAATTTTTATTGGTCAGTTTGAGTGGCGGTTTGAGAGACTAATAACCGACAACAACCGACCGGAACCATTACAAGCTAAAGCTACAGCTACTTTGGGTTTTTCATCAGTCACTCTCTCTCTCTCTCTCTCTCTCTCTCTCTCTCTCTCTCTCTCTCTCTCTCTATCTAAGTTTGCACCGCCCTAATTCCCTAAATCAATTTCTTTTCTCTCACATCCTTCTTCTATAAAGTTCAAAGCTTCACCCTGAGGCAAGATTTCTCTGATTAATTAAGGTGAGTCTATTTCGAACTGTCAACTGAATTTCTTGAAGATTGAGCAACACAAATTCTAGCGATTAATCTCATAGTGAATATGCATATTTGGTGGATATAGGCAGGTTTTCCCAAACCATATAAATTTGGTGTCCTCCATATTTCAAACTGTTTACTTATTGTCATTTAACACAACAGAAGTTTACCTATTGTCATTCTAGCTCACCAATTAAGTGAGGGAGCCAAAAGGGAATTCACGCTAAACTATTTGTCCATCTTGAGGTTCGTCCCTCTCAACTATCTTACTCTTGGACCTCTCTTAGGAAAGCCAAAGGCCGAGTTGGTTCCAAAATCCATATCAGTACAAAAAGGACACTAATTTCACGAAATCGAAGTGAAAATTTTGATACTGAGGCAGCTATCAGGGGCGGACCCAAAGAGAGACCGGGGGCTTCTGCAAAAATTTTGAAAATTTTGAGGGTCTATATAGAATTTTGAAGATTTGAAAATATTTTATAGGGTCTATATAAAATTTTGAAGATTTGAAAATATTTTATATAGTGACCCCCAAATTTGTGACTTAACACATAGTGTCTATTTGACTTTCATTATGTTAAAATGGTGATGGGTTAAAAATAACATTGCAGTATTAATAACAATATCCACTAATGTGACATTAAAAGTCCCTATTAATGGGGAAAAAGAAGAGTAATATCCTTATTCAGCTCAGGAGATAAACAATGTCTAAATCAAATTTGCCACAACTACTTGTTCGCCTCTTTGTCTCACTTAAAAATAAAAAATATGCATAAGTGACCAAAAAAAAATATTTCGGGGGCAGCCCGCATGGAACTTGCCCCCCTTGCACAAAATACTGAATGCGCCACTGGCAGCTATAACGTACCATAGAAAGAAATGGACACCAAGCTTAATGGCAAGAGAGAGATCAAACACGCCCACAACCTCAAGAAAAGCCAACTTTCGCATCTCAGCTTCAGGGCCTTTAGCCGTAAGCCACCCATTGAAAACCCCTCGATCCAACAAATACTCAATTCGCTTCATCGTCATCTCTCTCTGCTGCTCCATCGACTGATTATAGTCCGGCGTCACATACAATTTCCCACCCCTATCAACAGGAGAGAACAATTTGCCCTGCATCATCAGTCCGAACAACCAATCTCGCTCCTCCAAATTGTGGCCGTCCATGAGCCTCCGCATCGATTTGGTGTCGAAATCGAAGGTCTCGGAGAGCTCCGGCGGAGAGTATTGGAGGCAAACGGAGGGCTCGAGAGATGGAGGTGAAGAGAGAGAGTTGTTGGATTGATTGAGGTGTCTTGCGATGACTTGAGTTCGAAACGTCACTCGATCGATCCCAGACGAAGAAGAAGAAGACGCCATTGATGAGGTTGAAGGTTAGGGTTTTGACTCCGATAGGCTATGGAGAATCAGGTTTCAGATGACCCTGGCCCCCGGGTGTTCGAAATTTGGGTGCAAGTGTATATCAAAACCTTATCTATAATGAAAGCCACCAATTGATTTTTACCATGTCATCTTTCTTTAACGGGAAACTAACGAAGCTGGGCAATGCGAAGACAAATCATTCTATTTCCCTCCACTTTTTAGTTGGGATAGTTTTCCCGCCATTTTTTTTTTAGCTTCTTTCTTCCCGCCAGTTGTTGGGGGACAATATTTGGGACACACCCAAAAAAAAAAAACACAATTTTTGGGACACAACTCAAAAGATGTGTTTATCTCTCATGTGTTGTCACTGGACCCCCACAGTGACATTACTCCAGTGACAACACAGGATAGATATAGACACGTCTTTTAGGTTGTGTCCCAAAAATTATGTCTTTAAGTGTGTCCTAATCTTTACTCCTTGTTGGGATAGTTTTTCCGCCACTTGTTGGGATATATATAAGAGTTAGGTTATTGTAAGGAAAGGTATAGATGAAATCATATAAATTATATTTGAGTAATGTTAAATGTACACAAATTTGCATACACTTTTGCACACAAAATGCTTTAAATGCATGTACTCTGTGCTGTATAAGTGGTGCACAAAAAAGTGTGAAAAATTCAAACAGCACAAGGTACATGCATTTAAAACATTTGTGTGCAAAAGTATGTTCAAAAGTTGTGTATACCTACCATTACTCATTATATTTTGATCTTTTTGCAGCTCCTGTACTAGTAATTGTAAGTTATTTTCTATTTCTTCTTCTTTTATGTTTTTTCAATTCTTGCTTCTTTTCTTAATTTCGGTTAATTGGGATGGATCCTAACAATTAGTATAGAGTTATGCTCTGATCACCATGGAAGGAGCACTACACACATACGGTTATGTTCCAATCACCATAGGAGCACAACCACAAGCATATGGTTAGGTCTGATCACCGTCGGAGGACCACCATACCCTTATAGCTATGCACCGGTCATGGGAGGACCACCATACCTTTACGGTGATGCTCTGGTCGCCATCGAAGAACCATACAGTCCATACCAATCATCATCAACTCGTCTGCTATAATACCCATAATTGTGTTATTGTATTTCATTATATTGTCAATCATGATAATGTGATGTGTTGCGCATTTTGGCACATGTGTGGGTGAGTTTTGACTCACGAGTCGATTTGGGTATCTGTGTTAGAGAACACTCTGAGACGATGTTGAATGAATGTTTTGTTGTTGTGAAGTCTCTCCGAATATGAGATGGTCTCTGTGGAATACCTTAAATGTTTACCTGTGTATTTCACTATCTGTATTATTTTATGGTTTAGAATTTATTTCTGTTGTTAATTTTAGCATCCTGGTGAGGATGAACTAACACGCTACAGAATTGGTAGGCTAATTAGTAATTTCGTAAAATCATGTAGGAACTTGCGTTTTAGCAACCAAACGGAACTTAGTCGGAAACTTTTATAATTTTTAGTTTTCACTTGTGAAACTATGAATTAGCTGTGTAAAAAGTCTCATAGACTGATTAGAAGTTTTGAAAACTCGCGATGAGAAAAACGTAATTTCTTAAAATATTGCCTATATATAAATAGAGATGACTTTAGATATTTTACAAAACTTCTAACCTAAGTTTCTAGAGAGGCCAAAAGGAGATTTGGAAGCTTCGATCTTCACGACGCCAAACAACGACCGTTCGTCCGTTAGTTTTTCACCAAATTTCATATTTGAACTCCTCAAGGTAAAGTCATCGTTTTGATACCCACTAGGGCTTGTTTGGCTAAGTTTTTCGAAAACTCATTTTTCTAAAATTTTCTAAAAAGTTGATAATCGGACTTTTGATCGATAGGAATTGTACTAGACGGACTACTGCACGTTCTTTGTACTCGAGTTTTCTTTGGATCGACATTTAGAGGCGTTTTATCGGAGGTGAATGATTCAACTATGTTTCGGAATGATTTCTTGACATTTATTCATATTTGATATGGAAATCATGTGTTAGTTTATAGATATATGTTGTTTAGTTCATATTAGGCAACTATGTTGATAAATAGGCCCAATAGCATGGTGAAATGTTAATTATGTCGATAGCATGGTGATATGTGATTTGAGCATGCTTAGTTGTTATTTGGGTCAAAGGAGCACGTGGTACCAACCCATCTTGTGGAGCCGATATAGATATTAAGGTCGTAGTTTTGAAGAAAAGAAACGTGGGTCTTACCTTTTCAAAATGGACCTATTGGCGAGGAGTTGCGAATTAGGAGTATGGAGTGTACACGTGAGACACCAGCGACTAGTATGAAATGTAGAGATGTGAATGCGAGCATATTTATCATTCATGTGCATTGTTGTTTCATTCCCTAAACGTTGGCTTAAACAAATCAAATATGTGTGGTTATACAAAGAACCATTTCAGGTGTTAATGTCGCGCAAGGAACCGGGGAAGTGATCACGAAATGTCGGGAGTTCACTTAGAAGGCGACTTATCATGTTTATCTCGTAGTTTTGTAATAGAAGTGGATAATAGCCTTGCATATGTTTTATTTCTTTTGTTGTAAGGAATCACTTTCGAGTAATCTAGAACTATATTTTGTATTGACGTGGAGAATATGGAATGGGTTGGTTAAGTTATTATGAATCTGAACCGGGAGTTCACGTTTTAAAATGTTTTAGTTTATCGACTTAATGTTGGATTTAACGTTTGAGGTATGTTACGATCGCAAGGTCGCTTGACCTTAGGCAATATCCTAGTACAAGAAGGATTGTTGTCAGGGAGTCATTCGACCAGTCGAAAGGGACAGTTCGACCGGTCGAAGTGCCCTCTACTGTGAAGGATTATTGCCGAGGGGTCATCCGACCGGTCGAACGGGGCATCTTGACCGGTCGAAATGACCCCTGTATGAAAACTTTTTATACCACTTTCGGGAATTATTTAAATGTTTTGATTGGTTCTTAGGGCACCTTTGGGACCCCTTTGAATATAAATTCATTCGTTTCAAAATATAATTACGTTTTCAAATTTATACGGATTTTATTAACTTTAGGTGTATTGTTTCAAAGGAGCGATTACTCATTGTTATCTTTAAAGTTCTTTTTCTGCTGCTACAACTTTTAAATGAGTAGGAAGAACCTCAGTGGCGTGCCACGAGTTTCGGTTCTGTTATTGTGGGATCGGGCTGTGACATCTGCAATGGTGTGAGATTAAATATGAATTCCATAATCAAAATTAATTTCATAGAAGATCTTCAAGTAAGGCTTCCACAAGTTGTTAGCGAGGTGTTCGATATGGTTTTTGAGAGGCATATTGTCACACCCCATCTCGCCACGTGTGGATTAGGACTGTGCAACAAAGGACTATTTACCCTAAACACCAATTATTAACGTAGCTTTAGGAAATAACAATCAGATTAATGAGAAAACTTTCGGATTTTTGAACTGGCAAATCTAGTCGACTGGTCGAGAGTCCGGTCGACTGGAAATACAAAATGCAAATTTTGAGAAGCAACTGATCCGGTCGACTAGCCTAATCTAATCGACTGAGTTTACAAAGGTCCGGTCGACTGGTCGGAGGCTTCGGTCAACTGAATTGGGGTTCACAGAGAACTTAAACCTTCCTCAAAGATGACCCAGTCGACTGTACGCCCGATTAGTCGACTGGTTTACATCAACAGATCATTCTGCAGCAAACACTTGAATTAAAACTTCTAAACATTATTCTAAGGCACAAAACTTTAAATAAAACACCTTCAGATTTCATTTACAAATACCATAAGCATAGCTAAACATACCCGTAGCTACCACAGGAGTCTCGAGTTACAAAAACACACACAAACTGTGGGATTCTAAGTTAACGACTAGCATATTACATAAGTCATAACCCACAAGTTCCGAAAATCTTAACGGTTACAACCCAACATAATTTACAGCACTATAGATCCTACAAATTTAATATGTCACATGAGTTCAATTTACAAGTTCCAAAACAACAAGTTTTCCCCAAATCTGCTTTACATTGCACATAATTATATAAACATATGAACAAGAGACAATTCCTAGCCCCTTCTCGTGCCTTCCATCATCACCTCTTCTCCGGATTCATTTCTGAACCCGCGGTGGTTGTTATGTACAACAACAAAAATAGGAAAAATAGTTTTCATAAACATTACGCTTAGTGAATAAACTAACGTTCTTGTTATGTCATGAACATGTACAATGCCACAATTAACCACATAAGCATACATAATCGCAAAATTCTTGGGTTAATGACTCACTCAAACCCGAAGACCTTTCCCGTGGCCCCGTGATCCCCTTGGACATCCGTTCTTATAATGAATTTCTTTCTCATCTCCTCCCTTATTTCACCATAATGAAAAATTACCCCCGTTCATTCATTGACCACTTAACACATAGACAAATAATCACATAAGTATGATAGTTTCTATGCAATCTATTTGTAAATTCCAATTCCATTTCCAACCCTTGCATGTTTACTAGAGCTTAAATTTAGCCATTCTAGTTATTAATTGTAATATCAAGCATGTAATTCACTTACAAGCCTTGGGTTAGAAAACTCACCTTAGCCGATTTCTATCCAAATAAGCTAGAAAATGCAGAATTTTCCCAAATTTCAACCCAATTCTCACTCTGGAGTAAATCGTACATGTTTCCGGCAAACCGCGTGTCACCGATTAAAACGGGTCACTAAAATTTTACGATTAAACAAAATTGAAAGGCATAGTATTGATCTTCTTACCTCCACGAGTCCAAATATGATTTTGTTCCGTGAATCAGACGAACGACGTCGACGGAATGACGAACTAACAACGTCAGAGCATCTTTTTTTCTCTCTCTTTCTCGCCGACTTCTCTCTCTCTCTCTCCCTAGACTGTTTTAACTTGAGAATTCATACCCTTTTGACACACATGCATATAATGCAATGTGTTGTGGCCTATTTTCCTTATTTTTATTTACGCCTCCGAAAGTTTCTAACTTCTTATTATGAAATCTTGCAAACATTCCATTAACCACCCAATTATCTAAATGGGTGTTAGTCTAAGTTTCGTATGGGTCCCAAACGTGGTCCCAAATATTTGTAATAATTTGGTATTTAAGATGATATGTAATACGTGTTAATATTTGATACATTTTATGGGAAGACTTGTTTGTATTCTTAGTAAGGTTATAAACTTTTTTTGAATATCGAATTGAGCTAATCGGTCAATTTTCTTAAAATTATCTACAACCAAAAAACCGATTTGACTGCCAAAATTGGCAAAATCGACCCAAAAAAAAAAAATCAACCGAACCGACCACTTCGATTGGTTTTCAAAACATGAAGAATAAAAAAATAGTCGAACTGAACTGAACCGAACAGATGACACCATACACTGGTTAGATGGGTTAAACAGGTAACCCGTGTATAACCCAACACGATTATGACATGTTAAGAATGACACGATTATGACCTGGCACGGTTATAACCCAGCACGATAATGACCCGGCACGATTATGACCCGACTCGACTGCCACCCAGCTTAGGAGAGCTTTATAACAAGAACAATGCTATGCTTTCCAAATCTAAATCCCAAAAATTCGTTAACAATTGCACCACCATGGGGTAATGTCACAGCCCGGTCCCACGAAGGCAGAACTGAAGCCCGTGGCATGCCACTGAGGTTAAATCAATTCATTAATGTTCCCAAAATATTAGTTTAAGAACATGTAGTGGAAAGAAACACAACTCTCAATTCAGTACGTACCGGAGCCAACCAAAAATAAACTTTTCGCCGGGAGGCTTTAAAATTTAATCCAACTAATTTTTTGCTAAAAGGGTCCCAAAAGAAGCTTAAGTTTGTAATTAGAACATTTGAAAAGGTTTGGAAGTAGGAGAACAAACAAATAGACAGGGGGGTTTTCGACCGATCGAAGGGTCTCGCTTGACAGGTTGAAAGTCCCTCGGCGCAGATGCCTTTGCTGAGAAATCAAACAGAGGTGTGTTCGACGAATGAACCCCTTTGACCGGTCGAATGAACCCCTTTGACTGGTCGAAAGTCCCTTGACAGCAAAACCACTTGTTTTGGTCCAACTTTCGACGCGACTAAAAGTCTTTTATCCAATTCCATTTCTTTCGAAACTTTATGACAGTTATTTAGACATATCTAACAACATGTCACTTGAAAGAAAATGTTTACGAAACACGTTAAGGACACGTTTGGAAAAAAAATCTCATTTGCTCTTCAAACTTGGAATAAACAAGGACATCAACTCCTT
This sequence comes from Hydrangea macrophylla, assembly GCA_033977485.1. Lineage (NCBI taxonomy): Eukaryota > Viridiplantae > Streptophyta > Magnoliopsida > Cornales > Hydrangeaceae > Hydrangea > Hydrangea macrophylla. The sequence goes on along the minus strand of CM066990.1, from coordinate 98,733,533 downwards.
TACGTACTTGAACCGAAGCTCATGAGTACTTTCACAACTCCAACATAACAAAAGACATATGAAAGTATATTATAACGTTTCAAAATAGATCCAGAGCTTTTATTCTCCAATTTTCATTACTAGCTATTATCCGATTCTATTACAAGCTCCTTAACGAAACAAATGAAAAAAACCGATTCGGTTACAAAACTACGAGATAAACATCTATAAGTTGCCTTTTAAGTGAACTCCCGACATCCTATGATCACTTCTTCGATTCCTCACCGACATTTCTACCTACAATGGTTATTTAAATAACCACACATATTTCGATTCGTCTAAGCTAACGCTTAGTGAATAAAACAATCGTGTACATGAATGATAAATATGCTCGTATTCACATCCTCTACCTTTTATACTAGTCTCCGGAGTCTCACGTGTACGTTCCACACTCCTAGTCTACAACTCCTCGCCAATAAGTCCACGCGACAAGGTAAGACCAACATTTTGTTTCTTTCAAACGTATGACCTTATTGTTGGAATCATTCCATTGATACAATTGGAAAACAAAAATTATTCTGAATTACAACTCAAGGAAAAAAGAAAAAACATAAAATTACAGATTATGTAAACAAAGCAGGAACTAAAACAAAATTAATCAAACCGAGGCCTGTGAAATTTCACAGTTTCCTTAAAACAGATTCGCCGCCTCACCTGATGTACTTGAGATAATCGTCGGCGTCTGTCTCCGAGGATACAGTGGCTTCTTACAGTGGTACTTGCACAATGTACAACTGCTTCGGCGAACCAACTATATTCTGTGACTCTCTCTCTCTCTCTCTGAAACTGGGACTGGAAAAAAGGAACTCTTTGATGAACAGTATGTAAAACTGTGTTGGAGGTGTGTCTAGGCTGAAGGAGAGTTGGAATACATCTGTGGATTAATCCAAATCAGTTTAGAAATTCTAAAGGTTGTAACAACAACCTTTTGGAGTTCTGTAACTCTTAGACTTTACACATTTCTGTCACATGTTAAGTGTGAAGAAATTTCAAAGGTCTTTTGCAACTTTGGTCGGTCAGATGGACGAACGGCGGCGGCGGTGCGCGCACGCGTGTGTGGAGTAAACCCAAAGGGCCTTAGGTCCTCCCCCTTCCACATAAATGGGTACCCCTTGGGGCCCAGACCCAAAACATGAAGTAACCTTATAAATATACTAAAGACCACTTCTATTTTTCCTATGTGGGACAAGGCAATTTGTGAACTTTTTTCATTTCACCAATTCCTTGTAAGAGGCAACCTTTGATCATTAATTTCTCATTCACCCATCAATAGTTTTGGACATGTGAATATCCAACTTCATCTCTTCATGGAGGAGAACACAAATCCACAAGGACCCTACTTAAACTCTAAGTGAGTCCCACTTTTATTAGCCCTTAATCATGGCTAAAATACATATTTATCCAACAATCCCCCACATGAATGAAATTAATCGAAACGATGTGAGAATAGCGACTCGACAAGAGAGAGCACAACGGATCACTCCTGCAAAGGATAGGTAGCTTTTGGCTTTGAACCTTCCCTTGTGACAATCTATCAGATTTACTGGCTGACCAGTGAACGTATAATCTTGAACTGATTGCCATTAGTGTAAACAACCGACAGACCTCACACAGGACCTTTCCAAACATATTTTAGTTCTTACACTTGTGTTCATTTTGGCCTTGAACACTTGTCTGGTTCAGTGAATGTTTATCAAAGAATTTTGCCTTTACCAAATTCTTTTAGAAGTGGCCCCACTTCACATTCACATAGGTGACTACTTAGAGTATTCTGCTATACTCTGCTTGGTTATACCAACGCACATAGTCATTAAAAGCTAAGCTTACCCTCATACTATGCAGGTATCACTGTTGAATCATAGAAATGTGCAGAAGAACATTTTTTCTTAGTGATTCTTTTAAGGTACATGAAATTAGGTTGTCCCTTTGAACCTAGATATTGGGATCTCCAATCAACTAGGTTGGGTTTCCATTCCATTCCCTTATAATGTCATAGGCTTTAGTCCCATTCTTCTAGATAACTTATTAACTAACTCTCGATTTAACCCTTTGGTTAGCGGATCTGCAATATTGTCCTTTGACTTTACATAGTCGATTGTGACAATCCCACTTGAGAGTAGTTGTTTAATGGTATTGTGTCTACGAAGAATATGTCTAGACTTACCATTATACATATTACTTTGTGCCCTTCCAATAGCAGATTGGCTATCGCAGTGTATGTAAATAGCTGGCACAGGTTTTGACCATCTAGGAATATGTTCTACAAAATGGCTAAGCCATTCAGCCTCTTAAGCTACCTTGTCTAGCGCAATGAATTCAGATTCCATTGTCGACCTAGCAATACAAGTTTGTTTTGAAGATTTCCATGACACAGCTGCACCACCAAGTGTGAAAACGTATCCACTTATAGATTTTGAATCTTTCATATCGGATATCCAGTTTGCATCACTGTATCCTTCCAATACAGCTGGATATCTCATGTAGTGCAATCCCTGATCACGTGTATATCATAAATACCGCAGTACCCTTACTATCCCTTTCCAGTGTTCAGCACTAGAATTACTAGTGTATTTACTTAGTCTACTAATAGAATAAGTAATGTCAGGCCTTGTACAACTCATTAGGTACATCAAACTTCCTATCACTCGAGGATATTCTAGTTAAGAAACACTCGCACTAGTATTCTTAGATAGGTGTAGACTTAAGTCCACAGGCGTCCTGGCTACAATAGTATCAGGCTTGTTGAACTTCTCTAGAATCTTGTCTACACAATGTGACTGTGACAGAACAAGTTCATTAGTAAGGGTACCCGGTATTTCTAGAGATCTTGATGCCCAATATAACATTAGCAAGTCCCATATCTTTCATGTCAAATTTAGAATTCAACATTTTCTTAGTAGATTTAATGATCTTATCATTACTACCCACTATGAGCATGTCATCAACATAAAGACATAAGATGACATAGCCTTCAATTGTGTCTTTGACATAAACACATTTATCACTCTCATTGATTTTAAATCCACTAGAGAGTATAGCTTTGTCAATTTTTTCATGCCATTGCTGCTTTGGAGCTTGCTTTAACCCATACAATGATTTGACAAGCTTATAAACTTTATTTTCTTGTCCTGGAGCAAAAAATCCATCAGGTTGTTCCATGTAAATTTCTTCATTCAAATATCCATTAAGGAAGGCAGTCTTAACATCCATTTGATGTATTTCGAGATCTCACAAAGCTGCGATGGCAATAATCATACGAATGGATATTATTCTCGTAACAGGAGAATATGTATCAAAGTAGTCTACACCCTCATTTTGTATATACCTGATGATGTCAAAATCAAGTTCTTATTTAACCCTATTAAAAACGTAGTATGCTGGAAGTAGGGTGTCGAGTCCATAAGGATTGATACAAGAACAACGTTTGGGAAGTTTAGTAACTAATTATAATGCTCAAAAGAAAGAAATAAGAAAAGATGATGAAAAGGAATAAAAATGACTTTGCGTCTTGTGGCTTTTTGTTTGGTTTTTGGAGGAGAAAAAGATAAATAAATACTAATATAAAAAGCAATAGGTTGGGATCATTCCCCCCCCCCCCATCTTGGGTCACAATAAGATGAAATGGACTAGTATTTCAAGCACATTCTAAGGTAACACTTCATTGTGGTATATTATCAAACACAAGGAGTGCATCTATGTGAAAGATGAAGGAAGCTTTGAGATTTCCATAGAAACGGATTTGAAGCTAACATTTGACTATCAAGGATGCATGACATACAAGATGAAGCCTCTATGGCTTCTAATCCGAATGATTTGTCCACCCTACACTAACTAATCTAATTGGTGGACAAATTACCTATGAAGCCTTCAAAAGATAGTATTTAAAACCTAAGAGTTTGAACAATCAAAGATGCTTGACATCAAAGATGAAGACCCCAAGTTATAAATCCCACACACAACATTTATCAAACATATGGAGTGCAAAACACAAGGTTACATAATATTCCATATGAAATACATAGGGTAGGATTCAAAGTCTAAGTTTTGACAATCAAAGATGCAATACAAAGAAGATGAAGCCCCTAGTTTTGAATCATACACAAATGAACCCTAGAAATGCTACAACACTAAATCCAAGAGTTCATGATCCACAACCTAAGTAAATCTAACTAATAATAGAAAGCATAGCAATATCATCAAAAGAGAAGAGATAGAAAATATACCTAGCCATTAAAACTTCAATCCAAGATTCAAGTTTATACAAATGAAGAAGAAATGGAAGGGAACCCAAGTAGGTTCCCAAAAATGAGAGAAGAAGAAGAAGAATGTTAGGAGAAAAACACAAGAGAGAAAATCTCTATCAAAAACCCTATCACTTTCTATTTATACAAAACCCACACAAATGGCAAACTTGTAATTAAAAAGGGGGCAAAACACAGCAACCGCGGATCGATCCCTTTTTTGGGCCGGATCGATCCGCCTTTTATCTGGGCAATTACTGGTTTCTCGAGAAGACGCGGATCGATCCCTTCATTGGGGCGGATCGATCCATCTTGGGATTTTTCTGGCAGATTGTTCCTTCGGAATTGCGGATCGATCTGCTCAAAAGGCCAGATCGATCCGCATCTTTTGAAACTGATACCAAGATCCTCAAGAACCCACAGATCGATCCGCTCATAGGGCAGGATCGATCCGCCTTTGCTGGAATTCTTTTCTTTCCCTTTTTATGATCAAAGAACCAAACAGAGTTGGTTCTCACTTTGAACAAGTCCCCAAACACTACAAGAAAGAGATTTTTATTAGCAATAAGTGAACTACAACAAGAACAGCAACAGTACAATTTATCCATTAAATCTCCCAATATAAGTGATAATTTGTGTCCAATAAGGGTAAAATCATGAAGTTAAGAATGCAATATTGGACACGAATCAATACCCTTTAATGACAAGCCTTGCCTTATACTTATCAATAGTACCATCCGTCTTCATTTTATTTTTAAAAATCCATTTGTAGCCCAAAGGCTTACAACCAGGAAGAAGATCTACCAATTCCCAAGTATGGTTTTGTAGGATAGAATCAATTTCACTCTTGATTGCTTCTATAACATAAGTTAGAAAGTCTGGACCAAAAGATTTTGAGGTCCTAGCTCGTTTCCCACGTCTAGGTTCAACCTCAAAAGTCTCAAATGTGCGTTTTTTAGGACTATATTCCTCTTTACAAGGAAATATATTCTCAAAGAACGATGCATTTCTAGACTCCATGATCGTGTTCTTGTGTATATATGGGTTTTAATATTTATGTACAAGAAACTGATACACACTACTATTATGTGTATAGCCAATAAATAAACAATCAACGGTTTTTGAACCTATCCTTTCTTTCTTAGGAGTAGGTACAATAACCTTTGCAAGACACCCCCACATTCGTAAGAACTTGTAGAAAGGTTTTCGACCATTCCATTGTTCATAAGGGGTTTGATCAACTTTCTTTCGAGGCACCTTATTTAAAATGTAATTTGCAGAGAGAATTGCCTCTCCCCCACAAGTTCTGTGGCAATCCAGAACTTATTAACATAGCATTCATCATTTCTTTTAAGGTACGATTTTTCCTTTCAGCAACTCCATTTGATGGAGGCGAATAAGGTGCGGTGGTTTGGTGAATAATTCTATTTTGTGCACAAAACTCACCATATGGCGCTACATATTCACCACCCCTATCACTTCTCAACACCTTGATCTTTTTACTTAGTTGATTCTCAACCTCTGTCTTGTATAGAATGAACTTATGTAAAGCTTCATCCTTACTTTTTAGCAAATACACATAACAGTATTTAGTGCAATCATCAACAAAAGTAATAAAATACTTATTCCCACCTCTAGATTGAACCATTTTTAAATCACATACATCAGTGTGGATTAATTCCAGAGGTTCAGTGCTTCTTTCAATTGATTGAAATGAAGTCTTTGTTAATTTTGCTTGAACACAAGTTTCACATTTATAACTTGCATCAATATGAAAGTTTGGTATGTGGTATAATTTAATTAATCTTCGTAAAGAATTAAAATTAACATGTCTTAGTCTACCATGCCACAAATTGGAAGACTCAAGCAAGTAAACAGAAGAGGTACTCATTTTATTAACTTTTGGGAATACAGTCGCTACATTCAGTTTGAACATCCCATTACACATATACCCCTTCCCCACATACATTCCTACTTTGGTCAACACCACCTTGTCTAACTCAAAGACCATTCGGAAGCCATGCTTGCTTAGGAGAGATTTGGATACCAAATTCTTGCGAATTTTCGGTACATAAAGGACATTATTGAGAGTTAGCTCCTTTTCTGAAGTCATCTTCAAAATTACTTTCCCTTGGCCTTCAACATTCGAGGAAGCAGAATTTCCCATATACATCTTCTCACCACTTGTAATTGGTTCGAAGGAAGTGAACATAGCTTTGTCGGAGCATATGTGGCGAGTAGCACCAGTGTCTATCCACCATTCCCTTGGGTTTGAATCTACCATGTTCACTTCGGAGACCACTGCAGATAGATTAATGTCAGAGACATCCCTTGAGATAGAATCTAACTCCATCATATTAGCCTGATTATTCTTGACATTCTTTGGTGACAACCTACAATCAGAAGCACGATGTCCAGTTTTGCCACAGTTGTAGCACTTTCCTTTAAACTGGAATTTAGGCTTCTTGGCGATACCACCTTTTGGCCCCATCTTGTACCCTTTGCCAGAAGGAATTTTCTTCTTCCCACGAGAACTTTAACTATGCTCAACCATATTAGCCTTGGCTTCAAAATTCCCCAATTTCCTATCAGCCCCTTTGTTGTCTTCTTCAATTCGAAGCCTGACGATGAGATCTTCAATCTTCATCTCCTTTCGCTTGTGCTTCAAATAGTTCTTGAAGTCCTTCCAAGCGGGGGGTAGCTTTTCAATTATAGCAACAACTTGAAAAGTTTCGCTCAAGGTCATCCCTTCAGCATAGATTTCATGCAAAATTACTTGCAGCTCTTGAACTTGACTGATCACAGTCTTTGAATCCACCATCTTATAGCCGAGGAATCTCCCCACTACAAATTTCTTTGAACCGACATCCTTGGTTTTGTACTTTCTGTCTAAGGACTCCCACAGTTCCTTAGCAGTGGTCTTAACACTATGCACATTATAGAGTGTATCGTGTAAGTCATTCAACACATAGTTTCGGCGCAGAAAATCTGAGTGCTTCCAAGCATCAATAGCTATTCAATCTTGTTCATTTTCATTAGGCACATGAGCCTCTTCCTTCAAGAACCTCGCAAGGTTCAAGGTGGTAAGGTAAAACAGCATCTTTTGCTGCCACCTCTTGAAATCTATACCATTAAACTTCTCGAGTTTCTCCCCGTGGTTCACAGGAACCGTTTGGATTGAGGGAACCTTCACAGGTATGGAGCCAATCACCATGGTGTTGGAGCTAGTAGCACCGTCGGTTGCAATAGGTGGGTTTGTAGCATTGTCCACATTCTGATTTTCCATTTCCGAAAATATTATCAAAGGAGAAAATAAATTAAATATAATATTTTATTTTTCCCTCCTCTTATATTTTAACAGTAGCGGAATTTCATTTTCAAAAAATTGTTAGGAAAACGAAGGAATTTTAAGATTCTGCACACGTGGTCCCAAAAAAAACATGATTTTGCACACTTTCCGTCTAATACAAGTTTCTCTGATTCTGCACCGTTTGGGCAGAAAACAAGAATTACAGTAGCAGTTTTTTGAAAGGCTGTTTTCAAAAATAATTTTGTTTTTCCACATCCGAATATGTTTTTGTTTTGTAAAATATATAGAATCTGTTTTAAGATTGTTGGAATTATTCCATTGATACAATTGGAAAACAAAAATTATTCTGAATTACAACTTAAGGAAAAAGAAAAAACATAAAATTACACACTATGTAAACAAAACATGAACTAAAACAAAATTGATCAAACCGAGGCCTGTGAAATTTCACAGTTTCCTTAAAACAGATTCGCCGCCTCACCGGATGTTCTTGAGGAAATCGTCGGCGTCTGTCTCCCAGGATACAACGGCTTCTTACAGTGGTACTTGCACAATGTACAACAGCTGCGGCGAACCAACTATATTCTGTGACTCTCTCTCTAAAATTGGGACTAGAAAAAAGAAACTCTTTGATGAACATTATGTAAAACTGTGTTGGAGGCGTGTCTAGTCTGAAGGAGAGTTGGAATATATCTGTGGATTAATCCAAATCAGTTTAGAAATTCCAAAGGTTGTAACAACAACCTTTTGGAGTTCTGTAACTCTTAGACTTTACACATTTCTGTCACATGTTAAGTGTGAAGAAATTCAAAGGTCTTTTGCAACTTTGGAAAAATTCTGGTGTCCAAAAAGAAATATTATGTGCGGGCCGCACCCGCGACCACAACCCGACCTGACCCGGACAGGCGGCGGCGGCGGCGCGCTTGTGCGTGTGTGGAGTAAACCGCAAGGGCCTTAGGTCCTCCCCCTTCCACAAAACTGGGTACCCCTTGGGGCCCAAACCCAAAACATGAAATAACCTTATAAATACACTAAAGACCACTTCTATTTTTCCTATGTGGGACAAGGTAATTTGTGAACCTTTTTCATTTCAGCAATTCCTTGTAAAGGCCAATCTTTGATCATTAATTTCTCATTCACCCATCAATATTTTTGTACATGTGAATATCCAAACTTCATCTTTTCATGGAGGAGAACACAAATCCACAAGGACTCTACTTAAACTCTAAGTGAGTCCCACTTTTATTAGCCCTTAATCATGGCTAAAACACACATTTATCCAACACTTATGCCTATAACGGCTCCACTAGATGGCTTGGTACTACATGCTCCTTTGACCCAAATAGCAACTAAACATGCTCAAACACATTTCACTGTGCTTCCGACATAAACAAAATATTTCACCATACAATTGGGCCTACTTATCACTTTAATCACCCAATATGAACTACACAATATATATCGATGAACTAACACATGCTTTTCATATAAACCATGAATACATCTCAAGAAATCATTCCAAAACACATAGTTGAATCACTCACCTCCGATTAACGCTCCTAAAATTCTTTCCAAGGAAAACCTAAGCATAAAGATCGTGCAGAGTCTGTCTAATACAATCCCTATCGATCAAAAGTTCGATCAGCAATTTTTTAGGAAAATTCTAGGTAACAAGTTTTTGAAAAATTTATCCAAACAAGTCTTAGTGGATATCAAAAGGAAACTCTTACCTCGAGGAGTTCAAATATGAAATTTAGAAGAAAACAAATGGGTAGAAGTCCGTCGATTGTATTTGTGATGTTCGAAGAACCAATCTCTCTCTGTTCTCCCCTTTTGATTTTAGGTTAGAAACTTTATAAAAATATCTAAGTCACCTCTATCTATATATAGGCACAACTCTCAGAAATTGTGTTTACCTCTCCACGAGTTCTCAAAACTCCTAATTATTCTTCGAAACGTCTCACAAGTCTAATTCATTGCTTCACGAGTGAAAAATAAAAATTATAACAGTTTTCGTCTAAGTTCCATTTAGTTGCTAAAAAGAAATTTCACATGATTTTACGAAATTACTAATTAGTCTACCAATTATGTAGCATTTTAATTCGTCCTCACCAGGATGCTAAAGTTAACAACACAAATAGAATATAAACCAGACAATAATACAAATAGTGAAATACACAGGTAAATATTTATTTTCGAATAAACATTTAAGGTATTCCACAATGACCGTCTTAATCTCGGAGAGACGTCATCACAACAAAACATTCATTTCACACAGTCTCAGACGCTTCTGTGGATATCGCAGACTAGCCACGCTTACTAAAACTTTTCAGATTCAAAATTCAAATACGAGTCGCCACTTAATTTTTTACAGAAAAATTAAGAAATCATTTTAAAAGCAAACTGATCTTTTGGAACTAGAGATTTCTGGGTTTGGGGATTATGGAATGAGAGGGAAAGGAGTCCAGCTGACTAAAACACCCACTTTCATCATATCTCGTGATTGGCCTCTACTTAACATCCTTTTTAATTGAATTATTAATCTAAGTATGCCCTCAACTAATACATATATATATATACACACATTATAAACATCATGTCGAAAGGGGTGCAAGATTGCTAACAAAAAAAAACATACAAAACCACGTAATTCAAATAGCAAGCAAGATGATACACAATAGAGAACAAGGAAACTTACCTGGGATCCAGCTGCGATATAAAAACGTGCAATGCAAACAAAAAATGTAAAGCCTAAGAAAAGGTCTCTAACGCATTTATACGCATAAGGCAAGACGTAGTCTAAGGTGTCGCGTATAGAGTCAAAAATCCATAAAAATCAATAAATGAAATAAACTAGAGAAGAGTCAAGAAATCGTACCTCCATGGCGCTACAAAACAAAGGTTAGTCTACATGATTTGAACAAAATATAATGTCGAATCCTAAATAACATACTCAAACTTCTAACTTAAATCTATCAAGCATGGAAAGAATTGACATAACCATGAGTTCATTCTAACTAGTTGGAAACACAACATCTCTATAGATATACAAGTCTCAACTAGGAACTAATGTAATGTCCATATAGAGATGGTATAATCTCAACATGATCACAAGGAACTCACAACTAAGTTCAATTAAATGCCACTTAATTAACCCAAAAATAAGTCCAAACTACAAGTATCAACATACATGGATGAATGCATGGATATGAACAAGAATAAGCTATAAACTATTCATTAATTTGGATCATTTAGCCTCTGGATTTAAGTTTAACTATCATTATTTAAAACACGGTTTAAGTCCTAGGTCATATAAAAGACATTTGGATCATCATTTATAAAGTTTATAAAAACTGTAACAGAATTTCAGAATTTGCAGAGAGCAAGTTAGACTTTCAAAAATAGGAAAACCATACTTCCATGGTTTGATCTTAATGATTTTTGGATATGATGTGCCTTTGTGAGTCTACGTTCTAACCCAAAACGAAAACCAAAGATTAAACGGTCCAATCTATGGGAATTGGACCAAAACTAGACACTACTCAGAATTTTACAACTCTCTGTCCAGAGATTTTGTGTGATTTTCTAAAAATAGTAAAAGAATCAGAATCACTTTGGTCTTTTTAGGAAATATTATTAACACATTCAACTTCATGGAAAAATTTATTTATAGCTTAAATAACATGTTTAAGGCTCTAATCTATTCATAACAAAACTGATTTGTTGTTCTGAAATTTTGGACAAAGAGTAGCTAGTTCACAAATCCTAAGACCAGACCATCTTAACCACAAAAATCTAAAAAAAAAAATTAAAAAAAAAATAAAAAATTACAGTGGTTATATGAGTTGGGGACAAATTCTAATTAGTCTCATTCAATTCCAATGGATTATGATTTAATTAAAAATCTTTGATCACAGTTGGTTACTGAATTAACTACACCAATGTTGACATTTAAGCATTGAAAGTTGACAAGTTCAATTCCTCTATCTAGTTGATGATCCTTATGGAATATAGACTTATTTTATTCAATCCTCCTCGTAAATTAATGATCTTTGGAAACTAAACATGGCTAACCCATATAAACCTCAATGGAATATAGAGAGAACGAACTCCATGAGATTTCAAATTAGAGGATCCAAATCATGAGACTGGACTTGGACCCACCAATCATGTATAGATATGACTATGATCTACCTTACTTCCCATATAAATCATACGATCGTAGAAAATTAAAGAATCAAACTCATGGGAATCAAATGAGATATTGAAGATCTCACAAATCCCATGAGTAGAATATGAACAAAGAAGAAATGAAAATCAAAGTTTAATTGATGATCCTGTTAGGAATCTGCGTTCCCAGAATCCGTTGACAGTGCGTATAAGTTGGTACTGCAAAAAATTTCGTGAAATCTATAATAACCCTACAAGGGCGGAACTAGGGTTACCTTGAACTGCAAAACGGATTGCTGTAATAGACGAATCGAGAACACGGGCTCGATAACAGCTTACGATCTTCTACCGTATTCCTCCGCTGCCAGAATATCGAACTGAGTGTGGGCTCTTTCGAAATCCTTTTTGTTTTCTGCTCTCCCTCTTTTTCGCTCTCTTTTCTATTCCGAGTTATAATTCTCTATATAGAAAAACGCAAACTGAGGAGAGAGCCAAAGCAGCATATATAGGCTACGATAGGGACCATAAAAAGTCAATAAGGAATAGGCTTCCTTATGGAATTAGGAAACCCTAATTCGAACTGAATCAGATTCCTATTTCCATAAATTATAATTCATACCACTAAAGAATTATAATTGCACTCCTACCCTTATCTCAAAAATATATTTCGAGCTCCATGTTATTAAATGCTTATTATCTCCCCATGTTAAGATTACAGATATCCATTAATTAACTATAATTACAGACAATCATATTTAATTAATTTCTTAAAATTCCTTGAGATCCTCTGCTTAACTTATCTGATATGTCGGATACAAAATCCACCCGCAGGGTTTGACATAATCAAAACTTATAAGCTTTCTCAAGGGGATATCATCAATCCCAAAAATTGAGACATGGATTCCATCATTAATTAATATCCACCACACAATTAATATTGCCACCAAATCCAATGAGATATTGACCCATTTAAGGATCTCACCCTTTTAGGGATCAAAGTGTAAATATCAAATGTACGTGTCTACAAATTAACTTAGGATTTAGAGCATAAGCACTTATAATAGCCATGAGGTATTAATTATCTTATAAGTCAGTATAAAGATAATTACCCTAAGTCAATCCCATTTAATACACAAAGTGTACCAGCATAGTGAGTTGAAACTATACCGTTTTCCGTAGTCAAGACAAACCTACTACAACACCATGCTGCAGTCCTACCGATGGTGTGTCCAATCCCATCTAAGACTGTAAACCAAAATCTTACATTCTATAATATCTGATGACCTGATCTTCCGTGTGTAAGCCGAACTCTACACACCAAACCACCTACTATATAGAATGAGAGACACACATGCATAATATTAAATAAATAATATAATACAAAATTGCCCACACAGATTCTCAAAAAAAAAAAAAAAGGATTAACTGATTTTATTAAATGAATAATAAATCAACTATATAAAGCATGGCTTTTAGTATATATCCCTAACAAAAAGGTGAAGGACAAGGTTTCTTTAAGAAGCTCTCGCGAGGTTCCGGTTCTAGTTTGGGAGTCTAGAGGGAAAGTTCCTTTTCTGGGGAGAGACGCCCGTTATGTCTAACTTGTAATCGTCAGCATGGGGGAGTATGTCACTTGACCTTAGTGTGCAACATCTGTAGGCAGAAGGGGCATATAGCTAGAAATTGCTCACAAGCTCGAATTCAGAGTACGGGGAGTATCAATCTAAACATGAGAGGAAAATGCTTCGAATGTGGACAGTCTGGACATCAAGCAAAAGATTGCCAACAAGACGACAACGAGGGGTGAGCTCTGCAGCTTCAACTGGAGCAAAACTAGGAACAAGTGTGGACAAAGGGAAATGGCCTGAACAAATACAAGGAAGGTATTTTCGACTAACACCAGGGGATGCTGTAGCTACCGATTCCGTGGTATCAAATACATTATTCATTTGCTCATACCTGGCATATGTTTTAATAGATTCAGGGTCAACACATTCTTTTGTTGCATATAAATCTGTTAAACACTTAGACAGCATGTCAGAATCCTTAGGGTATGATTTGTCAATATCGTTACCCTTAAGTAAACCCATGGTGACTTCATCAATATTTAAAACATGTGATATCAGAGTAAATGATAGGGTTTTGACGGTGATTTTAATTCCGTTGGCCATTAATTATTTTCATATGATTTTGGGGATGGATTGGTATTCATGAACCAAGCCACCAGACGAATGTGAATAGAAAAGAGTTAATTTTCGATCAACGGGACAAGGGGAGTTTGTTTTTCAAGGAACTAGTGCTGTAGCACCACCATATTTGGTTTCAGCAATACGGGCATGCAAGTTGTTGAAACAAGGTTGTCAGGGGTTTTTATGTTTAATAATTGACACACGGGTCACAGGGACTAAAGTAGAAAAAATATTTCTGTTGTACGGGAGTTTCCAGATGTGTTGTTGAAATAAGGTTGTCGGGGTTTTTTATGTTCAATAATTGACACACAGGTCATAGGAGCTAAAGTAGAAGATATTTCAGTTGTACGGGAGTTTCCAGATGTATTTCCTGAAGATTTACCTGACGTATTGGTTGAACGGGAAATTAAATTTACTATTGAAGTAGCCTCGGGGTCTCAGCTGATATTGAAAATACCGTACAGAATGGCACCGGTGGAATTGAAAGAATTGAAGATTCAACTGTAAGATTTTCTAGATAAGGGATTCATACGACCTAGTGTACCGCCATGGGGTGCATCGGTCTTGTTTGTCAAGAAGAAAGATGGGACGATGAGAATATGTATCGATTGTCGAGAACTCAACAAGTTAACTATCAAGAACAAATATCTGTTTCCTAGAATTGATGACTTGTTTGATCAACTTCAAGGAGCCCATGTCATTTTAAGATTGATCTGCGATTGGGTTACCATCAATTAAAGGTCAAAGAGGAAGATGTGGAGAAAGCAACATTTAGGACCCATTATGGTCATTATGAATTTCTTGTTATGCCTTTTAGAGTTACGAATGCACTTGCAATATTTATGGATTTGATGAAACGAGTATTCAAAGACTATCTAGATGAGTTTTTAATTTCTTCATAGATGATATCTTAATACTTTCCAATAGTGTAGAAGATCATGAGAGGCATCTACAGTTGGTTCTACAGCGACTCCGTGAAAAGAAGCTATTCGAAAAGTTGAAGAAATGTAAATTTTGGTTAACTGAGATTGCATTTTTGGGACACGTGATATCAAAAGAGGGTGTATCAGTGGATCTGCAAAAGATTGAAGCTATAGCCAATTGGAATGCGCCGATAAGTGTGCTAGAAGTACGAAGCTTCTTGGCATTAGCTGGATATTACTGAAGGTTTGTGGAAAATTTTTCAAGAATTGCAATTCCAATGACACAACTTATGAAAAGGATGTTCCTTTTGTTTGGAGTTCAAAGTGTGAGGAAAGTTTTGTTGAATTGAAGACTCGTTTGATGACAGCACCAATATTGACCATTCCTTCAAGTACTACAGGGTTTGTGATATATAGTGATGCTTCGTATCGAGGTTTGGGCTATGTTTTAATGCAAAATAACAAAGTGATTGCTTATGCCTCACGATAGTTAAGGCCACATGAAGTGAATTATCCGACACACGACCTTGAGTTAGTGGCATTGATCTTTGCCTTAAAGATTTGGAGGCACTATCTCTACGGGGAAAAGTGTGAAATTTACACTAATCATAAAAAATTAAAGTATTTGTTTACACAACAAGATTTGAATATGAGGCAGAGAAAGTGGTTATAACTAATGAAGGATTACGATTTGACAATCCAGTATCATCCAGGGAAAGCTAATGTGGTGGCCGATGCGTTAAGTCGAAAGTCTATAACCAATTTGGCTTATACTTTAACATCACAAGAAAAGTTGATACGAGAAATGGAGCAATTGAAATTAGAGGCGATTTCAGAGACCAGAGGTGCTTTAATGTCAGCTATTATTGCACAACCGTCCTTATTAATGAAATTCGAGCCAAACAACTTCAAGATCCAATATTGAAGAAGATACATGATGAAATACCTGAAGGTAAGTAACCAATTTATTTTTTTTTTGTTTTGAGAATGATAGGTTGAAATTTAGGAATCAGGTTTGTATACCCAATGAATGGTATCAAGGAAGTGATCTTGGAAGAAGCACATAACACTAAGTACTCGATCCATCTGGGTAGTACTAAGATGTATCGTGCCTTGCGGGAAATCTACTGGTGGTCAGGGATGAAACGCGAAGTAGCAGACCATGTGGTAAAGTGTGTGGCTTGTCAAAGGGTAAAGGTGGAACACTAGAAACCGACGGAAAAATTGGAACCATTACCTATACCAGAATGGAAATGGAAAAATATCACAATGGATTTTGTGGGAGGTTTACCGTGGTCTAGGAAATCAAATGACAATGTATGGGTAATCGTTGATCGATTGACCAAGTCGGCACATTTTCTACCGATTAAGACCAAAGATCCAAATAATTAGCTGAATTGTATGTTCAAGAAATTGTGAGACTTCATGGAGTTCCAGTATCTATAGTTTTAGATCGAGATAGTGCATTTACATTAAGATTATGGCAAGGAATTCAGAAAGCGATGTGTACTAAATTGAGTTTCAGTACAGCCTTCCATCCTCAAACCGATGGACAATCAGAACGTGTAATCCAGATACTTGAATGTATGCTTCGACTTTGTGTTTTGGATTTTAAAGGTGACTGGGAAGAGCACTTGCCATTGGCTGAATTTTCTTATAATAATAGTTATCAATCCAGTATTGGGATGACGCCTTTTGAGGCTTTATATGGGCATAAGTGTCGTTCTCCACTTTGTTTGGTGAGAGGAGATTGATAGGGCCTGAAATTGTTCAGCAGACCACGGAAAAGATAAAGACAATACAACAACGGCTTCAAACATCCCAAAGTAGATACAAAAGTTATACGGACTTAAAAAGAAGATAGATGGAGTTTGAAATTGGAGATTTTGTATTCTTGAAGGTATCGCCTACAAAGGCGATTATAAGATTTGAAAAACGAGGAAAGTTAAATCCAAGATTGTTGGGCCATTTGAGATTATCGGGAGAGTTGGACCGGTAGCATGTCGGTTGGAATTGCCACTAGAATTAGCTATTGTGCATGATGTATTTCATATATCAATGTTAAGGAGATGTGTGTCAAATTCAAAGAAAATGATTATTCCAGAACCGTTGGTAGTCAGTGAAGACTTGACTTAAATCGAGCATCATGTCAAGATTCTTGACAGAACATAACAAGTTTTACAAGCAAAGACCATTCCTTTGGTTATGGTGCTATGGAGAAATCACTCCATTGAGGAAGCCAAGTCGGGAAGAGAGGATGAGATGAAAGAGAAGTAGCCGTTCTTGTTCAGAACTTGAGGTAGAGTTTAGGGACAAACTCCTTTTTAAGGAGGGGAGAGATATAACATCCGCTCCTGCGATTTATATTTAACATTGCTTTAGCATGCATAATCATGAGTTAATATTAAGTAATGTGTTATGTGACACTTATCGGAGGTGGTGTGCCTAAATGTTTATTAAGGCTTAAATGATTTATTATTTCATTGTTAATAATATCATGTGACTACCTTTTGGGGTCAGTTAGGGATACCTTTGTGAGCATGAATTGAACACGTTACATAATTAGCAGGTTAATTAGCAACTTCATATAATTCTATGGGACCTCTTATGGGACCCATGCGAGACATAGATAAATACCTATTTAGGTTAGAGATACTTTTAATAAGTTTTATAATTAGCAGGGGTAAAATTGCAATAGCAAACTAGTGGGGGTTTCATAATAGAAGTGGAAATCTTTATAATTAGACACGTACATGATGAGTCAAACTCATCCTCTTCATTTAGATTTAGGCTTTCAGAAGAAGAGATACATAAGATACGTAGATCGACGAAAATATTGACGGCGGACTTCTTGACGCCGATTGACGCGCCAAACGACGTCGATTTTCAAAACATGTTATATATTCGAACTCTTGGGGGTGAGTCTAATCTATTGGTACTAATTTTATTGAGTTCTCTGACAGTTTTTCCACAACTCATTTTGGGGTTTTAGCTCATAACTTGTAGTTATTGTATAGGATTTGTACTTGGTTTATAGTAGGACTCTAATATTGTGATTAGGAGTGAAACTAAGAGGTGAGTGATGTTAATTTTGATAGTTGGATGATTCGATGTTGGGTTCAATTGTAATGCCAAATCATGCTTAATTAGCTTAACCTAGCTTATTTAGTTTATTACTATTGGAAAAAATTCATGTGGTTAAATTAGGCCCAATTTGATTGTGATAGCACGATGTGATGTTTACATGAGCATTTGAGTTGCCTATTTGAATCAATGGGATTGCAAGTTCTATACACCACCATGAGGTAATCTGTGTGGTGACGACCACGGCCGCTAGAGGCCTATGGTACTACACGTGTGAGGGCGTGGGTCATGACTAGTCACGTGGGCTTGGGGAGTGGAGTCGCGGGGTAGCCGGTAGTGGTGGGAGTGAACTAGTAATTGCCAAAGACTATAGTTTTGTGTAATATGTTGAATTGAGCATGTACATTATCCATGTTCATTATAAATATTGTTCACTAAGCATATAGTTATACATTGTAGTGGTTATTGAATACCATCGTAGGTGATCGCGACGAGGAATCGGGGAAGTGAACTGGGAATTGGCTTGGCTAGTTTATGGGTTTTGGGAGTTGTAACATTGTTAATAGCTACTTGCCTTTTTAGTTCTAAACTTGCAATATAGTTGTAATCGGTTTTAAAATGGATGTAGCACGAGTCATACTTTGGTTGGTTCAAGACTTATGTAATTTTTCTGGTTAAGCTTTAGACTTTAGTCGAATTGTAACTTAACTCCTGTAATATAAGGTTGGACTGTGTTAGTTGGGATTGTGTCATATCGTAGTGTTTCTATATCTAGTGTTATTAGATTGGGACGTTTGAACTTGGAATTTTATTCATTGGGTCGGTTGTAAATGGTGATATTTTGTACTTTTCTTAAAGTATTTAAAAACTCTTGCTTGAACTTGGAAGTTCATGTTTGTGACTTTGGTTTCATTCTAAATGGTTTAAAGCATTAGTGTTGATTATAACTTCTGATTTGGTAATATTATATGAGAATTTATTACTTGCTAAAACAGGGATTTTGACTGATTGCAAAGACAGAGTTTTGTCCTTTATTGGCTGAGCTTATTTGGTTTAAGCTTATTTGGTTTAAGCTTATTTTAAACTTGTTTTGGAACTTTAATGACTTAAGTTAAGCCTTGATGGCGTGCCACATGTCCTAGGATCATTTGGGTGGTTCCGGGGCGTGACAATGTGTCTTGACAGTTGCTATTTGAATTTGAACCTTATTGAAAGACAAACTGCTCTCGCTTAGATTTTCTTGTATAAATCCTTCCACGTGTCATACTTCTATTCTTTCACAACGAGCAATGCAGATGCCTTTGAGCATCACATGTATCAACACCTTACTGGAACCCTTGAACCTTACACGTGCCAATATTTATTGGGCTAGATTTTTATGGCACAAACAGAAACCAATTTAAAACTACAAGGGACCAAAATGCTGAAATTGAAATTAGAGGCCCCAAAATAAAAATTTCGTCCAAACTACAAAGTACCAAAATAAAATTTAGCCTAAAAAAAATGCATGATCTACCAAAAAATTAACTTAGCTTGAAATTCTAAAAAAAGAAGAAAATACTTTTGCTCACCCAAAATTTGATACACCAATGCTCACCTAAGCATCCCATTGGTCAATGCAGTGGGGCCCAGGATTAAACAATATTAAACAACATTTGTTTAATCCTGAGCCCCACTGCATTGGCCAATGGGATGCTTGGGTGAGCATTGGTGTACCAAATTTTGGGTGAGCAAAAATACTCTCAAAAAAGAAACATGATATTTGAGCTGGTTTTGAAATTAACAACCATATCCAAACAATAAACAAGCATATCCATAGTCTGGATAAGGATTCACACAATTCAAGACTGTCACATCGGCAATCGGCGCCCAACGAATTTCTGTTATTTGGTCTTTTCCTTTTTTATTTGGTTGAATTTCTGTTTTTTTTTTGTTCTGTCCATTGTCTTAGCCAAGTCCGTCCAATAGAACTAACTTGGTAGCACCACGCGACTCCGAGACGCGTGCATAACAAATTTTCATTCTTCAATTTTAGTCTTTCAATTAGAAATTTTTTTTTCCTAAAGAAAACATTAGGCCATATTTGCGGATCCAATGACTTTAAATGGGGACGTACACAATCTGTAAAGTATTTCCATGTATAAAATAATTATCTTGAATTAGATAATTTAAAATAACGGTAATTATGTTTAAACCAATGCTCAAACTCATAAATTCTATAATTTTAAAGTAGCCTAAAAATGTCCACATGTTAAGAACATGACAATTTTTTCATGATGAAAAGTACTTTTTATGTTATGCCACATTTACGAAAACCCGATATTTAAAAGTTGAACCAAATCAAGTCAAATAAAACTAAAACTAAAACTTATTGATTCGCTCAAAAATTGGATTGAACAGAACTATTGATACCTATAGACCGTATGATTCTATGTGATTAGAGTATCATAATACCAATCACCAACTTGGAGCCCATTTGGGCAACACAATTAGAACTCCAAATCAACTTTTCAACTGCCAAAAGCAGTTTTTGTGGTATTTGGGGCACTCAAAATCGAATCACAATCATGAAAGCTATTGGATTTTTTGGCCTTTCAAACGCATTTCTCGAGAGCTAGAAGGAGCCAACTTTCAGCCAGAACACTCTTATGACCACTGACTTGTGTTTTCTGCAATGACAACTTTACCCTCACCTTTTCATTGTTTAGGCACTTGCCCACTGCCAAATTTTGCTGAAAACCCCAAAATTAACCTAGCCATCCAAGATCTCAAACGCAACACCACAAAGGACAAAAACATGGTTCAAAATTCCTAAATACCTTTGGACCAAAAGACCAACATAAACCATTCAAATACCACTCCCGAAAGAAACCAAAAAAAAAAAAAAACCATTTATAGTAAATTCGGAGTATTATTTATTTAACATATTTCCTTAAGTTGTTATTTATTTTATTTTTAATTAATAATAGGTATTAACAAAATGCAATTACTTTTTTTTTTTTTTGCTAAGTAAAATGCACTATGTATTCAATACTACTACTATAATAGTAATATAGCAATAGGGCATAATTGTTTTTTGACATTCAAATTCACTTTTACAGTTATGTAATTAAATACTTACATAATTTATTCTGTCATCATATCCATTTTAACAATACATTATTCAAACAGCATAAAATTCTATAATCTATTTTAATAAAGAAAACACAAAACTATTACAATCATAAAAGCTTAAGTTGCCCCAAACATGCTCGCATAATAATGATGCGGTGTAACGGACTGACCAGTGTTCCAGTTTTCAAGAGTATTTTACTCCCTCCGTCCCATAATAAGTGTCCACATTTCATTTTTTTGGATGTCCCACAATAAGTGTCCACTTTCCTAAATTGACATATATCTTTTACTTACTTTCCAAAACTATCCTTATAATAAAGACAAATAAACATTTATTTGTGGTCCCAAAACAAGCAAAAAGTCAAACATCCATCACATCCAAGGGTAAAATTGGAAAGAGACTCTTTAATGAACCAAATTAATTAATATAATACAATTTTCTTAAACATTGTGCAAAAAGAAAGTGGACACTTATTATGGGACTGGTAATATTTTGGGTTAATTACACTTACACCCCCTGTACTTAGGGTCATTTTCACTTTGACCCCCTGTAGTTCAAAACGTGACACTAACACCCCCTATACTTTAATGTAAAGTGTCACCGTCAGGAATTCCGTTAAAGTTAACGGAAAAAGTGACACTTACACCCCCTGTACTTGTAAAAGACCAAAATGCCCTAAATTTTCTCCTTCTTCAGCACAGGAATTCTCCAACAAGGCCCCAAGCAATGAAATCAAAACTAAAAACAAAAATCAAAACCCCAAATCAAAATTAATCAGGCTACCACCAGAAAAGAAGAAGAAAGAGCGGTCGTTGACTTCGGCCATCACCACCAGCGTCCATTTCTAACCACCTTTAAATCTGTGAACATGCGAGAGGTAGAGAAGAGGGTTTGAGAGATTGAGATAGAGAGAAAAGCTAAATTCTGGGAGTTATTTTTGTGCAGAATGTATAGAGGGTGTTCTTGATTTTGGTATGTATGTTGGGTTGATCAATTTTTTTGGGTTGATCGAATTTTTAAATACAACCCAAAACATAACAAAACATCAAACAACTTGAAATTTTTGATCAACCCAAAAAAAATTGATCAACCCAACATACATACCAAAATCAAGAACACCCTCTATACATTCTGCACAAAAACCAGTCCCAGAATTTAGCTTCTCTCTCTATCTCAATCTCTGAAACCCTCTTCTCTACCTCTCGCATGTTCACAGATTTGAAGGAGGTTAGAAATGGACGCTGGTGGTGATGGCCGAAGTCAACGACCGCTCTTTCTTCTTCTTTTCTGGTGGTGGCCTGATTGGGTTTTGATTTTTGTTTTTGGTTTTGATTTCATTGCTTAGGGCCTTGCTGGAGAATTCCTGTGCTGAAGAAGGAGAAAATTTAGGGCATTTTGGTCTTTTATAAGTACAGGGGGTGTAAGTGTCACTTTTTCCGTTAACTTTAACGGAATTCCTGACAGTGACACTTTACATTAAAGTATAGGGGGTGTTAGTGTCACGTTTTGAACTACAGGGGGTCAAAGTGAAAATGACCCTAAGTACAGGCGGTGTAAGTGTAATTAACCCTAATATTTTTGCTATTGCGCGCTAAATCTAATACTCTTCTCTTTGTCCGTGCCACAATTGTCATAACTTCTCTCTCTCTCTCTCTCTCTATATATATATATAGATACACCCAAATTTCGAACACCAGGGTCTGAAACCTGATTCTCCATAGTCTATCGGAGTCAAAACCGTAACCTTCAAGCTCATCAATGGCGTCTTCCTCTTCGTCTTCGTCTGGGATGGATCGAGTGACGTTTCGAACTCAAGTCATCGCAAGACACCTCAATCAATCCAATAACTCTCTCTCTTCACCTCCATCTCTCGAGCCCTCCGTTTGCCTCCAATACTCTCCGCCGGAGCTCTCTGAGCCGTTCGATTTCGACACCAAATCGATGCGGAGGCTCATGGACGGCCACAATTTGGAGGATCGAGATTGGTTGTTCGGACTGATGATGCAGAGCAAATTGTTCGCTCCTGTTGATAGGGGTGGGAAATTGTATGTGACGCCGGACTATAATCAGTCGATGGAGCAGCAGAGAGAGATGACGATGAAGCGAATTGAGTATTTGTTGGATCGAGGGGTTTTCAATGGGTGGCTTACGGCTAAAGGCCCTGAAGCTGAGATGCGAAAGTTGGCTTTTCTTGAGGTTGTGGGCGTGTTTGATCACTCTCTTGCGATTAAGCTCGGTGTCCATTTCTTTCTATGGTACGTTACAGCTGCCTCAGTATCCAAATTTTCACTTCGATTTCGTTAAATTAGTGTCCTTTTTGAACTGATATGGACTTTGGAACCAACTCAGCCTTTGGGTTCCCTAAGAGAGGTCAGGGAGTAAGATAGTTGAGAGGGACGAAGCTCAAGATGGACGAATAGTTTACGAGCTTGGCGTGAGTTCCCTTTTGGCTCCCTCACTTAACTGGTGAGCTAGAATGGCAATAGGTAAACTCAATGGCGGACCAGGATTTTGTGTTAGGGGGGCCAAGTTCTATGTGGGGTTTCCGAATTTTTTTTTTTGGGGTCATTTATACATATTTTTTATTTTTAAGTGAGATAGATAGTCGAACGAGTAGTTGTGGCAAATTGGATTTAGGCATTGTTTATCTCCTGAGTTGAATAATGGGATATTACTCTTCCCCTTCACTATTAATAGAGACTTTTAATGTCACACACTCACACTAGTGAATATTGTTATTAATTTTGCAATGTTATTATTCCCAAATTTTTTTATCCCAAAATGTGATTCCTAACACATTACCATTTCAACATAATGAAAGTCAAGTGGACACTATGTGTTAAGAACCTACACATTTAAAGTCACAAATTTAGGGGGGCCACTATGTAAAATATTATCAAATCTTCAAAATTCTACATAAACCCCCAAAATTTTCAAAAATATTGCAGGGGCCATGGCCCCCCCTAGTCTCTCTATGGGTCCGCCCCTGGGTAAACTCAGGGCCCGCCTAAGATGACAAAAATTGTCCAAGGTCTCAAGCAAATTTTTAAAGGGGCCGAAAAAATGAGGCCTCTATACTAAGTTTCATTGAAATTAGGAAGAAATTAGAAGAAAATATGCCCAAAAATGATAAGTTTTTAAAAAATTAGGAAGAAATTAGACCCAAAAATGAGGCCTAAAATTGTGGCCCCATGCGATTGCTTCTCAAGATTGGCTCAGGGCCAGCCCTGGGTAAACATCTGTTGCGTTAAAATGACCATAGGTAAACAGTCTGAAATATGGAGGACACCAAATTTATTTGGTTTGGGAAAATCTCTCTATATCCACCAAATATGCATATTCACTATGAGATTAATTGGGAACATTCTACGAACATGCCTATTTATATGGTTTGGGAAAACCTGTCTATATCCACTGGCATGCATATTCACTATGAGATTAATTCGGAACATTATACGAACATGTCTCAGACCCTAGTATAGTTGTATACCCCTTTCAGCTCACTCTCTTGAGGTCTCTCAAGTATAAAGATTACAAAAGTTCCTTATTTTCAATTATCCCAATGTATCTATTTTGGTGGTCCCAAACTTGAACAGGATGGGGCTTATCCTTAATCATTAAAAACAAACTCCATTTAAGAAATTATATAAAGAATCTGCAAATTCGGGGTTTGGCATTGGAATGACCTTTTTCCTTTTTTAATCAGAGAAATCTTGCCTCAGGGTGAAGCTTTGAACTTTGCAGAAGGCAGCTGTGAGAGAAAAGAATTGATTTAGGGAATTAGGGCGGTGCAAACTTAGAGAGAGAGAGAGAGAGAGAGAGAGAGAGAGAGAGAGAGAGAGAGAGAGAGAACTCAGTGTTTAGGCCCTATGTTGATTGCCACATAGAAGAGACTCTTCATATGGCCTTGAATTAGGTGTGTGAGGCATGAGATGTTGTTCACAACAAATTGTGTTTTATGTTTGGGAGTGCCAGAATCCACTAGGATTCAGTGTGCGATTGTGAACTTGTAATTCTGGAAGTGATGAGTAGAATTAACTTTGAATTAGGCAATTGTGTAAAATAAACAAGAATTAAATTTACTAAAAAATTCCTCAAACAGTAATGAAGCATACAAGTTTGATACATGCTAAAAGCCATACAAGATGTACCTCAAGTGTTGCATTGAAATTCATCTCCAATGACAATGTAGGAGTACATATATTTAGGAAATCAAAAGGTACAAGATCTTAGGACCTAGAAACTAAGAAACAGGAAATGAAATCTAAACTATTGGGTACTTTTGGAATGCTTAGTATGCTGAATTCGAGTTGAGTTTTGCGAGAGAGTCTTTCTGATACCCCAACCCTTGTATTTATAGTGTTAAACTAGTCTGCCCACATCTGGGTCCACATGTAATTGTTATCCATCGGTCGCACTTGATTTAACCCTTCTTCGTTCGGACAGGTAGTCTATCATCTCAATCTGGGATAAGCCGTCTCCTAGACTGATGAATCGGACAAAGCCTCCCTGATCTGGATTGCGTTGAAATTAGGTTCCATCACATCGGTTTGGTGATCCATAAGCTGCTTTCTATTTGTCGTCTTGCACATGATTGAAATCGGTCTAGGCTCCATCTTTGGACTAATCTTTAGTCTTGTTGGCCTCAGCCCAAACCTCTGCCAGTTGGGGTTCAGGTTCACCCATCCTTGGCCCAGTTTAACCCCGATGATCGAATAGGCTGAGTAGATTTTGGGTGTTAACATTTGTCCCCTAAAACGTCATATCAGATTAGAAGCTGATTTGATGTGACGTTTTGAAATTCGAAAACACCACGTGTCATTCTGGGGTAAGTCTGCTCACGTGCCCATTGTTCTTCTCCGAATTCGAAGCAACACTTGCATTTAAAAAGTGGGGAATGCGTGATTTCATTCTTTACGCTTTCTGGTTCTCTCTCTTGTTCAAACCAGATCCTTTCTCTCAAACTTCTGCTTCCTCTTCCTCCAACCAGATTCTTTCTTGACGTACTCCGACTTCGGGAATGCCAAGCGACTTCGAATCAGCTTTCTAGGAGGACTTGGTGGCCGATTTGAAACATCCCTTGGTCTCTTGCTTGGTCCATCATTCTTAGGTTTAACCGTTGCCTTGCATTTTGGACACATTACTTTCTCTATCAGCTCCAGTTGTTGTTTCATTTCCACCAACAATTGCTCAGCACACTTGTAACATTGATCTGTCATGATGACCGATTCCTTCTGCTTCCATTCTTCATACGTTCTTTTCAGATCATAGATGTCTATGGCAATCTTTTTCTCTGGTGTGCTGGAGGATGCTTTCCCTGATGTTTCTAGATCGACTTTGGTTGTTGGCTTCAAAATCTTTGAGAGATCGGGAGTCACCATGTTCGGTCCCATCGCGGCAGGGAAAGGATCGGCATCCATTCCCATTGGCTTATACGAGAGCTTGAGAATGCCCTTTTCTATACTGCTATGTATAATATTACGAAAGACAACACAATTGTTAGTTTCATGGCGCCAAAAATTATGCCATTTGCAAAATTCCTTGCCTTTTAAGTCTTCAACCTTAGGATTTTTATGGCCGTCACTAAGCCGAATAAGTTTTTCAGCCAACAGGGCATCAAAGATTTGATGTGCTTAGTTATATCAAATGAATAATTTTTTCCAATTTCAAAGGTCTGTTTCTTTGCCCCCGAATTATTGTTGCCATCGGTTGGCTTTTGCAGGGCTTTGCACACAACGGGCTATTTACATACTAGTTCGGCCATGTCTACGTCTCCGATTTCTAAGTCACAATCGGTCACGTGGATTTCAAAGTTAGGATCTCTATAATAAGTTCCCTTTGAAGAATTCTTCATCTCCTGTTCATCTAAGAGGATTCTTTCATACCTAGTAGCCCTGATACTTAGCTCAAACATGTCTCTGAATTGCATCCCCTTAAACTTCTTACGAAATTCGAAGTTCAGACTGATAGTAGCCATTTTGAAAAATTTTTCTTCATGAATAACCACTTTGCATCGGAACTTCAGGTTCCTGAAGCACCTGATAAAGTCCTCTGCTGACTCTCCACTCTGCTGGTGCAATCGGGAAAGGTCAGCCATGGTCACTTCAGCTTCGGTCCTATAGAACTGGCAGTGAAACATTTCTTCCACCTACTGCTAGTTTTGGACCGAATCCTGTGGCAAATTGACATACCATGTGAATGCCACCCTAGTCAGGGAGTTTGGAAAAAGCCTCATCTTGAGGTCATCATTGCCCCAAGATGACCACATTGAACAATAAAACGACCGATGTGTTTGATCGTTGATTGTTCACCATCCTCTGTAAAGAAAGTGAAATTTGGGACCTTATAACCTTGTGGGATTTCCACTCGGTCAATCAGGTCAGGGTATGGCCGTCTGTGTCTTCCTGCTCTCCTCAGAATCGGGTCATACTCCTCATGGATAGCTTCCATCAATTGTTCCCTATTTATTGGTGCATATTGGATCGGTGGCACCACTTGTGGTGGTGGATGCTGTCCGATAGCGTTTTGATCAGAAAGCTGGGCTTCCTGTGCAGATTGTGGGGCAAATGCAGGGTTATAGTGTTGACTATAGTTTTGCTGAAGGTTAATCAATTGGCCATCATGGTCGAATCCAGCAGTCTGTGGCCTTGGTGCTGATGGGCCACTTTGACTACCAATGCTTTGGCTAGCAATCGGTCTTGCTCCCAAGACTTGTGGGGAACCAACAATCTCTTTTCCTTTTTGGGGAGAGGACCGATTTCACTATTCCTTCTTGGAGGGATAACGAACTTCTCCTGTTTTGACATGTCCAAATTGACTTGTACAGGAGCTTCTTCCCAAATGGAAGGTAGAGGAGTAGCCCCTATGTTCATGGCACTGCTCTTCTCGGACAGATCCATAATAGCCTTGGTCGGAAGTTCCTGGTTCTGTTGGCCTGTTTTCAAGAACTCATGGTTTTGTTTGCCCTGTTCTATTAGAGGGGCTAGGTGATGTGACAGTTCGTCTGAAGAAAACTTCAGGCTGTCTTGACCTTCTTGGTCAACCAACTCATTTTCATATCCTTCATGTGGGGGGACTTCTTGGTTAACAGACTCTGAAGTCTGGTTTTTCTCAAGGTTATTTAAGGCGCAAGGCGCACTGAGGCGCAAAGGTACCCTGGAGCCTAGGCGTGCGCCCGAGCGAAGCGAGGCGCACTTTTACATGATTTTTTTTTTACATGATTTTACATGTAAATAGCTTATCTAAAATATGAGTTTAGATGATTATAATATGATTTTACATTTTTAAATTATCATGACTGATTGAGGCATCAAATTTAATTATCAAATATACAACTTCTAAATACAAGTATACAACTATAGTATAGACTATAGAGTGTAGACATTATCAAATTGTCAATTATATATAGTATAGTACCATAGTCCATATAGCCATTATCAATTATATATAGTATAGTAGCATACAAAAAAAAAAAAAAACAACTGACTGATTGAGGCGTCAAATTTAATTGATAGCAATGTGTATATCTAACTTATAAGTTTTAAAGTCTGTTTTAATGTGGTTTTGTGTGGGAAAAAATTAACATATTATAGTAGTATAACTTATCAATTATATATAGTATAGTAGCATACAAATAAAAAATAATACAATTGAGGTGTCAAATTTAATTGATAGCAATGTGTATGTCTAACTTATAAGTTCTAAAGTTTGTTTTAATGTGGTTTTGTGTAGGAAAAAATTAACATATTATAGTAGTATAAGTTATAAGTTATAACTAGTAGTTTGGTATAGTACCATACAAAAAAAAAAAAAAAAAGAAAGAAAGAAAAGAAAAGAAAAGAAAAAATAAACAAAGAACAGAAAAAAAAAGAATAATAATAAAGAAGATTAATTATTAGACTGTTTGTATCTCTTTTGACTATCGCAGGAGAAGAAAGAAAGGGGAAAAAAAAAACTGAGTCGCAAACTCGCAAATACTTTGATGGAAGAAGAAGAAGATCTGCAGAAAGGAAGAAGAAAAAAAAAAAAAAAGAAGAGTCGCCGAGACTTGCGAAGCAGAAAGAAGAAGAAGAAGAAGAAGAAGAAGAAGAAGAAGAGGAAGGAAAAAAAAAAAAAAACAGCAGCTCCGAGACTTGCGAAGCTAGAAGAAGAAGAAGAAGAAGAAGAAGAAGAAGATCAACCAAGAAGACGAAGAAGAAGAAGAAGAAGATGAGGAAGAAGAAAAAAAAAGAACAAGAAAATACCTGGTTTAGGCTTTTAGCAGCTTCGACTAGGGCTCAGCACAAGTCGACTTCTTTCTTTCCTTTCTTCTTCTTTCCCCCCCCCCCAAACTGAGATGAGATTGGGATTTGGGGGGTAAATATGTTAGCTTGGGTCTTGTTTTGACTAGGCGAGAGCCTCATGCGCCTTGCGCCTCACAAAAAGGCGCCAAAAGGCGCACCTCACATGCGCCTGGTTGAATCATGTCTTGTGCCCGCCTGCGCCTCGCGCCGAGGCGCGCCTTTCACAATAGAGGTTTTTCTTGTCCGATTTAACCCTTCTTTGTTCGGACAAGTAGTCTATCATCTCAATCTGGGATAAGCCGTCTCCTAGACTGATGAATCGGACAAAGCCTCCCTGATCCGGATTGCGTTGAAATTAGGTTCCATCACATCGGTTTGGTGATCCATAAGCTGCTTTCTATTCGTCGTCTTGCACATGATTGAATCCGGTCTAGGCTCCATCTTTGGACTGAACTTTAGTCTTGTTGGCCTCAGCCTAAACCTCTGCCAGTTGGGGTTCAGGTTCACCTATTCTTGGCCCAGTTTAACCCCGATGATCTAATAGGCCGAGTAGATTTTGGGTGTTAACGGATGTGCAAGAGTGACATTGAGGGAGAAAGAGAGAGAGAGAGAGAGGGGTATATCGTGGAAGAGAGAGAGAGAAAAACTGATGAAAAACTTAAAGTAGCTGTAGCTTTAGCTTGTAATGGTTCCGGTCGGTTATTAGCCTCTCTGTTGTTAAAGGCGCGCCTAGGCGCGAGGCGCAGGCGGGTGCGAGGCTTGAGCCTCGCCTTAGGCTGGGCAAGGCAACTTCATCCAGGCGCCTTTTTATGAGGCGCAAGGCGCATGAGGCGCGAGCCTATTGAAAGCAAGACCCAAGGCACATTTTTACCCCCCCATATCAATCGCATCTCAGTTTGGGGGGGAAAAAAAAAGAAGAAGAAGAAGAAAGGAAAGAAAGAAGAAAGGAAAGGAAAGAAACCAGTCGATTTAGGAGCTGCTGAAAGTTGAAACCAAGTATTTTTCTTGTTCTTTCTTCTTCTTCTTCTTCTTCTTTCTTTGATCATCTTCTTCTTCTTCTTCTCTGGAGTCTCGCAATCTGCGACTCTTTTTTTTTTCTTTTTTCTGCGACTTCTTCTTCTTCTTCTTCTTCTTCTTCTTCTTCTTCTTCTTCTTCTTCTGGAGTCTCGCAATCTGCGACTCTTTTTTGTTTTTTCCTTTTTTCTGCGACTTCTTCTTCTTCTTCTTCTTCTGCTGCTGCGAGTCTCGCAATCAATCTGCGACTCTTTTTTTTTCCTCTTTCTGCGACTTCTTCTTTCTGCTTCTTCTTCTTTCTCTTTCTGCTTCTTCTTCTTCTTTCTCTTTCTGCTTCTTCTTCTTCTTTCTACTTCTTCTTCTTTCTGCTTCTTCTTTTTCTTTCTACTTCTTCTTCTTCTTCGACGACTTGCGATCTGTTTTTTTTTTTCGATCTCTCTTCTTCTCCTTCTCCTTCTCCTTCTTCTTCCTCCTCCTTTCTTCTTCTTCTTCTTCTTCCTGCAAAATAGTAGTGACTAGTGAGACTGTGAGACAAACAATCCTTTTTTTTCCCCTTCCTTTATAGTTGATTCATGCATTAACTCTTCTTTATTATTCTTAATTTTTTTTTTTTTTTTTTTTCTGTTCTTTGTTTATTTTTTCTTTTCTGTTTTTTTTTTTTTTTTTTTGTATGGTACTATACTAGACTTACTAGTAATACTGTTATACTACTATAATATCTTAATCTTTTTCCCACACAAGAACATATTAAAACAGACTTTAGAACTTACAAGTTAGACATACACATTGCTATCAATTAATTTTGACACCTCAATTGTATTTTTTTTTTGTATGCTACTATACTATATATAATTGATAAATACTATAGTTGTATACCTGTATGGCTGTATTTAGAAGTTAGACTTTAGCTCCGGTCCCCGGAATGATTGGATTCTATGGATTTTTAATTGATAATGACTCTTTTTTACAATTAGATAAATGGAGAGTGGTGGTAGCGTAAGTTCAAAGAAAGATCCGGCATACAAGTATGCTACACAAGATCCGAATGACAGAAATAAGTTCACTTGCAACTTTTGTGGGAAGCAGACAAATGTAGGTGTATGCCGGGCCAAACAACATTTAGCCAGAGGCTATCGGAATGCAAAGGATTGTAAAAAATGTCCACCGCATGTGAGAGTAGAAATTAGGGAGTATATTAGTAATAAGAAGGAGAAGAAAGAAAATATGAACTTGTTGCCAGATTTTGATATTATTGATGACGATGAGGATGAAGCAGAAGAGGTTGAGGTTCAATCCAAAAGAAGTTCAACAAAGTCCAACAACTTGAAAAGACCTAGAACAAAAGGTCCAATGGATGCCTTTGTGACCCCCGATCCGGAGCTTGTTGTTCAAAGGAAAAAGGATGGGAAGGGGAAGCAAACTACTATTAGTGATGCCTATAAAAAAGAGGCAAGAGAAAAGGCATGCAAATTGATAGCGAGGTGGATGTATGAAGCCGGGATACCCTTTAATGCCGTGAATTATGATAGTTTTCAAGTGGCGATGGAAGCCATAGGGTAATATGGTCCAGGGATGAAGCCACCTAGCTACCATGAGGTGCGGGTGCCTCTTTTGAAAAAGGAGGTAACTCACACGCGTAGTATAATGAAGCAACACGAGGAAGAATGGGCAAAATATGGTTGCTCCATTATGTCCGATGGATGGAAGGGCATCACTGAAAGGACCTTATTGAACTTCCTTGTAAATTCTCCTAGAGGAACTATGTTCATGAATCAATTGATGCTTCATCTTATAGCAAGACCGGGGAGAGGGTGTTTCATTTGCTTGATAGTTGGGTGGAATGCATTGGAGAAAACAATGTTGTTCAAGTCATCACAGACAACGCATCAAACTATGTGATGGCCGGTAAGATACTAAGATTTGTTAAATTTGTTTTCTAATTGTGTTGTGTACGTGTGTTTTGCTTTTAATATGATATGTTAAATTGTTAATGAATTTTCAATAGGGAGATTGTTGGAAGCTAAATGTCAACATCTCTACTGGACACCATGTGCTGCACATTGTATTGATTTGATGTTGGAAGACATTGGGAAGGTTTCGGACGTCAAGAAAGTGTTACAAAGGGCCATGGCACTCAGTGGTTTTATATATGCTCGTCCAGGTGTAGTGAACATGATGAGGCAGTTCACAGGACAACGAGAGTTGGTGAGACCGGCTGTTACTCGATTTGCCACTGCATTTCTTACACTTGCAAGCATTCATCGTCAAAAAAGCAACTTGAGGAGGATGTTCACTTCAGAAGAGTGGTCAAGTTCTCAATGGGCAAAGGAGCAAAAGGGTAAGACCGCGGCCCAAACTGTTCTAGTGCCATCATTTTGGAATCACATTGTTTTCACCCTTAAGGTCACCGGTCCCCTTGTTCGTGTACTTCGACTCGTTGATGGGGAGAAAAGGCCGGCAATGGGATATATTTACGAAGCCATGGACAACGCTAAAGAAGCTATTGCTAAATCTTTCGGGGGGGATGAGCAAAAGTATGGTGAAATCTATGAAATTATAGATCATAGGTGGAATTGCCAGCTTCATCATCCTTTACATGCAGCTGGGTACTTTGTGAACCCAGAATTCTTTTATTCAAACCCAGAAATTGAGCAAACAGCTGAAGTGATGTCAGGTTTGTATAAATGCCTAGAAAGGTTGGTTCCAAGCATAGACATACAAGACAAAATCACTGATCAATTGACGGCATATAAGAAAGCAGAATCTGTCTTTGGATATCCCGTGGCTATTAGACAAAGAAAGACAAAGTCTCCGGGTAAAAGCAAATCTTTTGTGAAATAATCTCTTATTATGTTCCTTAAATGTCACTAAAAAATTATTTTTGACAGCTGAATTGTGGGCTTCTTATAGATCTACAACTCCAGATTTGCAGAAATTCGCTATCAAAATTCTTAGCCTAACTTGTAGTGCATCGGGTTGTGAACGAAATTGGAGTGCCTTTGAACACGTAAGTGCAAACAAATGTTGAGCATCTTCAAACATTAATCGTATATAATTGATTAGTTGACTGTTGACAATGATTTCTCGCAGATTCATACTAAGAAGAGAAAT
Organism: Hydrangea macrophylla; assembly: GCA_033977485.1. Lineage (NCBI taxonomy): Eukaryota > Viridiplantae > Streptophyta > Magnoliopsida > Cornales > Hydrangeaceae > Hydrangea > Hydrangea macrophylla. The sequence goes on along the minus strand of CM066990.1, from coordinate 98,700,055 downwards.
AGGTTAGCACAAAAACGGTTGAATGACTTGGTTTTTGTTAAGTATAACCGAGCTTTGAGGCGGCGGTACGAGATGCGTGACACCATTGATCCCATCTCGTTGAAGGATATAGATGAAAGTAATGAGTGGTTGCTTGGGCGGATGGACGGAGATGTGGATGAAGATGCCGAAAATGATCGCTTGTATGATGATGATTTGTTGACGTGGGGTGATATTTCTAGAGCTGCAGGGGTTGGAGAGTGTAGATTTCCGACTCGAGCAAGTTCAAGCAATAGATCATCAACAAGGGCAAGGGCAACTGCTTCTCCGGTTGTAACTTTAGATGACGAGGAAGAGGCCAATTCAGAAGAGACCGAAGAGGAAGATGATGAGGGTTACAAATCCAATGATGGCGAAGATGATGAGTTGGTTCTTCATGAGGACTGAGGAGTTTGGACTATGCAACATTATTATTACTACTACTACTATTATTATTATTATTATTATTATTATTATTATTATTATTATTTTGCTAACTGGACAGTGGACATGTGGTTGATTTGCACTTGCTTAGTAATGTGTTTTTATTGAATATTGAGTAATATTACACTTTTAAGAGTGTGTAAATGCATCTTTTTGTTATTTTTCTCTTAAATGTTGTATGCGGCCTATGTAGGATTCGAACCTACAACCTTTGCGCTTTTGCACAATGCTCTAACCAGTTGAGCTTATAGGCCAAAGTGTTCATTTTTGATGATTTAATCTCTTTAACTTGTATATAATAATGTAAAATCAGATTATAATCATCTAAAATCATATTTTAGATAAGCTATTTACATGTAAAATCATGTTAAAAAAAATCATGTAAAAGTACGCCTCGCTTCGCTCGGGCGCGCGCCTCGGATTGCGCCTCGCGCCTAGGCTCCAGGGGACCTTTGCGCCTCAGTGCGCCTTAAATAACCTTGATTAGCCTCTCAAACCGCCACCCAAACCGACCAATAAAAATTTGAGATCTTAAAACCCGCCATCCGAACCTATTTAGACAAAATCGAGTAAAAGACTTTGGTTCGATTTGGATGGGTCAGCTTGAACAATATATTTTGTCAATTAAAGTCGTATCTGGTTTTCGAAGTAGTTTTTTTAACCAGATGCTGTCTTTATGAATGAATTTCAGGGGTGGTGCCATCCAGTTCTTTGGCACAAAGCGCCATCATGACAAGTGGTTGAGGGACACTGAAAATTATGTGGTCAAGGGTTGCTTTGCAATGACTGAATTGGGGCATGGAAGTAATGTATGTAAAGGTCGTTCGTCGCCTTTTATGTATTTTCACCCTCTCATTTGGCCACGTTCCTTAATTGCTGCATGGGTTATTATTTTCAGGTTCGAGGTATCGAAACAGTATCCACATATGATTCAAACACTGGAGAGTTTATCATCAATACTCCATGTGAATCGGCTCAGAAGTATTGGATCGGAGGGGCAGCCAAGGTAATATTGGCACCTTTTGTTTTTATATTATCTTTCAAGCTTTATGCTTCTGCATCACTGGAAAATTGACTCTGCTTATGTTTTAATATTTTTCAGCATGCGACGCACACAATAGTTTTTTCACAGCTCAATATAAATGGAAGCAATCAAGGGGTCCACGCTTTTATAACCCAGATTAGAGATGCTGACGGCAACATCTGTCCAAACATTCGTATAGCTGATTGTGGTCATAAGATTGGTTTAAATGGTGTTGACAATGGTCGTTTATGGTAAAGGGATTACTCTTTTATTGTAGACTACTAGACTTCAACTATAGTCATTGACTATTACATAAGTTTTTGCATTTGTGTTTTTCTCTAGGTTTGACAATGTTCGGATCCCTAGAGAGAATTTGTTGAATTCAGTGGCTGATGTTTCTCCCGATGGCCAATATTTTAGCAGAATAAAAATCCCGGATCAGGTGATTATCATTTTAAATGAGTAATGCCTTGTTCTATGTCTTTTACTAATCCTTGGTGGAAGTAGAGTGCCAGAGCCTCTCTCTCTCTCTCTCTCTCTCTCTCTCTCTCTCTGTTTTGTATGTCGACGGGCGATAATAATTAATAGGTCACAGACTCCCAGCTTTTAAAAAGTCTGATTCCTTTTCAAAGTAAAAAAACAGTCCTTTTGAAAAGCTCCAATTTGCAGCCTTTTTACAAAAATCTCTTAACCCTAAAAGAGGTTACTGCAAAAGCTAGTCCAAACGGCTATAAGTACTTCACTGGTACTAGAGCTGGCACCTTCTTGTGGCGGTTTTCTGATTGGTTGTTGACCTGACAATTTTAAGCTAAACTCTGATTATTTGATTGCAGAGATTTGCAGCATTCTTGGCTCCTTTGACATCTGGGCGTGTAAACATTGCTGTCAGTGCGATTTATACATCAAAGGTAACAAAAGCTGAGTGTGGTGTCTGATTTCCCGGTTACCGATTTTTCTCTAATTTGTATATTGGGGGTATAAAGGGAATCATAAACCATGCATTTCAAACTAGGTTATTTATTTAATAATTAACATCTTTTGTTGTTTCTTCTTTTCTCAGATTGGTTTAGCAGTTGCCATAAGGTACTCGTTGACAAGGCGAGCATTTTCTATTACACCTAATGGGCCTGAAGTTCTTTTACTTGATTATCCTAGTCATCAACGGCGGCTATTGCCTCTGCTTGCTAAGACGTAAGTATCTTACTAACTGGATTCACTCAATCTAATTTCATTGGAATTCTTCTAATGTAATAACTTGTGTCATTTTGCAATGGTATACGATTCGATCCGAAATTATATGTTCGGGCATATATATATATGTATATATGGAAAGAGAGATATATTGACACCAAGCATCTGTATTTATGGAAAGTAAAAACTTAGAGCATTTCACATTGGAGTGGTAAGAGACAATTACTCGATGTGAAACTCTACATGATCTTTGTCTACATGTGTATGGAAAGGTATGTGGTTGATACATAATACTGTGGGTCAGTTGTAATGGTATTTTCATTTTTCACATTCCAGGGCCTTATCATTTCCAAAATATATATTGCAACTGCTTCTTGTTTTTATCTGAACTAATGTGATATCCGTACATTATAAACTTTAGGGATCAATTACAGCTTGATCTTGATTACAAAACATCCTAGTGATTAAAATTTTTAGGGTTAATTACACAGACCCCCCTGAGGTTTGGCAAAATTACACAGACCTCCCCTTTATATTGCAAAATTACACAGATCTCTCCTCTAGCATGAATTTACTATTTTACCCTTACTTTGTTTACCATTTTACTAAATTACACACGTGTGCGTGTATATATATAGATATAGATATACAAGTACATACATAATATAGAGAGCATTTTTGCTCACCCAAGCATCCCATTGGTCAATGCAGTGGGACCTAGGATTAAACAATTTTTTGGGTGAGCAAAAGTATTTTTCATAATATATGGACATACACATACACACACACACACACACACACATATATATATATATGAATATGAAGTTTTTCAATAAAAGCAAAAATTTAAACCCAAAATCAATTTGTTCCAAAAACTAATTTGTTCCTAAGATTTAAACCCAAAATCAATTTATTCCAAAAACTAATTTGTTCCTATGATTAAACCCAAAATCAACTTGTTCCAAAAACCTAAGATCTAAACCCAAAATACCACCCACCTCAAAGATGTATACTGGGTATGTATGTATATATGGTCCGTATATATGGTGTGCATGTATGTATGCATTTATATGTGTATATACAGTAGAGGGAGAGAGAGGGGAGGGGTTTTATTTTTATTTTTATTTTTATTTTTATTTTGATAACTATGGGTATTTTCGGCAGTAGCAAATTAAGAAGGGAGGTCTTTGTAAATTTTGCAATCTAGAGGGGAGGTGTGTGTAATGCAAATCCAAACCTCAAGGGAGGTCTTTGTAATTTTGCAATATAGAGGGGAGGTCCGTGTAATTTCGCCAAACCTCAGAGAAGGCCCATGTAATTAACCCAAAATTATATTGTGCGAAACCGAGTCAACTATATTTTCTGTCACATTGTCTGTAAGTTAGTGTGTTATATTATGATGCCATTGCTATCCCCTTCATTGTTGCAGATATGCTATGAGTTTTGCGGCTAACTACTTGAAAATGATATATGTGAAAAGGACACCTGAATCAAACAAAACCATCCACGTTATTTCAAGTGCATTCAAGGCTACTTTAACTTGGCATAACATGCGGACTCTTCAGGTCAAAGACTTGATTATAGATATAAAGTTGATTGTATTCTTAGTTATCCTTCTCACTGACCTTTTCCATTTGATGCATGATAAAGGAATGTCGTGAAGCCTGTGGGGGACAGGGTCTGAAGACTGAAAATCACGTTGGTCATATGAAAAGTGAATTTGATGTGCAGTCTACTTTTGAAGGGGACAACAATGTTCTAATGCAACAGGTAGTCTCTCAAAACAGTTTTTATGATGAAATATACTTCCGCAATCATTTATACATATATACACTCACACACGTGTGTGTGTATGTACTTCACAAACAAGTTGCCTGGCATGACATGGCACCCACAGAGGAGACTGGAATAGTGGCATGAGTGGTGGTGGCCAAAATTTCGTTTAAATTGCATATGTTATTGTCTAAAGTGCTAGGGATTTACCCCTAGATCTGTGAGGTACAAAACAGAAATGAAAAGAATCACACAAGATATCCAGGTTATAAGTGTGAACATTACCAAAATACCCCTCAGAAAGTTGGATATGTGAGACACTGTGTTTCACCATTAGGGTATGCACTTCAGCATTCAAAATGTTTTAAATAGCAAAAAAAACTGTTGAACAGAATTATTGTTGCTCAATTTTAGCTTTTTGACATTTGGATCTGGAAGCATGGAACTCATGCATTTCGTATGTATCTCAGATTAGCAAGGCACTTCTAGGAGAATATGTAGGAGTGAAGAAGAGCAACAAGCCATTTAAAGGGTTGGGATTGGAACACATGAACAAATCTTCCCCTATTATCCCACCTCAGCTCACAAGTTCTGTCCTCAGGAACATTCACTTCCAGGTTAATAAATTTTTGCTTTATTCCTATTTTAGATGAGTCGTATTTTTTTTAAAAAAAGGAGATTACTACTTCAGACGAATCATGTCAAAATTAACTAGGGTTTTCGAAATTTCTGTCAGACTGATATATTCTGCTTAAGAGAGCGAGATCTATTGAATCGTTTTGCCGCGGAAGTTTCACAATATCAAGCGCAGGGACAAAGCAATGAATATGCTTTCACTCTGGTGAGGATGGCTTTCTTAAAATTCAACTTGCATTTCCGCAGTCTTCTACTTGCAAATACTTTTAAACACCATATTAAAAATGACTGACTCTCTCTCTCTCTCCCGCAATCCTTTTTTTCAGAGTTATCAACTTGCTGAAGACTTGGGGAGAGCCTTCTCGGATCGGACAATCTTGCAAACCTTTGTAGACGCCGAGTCAACTGTATCCGATGACCCATTGAAGGTAAATCCGAGAAACTTTCAACTACAGTATGTCCATTTGTTATTTGTTCATTGTACATTGTACATGTAAGAAAGTCAGAGTCGTTAAGTTGTCTGATCAGAAGGAGAAGGTGTCATTTAACTATAGGAGCTCCATGCTAACGTAGAGAAAAACTAAATGTCCAATAATTTAACTGCAGCAGTAGCTAGGTTTTGAGGGCGTTTCAGGTCGGAGAAAAATATATATAAATTATGTAAAGACAGGTTAATGCAGGATGAGGTAGCTTAGTTATCCGTAAGTTATGATGTTATAAATACTAATACCCTTTGCCGTCTGGTGCAGTGGCCAACTTTTGTTCCTGCCAACGAGCTAAAATTAGAGATGTGTAGTAGAATAAAGTAAAAACAAAATGAGAATTGTCTATATAGGTAGTTTTACCTTCCACTATCCATTTTAAGTTTTGTTAGTGTATAATTTATGAAAGGGTAAATATCACCCATCTCCCTTGAGGTCTGACCTTAATACACATGCCTCCCCCCATGTTTTCAGGAATCTCACTTTAACTCCCTTATTTCTAAATTTTAGTGTTAGATTCCCTTAAATATTCTAACGATTTGTTAAAGGGAGGGGGGAAATTGATGTACTAAAATTAAAAATAAGGGTGGAAAGTGAAATTCCTGAAACATGAGGGGAGGTATGTATATTAAGGCCAAACCTCAGGGGAGGCAGGTGATATTTACCCTTTATGAAAATAGGCTTATTTTTGTTGTACAAGTACTTAACGATGATAAAATCGTAAATTAACGAATTGCTTAATGGAATACATGGCCTCCCTGGAAAACATATAGGCCCCTTTAGGTCTGCGGATTTAGACAAGGAAAGGGAAAGGAAAACTATTCCCTAGGTTTCTCGTCATGCTTAAATATCATTGAAGACTTTTTTTTTTTTTTTTAAATATATGAAACAGGGACCGACGAAAAGAGGAAGGCAAATGACTCAAATTTCACAAATTCTAATTGATTTGTTCCGATATTTTCTTTTTCTTCCTATTTTCCTCGCTGTTTTTCTTATTAAACTCAATGTCTTCTTTTCTTTTCCCTCACTAAGTTTATGAACCAAACAGAGCCATAAGGACTGTTTTTTCTTATACCTAGAACTAACGACGATTAGATGGTAAATAAACAAGGAAAGCTTAATGACCTAAATGTCGTACATGCAGAACATATTAGGAGTGTTGAGGTCCATGTATGCCTTGATCTGTTTGGAAGAAGATTCCGCATTCCTTCGATATGGGTACTTGTCAACCGAGAATGCTGCTGCGGTGAGGAAAGAAGTTATCACTCTTTGCACAGAACTGCGGCCACATGCGCTTGCCTTAGTCAGTTCCTTTGGCATACCTGATGCTTTCTTGAGCCCTATAGCTTTTAACTGGGTTGAAGCAAATTCTTGGTCTTCAGTTCAACACTAGCTTTGTTTTCTACGTTTCTTCATTTCATTCAAGTTAAATGGATGTAATCTTTGTGGGTTTCTAGTTTCAGTTGATAAGATGTCTACGTATTGCTCCTAAGTACTAACTCAAGTGGCATTGAACTAAGGCCACTCTCTGTAATACTATTTACTTTATCATAAATAAAATTTGGGTTAATTACACTTTATCCTCTTATGGTTATGCAGTTAGGCCCAATTTCACTTTATCTCATTGTACTTCAAAAGTGGATACTTAAACACCCTGTGGTTTAATACTAAAGTGAAATTGTTTTTCTCAAAATTGATGAAAATTTTAAATTGGTCAACAATAGCCCCCTTTATGTACTTTACCATAAATAAAATTTGGGTTATTTACACTTTACCCTTCTATGGTTATGCCCATTTTCACTTTACCTCTGTGTACTTCAAAAGTGGACACAGAGGTAAAGTGAAAATGGACACTTAACCCCCCTTGTGGTTTAAGACTAAAGTGAAATTGTTAAAATTTTTCTCAAAACTGATGAAAATTCTAAAATTAGCCAAAAATACCCCCATTTATGTTCCCAACCAACCAACAACCCCCCACACCTTTTATGAGCTTAATTTTGGGGTTAATGCTGCCATTTAACCCACTGATGTGAGGCTAATTTAACCCATTTGTGGGGTTAATTTTGGGGTTAGCTGTCTATGTGAGGTTAATTTTGACACTTAAACTCTCCTATGTGAGGCTAATTTAACGGTTATCCCATGTGTGACTATTTTGAAAGATAACTTAATAGTTTCACTGTAATCCAAAACCACAGTGGGGGAGGGGTTTAAGTGTCCATTTTTGAACAATAAAAATAGACCTGACCAAAGAGGGTAAAATGTGATTAGCCCATAAAATTTCGGTATTATGGTTTGCTTTCGACTAAAATGCATCTGATACACTTCTTTATTCTATCACCTATTTGCTTGGTACTTGGTATTGTGCGTTATTTAGTCTTCAATGTTTACTAGTAGTTACTTGTTTGGCATAGATTGACAAGGCACTATTTCACACCAATATATTGTACATAGAAACATATAATATGCTTACTGTTATAAAACTAATAATAAACATGCATGCAAATAAGCAATTAATGACACCAATATTTTCAGGTGGTTCGGCAATTTGCCTACGTCCACTGCGGAGGGGGATCACCTTTGATTATTGATTGAACCTTTACAACCCAAGCACTAATTACACAAGTGATATTTGTAACTCTCTTTTCTCTCTTTCTTTCCTTCTTCTTTTCTTTTCTTTCTTTCTCACTCTATGGATCTCTAAGTCTTCTCCTCATATTTCTTCTTCCGATGAGTTCAATTTATAGGGAAATCAATTATCAAAACATCATCAATGACATCAACTCCACTATCAATTTGATGGACATCCAATCATCCACTATTAAAGCATATTCATAACACTCCCCCTTGGATGTCCATTCACTGATAATATGAAGTAGTCGCTTTCTCCCCCTCATTGTCACATGAGTAATTGCTACATGAAACTTCTTTAAGTTTGCGCATTCCAATGTTGTGTACTAGCTTCTTGAATGTTGCAGTTGGTAGTGCTTTTGTGAATAAATCTGCGAGATTATCAATAGAACGTATTTGTTGAACATTGATTTCACCTTTCTTTTGGAGTTCATGTGTATAGAAGAATTTTGGTGAGATGTGCTTGGTTCTGTCTCCTTTGATGAATCCCCCTCTGATTTGTGCAATGCATGCAGCATTATCTTCATATAACGTTGTCGGTTTATCTTTGATTGAAGATAAGGCACAAGATTCCTGAATATGTTGGATCATTGATCTCAACCAAATGCATTCACGACTGGCCTCATGCAGTGCAATGATTTCAGAATGATTTGAAGAAGTGGCTGTCAATGTTTGCTTCACAGATCGCCATGAGATGGCAGTATTGCCACAAGTAAATACATAGCCTGTTTGAGATCGAGCCTTGTGTGGATCAGAGAGATAACCAGCATCGGCATATCCAACTAATGGTGATTTGGATCCTTTTGAATAAAATAATCCCAAATCAATTGTACCACGAAGATAGCGAAAAATGTGCTTGATACCATTCCAATGTCTTCGAGTTGGTGCTGAGCTAAATCTTGCAAGCAAATTGACAGAAAAAGCGATATCTGGTCGGGTACAATTTGCCAAATACATAAGAGCACCAATAGCGCTCAGATATGGTACTTCAGGACCAAGTAACTCTTCATTATCATCACGAGGACGATAGGGATCCTTCTTTACATCAAGTGACCGGACTACCATAGGAGTACTCAATGGATGAGCATTATCCATATAGAAACGTTTCAAAATTTTCTCTGTATATGAGGATTGATGTAAGAGAATTCCTTCGGGGAAATGCTTGAGTTGTAATCCAAGACAAAATTTTGTCTTTCCAAGATCTTTCATCTCAAATTCCCTTTTCAAATAATCAGCAGTTTTTGTGAGCTCTTTGGGAGTGCCAACAAGATTAAGATCATCAACATATACTGCAATGATTGCAAAATCGGAATCTGATCTCTTAATGAAAACGCATGGACATATGGCATTATTTATATATCCTTCTTTCAATAGATATTCGCTCAAGCGATTGTACCACATGCGTCCGGATTGCTTTAATCCATATAGAGATCTTTGCAATTTAATAGAGTACATATCTCGTGGTTTTGACTTACATGCTTCGGGCATGTTGAATCCTTTAGGGATCTTCATATGTATGTCACTATCTAGTGATCCATATAAATATGCTGTAACCACATCCATTAAGCGCATATCAAGTCCTTCAGACATTGATAGGCTTATCAAAAATCGAAACGTAATTGCATCCATTACCGGGGAATATGTTTCATCGTAATCGATGCCAGGTCTCTGTGAGAAACCTTGTGCTACAAGTCGAGCCTTGTATCGCACAATCTCATTTTGCTCATTACGTTTCCGTACAAATACCCATTTGTACCCAACGGGACTTACATCTTCAGGTGTAGGGACTACAGGCCCAAACACTTCCCGTTTTTTTAATGAGTTTAACTCAGTTTGTATGGCCTCTTCCCACTTTGGCCAATCAATTCTATGTCGACATTCTTCCACATTTTGTGGTTCAGGATCCTCATCACTTTGGGTGATGTCTAGTGCTACCGTAAAGGCAAATATGTGATCAATGACCGTGCCATTACGATCCCACATATTTCCAGTGGACATATAGTTTATCGAGATCTCTTTATTCTCAAATACTTGTGCCTCTTCATGGGCTACTTGTTCCTCTCCAGGGGAACCCTGTTGACCAACGTTGGATTTATCAAGTATTTCTATAGCGCCTTTTGAGATCTCTGTATGAGTTTCCACTTTGTTAATATGTCCTTTTATTTTCCTCTTCCGAGGAACCTTATCCTTTGCACCACTAGGTCTACCACGTTTCAATCGTGCCGTAGACTCATCTACCGCTGCACTACCAGATTGTCCTCTTGGGACTTCAATTCTTGCTGGAGTGTTTACAGCCGGTATATGTGATTTTATCACTTTCTTTGCATCAGTGAATGCATCAGGCAATTGATTTGCAACCTTTTGCAAATGAATGATCCTTTGAACTTCAAGTTCACATTGATTGGTGCGAGGATCAAGATGAGACATTGCCAATGTATTCCAAGAAATTTCATGCTGAGCTTCAGGTTTCAGCTTTTCTCCCCCTAATGGTGGGAATACGGTCTCATCAAAATGACAGTCTGCAAACCGTGCAGTAAAAAGATCACCAGTTAGGGGTTCAAGATATCTTATTATAGATGGTGAATCAAAACCAACGTAAAATCCAAGGCGTCTCTGAGGACCCATTTTTGTGCGTTGTGGGGGTGCAATAGGAACTTGCACAGCACAACCAAAAACTCGTAGATGGGAAACATTAGGTGGTTGTCCAAATACAAGTTGTAAAGGGGAGTATTCATGATAAGAAGTTGGTCTAATCCGAATTAATGATGCAGCATGTAATATGGCATGACCCCAAGCAGATGTAGGCAGCTTTGTTCTCAAAAGTAAGGGTCTAGCAACCAACTTGAGACGTTTGATAAACGACTCAGCTAAACCATTCTGTGTATGCACGTGAGCAACGGGATGTTCAACATGAATTCCTATTGACATGCAATAGTCATCAAATGCCTTGGATGTGAATTCCCCAGCATTATCAAGACGTATAGTTTTGATAGGAAAATCAGAAAATTGTGCTCGTAATCGAATTATCTGAGCAAGAAGTCTGGCAAATGCAGCATTACGAGATGAGAGTAAACAAACATGCGACCATCTAGTTGAAGCATCTAGTAAGACCATAAAGTAGAAAAATGGTCCAGACGGTGGATGAATAGGTCCACAAATATCCCCTTGGATACGTTCCAAAAATACTGGGGATTCAATTTTCACTTTTGTTGGAGATGGTCTCACAATCAATTTTCCTTGTGAACAAGCAGTACAAGGATTATCACGAGGTAAAAGGATTTTCTGATTTCTTAAAGGATGTCCATTTGAGGTTTCAATGATCCTACGCATCATAATAGCTCCAGGATGACCAAGACGATCATGCCAAAGTCCAAACACTTTTGGGTCAGAAAACTTTTGGTTCACCACAACATGTGATTCAATAGCACTTATCGTTGTCTGATACAATCCAGAGGAGTGTGCATGAAGTTTTTCCAAAATATGTTTTTTGTTTGAAACGACTTTAGTGATGCAAAGGTACTCAATATTACCCTCGTTAATGGTTTCAACGTGGAATCCATTTCGGCGGATATCTTTGAAACTGAGCAAATTTCTTCGGGATTTGCTAGAGTATAGAGCATTTTCTAAATGAATCGTTGTTCCTTTTGATAAAATAATGCTTGCTTTTCCAGAGCCTTCAATGAGACTGGTAGTACCAGATATTGTGCTCACATTAGCTTCTGCTAATTTCAAGTTCCAGAAATATCTCTGGTCTTGAAGAATGGTGTGTGTAGTTGCACTATCAACCAGACATATATCTCCATCTTTCATCGTACAATCTATCAAGTAATAAGATGCATATATTATTATAACCAACAGAAACTGTTTATACATTATTAAGAAAACAAAGATACAAGCGGAGTACAATAAGGCAATCTAATACATAGCATAGTTGTTCAGCCCAGATTCGTTGTTGTTTAAGCAATCAATATTAGCATTAGGGTCGACCAAGAAATCAGCAACATCCAAGTGGGTTATATCCAATGGGTCATTATGGTCTGCAAAATGTGTCTCTATCTCTTTTTCTTTTCCTTTTAGTGATGCTTGATAGAGATCTACTAAGTGTTTTGGTATATGACATTTACGCGACCAATGCCCTTGCATGCCACATCTGTAGCAACCATCTTCGTCTTTCTTGACAGCTCTTTGTACACCTTTGCCTTTAGCATTTTTGTTCCACTTCGGGTGGTAAGGTGTGTTGTTCTTGTATGGATGATAACCCTCACGATGCCAATGGTTATTCTTTCCTTGGTTACGGCCACGATTCTGACCACTACCATGATTACGACTATGATTATTTCCACGACCACGACCATATCCATGATTTCCCCCACGTCCATGCCTATGTTTATTGTGTGGAGTTGTATTCACTTCAGGGAATACGGTTCCATTTGCTTCGGGCAATGGTGTCGAGCCAGTGGGGCGCATATTATGATTTTTCATCAACAATTCATTATTTTGTTCCGCAACAAGAAGACATGAAATTAATGCGGAGTACTTTGTGAATCCTTGTGCTCGATATTGCTGCTGCAGGAGCACACTTGAGGCATGAAATGTTGACAATGTTTTTTCTATCATTTGAAGATCAATGATAGTTTCCCCACACAACATCAGTTGAGAACTAATTTGAAATAAAGCAGAGTTATAGTCTCTAACTGATTTGTAGTCCTGGAATCGCAGGTGGATCCAATCATATTTAGCTTTTGGCAAAATGATCAATCTTATGTGTTCAAATCTTTCTTTTAAATTAGTCCAAAGGATAAAAGGATCCTTGACCGTAAGATACTCATTTTGTAAACCTTCATGGATATGGTGGAGAAGGAAAATCATTGCCGTGGATTGATCTTCCTCTAACTTATCTTGATCTTGTACTAATCCATTATTTTCTTCTACAACAATTTTCCAAAGTTTCTTTGATTTTAGTCGGATTTCAGCTTGGTGAGCCCACAACAGATAATTGTTCCCAGAAATGTCCAAAGCCACAATATCAAGCTTGGCAAGATTTGACATATTGTAGAACACTATATATATAAAAATAATAATATTTAGAATCTAGTAAATGCATATGCATGTAAATAAACATGTTAATGTCAAGTAAATAATGCAATACTACAATATAAGAATTTCCTCTTCGGGAGGATAATTAGTTTGATTCTCCATAATCTCTTTAAGAGACTAACTCTTCAAGAGTATATGCATCTATAAGTAAAAATAGATATATCTGTATCTCTTCAGGAGTATAATAAGTACTTCTGCAGAAGTTTTATCTATTACCTCTTCAAGAGGTTCAATTTTTTTTTTTTTTTTTTTTTTTTTTTTTTTTTTAACTCTTCGGGAGCATTTAAAATATTGCCTCTTCAAGAGGACTGTCTAATTACTTCTTCAGGAAGTTTGTAATAAATTCCTTTGATCAAGAGGAGTTTAAATTATAACCACTTCAGGGGTGTATATATGTATACATATATATTATATATGAAGACAGTTAAGTATAAGTATAATCAATAAAAATGATATTCTTACCCTTTGATATGATCAACCCAGTTGGTACAGGCTCGTGCTGATAACGTGTTATAAAACTAATAATAAACATGCATGCAAATAAGCAATTAATGACACCAATATTTTCAGGTGGTTCGGCAATTTGCCTACGTCCACTGCGGAGGGGGATCACCTTTGATTATTGATTGAACCTTTACAACCCAAGCACTAATTACACAAGTGATATTTGTAACTCTCTTTTCTCTCTTTCTTTCCTTCTTCTTTTCTTTTCTTTCTTTCTCACTCTATGGATCTCTAAGTCTTCTCCTCATATTTCTTCTTCCGATGAGTTCAATTTATAGGGAAATCAATTATCAAAACATCATCAATGACATCAACTCCACTATCAATTTGATGGACATCCAATCATCCACTATTAAAGCATATTCATAACACTTACAACCCGCGAGGAGTAAATTTATAGAGGGTGCTTTTTCAAGAACAAGAGTCTTGTGTCACGAGGAATATTAATTTTGAGAATGGTGGTTGTAGAATCATGAACAAAGCTTGGTATCATGAACAAAGCAACCATTCTTAATTGTGAGAATGGTGGTTGTGAAGTTCAACTAAGAATAGATATACAAAAAAGAAAAATAAAAATTAATCCAATGAAAGTCAAAATCATAGTTCTCTCTCTCTCTCTCTCTCTCTCTCTCTCTCTGTGTGACCGTGCCTCAATGCCTGTGTGGTGGGTGTTGGGGATTGGGAGCAGCTTGTGTGTGTGTCAAGGTTGATTATTGGTTTTGCCATGATTCAACCCCCATAAGTTTAGACTCTCTATAAATGCTATGGGAATAAATGGACTTGTTTAACACAATGAATATTTACATAGCATTGTTTTTAGTCATAGTTACCTAAAACTCTCAACAGCACAATTAATGGCTGCACGAACATTTCACTTTGCAATGTACCCCTGGTTTGCACTTGGGCATCTCACCCCTTTCCTTCACCTCTCCAACAAATTAGCCAAGAAAGGCCACAAAATCTCCTTTCTCATCCCCACCAAAACACAACCCAAGTTGGAACCTTTCAACCTCTACCCAGACCTCATCACCTTCGTTCCATTCACGGTTCCCCATGTGGATGGCCTCCCTCTTGGAGCAGAGACCACTTCTGATATCCCCTTTGCGTTACACACACTTCTCATGACAGCTATGGACCGAACAGAGAATCACATTGAACAACTCCTAATTGATCTCAAAGTTGATATTGCGCTCTTTGATTTCGCGTATTGGCTTCCAAACTTGACGCACCGGTTAGGAATCAAGTCGGTCCACTACTGTATCATAAGTTCTGCGACAATAGGTTACACATTGTCCCCTGAAAGGCATATTCGTGGAAACCAAGTAACCGAAGCCGACCTGGTTCACCCTCCAGCTAGCTATCCAGATTCAACTATTTCCCTTCACGTCTATGAGGCTCGGGCCTTTTCTGCCAGAAGGGCTATGAAATTTGGTAGTGAAATGACGTTTTGTGACCGACAATTCAAGAGCTTAAGCCAATGTGATGCTCTTGCCTTCAGAACATGCCGGGAAATTGAAGGGCCTTATTGTGACTACCTTGAACACCAATTTCAGAAGCCTTTGTTGCTAACAGGACCAGTCATTCCAGAACCACTGACCTTGCCTTTGGAAGAAAAATGGGCTAAATGGCTCGGTGGATTCAAGGGCGGTTCAATCATTTACTGCGCGTTTGGAAGCGAATGCATATTAAAAAAGGATCAATTCCAAGAATTACTCTTCGGTTTAGAACTTACTGGCATGCCATTTTTGGCAGCACTTAAGGCACCATTTGGGGCCGAGTCTGTTGAATCAGCATTGCCCGAAGAGTTTGAGGAGAGACTAAAAGGAAGAGGACTAGTTCATGGTGGTTGGGTTCAACAACAAATGATTTTAGAACACCCCTCAATTGGGTGCTTTATTACACACTGTGGTTCAGGTTCTTTATCGGAAGCATTGGTTAATAAGTGCCAATTGGTGCTTTTACCTCAAGTAGGGGACCAAATTATTAATGCACGAATGATGAGTAGGAATTTGAAGGTTGGTGTGGAAGTAGAAAAAGGAGAAGAAGATGGGTTATTCACTAGAGAAAGTGTATGTAAAGCCGTGAGGACTATAATGGAAGAAGATGGTGAAGTTGCAGAGGAGGTCAGAGCCAACCATGGGAAGCTGAGGGAGTTCTTGATGAACAAAGATCTAGAATCTTCTTATATTGATAGTTTCATTGAGAAACTTCAGGAATTGCATGCATGAGAAATCTTGAAGAATGGGGTTATTATTTATTTATTTATTTTTATGAGTCTATAAATTTTAGCTTAGTTAGGTGAAAACTAAGGGTTGAATAAATCTAGATTATAGTAAGAAGGTTGTGCTAGTCGGTTATTATTGTTAAGACACTTGAGTAGCTATAATGTATTGCACTCTCTCGTGTAGCTTTAATTAGCGTATTGTACTTCAATTCTATTATAATTCTGTTTTAGTTTAAGAGATAATCTGTTACCCAGTTGATAATAGAATCTCTCTCTCTATCTCTCTCTCTCTATATATATATATCTATCTATCTATCTATCTATCTATCTATCTCTCATCTGTATAAAGGTAGATCTCTGTATTCATTTTTTGTAATGAGAATAAGTTTCATTCTGTTCATCACAATTCTATATGGTATCAGAGCCCTAGATCCTAGTTCTTGAAAGTTCATCTTTTTCGTCATTTTTATACTCATCTTCTCTACAAAATTTTAAAAATTTCTCTCAAAGCATCAATGGCAATTCTGCCTACGATTAGTCTACCTTTAAATCTAACCTTTTTTTTTGGGTCTCAAATCTCAATTCCTTTGTCAACATCAAGCTGGATCAAGAAAACTATATGGTATGTGATGATGTCAAAAATTGGTAAGAGAGGTTTAAAGAGAGAGAGATAAGAGATTGTAAGTGGTTCGACCCCGTTAATAAGGTGACTTACGTCCATGGTTGCGTCAGTGCACTTTTACTAGCAAATCACCGGCAGTGTTTGGTAAGCCAACAGAGTGGGGGGCACTACCAGTAACCGACCGAGTTTATGCGTAACAGTGATTGTTTATATGCTATCTTTTTGAGTCAAAATGCGATCCCCTTTAATGGGGGTGAGTGGCCTCTTTTATAGGTGCAAGAGACCACCCGTACATGGTAAGTTTGTAGATTAGGAAGCCTGATCTAGTTACAAGTTGATTAGCATGATTCGAGGGGAGTTTCCTAAGTGGTTTAGGAAACCACTTGATCCTTCCATTTAGTCTTCAAGCTGGGATAGGAAACTGTCTGGGGGCTTGCTGGGCAAGCCACTGTCTCTTCTGGGAATGAGCCCCTATGGGGCCGGTTTGGGATGAACACCCGGACTGTGGACCAAACTGGGCGGTTTCGTCTAGCGGCCCAGGATGACTGAGTAGTCAGCCTAGATCCAAGGTGACTTGGCTTCTCTTTGCTGAGGTGGAGAGGTTTGACTTCGACTCGATATTTTTGTGCATATCAACTGCCCCTATTTTTGAAACTGATGTGATGCTCTATCAGATGAGGCTTTGAAAATTAGTACTGCTCCAGAAAAATTGTTCGGGAAAGAGGCCGAGACATTACCCGGGACATGACTGGTCGCGCCGGTCCTCCGGGGACTGGACCGAGCGGTGGATATGTTGGACCGGGACAGACTCTGCTACGTGTCAGCTTATCACTGGACAGGTCTGGATCCAACGAGTTTTGTATGAACATAATCGAACAGTCACGTCTGGCATTAAATGCGCGCGTCTTTTGAGGCGACGTTCTGTGTGCCCGAGGTGACAGTTGTCAGTAGGTTTTGGCAGGAAGGCTTCTTGGCTATTGGATCTAATCTGATCTGGACCGTCCGTGCTATGTATATAAGAAGCACTTGTCCATTTCAGCTATTCCTTGTTGCCAAAACTAGAGATTGCCGAGCGGTTTGAGAGCAAAAAAAAAAAAGTGTCCGGCAAAGCTTCCCGAGCTCCTCTTCTGCGCTAATCCTTGTAAGTGTTCCCTTTTCAGTTTTAGTTCATCATCCTCTTCCTCTTCTTCTACCTTTTTCTCTTCTTTTCTGAGCGAGGCTGGAGAGGACAGACCCTCTTAGGTTAGAACGGGAGTGGGACTTTTTCTTTCTCAAGTTCTGTTCCTTCTTCAAGTCGGGAGGTACCTTAGGACAGTTGAACCAAGCGGGTGTTCTCGGGGTAGTCCTGACTAAGTGTCACCTTGCCTTAAAGACCATCTACTCTTTGCCTTTCAGGTTGGTAACCTTGCCCCCTTTGTATGCTAGGCTCGGGGTCCCTGACCCATACCTAAGACGTAGCCTGCTCCTTTACCCCCGGTAGGAGTACCAGAGATGGAACATTCTGATTTTGACTCCGCGTCTAGGTCAGAGAACGAGCAGTCCCGGTCAGGAACTCTCGACATAAGTTTAAGTCCGCCTTCCGCTACCCCATCAGACCATCAGAGCGAGGGCAGAGTCCCTGTTCGCGTGTCCGATAGTGAGTCGGACCAAGAGGCCCCCATTGCCTCCGTCTCCCGGGGCGGGGGCGACGAGACACCAGGGTTGCCTGACCCCGAGGTATGCTCCTTCTATTCTGCGTTCTCAAGACCTCGTCCGGATTAGGGATAGGTATGCTCTTCCTGATGGTTGTTCCTTAGCCGTGAACCCCGACGGAGTACATCTCTACCAGCCCGACTTTGTCACCCTGTACGAGGATGCACTTATGGCTGGCCTTCGTCTTCCATTACACCCTGTCGCCCGGATCGTCCTGATCTACCTCGATTGTTCCTGGGCAATTAGCTCCTAATGGGTGGAGATTCTTGATGGGGTCCATCTCTCTGTGGCCCCAGGTCTTCGGATATGAACTCACCCTCCAGGAGTTTTTATGGGCCCACCGACCGTTCCCCGTACACCAGGAGGTTGGGTTATTTTCTTTTTCCTCCCGGCAGGGCAGGGAGATCATTGTCAACTGCCCAAGTAACAAGGGGTGTAAGAACAAGTTCTTCCAAGTGTCCACTCTTCGTCTCTACGATCGGGCCCCAGGGAGCCAGCTGAGGACTTCCGGGGCAGGGGAGTTGAGGGGTAAGACTGCCCGATATGCTCCTTTTTATTTTTCTTTACTTTAGGCGGTTATCAATCTGCTAACTATTTTCATGTTTTTTTTTGCAGCTAGGTCGACAAAATCTCCAAGGATCCCCGAGGTATGCCAGGCCAGGATCTTAGATTTGGCGGAACTGCCTACCAACATCTGGAATGTGCTGTCCCGGAAGGGTGATTTCGTCAGGTCCTACTCTCTGGAAGAGCCCGTTCAAGCTCCCACTTTCTCTCCAATCATCCCTGGTGAGTGCTTGGGTTGAATGCCCGTCTTGTTATGCTTCTACTGTCTTCTATGGCTACTGACCATGTAATTTCCTTGGCAGAAATGGCCCCAAAGAGGAATTTGGAGTAGTTGAGGGAAAGATAGGTCACTGCCGCTGCTGCTGCTATCGCCTGGTTGGCGGAAACATAGGGAAAAAGGCCTGCCGTAGAGGCCTCGGGTGATGAATGCCCCCTGAGGTGGATCCGTCGCGGGACGGCCAACCGTCCAGAACCCGTGGGGACATCAGCTCCCCACGTGGTAGCTGTGGATGAAACAATTCCCCGAATGGACGTACTGTCCGGGTTACCAATTGAGGGACCTGCTGAAGTTAGGGAGAGGGCGAAGTCTGCCCTCATCCCTAGCCAGGTAGAGGCATGCACCAGTCTGTCTCCCGAGGACTTTCAAGGGTGACTCTATAGCCTCTCTCATCTGGTAAGTTCTTCTGTCTCGTTCTTGCCTGCTATGTATTTATTTACTATTTCTTGTATTGTTGACTTGACTAGTGTCCTACCCTTTACTGCAGGTTGGCTGTATGGTCACCAGATCTGAGTCCCTTCTCTCTTCTTTTGCCGGGAGGGCGAGTACTGTTGAAGCTGCCTTGGTAAAGGAGCGGGCGGAGTCACAGGCCGGGAAGACCGCCCTGGCCATGGAGCAGGACAAAACCAAGGCCCTAGCCCTGAGCCTTGGTGCGGTCCAAGCAGAGCTGGCGACGACTTTAGCCGATCTGGAGGCTTCCCTAGCACTTGCGGTGGCGGAGGAGGCCCGAGCGAAGGCCGTAGCCGAGATGACGACGGCAGGATCCACGGAGGAAGCATTTGACGACGGCTTCTTCCAAGGTTATGAAGATCTGAAGTGGCAACTTGCCCGGGATCACCTCGAATGAGACATCTCGTCCTACGAGGGGATTGATTCAGATTACTGGGACGTTGGTCCCCCTACTACCGGAGACTCACCTGCCTTGGCCAGAGCTACTGAGGAGCCTACCCCGAGTGGTAGCTTGGGACCGTGAGGAGGATCTGCCCTGGAAGGAGAGACCGGCGAGACCGAAGACGTGGTCGAGGTGGACGACTAGGTCCCCGGCCTGTTTTCTTCCTTTTTGTTGTTTTGGTTGTTGTTCATTTATTTTTTGGGGAGGCTACTAAAATTTCCCCCCATTATCTGTGCAAACTGTTTTAATTAATGAAAAGGTCCGTTGAAGCCATCTTTTGCATTAACTGTTTACTATTCCATATTTGTATTTGTGTTTTCCAATACCCGACCGATTGTTAACCAATCTAAATCCCTGACTTAGCACAAGGCTTAGGACTGTAACCGGTAGAGAATACTTGGTCTTTTATGGACCTGTTAGGTAGGTCCCGCTCGAGTGTAGTGTAGGCTTGTAAACCTGTTTACTACCTGAGCGGTTTCTCTGGGTACTGTAGGTACTTAGGAATGTTAGGTGTCCTAGGATTCCAAGTCCTGTTAGTGTTTGGTGTGATTTCCTGTTTAGCCTGGTATTCCCATGCCCCCCAAGCATTTACTAAGGCAGGCGTATAAAGGGGGTGACCGTAGGAAACCGACCTGGAACGTGGGTGGTTGCAGGGTCTTTTGAGACTTTCCATCATCAGTCGCCTAGGAGGTGTTGTCCCCAATCGTAGGTAGGACCTAAGCGAAGCCTGTGCCTCGGGGTTATGGACCCAAGGTCTTCTGGATGCCTAGGGTCTTACCCCGAGGTCTTTTGGATGCCTAGAGTCGTACTCTGAGATCTTTTGAGTGCCTGGGATCGTACACCGAGGTCTTTTGAGTGCCTGGGGTCGTACCCCGAGGTTTTTTGAATGAGCAAGCACGGATGTGGACACCGGAATCGGACCACTTCTCTCTCTTGTTTGAGATTGTTTTGAAATTGATTTGAATCAAGGAAAGAAAACGAAAGGTCTGTTGAAAACAGATACAGAGTCGCCACTTGGTCTTTAAGGAACCAAGAAACCTAATTTTGACTCACCCAAGCGGATAAGGGCACCGGCCCTTCATAACCAAAGAACTTGGTTCGGGGTTTTGGTACGAGAGAGGAAGGAGCCTTTGTCGCGACTAAAACACCCTCAACTCGCCCCGTCTTTCGACGGGCCTCAATTAGCATCCAAATAATCATCTTATACTATGTTTGGTTCGACAATTAATACTATTGTAGTATATTACATCACATAAGAAAACTTGAAATTGGAAGATCAAAAGATAAGATATCATTCATAAGATCTAAGCCAACTATCATGCAATGTAAAGTGAAAGATCACACAAATAAACCTAGGAAAAATTGTCTAATCATGTATCAAGTAATTAGTTTCCTTAGTCTAAAGGGGACATGAATTGTTCTTGAAACAAATAAGAAAGAAATGAAAATATGCTTAACAAGCTAGTATGATGCATGTTATTCTTTGAGAAAAGAAGATCTCTCAATCCCCGGGACGGATGAGAAAGGATGATTAGATCAAAGGGGAAGCATGAACGTGTGATCAAGTTCATTCCTTATAATCTTCTTAGATTAAGAGTTACAAAAACCCCAAATCTTGCATGAATGCAATGTATGTATCTAAAAATGTGCAAAGGTTGTAGTGTGTTTTGTGTACATGGATTTCTAGAATGGCTTAGAAGTCTAAAATGGGCAAGAATGAATGAATGAAATCAACATGGGATATATAAAAATGTAGTATGAACCATTTCCTAAGATATGAACTAATTTGGAATGCATATGAGCCTCAAATCAAAGAATGAAAGTTAAAGTGTACTTGCTGTGAATAGTGGACAGAACAGTAGCATGATATTTTGGAATTTGAAAAGAGGGGTTAGGAATGTTTTCAATGCATGATTTTTTATGGAGATGTTCCTTATTGTGTCTAGAACACAACCCAAAAGGCCAATCTTGAATAGCTATCACAGATTGAGAGAAATTACATAAACAATAGAGGTCACTCAGAAACAGAGTTCGTACTTTCGTCTGAAATGTTAGAAAATCTTAGAAAATGAAAAAGAATGATCTAGAGGCCCATTTTATACAGAAAGTTTCCTAAGACATTGAATTTTAAGGGAAAAATAAGTTAGGACTACCCCTTTTGGAAAAGTTTTCTGGAAAAGAGGTCGTAAGTTGACCTAGCTGCTGTGACAGCAAAAAACAGAATGTTTGGAAGGAATGTTGGGACCCAAATGGACCATTTCCAAGTACTTCCAAGTCAAACCAAAAATCATGGGTGTTCTCCAATGAGTTAGGAAGACTTTCCAAGTGGCCTTGTATCCATATGTTAAGTATTGTGTTCTAGAAAAATCTTTGAACTCAACTCACTCACTGTTTTGACTCATTGTTTTGAAGATTTTGGAGAAAACAAAGTTTTGTTTCTTGAAACCAAATGAGAGGGATTGAGAGGGGTTTTGAAATAGGTGTTTTGAAAACATGTTTTCAACACTCAATAAGGATCATAGCCACTTAGAATACCTACATCAAACTCATCATTTAAGAACCTCCAAGATTGTTGGAGAGATTTATCTTGTTTTTGGACATAACTTCAATACATTCCAAGAATACCTTGGAAGTATTGAGGTTATGGTCATCATCTATCAAACATGTTTTTGAGGTCAAGAGCTACTATCCATGAGGATTCACTCACCCCAAACTTCATGTCATCACTTAGATGATGATGAACTAGTAAGTAAATAAAGAAAATAAAAAGAAATGGGATGAGAAGAGATGAACAATAAATAAGCAAGCAAGTAGATGATAATCAATAGATGATATTCATGAAGCATGAGACTTGTAGATTGGTGTATCACTCATATGTAATGACACTAGACATGGGAGAAGCTTTCACACTCTTGAATGCTCACTAAAATGGTGGTTGGGGAGTATTGAATGTTGAAGTAAATGGAAGTAATGAAGTAAAAACAAAGTTAGAACTCACTTTTGTTTTGAAAAATCAAAGAAGAAAGCTTCTTTTCTCTCCACTCTAACCTTATCTCTACACTTTCTCTCCCAAACTTTCTCTAAACTTGTATTTGACTCCTCCCAAAATGAGGAGTAATGGGGTGTTTATATAGGCCAACTTGGGGTGTTTTTGGGATTTAGAAAGTACTCCCATTGGTCCCAAACATCTGAAATCATGAAACTACGTCGTTTTGGATTTTAATTAATCAAAATGGGACCACAAAAGTATTTACAAAAACTTACTGTTCTGGAGGGGAGTGCCGCGGCGGCAGTGGGCCAGTGCCGCGGCGGCACTGCTCCTCCCTTCGTCTGGATAATGCTGTTTAGGCCCCCCGAAGTTCCGGTATTCGCGAAAAGGCCCTATTTTGTCCGAAATTCACAGAAAATGCGTACGAACTCCAAATCGAGGTTGTGATATACCGTTGGAAAGGTAATGGAGTCTACTTTACATAAAAAATAGTTCGGGGATAGGTCACTTTGAAAAGTTTTGCGGTATTCGCGATAAAAGCCGATTTGATCGCCTTTTTCGCCTTTGGAAATTCATAATAAATTCGTTTTAAATCCAGAAATTATGTGCGATATACCGTTGGAAAGCTATTGACCTCTAGTATCCATGAAAAATATTTGAAAATTGTTTCGGTGCCCCGATTCCAAAGTCAAATCTTGGTCAAACCGGTCAAACCTGGGATTCCCGGGAAGTTCTGGGAACCTCTGGGAGCTCCCAGGAGCTGATGTTTTCGCTCGATTTTCTTTTGGAACTTGTTTTAATACTTTTCTCATGATTTAGAATGGTTCTGGTGAATTCAGACAATTTCAGTCAAACTTGGTCAAACTTTGGTCAAACTCTGGTCAAACCTGGTCAAACCTTGGTCAAACCAGTCAACGGGGACTTTCGGGGAACTTCCGGGACTTCCGGGGGCCTCTGGGAGCTGACGGTTTCATCCAGTTTTACTTAAAAACTCATTTTATCATTTTTCTTACGACATAGCATGTTTTCAGAACTTCGGGACCAAATCTGGGAGTCTTCGGGCTTTCAGGGGCATTTTGGTCAATCTGAGCATTCTAAGAGATAGAGCTGACTTCCAGGAGTCCTTTTGAGTCTTTTACGATCATTGTGAACCACCAAGCTATGGGTCTCCTAAATATGATAGCCGACAAAATGGGGTGTCTACAGTTTGCCCCTCTTTGGCAGGAACTTGCGAGGCAACGCATGTCGCAAGCGAGTGCCAAAGTTTTGAAGAGACAGGTCTTTTGGAGGCTATAGATTTAGGATGAAAAGCGTTGCAAAAGATGGAAGGATGATGCTGGTCGTGCTCCGCGTGAGCTGCCTACGTATCCCAAGGGGAATCAGACCAGGACGTAGTTCAGGACACAAAGGGATAAATCACATATGCACATACACAACAATCAGGCGGATGCTATGCTATATGATGATGATATGCAATGTGTGGATGTGATATGATCTCATACATGAGTCCTATCATGCCTAGTTTTCTGACCCTAGAATGAGCAGGTGCCATGGGGTGTGCCACTCCGAGTGGGCTAGTGTTGTGCTAGTGTTTGTAATTGTGACGTGGTGGGTGACTTAGATAAGGGCATTGAAGTCTAGAAGACTCCGGGTTTAGGGGCAAACTTCTGGAAGTGTGCTTTGCGAGCGAATGTAATTGGGTGTGGGGTCTCAGAGGACTATGATCAAAGATGTCTTTTGGCAAATAACCGACGGACACAGGGGCTCCGGAAATTAAGAGACTGACATAGAAGTCACGGGACGAACGTGAAATCCTGGGACATCCTATGATGAACATGGAGGCCCCAATGGTGTGATGAGAGCGATGGACCGACGATGTTTGCATCGAGATGACGAGTCGACAATGGACTACTGACGGCGTATAAATCCGCTGAGGATTAATCTGAATCTGCTGGGCATGAAGCGATACTTTCTAGGATCTCTCTTCAACTGCTCCTTTTGATCGAATCTTTCGGGCCTGCCGGGGTCTCCGGGGACTGGTACCTGTCTGCTTTTGTCCTCGGGGGATGATGCAGGGTTCTCGGGGAATCTCTTTCGGTGCTCAATCCAAGAGAGCCTGTCAGGGCCTCTGGGAGCTGGTATCTGTCTGCTTTCGTCCTCGGGGGATGATGCGGGGTTCTCGGGGAATCTCTTTCGGTGCTCAATCCAAGAGAGCCTGTCAGGGCCTCTGGGAGCTGGTATCTGTCTGCTTTTGTCCTCGGGGGATGATGCAGGGTTCTCGGGGAATCTCTTTCGGTGCTCAATCCAAGAGAGCCTGTCAGGGCCTCTGGGAGCTGGTATCTGTCTGCTTTTGTCCTCGGGGGATGATGCAGGGTTCTCGGGGAATCTCTTTTGGTGCTCAATCCAAGAGAGCCTGTCAGGGCCTCTGGGAGCGGGTATCTGTCTGCTTTTGTCCTCGGGGGATGATGCAGGGTTCTCGGGGAATCTCTTTTGGTGCTCAATCCAAGAGAGCCTGTCAGGGCCTCTGGGAGCTGGTATCTGTCTGCTTTTGTCCTCGGGAGATGATGCAGGGTTCTCGGGGAATCTCTTTTGTTGATCGGGAACCAGGATTCATTACCAGAATTCTCGTGTTTGATCGAAATTCGCGACGATTGTCCTGAAACGACCGATTCGGGTCTTCGGGAGCCGATTTTTCCCAGTTTTTGCCTGCTGGAGGTAGTTCTGACAACTTTTAGTCTGCTTGGGGTAAAACCTCATAAATCTCGATTGGAATGGGCCATCGGGGCTGATCGGGGCCAAAAACGGGCTGAAAAAGGCCAAAACGGGCCAAAACGGGGCGAAACGGAGCAACGCGGGGCCCACGGGGAGCAGTGCCGCGGCGGCACTGGGCCACTGCCGCGACGGCAGTTTGCCAGTGCCGCGGCGGCACTGGGTGGCCGGACTTCATCTTCTTATATTTCGGGTTTTTGAGCTCTTGAAGCTCATTCTTGGCCACTTTGAGGTGTTTTTGAAGCCAAAATTCATCAAAACGCAGCTTGTGCGCGCTCAGGTGAGTAATCTTTCCCCGTAGTTGGATTTTTGATTGGTGTTTTGGTTTGCCCAAATTTTCAAGAAGAAAGTTTAAATGTGACTTCCATTTTTCTTGTAGATCCATGGCTTCGAGCTCAAGGAGACCGTCTAAGAAGGCCAAAGGACGGATGAAGGCCGAGATGCACACCCCGGACGTGATTTTGCGGGACCCCCAACACCATCTTTCGGCCGCGGCTCTAACGAGCTTGGTATGTGAAACTTTCGACATTTTAGGACCACTTTTATGTACTATGCTAGTTTTGTGAGCCGTAGAGTACACTTAGAGACTGTTAGAAGTACAACTTGTGCTCAAATGTTGATTTTGTGAATTTTGCTCTCGGGTCGTGAATAGTGATTTTGTGCATCTTTTGTCGCCTTTGTTGTGTGTAGGTGCCGGAAGTGGCCTTGAAAGGCCATGGTAGCCTTGCCCATGCTTTCTTATGGTATACCCAGCTTTCGCCCACCGTTAAGAGGATGGTTGATGATGCCGGGTTCGGAGGCTTCGTCCGCTTGGTTTCGAAAAGTAGCAATGATCTGGCTCACTTCTATGCACTGGCCGAGAGGTGGTGGGACACTACCAATACTTTCTACCTGCCGTTCGGAGAGATGACTATGACGCCTTTTGATTTCTCCATGATCACGGGCTTGAGGGTCGGCGGGAAGCGCCTGGTTCTGGACTATTTTTATGAGATTGACCCGGAGGCGGTGGAGATGTTGATTGGGGCTGTTCCCCCCAACCTGGAGAGGCATTGGTTCCCCTGCGGCTGGCTTTACCGGGCCTATGGTAGAGGTAATCACAATCTGAACAATTCCCAGCTTTTGAGGGTTTACCTTCTGTATATCCTCGGGTGCTCCATCTTTGCGACAAGGAACGACCGGGTGAGCTTGAGGCTCCTTTCTTGCCTGGCGACCATTGATGAGATCCTCTCCTACAACTGGGGCGGTGCTGCCCTGGCCCATCTCTACAAGCATATGGGGGAGGTCTCTCGGGGAGATGTTAAATCTACTGGGGGATTCTGGCGAGCTTGGGAGGTATGCACTGCTTCTTCTTTTATTTTCCATCTTTTTGATTTTCATACTTGTTCTGATTTCTCCTTTGTCTGTGCAGCTTTGGAGTTTTGAATACTTGAAGATGTTGGCTCCCTCCCCAGCAGACGAGTCAGGCGAGGATGAGGATGGTATGGCTCCTGTGCCTCTATTCCCACGAGGCTTGAGATGGCGGAGGGACGTTGTTGGGGTAAAGAGCGGGGCCCATCGGATTGTTTTGCTTCGGAACTTCTTAACTGGGTTGACAGCCTCTAGTGTTGATTGGGCGCCTTGGGAGGGCGTCGCTTATGCCGCCACTGAGGAGATACAAGCGGCTAAATCTCTTACCTCTTGTCGCCTTCTGCTGGAGAGTGCTGAGTGCAGGCAGTGGTTCCTTGGTGAGCGGGTGTCTCGGCAGGTGGTTGGTGGTTCCCAGTATCGCGTCCCTCATGATCCTCCTGTGATGGATGCTAGTGACCTTTCTGGAGATGCTCTGCTGGCGGCTTTAGCTGGCACCGATGTTTGGGACCATTTTCTTTCTGAGACCGATTATGAGGTTTACCGTGGCCGTTTCCTGATGCCTAACTTCCCACTCCTGGAGGTGAGTTCTTTTTGTATTTTTTGTTTATATTCATTGTCCATGTTTTTGATTTATCTTTTCCTAACTTATTCTGTGCCTTTAGCTTCGCGAGATGTACAGGAGACAGGCTCCTCAGGCTCCCGACCCTATCCCTCCTTGGGATTGGACTGTCAATGTTCTAGGCGCTGATGGCACTCCCCAAATGATGGAGGTGCCGCGAGTCACATGTGGGTACCCTACTCAGCCAGCGGGCGTCCTCAACGTTCCTTGGAGTTACGCTGAGGAGGGTCACGCCTTGGCGGCAAGCCTACGGTCCCTGGTCCTTACACGAGACCACCGGGTATGTCTCTGATTTGCACTTTCTTAAGGTTACAAGGTTCTAACCCTGGATTTTTTATTTTGACAGATGGATGGTATGCGGCAATTTGCCGCCAATCAGATGGCGTCCTTGGTAAGTCTCTGACTCGACTCTATTTTTGTACTTTTTGTTGTTCCCTTACTGATTACCCTCATTTTTATTTGTGTGTGCAGTATCGTGGAGGCGGGGCTGGCTCATCGAGGACTGGCCCAAGATGTAGAGGCGGTAGGAGGAGGCCGTCGCCGACGTACACTCCGGGTGGTCCGACGGAGGACGAAGAAGAGGAGGACTGAGGTTTCCCAAGCGGGAATTATTTTATTTTCTTTTCCTGTTTTCGATTGGGTTGTACTGAGGATATGATTATTAGGACAATGTAGGACGATGTGTAGCACAATTTGTGACCTTTTGACAGAGTATTATGATGTTTTGCCTCCTAGGCCGGATATCTTCCGGTTTAGAGGCGCAGTTGTGTGCTTGTTGATATATGTGCACTGTGGTTGCTGGATGTTACTGCGATGGGCAGTTTTGTGATAGTGAGTGCTTTTGCCTTGCAGGTGGGATAGTCCGTGAAACGGGGAGGTGCTGCCAAAATTTTGAATTTTGCTAGAGCCGTGACAGAAAATATGGCTTTGTATGATCCTGCTCATCTCACATCTTGGCTGAACATTACGGATGGCGTGGAGCGGATCAACCTCTTTAGCTACGGCTTGACCGAGCTGTTTTCTCTTCGCCAGATGACCCTGAATACAGAGTTCTTGCGTGCTGCCATTGCTCACTGGGACCCAGTGAACCATGTTTTCAACTTCAACGGCCTGGAAATATGCCCCATGCTTGAGGAGTTCTGCGCTATTCTTGGCTATGATTCTGACTCCGACTTGATTCTCCCTTCTGCTGATACCCTCAGCCCTACGCGAGCCTTGGCTGAATACCTGAATTGCTCTGTCACTATTTCCCGCCGACTGATCCAAGGTGAGGTTCTCAACATTGCTTCTATTATTGCCCGGTATGCCAGTCCTGGGAATCCCAGCGTGTATGATGCTTCCCGTGGGGCCGCTTTGATATTGTGCATGACTTCGCACTTCCTGTTCTCGAGCACTTCCGTTGACTTGGTGCATGTGTGCCTCGGGCTGAAACTTAGCAGGAATCCCATGGCCATGGTTCTAGCTGAAACTCTGAACGGTTTGGACAATGCCTTCAACCAAGGGACTCCTCTTCTTTTTGGGGCGCCTTTGGTGTTACAGGCTTGGCTTTACGAGCGCCTTCAGCTGTGGACAGGCTGTATACCACCAGTTTACTTTCGTCGAGCCGTGCTTCATTCTCACTATACCTTTGCCGATTGGGTGGGCATGATGAGCACCTTATCTGAGGCTGACATTTGCTGGATCGTGAGGCGTTGGGGCCTCTATGCTATTACCACGAGCCTCAGGGGTCACCAGAGAGTGTGGTTGATGGGTCTGAGAGAGACTTCTTTCTATCATCCTTGCCGTTTGGCCCGACAGTATGGACAGGTTCAGGAGGTTCCCCGGGGGTTTACTGAGAGGGTCTTTGCTTCCAGGATCAGAGCTACCACTATTGCTGCTTTTATTGATGGTTGGACTGACCGAGTAAAGGCCTACTTCTAAAGACCTTCGAAGAAATAAAAGACACTAAGACAAAACTAGTCCTGACTGATTTTGCTCATTCCTCCAAGTGTCTTTGAACATGTGGTTGCTTTTTGAAAGACTTTTTTTATTTCTTTGATTATTCCTGCTTATGTAATATTCAAAGTTTGTTTATCGGTGAACCTTGGTTATTTTGGGAATCTCATTTTATGCATTTTAGCTTTCTGAAAACATGTTGTAACTTGAGATTTCAATTAGTTGTTGCTTTTGGTACTTGCTTGAGCATGCTGGGGTTGTTAGAGGCAAACGAGGCGGGTAGCCGAAGTTTGCCCCTAGTTTGGGATATATATGGTTGTGAGGCAAACGAGGTAGATGACCGACGTTTGCCCCTAGTTCAGAAGAGGTTCAGGCAAACGAGGCGAGTGGCCGAAGTTTGCCCCTAGTGTGGAGGGTGGTTTTTGGGTTATGGTAAGGACCGCGACTTTATTTTTCTCACGTGCTCATAATTTTTGCCTAGGCACTAAGGAGGTGACCTAGCGAGCTATTTTCTCTCTTTTGTTATTGCTCACTTTGGATTTAGCTCTAATTTTTGCCTAGGCGTCCTTTCGGATTTTTGACCTAGCGAGCCATCCTTCTTTTTCTTTTTGAAAGTCTGCCTACGTACCCCCGAGCGGGGATCAGGTCCAACGTAGTTCGGGCCAAGGTTTTGAAAGGAAAGGTTATTTTTGTTGGTGGAGCGACCGAACCGATGTGGTTGCCTACGTATCCCCGAGTGGGAATCAGGTCGAGCGTAGTTCAAGGCAAGGCTTGAAAGGAATTGGTTTGATTATGATGGTGTTGACCGAACCGATGTGGTTGCCTACGTATCCCCGAGTGGGAATCAGGTCGAGCGTAGTTCAAGGCAAGGCTTGAAAGGAATTGGTTATTGGATAGTCAAGCATAGTACTTTTTGAGGCGATCCATGTTGATCGGTTCTTTGAATTCGACACCATCGAGGTCTATGAGATAAGTTGCTCCTCCGGAAAGAACAGTCTTGACGATATAAGGGCCGACCCATTTTGGCTTAAACTTCCCACGGGGATCAAAGATCGGAGCTCGCAACTCCTTAAGGACAAGGTCGCCCTTGACAATCTTCCTTGGGCGAACCCTTTTGTTGAAGGCACGGGCTATCCTCTTCTAATAGGTTCGGACATGGTCGACTGCCGCTAGGCGCTTTTCATCTATGAGAGCCAATTCTTCGTATCTTTCTCTCAACCAATCTGATTCCGAAATTTCACACTCTGCCATCACGCGTAGGGATGGTAATTCTATCTCCACCGGAAGTACCGCTTCCATCCCATACACTAGTGAGTAAGGAGTCGCTCCTGTGGACGTCCTTATCGATGTTCTGTATCCCCAAAGTGCAAATGGTAGCTTTTCATGCTAGTCTTTGTAGGTATCAGCTGATTTTTGCAGTATGGCCTTGACATTCTTATTCGCAGCTTCGACTGCCCCATTGGTCTGTGGTCGGTATGGCGATGACTTGTGATAGGTGATTTTGTATTCCTCGAACAGATCCCTGACTTCTGCCTTGAAATGACTTCCGTTATCCGAAATAATCTCATGAGGAACTCCATAACGGCAAATGAGATTTCTCTTGATGAATTTGGCCACTTCCTTGGCCCCCAACTTGGTGTAAGATGCAGCTTCTACCCATTTCGTGAAGTAATCTATGGCTACCAGGATGTACCGATTTCCATTTGAGGCTTTCGGAATGATTTCTCCAATGATGTCGATTCCCCAGGTTGAGAATGGCCAAGGTGAAGTCATGCTGTACAGAAGGGATGGTGGTACATGCATCATATTTGCATGAATCTGGCACTTGTGACACTTTCTCACGTATTCGCAACAATCTTTTTCCAATGTTGTCCAGTAGTATCCTTGTCTCACGATTTTCTTGGCCAGCATGTGGCCGTTCATGTGTGGGCCGCATACCCCTTCGTGTATTTCTTCCATCATTCTTCTGGAGCTCTTCCCAAACAAGCAAGTCAGGTTGTGACCGTTGTATCCTTTCTTCAGTAGTTTCCCGCTGCAAATGATGAATTGCGCTGCGAATCTTCGAATTGCCCTTTTGTCTCTCTCGGTGGATTCTTGGGGGAACGTCCCCTTTTCTATGAAATCCCAGACATCCTGATACCATGGCGCTTCATTCTCTTCTTCTTCGACTGTGGCGATTATGTTGAACGAAGGCTCGTACCTCTGCTCAATTACCAAAGGCATCATCCTGACTCCCACAGGAATTTTGATCATCGAAGCTAGAGTGGCCAAGGAATCTGCCAGTTGGTTCTCTTCCCTGGGCAAGTAGAGGAATGTGATATTTTCGAACTGCCTCTTGAGTTGGTCGAGATGATCATGATAGGGCTTCAACCTTTCTTCTTTTACTTTCCATTCTCCTCTGGCTTGTGATATGATGAGGTTTGAATCCCCGAAGACATCCAACCTCCGAACTTTCAGCTCTAAGGCTGATTCCATTCCCAGAATGCATGCTTCGTACTCAACAGTGTTGTTGGTGGAGTTATAATTGAGCTTGACTGCTAACGGAGTGTGGTCCCCACTCGGCGATACTAGGATCATCCCTACTCCGTATCCCTTCATGTTGGCTGCTCCATCGAAGTACAACTTCCACTGTTCTTCCTTGATTTCCATGATGCTCTCGTCTGGAAACGGAAAGTCCCCACTTTCTTCGGAGTCAACGGCATGTTCTGCGAGATGCTCAGCTACGGTTCTCCCTTTTACCGACTTGCTCGTAACATACTTGATATCGAATTCGGATAATAGAAGTAACCAACGGGATATACGACCGGTCAGGGCGGGTTTTTCGAGAAGGTATTTTAGAGGATCCATGCGGGATATGAGCACAACCGGAAAGGCCAGCATGTAGTGCCTTAGTCGGCGAGTGCACCAAACCAAGGCCCAACATGTTTTTTCGAGGGTAGAATAGTTGAGCTCATACCCAGTCATCCTCTTGCTGAGGTAATATATGGCTTTTTCGGAGTGGCTTTCTTCTCCTTCCTGGGCTAGCATGCAACCCATGGCATTTTCGGAGACAGACAGGTAAAGGAATAAGGGCTTATGAGGAGTGGGTGGTGAAAGGACAGGTGGATTTTGAAGGTAGGCTTTTATTTTGTCGAAAGCGGCTTGGCATTGGTCATCCCACTGGAACTTCTCCCCTTTTCTCAACAATCGGAACAGAGGATCGCATGTAGCTGTGAGTTTAGAAATGAAACGGCTGATGAACTGGATTCTTCCGAGGAACCCTCTTACCTCTTTTTCATTCCGTGGTGGCGTCATTTCGAGGATTGCCTTGATCTTAGAGGGGTCCACCTCTATTCCCCTTTGTGTGATGAGAAAACCCAGGAGTTTACCGGAGGTTACGCCGAAAGTGCATTTCTTTGGATTCAGCCTCATCTTGTATTTGCGCAACCTTTCGAAGAACTTTTCCAGCGCTACCAGGTGCCCTTCTCTATCCTTGGATTTTACAATCATGTCGTCTACATATACTTCTACCTCTTTGTGAATCATATCATGCAGCAGAGTGGTGGCAGCTCTTTGGTACGTTGCCCCCGCGTTCTTGAGCCCAAAGGGCATTACTCTATAACAGTAGGTTCCCCAAGGGGTGGTGAATGTCGTCTTTTCCCGATCTTCTGGCGCCATTAGAATCTGATTATACCCTGAGAAGCCATCCATGAAAGACAGTAGCTCATGTCCTGCGGTGTTATCTACCAAAACGTCAATGTGGGGAAGCGGGAAGTCATCCTTGGGACTGGCCTTGTTCAGATCACGAAAGTCGACGCACACACGAACTTTTCCATCCTTCTTCGGGACTGGCACGATATTGGCAACCCATTCCGGGTATTCGGTGACAATGATGAACCCTGCCTTGAACTGCTTCTCCACCTCTTCTTTAACCTTGAGTGCCCATTCCGGTCTCATGCGCCTCAGTTTCTGCTTGACAGGTTTAGAATTAGGGAGGAGAGGAATATGATGTTGGACGATGTCGGGGTCGACCCCAGGCATGTCTTCGTAAGACCAAGCAAAAACATCTTTGAACTCTTTTAGCAAGAGGGTTAATTTTTCTTTTTCTTCTTTATTAAGGGTTGAACCAATTTGCACAATCTGTGGATTATCTATTTCACCTAAGTTAACTGATAAAGTATCTTCGATTATTTCATAAGCAGGTGGTTTTTCAATTAGTTGCTTTAGTTCGATTGGGAGATCCTCGGAGGGATCTGTGCATTCACAAGTGTCAGACACAGAGGAGTAAGCAGAATCGTCTTTCATTTCATTCATGACTGGTGAAGTGATTACATTGGATAGTGGTGGGCTTACAGCAGCCGACTCCAATACAGACTCGATAACCGGTAGTACAGACTTTGGGGGAATAGGGGATTGGGAGACACAGACAGATGACTCTACAGCCTGGTTGCTCAGACCCTCCTCAGTTGGCTTGATCTGATCATCTTGGCTCTTGGCCCTCTTTTCTTCCTCCTCCTCAGTGGATTCCTCCCACATCTTCTTGATCGCCTCAGTGTCAAGGTATTTTAACCAGTCTTCCTCTGGGGTCTTTTCAACTTCTTCGGGGTAGAACGGGTCTTGATATGGGGGCCTCTCGCAGTCAGCGAAGATTTCAAGCCCGGGGTGCCTTCTCCCAGTGGTTTGATGGACCCAGGGTTCGGGGAACCCGAAGTAAGGGAAATCATCCCCTTCCTTGACGAATTGTCCATTTAAAGTCTTGCGGTATGGCGGGAGACCCTTCACCCTCTTCTTCCATGGCCTTTGTAGCTCGGCGTCCTCATCAGTGGGCTTGTACCCCAACCCGAAAGTGCCTTGTTGCCCTTTGATCTGTGGGAATTCCCGAATTCCTTGCTGGCGTCGACCCAACCCCATTCCGGGGAAGTAGTTCATCTTGCGGACAATGTTGACGACTGCGGAGTGGACCTCAGGGAATCGGTCTTCGTCTTCGATCATATGAACTTCTTCCATGAAGAATCCTCCGATTTCTCCTTCTTCCAGCTCAGGTATTTGGACTTCAAAAATGGGAGCGTAATTTGGGAAGGCCTCATTACCCCAACTATTACCGAGGATGATCTTGACCTCCCTCTCATGAATGTACTTGATCATTTGATGCACAGTGGATGATACAGCTTTGTTGGCGTGAAGCCAGGGTCTTCCAATTAGCAGATTGAACGAGGCAGGTATGTCCATGACTTGAAAAATCTCGGTGCTCACCAAAGATCCTACCCGGATTTGGAGAGAAACAGTTCCCATCACATTTCTTCTAGTGTTGTCATAGGCTCTCACGGATTGCACAGATGGCGTAATGTCAAGGATATTGACCCCCAAAGCAGTGGCAGTTCTTAAGGCACAAACATTCAAAGCAGAACCTATATCGACTAGACAAAACGGCACCTGTTGTTCCTTACATCCCACAGTAATGTATAACGCCTTGTTATGCGCGGATCCCTCTGGCGGCAGGTCCTCATCGGAGAATGTAATGATGGGGTCGGGGGTAAGTGCACCCAAGAAAGCTACCATGTCCTCCGGCGCGGCGTCGATGGGGACTTCAATCCCAGCCAAGGCATTTAACACGGCTTGCCTGTGCTTATAGGATGTCACCATAATATCCCACATCGAGAGATGCGCTTGGGTTTTCTTTAGCTGCTTGATCAGCTCATTGTCTTCTTCGATGACCTCATCCATCTTGCCCTTCCCCTTGTCTTTAACTGGACCTTTTTCGATGGCTTCGGTGGCAGGCTGTGGAGGCTGATAATGGCGGCCTGACCTGGTTAGGTGATCAATCTCAGCAAAAGTAGGCCCTTCTACAGTCCCATCCTTTTTAAACCAATCACAATCCATTCCCACAAATGGCTTTTCTGGCTCGTTCCAGATGGAAGCATCACTCTCGTCGTTAGGGTCATACCATTTGAGGTCTAAGGCCCCTAGGTCATGCTCTTCCAGGAAGAACAAGTCCTGCTCGTCGTCAAACTGCTGCCGCCACTCGTCATTCTCCCCTCCGATCAGATGAATCCCCTCAGAATCTGGGATGTCAATGCAAAGCAAGGGTTGTCCTAGGGGGGTGATATAAGTAGCAGGGTTGAAGGGTACGGGACTGGACTCAATGAGGTTGACATTTTGGTGGTTTGGTAGGGGATTTTGGGTGATATGAGGCTGCTTTGGTGGCGGCTCGATGATATTCTGGTTGATGAGGTCTTGGATGTCGTGGCGGAGGCGCATGCAATCATCAGTGTTATGGCCGGGGGCTTGGTGGTAAGTACATCGCTTGGACATATCGCAGTTAGGCGGGAGCGGGGTATTTCGAGGCTGGAGTAATTGGAGATGGCCTTTTTTGAGGAGGCGATCTAGGGTTGAGGAGAGAGAGATTTCTAGCTTGGCAAAACTGCGAGGGGGCTTTTTCTGGAAAGGGCGGTTGGAGGAATTTGCCTGGTTGGAGGGTTGGTATGGCCTTGGAGGATATGCCAAGGGTTGGCCGCTAAGGGCATTGACATCCGGGGGATTCCGGGAGTAGTTGGGCCTTCTTGGCTGACTCGGAGGGTCTTCCTTTTTGATCTTCCCCTCCCTGATAGCATCTTCGATTCGGGTTCCGACTTCAAACAACTCCTCAAAGGTGGAGATGGACTGGTAGAATAATTTCTCATGATAGAGCGGCTGCAGATTCCGGATGAGCATCCTTACCTGTTCTTTCTCGATTGGCCGGTGGGTCATTTGGGCTACCTTGTTCCTCCATCTGCTCAGAAATGCAGCGAAGGATTCATTGTTGCTTTGCCGGGTTGTTTCCAAATCCCTGACGGTGACGTCCAGCTCTTGATTGTAAGAGTAATGATCGACGAAGACTCGAACAATGTCCTCCCAGGCCCGGGTTTTGGAGGCTTCCAAGGTTAGGAACCACGATAGTGCAGATTTTGCCAGAGTTTGCGGGAATAGCATCGCAATGTGCTCGTGGGTGCAACCCATGGACTGGAAGATACTCATACATAGCTTCACGTGGCTTTTCGGGTTTCCCGTTCCATCAAAGCGATCGATGGCAGGCATTTTGAAATTCTCTGGCAGTTTCAGCTTGACAGGCTAGAAGAGGCCTTCCAGATCTAACATGTAATCGTCGATACCCTTGCTTTTCCTGAGTACGCTTTCCAGTTTATCGACCTTGTCCAATTTTTCTTGGAGCTTCTTCTCATACGTAAGCGGCGGAACCCCTTGAAACCAGTTTTCCTCCCCATTATTCTCATGTAGAGGAGGTTCAAACCCTGGTGGCGGAAACTCGGGCGGAGGTCGCGGCTGTTGCTGCTTCAGTTCTTCCATGAATTTTAGGACTTGGGCTAGACTGTCTGATTGTTGGCTTATAGTCGCTCCCAATTCAGTAACCTTGTTTTCCAACTCTTCCCTATTCATGCTGACGTAAGCTGTCAGACTGATTCTGATTAACCGATTATCCGAACTTCTGACCCACGAATAAGACCCTGACTGCTGACCTTGGGAATCAATACTGACCTGACAGATTTTGAAAGGGCTATATTAGATCTTTGACAGTGGCGACTCTAGGCAGACAAAGATAGTGATGTGGACCGACTCGAAACAGCGCGTGCAAATTGATGGGGAATGGTGCATGCAAATGGGACAAACATGCGGATGTAAGCCCTAATCTATATGATGCTCCTATTTCTAACAGATAGCAGCTAAACAAATAAGGTCCTAGCCATACAGAGTGTGCTAACCTTACTTTCTAGTATGATCACCAAGGGATAACATGGATTTCCAAGATACTTCAGAAATTTCGGACAGAGTTTCTGTGGGAAACTGGTCAATATGGTCATATCTGGGATATTCGGACAGAGTTTCTGGGAGAAACTGGTTAATGTGGTCATATCTGGGATATTCGGACAGAGTTTCTGGGAGAAACTGGTTAATGTGGTTATATCTGGGATATTTGGACAGAGTTTCTGGGGAAACTGGTTAATATGGTTATATCTGGGATATTTGGACAGAGTTTCTGGGGAAAACTGGTTAATGTGGTTATATCTGGGATATTTGGACAGAGTTTCTGGGGGAAACTGGTTAATATGGTTATATCTGGGATATCTGGACAGAGTTTCTGGGGAAACTGGTTAATGTGGTTATATCTGGGATATCTGGACAGAGTTTCTGGGGAAACTGGTTAATGTGGTTATATCTGGGATATCTGGACAGAGTTTCTGGGGAAACTGGTTAATGTGGTTATATCTGGGATATCTGGACAGAGTTTCTGGGGAAACTGGTAAGTACGGTTATAGTGATCATACTTTCTAGCAGGTTTTCATACTCCTATGTCTCAAGACCGACAAACAAGACTTGCGGTGTATATCTTTGCAAGCATGGAGCAGACATCCTTGTCATGATGCTTAGGCAGGTCAACTCAATGTGACCACATGTGAGTGATTGCCTTGGGAATCATAAGAAAGAGGTTCTGTTCTATGTCACATAAGCGTCCACGCCGCGCAGGTAATCCCGTCAGGGCATACAACAGTTATATCACATTGTCCTATCTGAAAAGATAAATGAACAGTCCTATGAAAGGTTCTACAGGAATCTATATGCAAAGGCTGGGTTTAGTCAAAGAGGGTCCGTTGACGAGAGTTCCAATATACCGTCGGGGAGACAGTACGGAGGTTTTTACTCTTTTTGATATACCTTGGAAGGTACAGTATCAACGGTGACTTGTGCCCTGGCACAGCAAGACCTGAACAATGTCAGCGCCGCGTTTCAGACACAGTCGGAGGGGGGAAATGCAAGAGTGCAATGCGGTGAACCAAACACAGTAAAAAGATGATTTTAAGGATGCTTCTTATGAGTCAAACCTCTGTATTATTTTGTTTTAAAATAAAAAATCCCCAGCAGAGTCGCCAGATTGTGGATACCGGGAATCGGACCACTTCTCTCTCTTGTTTGAGATTGTTTTGAAATTGATTTGAATCAAGGAAAGAAAACGAAAGGTCTGTTGAAAACAGATACAGAGTTGCCACTTGGTCTTTAAGGAACCAAGAAACCTAATTTTGACTCACCCAAGCAGATAAGGGCACCGACCCTTCATAACCAAAGAACTTGGTTCGGGGTTTTGGTACGAGAGAGGAAGGAGCCTTTGTCGCGACTAAAACACCCTCAACTCGCCCCGTCTTTCGACGGGCCTCAATTAGCATCCAAATAATCATCTTATACTATGTTTGGTTTGACAATTAATACTATTGTAGTATATTACATCACATAAGAAAACTTGAAATTGGAAGATCAAAAGATAAGATATCATTCATAAGATCTAAGCCAAATATCATGCAATGTAAAGTGAAAGATCACACAAATAAACCTAGGAAAAATTGTCTAATCATGTATCAAGTAATTAGTTTCCTTAGTCTAAAGGGGACATGAATTGTTCTTGAAACAAATAAGAAAGAAATGAAAATATGCTTAACAAGCTAGTATGATGCATGTTATTCTTTGAGAAAAGAAGATCTCTCAATCCCCGGGACGGATGAGAAAGGATGATTAGATCAAAGGGGAAGCATGAACGTGTGATCAAGTTCATTCCTTATAATCTTCTTAGATTAAGAGTTACAAAAACCCCAAATCTTGCATGAATGCAATGTATGTATCTAAAAATGTGCAAAGGTTGTAGTGTGTTTTGTGTACATGGATTTCTAGAATGGCTTAGAAGTCTAAAATGGGCAAGAATGAATGAATGAAATCAACATGGGATATATAAAAATGTAGTATGAACCACTTCCTAAGATATGAACTAATTTGGAATGCATATGAGCCTCAAATCAAAGAATGAAAGTTAAAGTGTACTTGCTGTGAATAGTGGACAGAACAGTAGCATGATCTTTTGGAATTTGAAAAGAGGGGTTAGGAATGTTTTCAATGCATGATTTTTTATGGAGATGTTCCTTATTGTTTCTAGAACACAACCCAAAAGGCCAATCTTGAATAGCTATCACAGATTGAGAGAAATTACATAAACAATAGAGGTCACTCAGAAACAGAGTTCGTACTTTCGTCTGAAATGTTAGAAAATCTTAGAAAATGAAAAAGAATGATCTAGAGGCCCATTTTATACAGAAAGTTTTCTAAGACATTGAATTTTAAGGGAAAAATAAGTTAGGACTACCCCTTTTGGAAAAGTTTTCTGGAAAAGAGGTCGTAAGTTGACCTAGCTGCTGTGACAGCAAAAAACAGAATGTTTGGAAGGAATGTTGGGACCCAAATGGACCATTTCCAAGTACTTCCAAGTCAAACCAAAAATCATGGGTGTTCTCCAATGAGTTAGGAAGACTTTCCAAGTGGCCTTGTATCCATATGTTAAGTATTGTGTTCTAGAAAAATCTTTGAACTCAACTCACTCACTGTTTTGACTCATTGTTTTGAAGATTTTGGAGAAAACAAAGTTTTGTTTCTTGAAACCAAATGAGAGGGATTGAGAGGGGTTTTGAAATAGGTATTTTGAAAACATGTTTTCAACACTCAATAAGGATCATAGCCACTTAGAATACCTACATCAAACTCATCATTTAAGAACCTCCAAGATTGTTGGAGAGATTTATCTTGTTTTTGGACATAACTTCAATACATTCCAAGAATACCTTGGAAGTATTGAGGTTATGGTCATCATCTATCAAACATGTTTTTGAGGTCAAGAGCTACTATCCATGAGGATTCACTCACCCCAAACTTCATGTCATCACTTAGATGATGATGAACTAGTAAGTAAATAAAGAAAATAAAAAGAAATGGGATGAGAAGAGATGAACAATAAATAAGCAAGCAAGTAGATGATAATCAATAGATGATATTCATGAAGCATGAGACTTGTAGATTGGTGTATCACTCATATGTAATGACACTAGACATGGGAGAAGCTTCCACACTCTTGAATGCTCACTAAAATGGTGGTTGGGGAGTATTGAATGTTGAAGTAAATGGAAGTAATGAAGTAAAAACAAAGTTAGAACTCACTTTTGTTTTGAAAAATCAAAGAAGAAAGCTTCTTTTCTCTCCACTCTAACCTTATCTCTACACTTTCTCTCCCAAACTTTCTCTAAACTTGTATTTGACTCCTCCCAAAATGAGGAGTAATGG
Source organism: Hydrangea macrophylla (assembly GCA_033977485.1). Classification (NCBI taxonomy): domain Eukaryota; kingdom Viridiplantae; phylum Streptophyta; class Magnoliopsida; order Cornales; family Hydrangeaceae; genus Hydrangea; species Hydrangea macrophylla. Next base: position 98,659,204 of record CM066990.1, on the reverse strand, counting down.
GGTGTTTATATAGGCCAACTTGGGGTGTTTTTGGGATTTAGAAAGTACTCCCATTGGTCCCAAACATCTGAAATCATGAAACTACGTCGTTTTGGATTTTAATTAATCAAAATGGGACCACAAAAGTATTTACAAAAACTTACTGTTCTGGAGGGGAGTGCCGCGGCGGCACTGGGCCACTGCCGCGGCGGCAGTGGGCCAGTGCCGCGGCGGCACTGCTCCTCCCTTCGTCTGGATAATGCTGTTTAGGCCCCCCGAAGTTCCGGTATTCGCGAAAAGGCCCTATTTTGTCCGAAATTCACAGAAAATGCGTACGAACTCCAAATCGAGGTTGTGATATACCGTTGGAAAGGTAATGGAGTCTACTTTACATAAAAAATAGTTCGGGGATAGGTCACTTTGAAAAGTTTTGCGGTATTCGCGATAAAAGCCGATTTGATCGCCTTTTTCGCCTTTGGAAATTCATAATAAATTCGTTTTAAATCCAGAAATTATGTGCGATATACCGTTGGAAAGCTATTGACCTCTAGTATCCATGAAAAATATTTGAAAATTGTTTCGGTGCCCCGATTCCAAAGTCAAATCTTGGTCAAACCGGTCAAACCTGGGATTCCCGGGAAGTTCTGGGAACCTCTGGGAGCTCCCAGGAGCTGATGTTTTCGCTCGATTTTCTTTTGGAACTTGTTTTAATACTTTTCTCATGATTTAGAATGGTTCTGGTGAATTCAGACAATTTCGGTCAAACTTTGGTCAAACTCTGGTCAAACCTGGTCAAACCTTGGTCAAACCAGTCAACGGGGACTTTCGGGGAACTTCCGGGACTTCCGGGGGCCTCTGGGAGCTGACGGTTTCATCCAGTTTTACTTAAAAACTCATTTTATCATTTTTCTTACGACATAGCATGTTTTCAGAACTTCGGGACCAAATCTGGGAGTCTTCGGGCTTTCAGGGGCATTTTGGTCAATCTGAGCATTCTAAGAGATAGAGCTGACTTCCAGGAGTCCTTTTGAGTCTTTTACGATCATTGTGAACCACCAAGCTATGGGTCTCCTAAATATGATAGCCGACAAAATGGGGTGTCTACAACGGAGAAGAGTTGTTTGGCAAAAAAAAAACTTTTATTACTATATGAATAGATATGCTCGGGTCGACCTACATGGTTCCTAGCTAACATTATTGTCATGCTTCACTGGAAATATTTGTGGAGATGCTGTACGTTCCAAGGGTGAGAGAGGTCGTGTCCATCCAGAGTTTGTAACCAGTATGTTCCCGGACAGTTGACTTGGATAACCTTGTACGGTCCTTCCCAGTTCTACCCTAATTTACCATGGCTCAGGACTTTTGTAGACTGGTTCACCGCCTTTAGAACAAGATCCCCGACTTGGAAGCTCCGATGCTTGACTTTGCTATTGAAGTACCATGAGACCCTCTGTTTATAAGCTGTCACTTTTAGATATGCTCGGTCTCTTTTTTCTTCTACCCGGTCTAATTTTCCTCTAAGTGCTTCCTCATTTCCCCGTTCACTGAAATTTTCCACTTGGTAAGTAGGCAACCCGAGCTCTGTGGGGACTACCGCCTTGAACCTGTAGGTGAGTGAGAACGGTGTCTCACCTGTTGCTGCTCGGGGAGTTATACGGTAGGCCCACAGGAGGGTTGGAAGTTCTTCTGCCCAAAGGCCTTTGGCGCCTTCAAGCCTAGTTTTGATTAACTGCAGAATAGTTCGGTTGGTCATCTCTGCCTTGCCGTGGGTTGAGGGTACTCGGGGGAGGAGTAACGATTTAAGATCCCGTACCCTCGAACAGAACTGCCAGAACACTAGGGTGTCAAATTGTCTTCCGTTGTCACTGATCAGGACCCGAGGGATGCTGAACCTACTTAGGATATTCTTCTCAATAAAGCTTTCCATCCTCTTCTCGATGATTGTGGCTAAGGGCTTGGCCTCTGCCCACTTGGTGAAGTAGTCCATGGTGATAACAGCGAACTTAACTTGCCCTTTTCCCATCGGGAGGGGACCGACGATGTCGATGCCCCACTGAGCGAACGACCATTGGATGAGAATTGGTATCTGAAGCTCTCCCAGGCGGTTGATCATCTGGGAGTATCTATGGCACTTGTCGCACCTCTTTACGTACTGCTAGGAGTCCCGGGTCATAGTCGGCTAGTAATATCCCTGCAGTAGGGCCTTTCTGGAGAGTGCCCGGCCTCCGGTGTGATTCCCACACACTCCCTCGTGGATTTCGTACTGTCACGCCCCGGAGTAGCCAAAAATAGGGAAAATTTAAAATTTCCTTTCTGGACCCATAGGGAATGACGAGTTACATAAAACTGACCTGTCCGTGCAAACATTCTAAACATAGAAATATCAGAGTAAGAAATTTCATAAAGTCTAATGGTATTCATGGGGAAACTTTAAGAGTTTGCTACTTAGGCTATTACAGAGCTCCAAATGAAAACCACAAAAGATAAGTTGGGCGGTTAACGCTACTTAAATATTACATCAACCAAAAGATAATTAAAACGTAATAGAAGTCTTAATGCGGAAATAGGCCAGGGTCCCCTTTCTAACTGGAAAACCCATAACCTTCGTTATCATGCTCTTCCTGATAGTCTGCCTCAGGATCACCTTCCTGATAATTCCCATTCTGAGGATAGTGATATTCATCTTCATTGTTACCTTGATAGTTCTCCTCATCGTAACCTAGACGTAAAAAGTCCAGGGCAGGGAAAGAGCCGTTAGCTTTTGAAGCTAAGTGAAATCATCTTAACCGATCACTCCTAATACATTTAAGGATATGCAAGTATAATAATATCTTAAACCAATATTAAATAAGCATATGACATGATAGAATGACGACACAATGCATTATCGATATATTCGACTTAAGTCAACCATGGACACCACAATCGACTCATGTGTCTTGTTACATTACCAGTGTAACGCCGTTGGCTTAGGGTAGAATGATTACGTTGCTATCGTCGCCTAGCAGGGCCCTATAGCAGTTTTGGTTTTAAAAAGAGTGTAATCATTGGACTCTTAGGCCCTCGTGACCTTGCCGGGAGAATAGAATAGTTACAGCGCTATCGTCGCCTAGCAGGGCCCTATAGCATTTGAGAGGTAACTATTGTATTCTGATGGATACATTGCTATCGTCGCCTAGCAGGGCCCTATAGCGTATCAATCATCAATTCATGCATAACTTCAATGATTTCAATGGGAACTCTGGCTATCATCGCCTAGCAGGGCCCTATAGCAGTTTCATCGTTGTTCCCATTTACTTGACTGTACCATTCGGACCACTGCGGTCCACTCAATGTGTGTAATGATATGACTGGGTTAGTCCCCGTGACTAACCATGCAGACGTCAATATTGTCATCAAGACTCGACTATGTTCATATGAATGTCCGTATGATTATATAAACGTGAAATCATGATAAGCAAGAATATCAACGAATATTAACTAAGCAGGAAGTATAGTTAACTAATATGCGTTCATTATATAAGAAATAATCTCAACATTTACAATACTAATATTTAGCAGTATTGTCCACACAGGACGACTGGACATACACATACGATCAAAGAATAATTCTATAATATACCAAGTGAGTTAGGACGACTCACCTCGAAGCGGTTGCGTAAAAACAAGCGTAGCGGTTCCTACAAAGTATACAATTACATAGAACGTTGATTAATAAGCTTACTAAAATCAGGGGAAAAATGGTAATTGTGCCGGGTGGGTTCCTAAACCTCAACATGATGATCTAGACATCATTCTGAATCCAACGCCATTGACTAGACTCAAATCGGAGTCCGTCGCATAAAAGGCTGGGTTTTCTATACCAGTTTGGGCCCTAAAGATAAGCTGTATTTTTGACCGTGTCGAAAGGTCACCAAACTTTAAGGGGATGTTCTAGACATTATTCTAAGATTCTAGGAACTGACCGCGTATTTTTCTGAGCTACGGTTTATTTATTACGAATTTCCGAAGTTTAAATCGTCTAATAATAGACTGCGGGGCCCTATAATTATAAAATATAATTTAGGGAGATATTTGACCCTTATATATATTTTTATTAAATACTAGGCCTTAAATTAGGCTAGTAGCATTTTTCTCGTAATTTTCGGGGCTCGTTTGGTATTTTAAATCATTAAAATACAACCAAACGGATACGTTATAAGTAATTAATAATTATTAAAATATTAAAGCTAGGGTTTTATAAATAATAATTTATAATATAGAGGCACTTAGACTTAGGAAGATTCAATATAATTTTCCTATACTTGAAAAGGGTCATTAGGTATTTATCACCTAATTATTTTAAATAAAATAATATTTACTTATTATTTATTTAAACCAATAATTAATTAATATATCATATAATAATAATAATTCATATTTTCAGAATATAAGCATATTATAAAAATAATATTACAATTCATTAAAATATAACATATAGTATTATTGAAACCTTTATTAGATTTTTAAAACAAATTTAAAATCATTTATACTTATTTATTAATACAAAATATATTATAAATAATATTTATATACTAATCTTAATTAATAAATACAAATCTTTATCAAATCAGACTATTTACACACTAATTATAATTAACAGAATAATTAATAATATAAAACAGTTTAATAAAACCTTAATTAGAATTAACAGAATAATTAATAATTATAAAAACAATTGATTATAATTAACAGAACCCGCGGGCCAACCCAGGTCCGAACCCGTACCCACGGGTTACCCGAATACACACTAGAGCCGATCCAACTTAAAAGATCCGACCCGCTACCCATTCGGTTGTTATAACCCGAACCTATAACCATTTAACCTAACAAACTAACCCATACCCACGACCCAAGACCCGACCCAATCGGGTAAACGATATAACCCGAAGACCCGCGGGTCTTTTCTTCTCCGGCGAGCCCACGCCGCCGCCGGCGAGCCCGATTTGCCGGGAAACTTCAAACGCTCATATCTCTTTCTCTACTACACGAAAATCGATGAGACCAACGCCATTAGAACCGGTTTGGGCTCCTCTATCACATACTAGGAGGCCATGACCCGGTTTATTCGTTTTGACGTCCCACCAAGGGATTATTCTTTTCGGGTTTTTAGGGAATAATGGCTTGCATGGAGGTCCAATCGTGGTTCTTTCCAAAACCTGAGATTAGGGGGTCTATCTGGGACTAATAGGGTTCGTTTGGTGTAAAATTTAATGGTCATAGTTGGGTTTGGAGGTTTGAGCTCCGGCGAGGGCCTCTTTAATGGCAGATTTGCCCTTTTCAGAGCCTAAGGTTCTGTTTGGTTCGTGTGAGGGGTCTAGGGAGAGTGTGTGAGGGTGTATAAAATGCTTAGAAATTAAAATAGGGAGGAGGGGGTGTATACCTCAACCTCGGGTTCTCTCTCTCTCAAATTTCCGGTGAGGCTCCTCTCTCTCTCTCCTCCTTTGCTGATCTTCTGTGTGTGTGGTGAGACAGAGAGTGTGTGGGTGAGTTCTGAGTGTAGAGGCAGAGAGTGTAACGCCCTGTATTTTATTATCATTAATAAATAAATATTGCATTTTATTTTCATGAGTAGTTGATTTAAATTTCTATTTATAAATAATTATCTGGGGCTAAACCGTAATTTCCAAAATATTTTCTATGATTTCAAAATCGATATCTATATTTTCGTACAAACCGGGAATTTATTCCTACATTAATATAATTTTCTGTATTTTATTTTAAACCAGAAAATACCAGTTTTGTTTTAAAACTGCGCCGTTACCGCATTTTGGTGTGGGAGCACGTGAGCTCAACCACACCGGGCGAAATCTATTGATTTCTTGGAGCCCAAAACTGTAAGTTTATATATATGTATAACAGTACTCTCATATCTCTCTCACAAACTCTCTGCATCTCTCAATTCTCTCCCAAATTCTCTCTATCACTCTCTTGCTCTCAAGATCACACACACACATACAGATTATATACCATATAAATATACACATACACACATACATAGTCATATATACATATTGGGTTACCAAAATCAAGAACGGGAAGAATTTCGGAACGACGGAATTCTCGACGGATTATTACGGCGAAAGTTCTCGGCCTTTAATTTTCTGTATAATCGGCTCTATGAGTAAATTAAACTCACTCCCAATGTTTATATACGCATATTTTAGTATATATAGATGTGTATATGTGTATATATATGTGTCCACCATTAAAGCTTGAGAATTGGAGTTTTAGAAATCGTAACCAAAATCGATTCTGTAAATTGGGAATGGAAGATATTGATCCCGATAGGCTACGGTTCGAATCCTACGACTTAATTCATCCGTATCGCGACGAACGGTTGATTTAAAGTTTTGACACACTCACTTTAATCGCGAATATCTAGAGATATAATCCGTATTAGTTAAAATTGATCGCGTATTCTTAATCTACGCGGAAAACCGAGGAGAACCATATATCACTTGTCTTGGTACGAACAGATTCTGAAAATGGGTAAAATCTGTTTGAAAACCAGAAACAGGGGAGAAAACGAAGAAGACGACGTTCTGCAAGAACTCGCGCGCGCGACCCGCTCGCGCGAGGATCGCTCGCGCGGCCCGCTCGCGCGGACCTTTCCCCCCCCCCCCTCGCGCGCGCGATTCGCTCGCGCGACCTGTCCAGCCCCTCCGCTCGCGCGATCCGCTCGCGCGATCTGCCCTCCCCCTCGCTCGCGCGATCGGCTCGCGCGAGGTGGCAGTTTTGGCAGTTTGTGTGATTTTTGGTAAGGGACTGTTTGGAAAATGTTTTGGGAGATTTCAAAGAACAGTTTGGCAAAAATATTGTTTTAAAGGTCTATGTTTTAATGATTGTACGAACAAGAACAACTTAGGCCAAAATTTATGCTCGTACGATTATCCGGCTTTGTGATTTATTAATGGTGTTATTTATGAAACATTGACATACATATTAGGGTCGAGGTTGCGTCAACATGCATGTGTGTGAGAAAGCGTGAAAAGAGTAAAGAGTAGCGGTCTGGTGTGCGACCTCAATATCGATCGGATAGTATTCCTGGTATTGGAGGCGACAGTGTCGTGTACGACTTAGATATCGATCGGATAGTATTCCTGGTATCTAAGGCGCGCGTTTCGGATATTGATCGGATAGTATTCCTGATATCCGAAGCGATGGTGGTAGTGTTGTGTACGGCTTAGATATCGATCGGATATTATTCCTGGTATCTAGGGCGCTTGTTTCGGATATTGATCGGATATTATTCCTGGTATCCGAAATGATGGTATTGAGTGTGGCTTAGATATCGATCGGATATTATTCCTGGTATCTGAAGCGATAGTTTGGTGTGCTGTTTTGGATATCGATCGGATAGTATTCCTGGTATCTGAGATAATGGTTTGGTTGTGTTGAGTTTTGTTGAGAGAAAAGAGTCAGAAAGATGAGATATTACATTGCTCATGCATGGTCACTTATTTATTGCTTTCTTTATTATTCCCCATGGCTTATGTTGGAATTGGAACCTTGAATTTATTGCTTTTAAAAGTTAAATTGCACCGTTGTTTATATGCTTATATATACATTGCGAGCACTTGTTTATTTTGCTCACCAGCTTTCATAAGCTGACGGCGTTGATGCGTCCTGGACTGTATGTCCAGATTTTCAGGGTCAGGAGCAGCCAGGGTATTTTGACTATGCTACTTAGAGTCAGGAGACTTTCCAGGAGGCTGCTTTATATTTTCCTATGTCTTTTAATTTGGGTTTTGTAATAAACTAGTTTAGACTTTTGAATAAGGCGTTTTGTGCCTAAGACTATGACTGCTGTAATAGTTTAGTAAGTTTTTATTTCGGAGCTTATGTTCTGTTAGTATCCTTTGCTTTAGAAATGTTGTTAAGGTAATTGTTTGCAGGGACAATTGGTCATACTCACTTGTCACGACCTACGAGTCCATAAAGGAAATTAAATGCTTTCCTGTATTATGCTACGTCGGGGCGTGACAGGCTTTTTGGTATCAAAGCCAGGTTATGGCTCGACCAATTGTCCAAAACACATAGGATCTCCCGTTAAGATAGAATTGAGATAAGATAGTTCGACTTTATTCCATGTTTAGTCGCTTTCTGTCGTTTAGAATTTTTTTTCTTCTCGAGAGGTTAACCGTATTCCGTTGATTGATGGATAGGTACCGTTCTCTCGATCAGATGGCTGGAAGAAATCTCAGGAATCGTCCCGCTATTGAAGATGCACCGCCAGTAATAGATCCAACCGGGATGTTCGAAGCTTTTGTAAGGAGGTTGGAGAGGGTTAGTGATCAGAACGCAAGGAACAATAATCAGAATGGGAATTACAACGGGAATGGAAGGCAAGCCCACCAGACTGGAGACAAGCTTCTCAAAGAGTTTCGCGCCCTGCGACCTGAGTACTTTGCGGGGACTGATGAACCCTGGCAAGCGGAACAGTGGCTACGTCAGATGGAGCGTATCTTTGAGACCATAGAGTGCACTGATCTGGAGAAGAAGCGTCTAGCTATCTTTCAGCTGTCATATGCAGCGGCTGATTGGTGGGATGCTGAAAAAGCGACCATAGGGGAAGAAGCTGCAAGGAGAATGCCATGGGTGGTGTTCAAGGAAAGGTTTCTTGAGAAGTATTTCCCCGAAGAAGAGAAGGACAAGAAAGAGAAAGAGTTTATGGAGTTGACTCAAGGGAATCTGACTGTCCGAGAGTACACTACTCGATTTGAGCGTCTGTCTCGCTTTGCTCCACATATGGTGGACACACCCCAGAGGAAAATCAAGAAGTATCACCGGGGCCTCAACCTGTCCCTCCGACATTTGACTATGGGGCATCTGGGCCAGTCATTTGAAGCTCTGGTGAGATTGGCTACGGGGTTAGAGAATGATGGGTGTCAGAACTCGAAGCCGATCGACCTCCGCAGAAGGGATATTCAGGACAGAAACCAGGGTACCCTCAAGGACAGAAAAGGACCTGGGATGGAGGGAAGAAACCACAACAGACACAAGCAGTTCAGCAGTATCAGCCTCTAGCAATAGAAGGGGCCAAAAACAACAACTGCTTCAATTGTGGTAATCCCGGTCACCGAGCTAAGGATTGCAGACAGACTAGGCGTGCTGATCGTCCGGGAATTGTGTGCTATAATTGTGGCATGCCAGGTCACATAAGTCCGGAATGCAAGGCTCCTAGGAAAGGCAACTATGGTCAACAAGGACAGGCCCGCCTGAATGCTGTTATTCCCGAGGCTGCTGGTTATGAAGAAACAGGGTATGGAGGAGGTGCTTATGAGGAAGGATTGCCTGAGCAACGAGCAGTGGAAGGTACTCTAACTTTGTTTAACTCTCATGTTAAAGTTTTATTCGACACGGGTGCTACACATTCTTTTATATCTGTTAAGATCGTTCAGAAGTTGGGTATCGTACCGCATCGTTTAGAGGAAGCTTTGAGTGCTGTCTCACCCTTAGGGACCATAGTCAAGTTATTACATGTGTGTAAGGATTGTCCTCTTCGGTTAGGAGACCGCGAACTTTTGGCAAGATTGGTGGTTCTATCGATGAAGGAGTTCGATATAATCTTGGGAATGGATTGGCTCGAGAAGAATGATGCGAAGTTGGATTGTGCAAGGAAGAGGATCACATTTGCGGACAAGGGGAATCAACTCTTCGATTTCCAATGTAACCCTTCAGGTGATATGTTCCTCACTAGATGCCTAGCAAACATTGTGGTTGTCAGTGCAGAGGTGACAGTATCATCAATCCCGGTGATCAAAGAGTTCGAGGAAGTATTCCGAGATATTTCAGGATTACCGCCGGAAAGGGACATAGAATTCTGTGTGGAATTGGTGCCAGGTACTCGACCTATAACCAAGGTTCCCTACAGGATGGCCCCTACAGAGCTGTTGGAGCTGAAGGAACAAGTTCAAGAACTTGAGAAGTTGGGTTTTGTTCGTCCAAGTACTTCACCCTGGGGAGCACCAGTGTTGTTTGTGAAGAAGAAGGATGGGTCAATGCGGTTGTGTATTGACTACCGAGAACTGAATAAGGTTACTATCAAGAATAAGTATCCTTTACCTCGGATAGACGATCTGTTTGATCAGTTGCAAGGAGCCACGACCTTTTCTAAGATTGATCTACGGTCAGGGTATCACCAGTTGAGGGTGCGGAAGGAGGATATACCTAAGACTGCTTTCAGGACGAGATACGGACACTATGAGTTCTTAGTGATGCCGTTTGGGATGACGAATGCTCCAGCTGTGTTTATGGACTTGATGAACAGAGTATTCAAGCCATACTTAGATCAGTTCGTTATTGTCTTTATTGATGATATTTTGATCTATTCCAAGTCAGAGAAAGAGAATGAACAACACCCGAGGATCGCGTTGCAGACTCTCAAGGATCACCGCCTGTATGCTAAATTCAGCAAGTGTGAATTTTGGCTTCAGGAAGTTAAGTTTCTCGGGCATGTGATCTCTCAACAAGGAATCGCAGTTGACTCCTCCAAGACCGATGCAGTGGCGAATTGGACTCGGCCGACCAATGCTACAGAAGTCAGAAGTTTTCTGGGACTAGCTGGTTACTATCGGAGATTTGTAGAAGGTTTCTCAAAGATAGCAGCCCCGTTAACTGGGTTGACTAAGAAAGATTTGAAGTTTGAATGGACTGATAAGCATGAACGCGCTTTTCTGAAACTGAAAGAGAGATTGACAACAGCGCCAGTGCTTGCGATACCAAGGGATGGTGAGAAGTTCACTATTTTTAGTGACGCCTCGTATCAAGGATTGGGATGTGTCCTTATGCAAGACGGAAAGGTTATCGCCTATGGTTCAAGACAGTTGAAGCCGAATGAATTGAATTACCCAACTCATGATTTAGAGCTGGCAGCCGTTGTGTTTGCGCTCAAGATCTGGAGACACTACCTCTATGGGGAGAAATTTGATTTGTTCTCAGACCACAAAAGCCTTAAGTATTTGTTTACTCAGAAGGAGTTGAACATGAGGCAACGTCGGTGGATGGAACTGATCAAGGACTATGACTTCACATTAGAGTACCACCCGGGTAAGGCTAACGTAGTCGCTGACGCCCTAAGTCGGAAGCCTCGAGGAATGATTGCTTCATTGATGTTGAGGGAATGGAAAGCTTTAGAGACAATCGCAGAATTTGATGTGCAGATTTCTGAGGGAAGTGCCGGGCAGCACTTTGGGTGCCTCATGGTACAACCAACACTTGTGAGTCGAATTATCGAAGCCCAGAAGGAAGATGAGAAATTTCAAGCATGGTTCGCCAAGATGTCAGAAAAGGACCCTATAGAATGGAAGGTTGGGACCGATGGAGGATACCGATGTCGAGACAGATTGTGTGTGCCAGATTCCGGAGATTTGAGAAAAGATATTCTCGAAGAAGCACATAAATCGAGACTGACAGTACACCCAGGAGGAACAAAGATGTATAAGGATTTGAAGAGAAACTTCTGGTGGGAAGGGATGAAGCGAGAAGTAGCCGAGTTTGTGTCTAAATGTTTGACTTGTCAACAAGTGAAAGCCGAACATCAGAAACCCTCGGGATTGTTGCAACCCTTACCTGTTCCAGGATGGAAGTGGGAGCACATAACTATGGATTTTGTGGTTGGATTACCCCGGTCACAACAGAATCATGACGCGATTTGGGTAATTGTGGATCGTTTGACGAAGTCTGCACACTTTATCGCGTACAATATGACTTACCCAGTAGAAAGGATGAGTCGAATGTACCTACAGCAAGTGGTGCGACTGCACGGTGCACCTGTGACAATTGTATCAGACCGAGATGAACGTTTTACCTCGGGATTTTGGGAAAGTTTGCAGAAGGCTATGGGAACTTCGCTCAAGATGAGTACTGCATTCCATCCTCAGACCGATGGACAGACCGAGCGTGTTAATCAGATTATGGAAGATATGCTCAGAGCTTGTGCAATCGACTTTGAAGAGTCTTGGGAGACGCACTTACCTTTGATTGAATTTGCGTATAACAACAGTTATCACTCGAGTATTGGGATGGCGCCGTTCGAAGCTTTGTACGGACGACCTTGTCGATCTCCATTGTGTTGGACTGAAGTGGGAGACAGAGAACTTTTGGGACCAGATTTGGTGAGAGAGACCAATGAGAAGATTTCACTGGTCAAGGAAAGGATGAAAACTGCACAGAGTAGACACAAGAGTTATGCGGATCGACGTCGAAAGGACTTGGAGTTCAGTATCGGTGATCACGTACTCCTTAAGGTTTCACCTGTTCGTGGAGTAGTACGTTTTGGTCAGAAGAGAGGGAAGCTGGCACCTCGTTTTATCGGACCGTTCGAGATTTTGGAGCGTGTTGGGAAAGTGGGTTATCGGCTCGCGTTGCCACCAAAGATGTCTGGTGTTCATAATGTGTTCCACGTCAGTGTGTTAAGAAAATACATACGGGATCCTTCACATGTGGTTAATTTCGATGATATTGAGACAAGTCAGGATGTTGTCGACAAGGATAGACCTGTGAGGATTCTTGACCAGAGTATCAAGAGGTTGAGAAGAAGAGACGTTCCTTTGGTTAAGGTTCAGTGGAGGCATCATGACGAAGGAGAGGCGTCGTGGGAGTTAGAGTCAGACATGAGGACTAGATACCCCGAGTTGTTTCAGGATTAGTTAGCTCAGATTTCGGGGCGAAATCTCTGTTAAGGTGGGTAGGGTGTAACGCCCTGTATTTTATTATCATTAATAAATAAATATTGCATTTTATTTTCATGAGTAGTTGATTTAAATTTCTATTTATAAATAATTATCTGGGGCTAAACCGTAATTTCCAAAATATTTTCTATGATTTCAAAATCGATATCTATATTTTCGTACAAACCGGGAATTTATTCCTACATTAATATAATTTTCTGTATTTTATTTTAAACCAGAAAATACCAGTTTTGTTTTAAAACTGCGCCGTTACCGCATTTTGGTGTGGGAGCACGTGAGCTCAACCACACCGGGCGAAATCTATTGATTTCTTGGAGCCCAAAACTGTAAGTTTATATATATGTATAACAGTACTCTCATATCTCTCTCACAAACTCTCTGCATCTCTCAATTCTCTCCCAAATTCTCTCTATCACTCTCTTGCTCTCAAGATCACACACACACATACAGATTATATACCATATAAATATACACATACACACATACATAGTCATATATACATATTGGGTTACCAAAATCAAGAACGGGAAGAATTTCGGAACGACGGAATTCTCGACGGATTATTACGGCGAAAGTTCTCGGCCTTTAATTTTCTGTATAATCGGCTCTATGAGTAAATTAAACTCACTCCCAATGTTTATATACGCATATTTTAGTATATATAGATGTGTATATGTGTATATATATGTGTCCACCATTAAAGCTTGAGAATTGGAGTTTTAGAAATCGTAACCAAAATCGATTCTGTAAATTGGGAATGGAAGATATTGATCCCGATAGGCTACGGTTCGAATCCTACGACTTAATTCATCCGTATCGCGACGAACGGTTGATTTAAAGTTTTGACACACTCACTTTAATCGCGAATATCTAGAGATATAATCCGTATTAGTTAAAATTGATCGCGTATTCTTAATCTACGCGGAAAACCGAGGAGAACCATATATCACTTGTCTTGGTACGAACAGATTCTGAAAATGGGTAAAATCTGTTTGAAAACCAGAAACAGGGGAGAAAACGAAGAAGACGACGTTCTGCAAGAACTCGCGCGCGCGACCCGCTCGCGCGGCCCGCTCGCGCGGACCTTTCCCCCCCCCCCTCGCGCGCGCGATTCGCTCGCGCGACCTGTCCAGCCCCTCCGCTCGCGCGATCCGCTCGCGCGATCTGCCCTCCCCCTCGCTCGCGCGAGGTGGCAGTTTTGGCAGTTTGTGTATTTTTGGTAAGGGACTGTTTGGAAAATGTTTTGGGAGATTTCAAAGAACAGTTTGGCAAAAATATTGTTTTAAAGGTCTATGTTTTAATGATTGTACGAACAAGAACAACTTAGGCCAAAATTTATGCTCGTACGATTATCCGGCTTTGTGATTTATTAATGGTGTTATTTATGAAACATTGACATACATATTAGGGTCGAGGTTGCGTCAACATGTATGTGTGTGAGAAAGCGTGAAAAGAGTAAAGAGTAGCAGTCTGGTGTGCGACCTCAATATCGATCGGATAGTATTCCTGGTATTGGAGGCGACAGTGTCGTGTACGACTTAGATATCGATCGGATAGTATTCCTGGTATCTAAGGCGCGCGTTTCGGATATTGATCGGATAGTATTCCTGATATCCGAAGCGATGGTGGTAGTGTTGTGTACGGCTTAGATATCGATCGGATATTATTCCTGGTATCTAGGGCGCTTGTTTCGGATATTGATCGGATATTATTCCTGGTATCCGAAATGATGGTATTGAGTGTGGCTTAGATATCGATCGAATATTATTCCTGGTATCTGAAGCGATAGTTTGGTGTGCTGTTTTGGATATCGATCGGATAGTATTCCTGGTATCTGAGATAATGGTTTGGTTGTGTTGAGTTTTGTTGAGAGAAAAGAGTCAGAAAGATGAGATATTACATTGCTCATGCATGGTCACTTATTTATTGCTTTCTTTATTATTCCCCATGGCTTATGTTGGAATTGGAACCTTGAATTTATTGCTTTTAAAAGTTAAATTGCACCGTTGTTTATATGCTTATATATACATTGCGAGCACTTGTTTATTTTGCTCACCAGCTTTCATAAGCTGACGGCGTTGATGCGTCCTGGACTGTATGTCCAGATTTTCAGGGTCAGGAGCAGCCAGGGTATTTTGACTATGCTACTTAGAGTCAGGAGACTTTCCAGGAGGCTGCTTTATATTTTCCTATGTCTTTTAATTTGGGTTTTGTAATAAACTAGTTTAGACTTTTGAATAAGGCGTTTTGTGCCTAAGACTATGACTGCTGTAATAGTTTAGTAAGTTTTTATTTCGGAGCTTATGTTCTGTTAGTATCCTTTGCTTTAGAAATGTTGTTAAGGTAATTGTTTGCAGGGACAATTGGTCATACTCACTTGTCACGACCTACGAGTCCATAAAGGAAATTAAATGCTTTCCTGTATTATGCTACGTCGGGGCGTGACAGAGAGTGTGTGTGTGGTTTGCTCTCCACTCTCGGTGACACATATATATACACTAACCCATCTATACAACCTATGCATGCACACACATGCACTATCTTCTCCACTGACTGATATGATCGAGCTTGGAGAAGGGAGCCGGCGTGGGAGGGGTTTAGTTAAGCTTGCACGTCACTCTTTTTTTCTCAGTGGTCTGATTATGGATATAAATCCATCCATGTTTACATGCCTCAGTAAGTGCATTCACATGCTTACACGACTATGAGCATTTTGTGACATTTGTGGTATTCAATGGTTTTAGATTAGTTAGGTAGGTATACTAATGTGCAAGCCAGTCTAGGTAATTGCAGATTTTACGGGTCAGTGTGGTATGTCAGTCCGAGTTCGTAATTTACAGTCTAAGTCTCAATAATGCGTATTATTCCTGTAGACATTATAATTAACGAATTTAAAAAGTACGGGGCCCAATTTATAAATATGAAATTTTACGGGTATTACACGTACAATATCGCTTGGACCTGTGCGGGATGGACACGGCGGAGATATGGGATTGAGAATCCTTTCTTGTAGAGGATGCCATCAACGATGTGGTATCTAACCGCCCGATACTTAACCCTACAGGCTTCCCCTCTCGCCTCTGGCAAAGCCCCGATTGTTAGAAATGTCACAATTGGATCCATCCAGCTAGGTCCTAGGGCGACCGGTTCAACCTCCATGCATTCTGAGTAGGCCACACTTGGCTCGGGTAAGTATTCAATCCTTATCCCGGGCAAGTGTGACTCAGAAGACGAAGACAGGCGGGCTAACCGATCGGCCCTAGTATTTTCTCCCCTCGGTATTTGTG
This sequence comes from Hydrangea macrophylla, assembly GCA_033977485.1. Lineage (NCBI taxonomy): Eukaryota > Viridiplantae > Streptophyta > Magnoliopsida > Cornales > Hydrangeaceae > Hydrangea > Hydrangea macrophylla. The sequence goes on along the minus strand of CM066990.1, from coordinate 98,643,204 downwards.
TAATGAAAAACCCTACAGCTTCTTTGAAACTGCTCGGACAAGGGCCAGATAGGCCACCATGTTGTCCTCCCGAGGTTCGTATTCTTGATTGACTTGGTTTACCATGAGTTGGGAGTTGCTGTACCCTTGAATCTGTTGTACATCCATTGAGGTAGCCAGTTGCAGTCCAACCAACAGGGCTTCATACTCGACCTCATTGTTGGAGGCTCGGAATCCAAACCTAAGTGCATACTTGAGCTGGATCCCATTCGGCATAGTCAGGATGATCCCTGCCCCGCTGCCTTGTTTGTTGAAAGACCCATCCACGTGAAGTATCCAGGTTGGGACACCTGGCAGTAGCCCGGGCAGTAGAACTGTCAGGTTGAGCTCTTCCACCGGATCCTCCGGGTATGTGAACTCAACCAGAAAGTCTGCTACGACTTGTCCTTTGATCGCCGTCCGAGGTTGGTAGACCACTTCAAACTCTTCCAATTCCAAGGACCATTTAACGAGCCTTCTAGACGTCTCGGGCCTGCTCAAGATCCTACAAAGAGGTTGATCCGTGAGGACCATGATGATGTGAGCCTGAAAGTCCGGGCGGAGGTAATGAGGGTGAATGCAAGCTTCTCTATGCATAAATATCTGCTTTTCGCGCCTTGAAGTGCCTGGCTGGTGTAGTAGACCGGGAATTGTGTCCTATGTTCTTCTCGGATGAGGGCCGAGCTAACCGTTGAAGGTGACACCGCCAGATATAAGAACAATTCTTCATTTGGCATGGTGTTGAGAGTAAAGGGGGCGACGCCAAGTACTTCTTGAGTTCCTGAAATGCCTCATCGCACTCTCCCGACCACTGAAAGGCCTTGCGGAGGATATTGAAAAATCGCATGTTTATGATGGCTTGGATTTTCTCGGGGTTTGCCTCGATACCCCGCCTGCTGACTAGGTATCCCAGGAACTTTCCGGATGAGACGCCAAATGTGCATTTGGTCAGGTTCAATCTCATTCCGAACTTCCTCAAAATGCTGAAGGCCCCGGCCAGATGTTCAAGATGGTCGGCCTCGTCTCAGCTTTTGACTAAAAGATCGTCAACGTAGACTTCCATGGACTTCCCGATCAGGTCCTTTAACTTGTGATTGACCAGGCGTTGATAGATTGCCCCAACATTCTTGAGGGCGAAGGGCATTACCTTGTAGCAGTATGTTCCTTGATCCGTGATGAAGGAGGTCTTCTCTTCATCCTCGGGGTACATGCTGATCTGGTTATACCCCGAGTAAGCGACCATGAACGAGAGAAGCGCATGACCGGTTGTGGAGTCCACAAGGAGGTCTATCATGGGCCATGGATAGCAATCCTTGGGGCAAGCCTTATTCAGGTCAGTGAAATCTACACACATTCTCCACTTCCTGTTGCTTTTCTTGACTAGTACCACATTTGCTAACCAGTCGGGATAGTGGACCTCTCGGATGGAATTGGCTTTCAGTAGCTTCTTGACTTCTTCACATACTGCCGTCTGTCTCTCGGGCGCCATACCCCGCCTCTTCTGTTTGACCGAACGGGAATCCGAGTTGGTATTGAGACAGTGAGACATGACCCGGGGATCTATCCCAGGCATGTCCTCATGGCTCCAGGCGAAGACATCTTGGCTTTGCCGCAAGAACTGAACCAGTTCTTCCTTGAGGCCTGGCTCTAAGAGAGTGCCAATGCTGATGGTTTGGTCAGGAAACCGAGGATCCAACACCACCTGTTCTAGCTTTTCCATTGGACCCACTCCATCACTTTTGTCTCTAGAGTCCATCTCCTGAATGTTTAGCGTTTCCGTAATGGCTTCCCGGCGCAAGGAACTGACATAGCAACTCTGAGCGACGACTTGGTCTCCGCGTAGGCTCCCGGGTCCTTAAGGGGTTGGGAATTTAACCACCAGGCTGTACGTTGATACGACCGCCCTGGCCTTGTTGAGGGTTGGCCTCCCAAGGATGACATTATACGCAGATGGAGCTTCCACGACCACAAAGCTTGCTAGTACAGATGCCTGCTGAGGGTAGGCTCCCATGAGGACCGAAAGCTCTATGGTACCGATCGGTTGGGTACTGGACCCGTTGAAACCTACCAGGGGAGTGGCCACTAGTCAGAGCCGGTCCTTGGATATCCCGAGCTGATCGAATGTGGAGATAAACATGATGTTAGAGGAGCTGCCGGTGTCCACCAACACCCTTTTAATCACATAGTTTGCTACGGAGAGCGTCACCACCAGCGGATCGTCGTGAGGGCAGTGCAGGCCTAACATATCCTCGGATGAGAATGTTAACACATCGGTCGGGGGGGAGCTGGTGGATTAGACATGCTAGACATCCAATCGGGATGCCCGACCATGCCTCTTCCTGGCCGATTGTGAATCCCTTCTGCCTGAAGTTCCTCTGGAGATTACATTGATTTGCCCAAGGGGTTGCGGCTGCTTGGGGTCCCGGGTGTCTTGCCGAGGTCGTCTATCTGCCGCTACGAACTCGGCTAGATGGCCTTGCTCAATCAACTTTTCAATGACGATCTTGAGCTTAAAGCAATCCTCTGTGTCCTGTTCGTGGTCTTTGTGGAAGCGGCAGAACTTATCCCTGTTTCTCTTACCGGGCGGGCTTTTCAACTTCGCCGGCTCTTGGAGGAGCCGTCGGGTCTCGGCAGCGGCCATAACCTCATGAATAGGCCGGAAAAAGGGGTGTGAACTTGATCGGGGGCTGATCTCGACCACTTTTAGGCTGATCTTATTTTATCTTCTTTCCCGAGCCTTTCTTAGAGGCATCGCGCTTTCGCTTTGATCCCGAGGACTCGTCTTCTGCCAAACTTACACGCTTGGCCTTGAGGAATTTCTCGGTGTCGATGTACTTTCTGACCCTCTCCGAGAGCTCTACCAGGGTTGCCAGTCGGTCTCGGTGAAACGGCGTGGCGACCTTGGTATGTTGAACTCTCGAGCAGAAGGTAATGATCGAGGCCTTTTCGTTTAGGTTGCGGATCTAGAGCCTCTGCTGATTGAAACGGTCCACATACTCCTTTAGGGACTCCGTTTTGCTACTTGATGGTCAGCAGCTGGGTGTCCGGTTGTGACCGGTCGAGCATCCCCACAAACTGGTTGATGAAGAGCTTGCTCAATGTCTTGAAATCACCAACCGTTCGGGGTTTCAGAGCATGGAACCACTGCGCAGCTGACCCTTTAAGAGTGCTGGGGAAGGCCAGACAGAGTAACTCGTCGACCGTAGTGACTAGCGCCATCTGAACCTTGTAAGTACGGACATGGTCCACTGGGCTCCTTGAACCGTCATAAGAGTTGAGATGGGGCAGTTTGAATTTCCGAGGGATGGGAAATGCGGTGACCTGAGCGGTGTAGGGGGACTTGGTCTCTGTATTGGTATGATCGTGGCGCTACTTGCGGTTCAGTCTTTCGATTTGCTACTGCAAGTCCTCGATTTGAGCCTTTACATCTCGCCCGATTTTCCACTCTATATCTGAGCGGTACGTTGGGTCCGATGATGAGGCCTCCTCTTCGAAGTATGTTGTCTTCGGGGATAGAACCCCGCTCCGGCTCTGGCTCCAAGTAGTCGTATGCCTAAGATCTCCCCGACTCCGGACCGGAGGGTCTTTGGCAGATTCCCGGGCCTTTTGTCCTGATTCCTCCCTTTTGGCGGCGCGTCGTTTGTTGATGATATCTCTAGCATCTTCCACCCGACGAGGATTGGTCTGAGCTTGCCGCCTGGTATGCCTAGATGCTCTGCTATGGTCACCATTCCAGACATGTTCTCAATCCGATGGGGACACCGGCGCATTGTGGGTATGGTTTTGGACTCGTGCGGGCTCCCAGTTGGGGACACTTTTCCCAGGCTGGTTCTCGGATAGAGGATGCTTTTCCTGTAGGGCCAACAGTGCTTTAATTTGCTGCTGGATTTGCCGCTGGCCTTCCAGGAGTTGAGCGAGCGCCATTGTTACTTGCTCGGAGGTCATGGAGGCGCCCTACTGCTCGAGTTGCAAGTTTTCCTTACCGGTCTGGGCAGTATTTTTCTTACCCGTCTTCGGTGGCATGTTGATCAGTCAAGAAATTTATTGGTGAAAAACTTACCATTTCCCACAGACGGTGCCAAACTGATGATGCCAAAAATTGGTAAGAGAGGTTTAAAGAGAGAGAGGCAAGAGATTGTATGTGGTTCGACCCTGTTAATGAGGTGACCTACGTCCACGGTTGCGTCAGTGCACTTTTACTAGCAGATCACCGATGGTGTTTGGTGAGCCAAAAGAGTGGGGGGCACTACCAGTAACCGACCGGGTTTATGCGTAACAGTGATTGTTTATATGCTATCCTTTTGAGTCAGAATGCGATCCCCTTTAATGGGGGTGAGCGGCCTCTTTTATAGGTGCAAAAGACGACCCCGTACATGGTAAGTTTGTAGATTAGGAAGCCTAATCTAGTTACAAGTTGATTAGCATGATTCAAGGGGAGTTTCCTAAGTGGTTTAGGAAACTACTTGCTCCTTCCATTTAGTCTTCTAGCTGGGATAGGAAACTGTCTGGGGGCTTGTTGGGCAAGCCACCGTCTCTTCTGGGAATGAGCCCCTGCGGGGTCGGTCGGGATGAACGCCCGGAATGTGGACCAAATCGGGTGGTTTTGTCTAACGACCCGGGATGACTGAGTAGTCAGCCTAGATCCAAGGTGACTTGACTTCTCTTTGCTAAGGTGGCGAGGTTTGACTTCGACTCGATATTTTTGTGCATATCAGTATGGAAGTTGCAGATGCGTAATGCTCTACGGGCTAATCAATTACTTGACTTCGTTGATTGAACAATTCCTAAACCTATGGCAGTAATCTCGAATGAATCAAGTGCGATTGTTCCTAATCCAGTCTTCAATGAATGGTTGAATATAGATCGTCAATTGGTCAGTTGCTTGAATGCAACAATTTTTTCAAATATTTTACCCCAAATCATAGGTTTTGAACATTATTTTTTCAATCTAAAATTGTTGAATGCTTCTAAGGAAGGCACTATGGATTCTTATCTTGATTTTATCAAGAGTTGTGCAGACAGATTAGCTGCTGTTGGGTCACCTGTGAGTGATGATGATCTGATTCTTTACACCATTAATGGTAAGTCAAGTGAATACTCCTCTTTAAAAACATCACTGAGAACCACTACTAGATCACTATCTTTGGGTGAGTTACATGCTATGTTAAGGTATGAAGAAACTCATATGAACATAGAATTGGAGTAACCAAATCAGATTAGTATAACTCTAGTTGCTATGTCTATTGCCAATAACTCATTCAAATCTTTCAATAATTAGAATGGCAATCAGTTTTATAAACCAGGAGGCTAGAACACTAGTTTCTTTACTTATAGAGGTAGTAGAAATAAGGGAGGTTTTAGAGGAGGAGGCAAGAAATTATGGCTATGGCAGAAATAATTCTCACATGACTGTTTATCAAATCTGTGGCAAGGGCAACCACAATGCCTCAGATTGCTACCATATATCGTTTCAGTCACTCCTACCAACCAAACACTTTTCAAATCCCACCTCAAGCTTATCTTGCTCTCCTAATTTCCAGACTCCCACAGAAAATCAATATCCTCCCATATTCCTACCCCTCCATCAATGTCATCGATTCCCTTTCCGTCCTCAACTCCTAATTCACTGCCTTCTTCCTCATTCTCTAATCCACAACTTCCAATTTCATCTTCCTACCCCTCCGTCAATGTCATCTATTCCCTTTCCTTCCTCAACTCCTAATTCACTGCCTTCTTCCTCATTCTCTAATCCACAACTTCCAATTCCTTCATCTTCTCCACAGGAGAACTGGTACTTTGACAATTCTGGTACTTCCAATTTCTCATATCAAGATCATACTCCTATTCAATACCATGCTTTCTTAGCGATAAATTCATCTCCAAAATCTGTTCAATGGTATCTTGATACTGAAGCTACTAGTCATCTTACCAAGAATCCGAATGTCTTGTCCTACAAAAATCTTACACAGGTCATACTCAAGTTTCAGTAGGAAATGGTCAAGAAATACCTATTTAAAGCACAATGATGGGATTCTTCCAACTCCTGGTTCTTTATCTCTTTCCCATATTCTTCATGTTCCAGACATAAGTCACAATTTACTCTTTGTGTACCAACTTTCCAGAGATAATAATTGCAGATTTATATTTGTTCAGATGGGTTTGTTATTCAAGATAAGTTAACTAACAAAATTCTGGTTCAAGGACCATCACAATAGGGACTTTATCCTTTTCCCTCATCTATTCCATCCTCATCTCCTACTGCCTTTGTTTCTATTCCCTCTCACCAATGGTATCTTAGATTGGGTCACCCATCTTCTAAAATCATGAATGTTCTCTCTTCAAAGTATCAAATCCCCTTATCCATTTCTTCTCTTCCACCCTGCCATCCATGTCTTAAGTCTAAAAGCCACAAACTCCCATTTTCAAAATCTATCACCACTTCTACTCTGATGTTCGGGGTCCATCCCAAACTTAATTTGTTTCAGGATATAGATTCTATGTCATATTCATTGATGACTTCTCCAAATTCACTTGTTTGTATCCTCTTCATCACAAGTCAGAAGTTTTCAAAACCTTTGTTCAGTTCAAATCTCTACTTGAGAATCAATTTTTTACTACTATCAAAATTCTCGGAACTGACAATGGAGGTGAATTTGTTAATGCAATGACTTAGTTTATTCATACACATGGTATTCTCCATCAAAGAACTTGTCCTCATACCCCTGAACAAAATGGGGTCAGTGGAAGGAAACATAGGCATCTAGTTGAAACCACTTTAGCATTATTCAATCATTCTTTCTCGCCCTTCAAATACTAGGTAGATGCTATTCTCACTACTACATTTCTTATAAAGGGGCTTCCATCTCCTATCCAAAATTTTATTTCATATGAACTCTTGTTTCATATAGCTCCTGATTACACTAACTTCAGGGTCTTTGGTTGTTCATGTTTTCCATGGCTTATCCCTTATAGAACTTCTAAACTTGAGCCTAAATCTAGATGTTGTGTCTTTCTAGGATACCCCTCTGACACTAAGGCTTAGTTTGGCCCCCCATGTGGCTTTTTAAAAGGAGCTTATGAAATTTATTGCTAAGTTGTTTGATAATTTTATACAAGTGACACACTACTCTTAAAAAAGATATCATGAAACCAAAAAGCAACCTTGAGCTTTTAAAAGCTCCATTCTAGAGCTTTTAAAAACTCCCCCCCAAAAAGCCCTACTTCAATTTTTGCAAGGCTCATACACTAGTTACCAAATAAATTAACATGAAATTGTGCTTTAAAAAAGGAGAAGCACCAAAATGGGGGCCAACTAAGCCTAAGAGATGTAGATGCCTTGATGTCCAGACATATCAAGTCTTTGTCTCTTGATATGTTCACTTTGTTGAAATTGAGTTTCCCTTCTTCGTTCACTCTACTTCTTCTTGTTGTACTACTCCTTTCACCTATTAGCTGATCACTGATAACATGGTCTTGAATTAGTTATCTTCTACTTCTTCTACATCTGAACCAACCCTTCCTTCTATTGGTAATCCTCATCCTTCATCCACAGGCTTTATTGATTCTCTTCCTTCCAATCCAGTCAATACTCATACCATGCTCACCAGATCCAAAAAGGGCATTTCCAAACCTAAGATTCCCTTTAACCCTCTGCCTACATCACCACTGATGTTTTTCCTCCTTCTATAAACCTCCTAATTTTCAGAATGCCTTTAAATCTCCTACATGGAGACAAGCAATGTCAGAGGAGTTTAATGCTCTATTAGCTCAACATACTTGGTCTTTGGTCCCCTTACCTCCTAACAAGCTTGTCATTGGCTGCAAATGGGTCTTCAAGGTAAAGAAACATGCAGATGGTATCATTGCAAGATATAAAGCTAGGCTTGTTGCCAAGGGTTTTTATCAAATTGACATATTGGATTACTTTGAAACATTCAGCTCTATGGTGAAGCAACCTACCATTCGAATTGTTCTCTTATTAGCATTCACTTTAATTGGCCTATCAAACAACTAGATGTGTCTTATACTTTTTTACATGGTGATCTTGAAGAAGAAGTCTACATGAGCCAACCTCAAGGTTTTACTGATCCCTCTGTCCCACACGCCACAGTATGTATGCAAGTTACACAAAGCCCTCTATGGTTTAAAGAGGCTCCTAGAGCTTGGTTTTCAACTTTGTCCAAGTTTCTTCTAGAACATAAGTTTGGGCATAGTCATGTTGACAACTCTTTATTTGTCACAATTCTATGATTATTTCAAGTGTAAGTAATATTTTGTGTATTGTCTGTTTGTTTATGATGAATAAATGCAGAAATAACTTATGGCTTTTTCTTGAAATTCAATTCCTATTTAAAAAGTTCATACATGTAAAAAAAAAAAAAAAGTAGAAGGAAGTAAAACGAGATGGAAACCTGTTTTCCTCCTCTTTTTCTCGGTCTTTTACTCAATTGTTGTTGTTTTTTTTTTAAAAGTAGTAACTTAGAAAAAAGAGAATAAATTTTCCAACGAAAGTTAAATTATTTTTTTGCTCTATCTTTTTTTCCTTTCTATTTTTCCGTTATTCTCCTAAACGGGCAATAAAAGTCTTTGAGCAAATTTTTTCACTGCCTCTTTATAAAATTGTTGGGTAAATTACACAGACACCCCCTCAATTATGACCTATTTTCACAAACACCCTTTAAATAAAAAAATTGAACAAACTCACCCCTAATCTAATGAACTAGAGGATTGTTTAATACCATTAACAGAGATAATAAAATGACCAGTATATAGCCATACCCAGGAGTCAAAAAAATCAAAGCAATGAAATTGGTGGTTGATAATTGAAACCATCCAATCAAATCAGATTAGAGACTGTAGAAGATCTAAAAGGCTGGCATTGGACACAACGATTATTCAATTTAGGATAATTTTTCCGTAGCTTCCATCAAGAACTTACCAGAGATGAATTGAGAGTTGCTGGTGACTCTTCCGATTTTTTATTTTTCCATTTTTTTTCCCAAGTGAACTGTTTTTAGGTTCTTAACCTAGAAAAATTAAAAAATGTCCTAAAAGTTTAATCCTTCACATGAGGGTAATTTTGTCATATTGTTTATCATATTGTATCATATATGAGTAAAGATTTATTAAATTGTGTCCTAAAAGTTGTATCTTTAAGTGTGTCCCAAGTATTACCCATTATATATATCTATCAATTTCCCTGCTGATAACGGAAGAAGGTAAAGTGTCAACTAATCATACTAGAGGGGGTAGACTTGTTGAATTAAAATATTTAGGGTACTAAGTTAAAAATGAGTTATAGTTGAGGGGGTGTTTAACAAATTTACCCAATTCTCAATTATCTAACCTAGATTCGTTTCAGTAACTCATTAATCTATCATTTTATTGAGTTGACAAAGAATTTTCTTTTCCATTTAAATAAAATTCTATAGGGATAATATTCTAGGTTTTGCCCCTTTGTACAATTCACAATTAACCTATTTTCGGGGGAAAAAAAAAATTCTTTGGGATATAATTTCCCATTCCGATTGTAAATATGCATCAAACAAGCATACGGGTCGGGTAAAGGACATACCTTGCGGAATATACCCGATCATGGATCGTCTTGGTGGCGATGTTACGAGCCCGACGATAATTCCCACGAACTTCTGCTCTTTAGTACTTCCGTATACTCTCTTGTGCTTCGAACGGGTCGTGAGAATGCCTACTAGAGACAACCCCTTTGTATCCACGCGCTAAATCCCAAGCCCTAGTGTGATTTGGCTAGAGAGAGAAAGTAACCGAAGAGAGAGAGAGGGAGACACTTTTGTTGTGTGTAGAGAGTTGTGTTTATGTGTGTTATATGTAAGACCCGGTCTTTGTGTCCCACATTATATGTGATGTGTGTATGTGTTAGTGGGTTACCATCGTAGTGGGTTGGAGAAGTTACTTCCAACTATCCCTACTTTGATGGGTAAGTGGGATGAGGAAGTTGTTGGGAGTTGGTCCTCTCTCTATTATAAATATACACAACCCCATCATTTGTGTATCTAAGGTGAAAGTATAGAGAGAGAAACCAACTTCTTCTTCTTGTATTCTTTGCCAAACATTATCATGGAGCAAGGTATAATATTCTTATGTGAAAATCATGAAAGCTCAGATTCTCTTGGAATCATGAAAGTTTACATGTGGTATCAGAGCTTTGGTTGGGAGCTTTTATGATTTTTCATACTCATGAATTCTTCTTCCCCTCTTCCAAAATTTTAATTTGTTCAATTTCTGATTCTCAGCGAATCAACTCTTGTATAGTTTTAAACTCAAATAATGGATTCTCAGCGAATCAACTCTTGTAGAGTTTTAAACTCAAATAATGGATTCTCAGCGAATCAAATCTTATTGAGTTTTAAACTCAAATAATGGAGTCTATGTGACTCAAATAATGACTTCCAAAATTAGATTTCGTATGCCATGAAGTTACAAACTGCTTTTTTTTTACTTATTTATTTATTTATTTATTTTTTCTTCAAACAGTTTTATAAAATGCCACGGATTGCATTGGATGTGATAGCATTTTTTATAGCCTTGGACATAGAATTATTTCTGTAATGCCAAATGGCATTCAATATCCAACTTTCATTATTATCACTTTTTCCCAGTGTATATCTATAATGACTTATGCTGCATCCAATTATACTTGGAATGGAATTAGGGACTCTGGCTTATATATACGTATATATAATGTAAGGAGTTGGAAGTTCCACTAACTACCCATTTTTTTGAGAAGCAGTTTACTTTATTTTTAAATGTAGTGATTAAAAAAAAATTATATATATATAAATAAATAATGCCTTTAATTTATGTAATTGGGTACTAATGATTATTAAAGATAGTTGACTACCATAGTAGCTTAACTATAAAAAAATTATACATGGATAATCAAGTGAAATTATTAGATGATGATATTACAAATATTATGACTCAATTCATTATAAATGTAAAAATGAATACCCAAAGGTATATCATTTTAAGGATTTCAATGAATTAAAATAAAAATGTATACCAAAAGGCAACAATTTATTTAAGGGATACATTATTAGGTGAAGAAATTCACTATAATGGATGAGTATTATTTATTTTGTGATTTTAACCCAAAGGTGAAAGTCACAAGTAAATATTTTATTAATGTTGATTAATTGTTTATTTGTGATTTTGACCCAAAGGTAAAAACCACGATTAAACATTTTATTTATGTTGATAATTCAAAGCATTAATTGGTGAATTTATTTCCATTGCAGTTTCTGTCCCCGTATCAGTGCACTCGCATGCTTCGTCTGTTCCGATACTTAATGGAACCAATTTTTCAAACTGGTGTGAACAAGTTCAGTTTCACATAGGTGTACTGGATCTTGATTTAGCACTCCAAATTGAAAAATCCGCTGCTATTACTGATTCAAGCAGCGAGGAGGAAAAGACCTTATACAAAGCCTGGGAAAGATCGAACAGACTTAGCAGTATGTTTATGCGAATGACTGTTGTAAGCAACATTAAGTCAATGCTTCCCCAAACTGACAATGCTAAGGAATTTTTGAAAATTGTGGGAGAGCACTTTCGTACCGCTGATAAGTCTCTAGCGGGTACACTAATGGCTCAACTTACCACAATGAAATATGATGGGGTGCGAGGAATGCATGAGCATATCCTTGAAATGACCAATCTAGCTACAAGACTAAAGACTTTGGGGATGACTGTGGATGAGTCCTTCCTTGTGCAATTCATTCTGAATTCCTTGCCTCCTCAATATGGCCCATTCCAAATCCATTATAACACTATAAAGGATAAATGGAATGTTAATGAACTGGCCAATATGGTTGTACAAGAAGTGGCAAGGCTTAAGCAACAAGGACATAACTCTATTCATCTCGTAACTCAAGAAGCTAAAAAGAAATGGAGGAAGTTTGGAAAGGGCAAGAGACAAATACCACCTGAAGTAAAAGAGATTGCTCAAGCTAATCAGACTCACAAAGTGGGACGTGACAAAGACATGTGCCTCTTTTGTAGAAAATTTGGTCATCGTCAGAAAGATTGTCAGAAACGCAAGGAATGGTTCGAAAAGAAAGGTAAGCTTTCAGCTTTCGTATGTTTCGAATCAATTCTTGCTGAAGTTCCATCTAATACTTGGTGGATTGACTTTGGTGCTACTGTTCATGTTTCAAATTCGATGCAGGGATTCCTTACAACCCAAACCATAGAGCCAAATGAGAGATTTTTGTTCATGGGGAATCGGGTCAAAGCTTCTGTTGAGACCGTGGGAACTTTTCGTTTGTTTTTAAATTCCGGTGTCTATTTAGATTTGTTTCAGACACTTTATGTACCTTCTATTTCCCGCAATTTAATTTCTTTGTCTAAACTGGATATGGATGGTTATTCCTTTAAGTTTGGAAATAGATGTTTCAATTTGTTCAAGAATGATTGTTTTATTGGTTCTGGCTCATTGTGTGATGGTTTATACAAATTGAATCTTGACTCTCACTTTGCTGAAGCCCTTATGACCCTGCATCCTAATATTGGAACTAAACGTAGCTCAATTAATGAAAACTCCTCCATCTTGTGGCACAAAAGGCTGGGTCATATATCCATAGAAAGGTTAGGAAGATTGGTAAATGATGAAATCCTTCCAAACCTTGATTTCACGGACTTTGGTGTGTGTGTGGATTGCATTAAAGGAAAGCAAACCAACCACACTAAGAAAGGTGCTACAAGAAGTGCAGAGCTTCTTGAGATTATCCATACCAATATTTGTGGACCTTTCACCACATCAGGTTTTTGTGGTGAAAAGTATTTTATCACCTTTATCGATGATTTTTCACGTTATGGTTATGTCTATTTATTACATGAAAAATCTCAGTCAATAAATGCCCTTGAGGTGTTTGTCACTGAAGTTGAAAGACAATTAGACAGAAAGGTAAAAATCATCAGATCGGATAGAGGTGGTGAATATTATGGTAGATTTAATGAATCTAGACAGTGTCCTGGTTCTTTTGCTAAATTCCTAGAAAGGCATGGTATTTGTGCGCAATACACAATGCTTGAAACGCCACAACAGAATGGTGTAGCTGAAAGACGTAACCGTACACTAATGGATATGGTTAGGAGTATGTTAAGTAACTCTACCTTACCCGAATCATTGTGGATGGAGGCACTTAAGACCGCCATGTATTTATTAAACCGGGTTCCTAGTAAGGTAGTCCCTAAAATTCCTTTTGAGTTATGGACAGGTAGGAAACCTAGTTTAAGACACCTACATATTTGGGGTTGTCCGGCGGAAGCTAGAATTTATCATCCACATGAAAAAAAATTGGATTTTCGAACGACGAGTGGCTATTTTATTGGCTACCCAAAAAAATCCAAAGGGTATAGGTTTTACTGTCCGAACCATACTACAAGAATTATAGAAACTGGTAATGCAAAATTCCTTGAGAATGACGAGAACAGTGGGAGTGAGAAATCACGAAATGTGGTTATTGAAGAAGTTAGGGTAAATATTCCTTTACCTATAACTTCTCAACAAATTGTTGTCCCTACATGTGTCACTCATCTCAATGACAATGAACAACAATTGAATGCTGAATCACCCCACAATGAAGTTGTTGTCAATGATCAGCTAGTAGAAGAACCACAAGAAATAGCATTAAGGAGATCTCATAGGGAAAAGAGGTCAGCTATCTCGGATGATTATGTGGTTTATCTACATGAATCTGATTTTGACATAGGAACGAACAAGGATCCGGTTCCATTTTTCCAAGCCATAGAAAGTGATGATTCTACTAAATGGATTGATGCCATGAATGATGAATTGAAATCAATGAACCAGAACAAAGTCTGAGATCTCGTTGAATTGCCTGAAGGTTACAAGAAAGTTGGGTGTAAATGGATTTTTAAAACCAAACGTGACTCTAAAGGCAATATCGAACGATACAAAGCTAGACTTGTGGCCAAAGGTTTCACTCAGAAAGAGGGCATTGATTACAAAGAGACTTTCTCTCCTGTTTCCAAGAAAGACTCACTTAGAATCATTATGGCTTTGGTGGCTCACTATGATCTAGAGTTGCACCAAATGGATGTAAAGACGGCTTTTCTTAATGGGAATTTAGAAGAAGAAGTCTATACGGAACAACCAGAAGGCTTCTCATTAAAAGGAAAGGAACATATGGTTTGTAAGCTTAAGAAATCGATATACGGACTTAAACAAGCTTCTCGACAATGGTATCTTAAGTTCAATAATATCATTGTTTCCTTCGGTTTTCAAGAAAATAATGTTGACCGCTGCATATATCTGAAGGTTAAGAGAAACAAGTTTATATTTTTGATTCTGTATGTCGATGACATCTTACTTGCCACTAATGATCTTGGTTTGTTGCACGAAGCAAATAAATTTTTCTCTGAGAACTTTGAAATGAAAGATATGGGCGAGGCAACTTACGTGATCGGAATTGAAATCTTTCAAATAGGGTTGTCTCAGAAAGCATATATTGAAAGGGTTCCGGAGAGATTTGGTATGGATAAATGTTCAGCTAGTGTTGCACCAATTCAAAAGGGTGATAAATTTAGCCTTATGCAATGTCCACATAATGAGTGGGAGCGTAAGCAAATGGAAAGAATTCCTTACACCTCAGCTGTGGGAAGCCTAATGTATGCGCAAACTTGCACTAGACCAGACATCAGCTTTGCAGTTAGCATGTTAGGCAGATACCAAAGTAATCGTGGAATGGATCACTGGAAGCTTGCAAAGAAAGTGATGAGATATTTGCAAGGAACTAAGAACTATATGCTGACATTCAGAAGGACTGATGATTTGGAAGTAGTCGGTTACTCCGACTATGATTTTGCTGGATGTCCAGACAGTAAAAAATCCACCTTGGGATACCTGTTTCTACTAGCTGGAGGAGCAATCTCATGGAAAAGTGCAAAGTAAACTACTATTGCTTCATCCACTATGGAAGCTGAATTTGTGGCATGCTTTGAAGCCACTGTTCATGGATTGTGGTTGCGAAATTTCATCTCAGGACTTGGAATTGTCGACTCTATTGCCAAGCCACTGAGAATTTATTGTGATAACACCGCAGCTGTTTTCTTCTATAAGAATGACAAGTATTCTACTGGCGCAAAGCATATGGAATTAAAATACTTTGTCGTCAAAGAAGAGGTTCAGAAACAACGAGTGTCTATAGAGCATATAAGTACAAAACTTATGATTGCAGATCCACTAACTAAGGGATTAGCACCAAAGACATTTAAGGAGCATGCTAGTCGTATGGGTGTAATCCATGATAGTTAATTGCATGAATGTAGTGGAATGTAAAGCATTAATGTTTTGCTCTTTAGACATTTGAGATCTCATTAAAGTTTTGTTTCTGTTAATTTCTGTTTTCTATTATGAATGTACATGAATGATTTGATAATGAAAACATTATTTTGTCTTCATAAAGACAGCATTAACTGACCTTATGGATCTTCTCAATTTCTGGTCATGTTAATTAGGTTACTAGTGTAGTAGTATATGGAAGGGACTATGTCGGTTTATTGACATACAACCGCCACAACTCGCGGTAGTGGCTTATTTAACAATGACATTATGATATCCACTTAATAAAAATGATGGTTTCAATACGCGATCGCATGTATGCTAAATCCACAATTGAATCACAAACATATCATATGGGCCAAGTGGGAGAATGTAAGACCCGGTCTTTGTGTCCCACATTATATGTGATATGTGTATGTGTTAGTGGGTTACCATCTTAGTGGGTTGGAGAAGTTACTTCCAACTATCCCTACTTTGATGGGTAAGTGGGATGAGGAAGTTGTTGGGAGTTGGTCCTCTCTCTATTATAAATATACACAACCCCATCATTTGTGTATCTAAGGTGAAAGTATAGAGAGAGAAACCAACTTTTTCTTCTTGTATTCTTTTGCCAAACATTATCATGGAGCAAGGTATAATATTCTTATGTGAAAATCATGAAAGCTCAGATTCTCTTGGAATCATGAAAGTTTACATTATACACATATATATATATATATATACACACACATTCCTAGGACTCCAAGTTATAGTCCACATAGGATTTCTTGGCCTCTAAGCTAAACCCGTTGGACCCGGTCCATAAATTATGTGGGTGATCCATAACCCACAAAAATGCTAACACCGATAAAAGGTAATCAATATAAAGTTTGGAGAAATCTCAAAAAAATCTAAAAGTTGTCTCCTTATCCATGATTCATGAACCATAACATTTTCTCCCTCTTTTTGATGTTATGGTCAAGTCTTTGCTGCTCGTCTGAAGTTTTGCTGCTCTGTTAATGCCCCTATTCAAAAACCACAGAAAAAGAAAAAAACTCAGTAAGTAGCTCAATGCCATTATTTAATTGGTATTCAATTATTTCATATATTATCATTAACATGTTTTGTTTTCCTTTTTCGACAAATTATTGCACATGATAATCACATCATATTCACTCATTTCCTAATTTCTTCTCATTTGTATGCATTTAATATACTACAGTAAATCTTCAACACATCCCATCAAAATCCATTCTGTTAAAAGAATTAATTTTTGAATTTTGGCTTTTATATGCTGTGGTAATTCCAAGTGAAGTTGTTCTGGTTTCAATCTCAACATCGATCACTAGTTTTTTTTATAAAAAAATTTAATTTAATTTTTTATTTTTTATTTTTCTAAATCTAGTGGTTAATCCATTTTGATTCATTCAAGCTGTTTAGGTCCTAAGCCTGTGATTGATCAATCACCAAAGATCTACTAGTGGCGAAACTTTTAGCTTGAAGCATTATACTATTTTCATTCTTTTTTTTATTATACAAATTTTTTTTTTCTAAGAACAATTTTTTTTGTCTCCCCTAACAATCAGGTTGTGCTCTTCAATTCTCCACTGCAAAAAATTAATGGGTTCACAAACTTATCACATTGCAATGTACCCCTGGTTTGCACTAGGCCATATTACACCTTTCCTTCACCTCTCAAACAAACTAGCCAAGAAAGGTCACAAAATCTCCTTTTTCATCCCCACCAAAACAAAACAAAAATTTGAACCATTGAACCTCCACCCAGAACTCATAACCTTCTTCCCAATCATGGTGCCCAATGTCGATGGCCTTCCTCCAGAGACGGAGACCACTTCGGATATACCCTTCCATTTAGGGCCACTTCTCATGACAGCCATGGAGCTCACTAAGAATGAAATCGAATTACTACTCATTGACCTCAAAGTTGATGTTGGGTTCTTTGATTTTGCGCATTGGATTCCAGAATTGACTCGTAGATTAGGAATCAAGTCAGTTTGCTACAGCGTCGTCACTTCTATCACGACAGGTTACAAGTTGTCCCCACAAAGGCAACTTGGAGGTAACAAGTTAACCGAAACTGACCTTATGCAACCCCCAACTGGGTATCCATCTTCAGCCATAACGCTTCATGTTCATGAAGCTCGGGCCTTTTCTGCTATGAGAGCTACAAAATTCGGTAGTGAAATGTTGTTTTTTGATCTACTATTCAAGAGCTTAAGCCAATGTGATGCTATAGCCTTCTGGGCTTGCCGAGAAATTGAGGGTCCATATTGTGACTACATTGAACACCAGTTTCGTAAGCCTGTGCTCCTGACAGGACCAATCCTTTCAGAGCCACCCGCATCGCCTTTGGAAGAAAAATGGGCTAAATGGCTCGATGGGTTCGAGTCGGGTTCAGTAATTTACTGTGCATTCGGAAGCGAATGTAGACTACAAAAGGGTCAATTTCAAGAATTGCTCATTGGTTTAGAACTTACTGGTATGCCCTTTTTGGCAGCACTTAAGGCACCGTTTGGGGCAGAGTCTGTTGAATCAGCATTGCCGGAAAAATTTGAGGAGAGACTAAGAGGGAAAGGAGTAGTTCATGGCGGATGGGTTCAGCAACGATTGATTTTAGAACACCCCTCAGTTGGGTGCTTTATTACACATTGTGGTACTGGTTCTTTATTAGAAGGATTGGTTAATAACTGCCAATTGGTTCTACTACCACATGTATCAGATCAAATCATCAATGCAAGAATGATGAGTAGGAATTTGAAAGTTGGTGTGGAAATAGAGAAAGGAGAAGAAGATGGGTTGTTCACAAGAGAGAGTGTGTGTAAAGCTGTGAGGACTGTAATGGAAGCAAGTGGTGAGGTTGCAGAGGAGGTCAGAGCCAACCATGGGAAATTGAGGGAGTTATTGAAGAACAAAGATTTGGAATCTTCTTATATTGATAGTTTTATTGAGAATCTTCATGGATTTCTTATATGAGTGATCTTGAATAATGGGTATCTTTTTTATGTGCTCTTAAGATCAACTTCGTAATCGTTTGGTGAAAACTAATTGTTGAATAAAATCCAGATTATAGTAAGAAGGCAGTGAGAGTTTGTGAGTATTACAAAACATAAATAATGTTCTTTCATCATTTTGTATCCTTCATCTTCTACACTTGATCCATGAACGAAACAATTTAATTAAGAGGAATGTTTAACCTTAGTAAGCCTAAAATTACACACCTTGAAATGGGCAATAAAAGTCTTTTGAGTAAATTTCTTTGAAATTTTTACCCAACCCATCACTGTGGGACCAATATATACACGACTCATCACTGTTTCAACTTATTTTCCAAACCCATCACTTTTTTAAAGTAGCTAGTTGAAGTAGCGACTTTACCAAAAAAATAATATGTAGAAGTCGCTAGTCCAACTCGTGACTTTTGGCCAAATGAGAAGTCGCTAGTTGAACTAGCAACTTCTCCTTTTCACTTTCTTCCTCCTTTCTTATCTCAAGAAGATGTGAGAGACTTTAGTGTGTATATCAATAGAAGTCGCTAGTTCAGAAGTGTGACTTCTCGTTGCGGCCAGAAGTGCGAGTTGGACTAGCGACTTCTATAGTTTTTTTTTTTTGGTGAAGTTGCTACTTGAACTAGCGACTTTAAAAAAGTGATGGGTTTGAGAAATAAGTTAAAACAGTAATGGGTGGTATATATATTGGTCCCACAGTGATGGAAAGGGTAAAAAATTCAAATTTCTTTTTAGCCTCTTTATGAAGTTGCCTTAATCTACGAGATGATAAAGACTTTTATTGCTAGTTTAGGGCTCGCATGGTAACGTTTCTTGTTTTGAGTTTTCAGTTTTTTAAAAACGAAAACCAGTTTTGGTTTTTTTTTTTGAAAAAAAAAACAAAAACTTGTTTGGTAACATTGTTGATTTTTTTTTTTTTTTTTAAAAACAAAAACAGGAAACTCAAAACGACTTTTTGCTGTTTTCATTTTTTTACCCAAAATTTGAAAACGTTTTTTAAAAACAAAAAACAAAAACGTTACCAAACGTGTTTTCAATTTTTATTTTTTAAAAAACGAAAACAAAAACAGAAAACAGAAAACGACAACGTTACCAAACGAGCCCTTAGTTTTCCCTTAATTTATTCCTTCTGATACCATATCCCTTTCCTACAATACAATAAATGTAAAGATTTGGTAAATCTGAATATTTCTACCTAATAGTTGTCTACACCACCTCTCTCTCTCTCTCTCTCTCTCTCTCTCTCTCTCTTTGATGTTATGGTCAAAGGTTCAAAGCTTTGCGGCTCCTCTAAAGCTCCCTTGCTCTGCTAATATCCCATTTCAGAAAAACTCAGAAGTAGCTCAAGTGTGGGTTGGGCAATTGGTATTCATTCTAGTTACATGTTTATTCTGATCAATTATGTATTCAATACTACACAAAGTCTTCAATATTATAACAAATCAAAATCTTACAAAGACAATCACACAGTTCAAATGGTTGGATAAAGGTTCTATATCAGCTTTTATGTGATCTTTCTATGCTTTTCATTTCTTTTTCTTTTTTGATTATGCACTACACAAGGGAAGCTAGTGCTCTCCGAACCCGTAACCCCCCACCTCATGAGGCTCGAACCTGCAGGTAGGGGTGTTCATAAGAAAAGCCGAAAACTGACCGAACCAAACTGGCCAAACATCGATTGTCGGTTTTTTTTTTTTTTAACGAATACACAAGCCTAAACCGACTTAAAACGTATGGTCAAAACCAACCAACCAAAGCCGAAAAGTTGGCTTTAAAACCACTTAAAAATAGATCAAACTCGAACGGGAACACCCCTACCTGCAGGTCGGATGGAATCCCTTACCACTAGGCCATTCCTTGGTCTCTTGTGCTTTTCATTTCCAGAATTGTAGTGTTTATTAAATGTGATATTTCTACAATGGCTTTCACATGCTATAAATGATGGTGAAAATCTAGATTGTGGTATTCCCATCCAATCCATTCTGTTAAAAGATTAGCACAAGAGGTTGTGGTATTCTAAATGAAACTGTACTAGTTTCAATCACATCATCACTAGTTTTTATTTTATTTAACTTGTGTTTAATACATTTTGATTCATTCAAGGGGTTTATATGCTAAGTCTGTCATTGATAAATTACCTAAGATCTACTTTGGTGAACCTTTTAGCTTGAAACATATATTATTAACTGCATACCATTTTCATTCATTTTTTTTCCTAATTAAACAATTTTTTTGGTTTGTCATAATCAGGTTGTGCTCTTCCTTGGATAGGTTACTTGGAACTGTCAACTGCAAAAAATTAATGGGTTCTCAAACTTATCACATTGCAATGTACCCCTGGTTTGCTCTAGGCCATATCACCCCTTACCTTTACCTCTCAAACAAACTAGCCAAGAAAGGTCACAAAATCTCATTTTTCATTCCCACCAAAACACAACAAAAATTTGAACCTTTGAACCTCCACCCAGACCTCATAACTTTCTTCCCAATCACGGTCCCCAATGTCCATGGCCTACCTCTTGGGGCGGAGACCACTTCGGATATACCCTTCCATATAGGGACACTTCTCATGACAGCTATGGATCAAACCAAGAATCATGTCGAATTACAACTCATTGACCTCAAAGTGGATGTTGTGTTCTTTGACTTTGCGCATTGGATTCCAGACTTGACTCGTCGGTTAGGAATCAAGTCAATTTACTTCAGCGCCGTCACTTCTACCACTATAGGCTACACGTTGTCCCCCCAAAGGCAACTTCGAGGAAACAAGTTAACTGAAACTGACCTTATGTGCCCCCCAGCTGGCTATCCATCTGCTGCTGTAATGCTGCATGCCCATGAAGGTCGGGCCTTTCATGCTAAAAGAGCTACAAAGTTCGGTAGTGAAATGTTGTTTTATGATCGACTATTCAAGGGCCTTAGCCTATGTGATGCTATAACCTTCAGGGCATGCCGAGAAATTGAGGGTCCATATTGTGACTACCTTGAACACCAGTTTCATAAACCTGTGCTACTGACTGGACCAAACACTCAAGAGCAACCCGCGTTGCCTTTGGAAGAAAAATGGGCTAAATGGCTCGATGGGTTTGAGTTGGGTTCAGTTATTTACTGTGCATTTGGAAGCGAATGTATACTAGAAAAGGGTCAATTCCAAGAATTACTCATTGGTTTAAAACTTACTGGTATGCCGTTTTTGGCAGCACTTAAGCCACCATTTGGGGCGGAGTCTATTGAATCAGCACTGCCGGAAAAAATTGAGGAGAGACTGAGTGGGAAAGGAGTAGTTCATGGTGGATGGGTTCAACAACTACTAATTTTAGAGCACCCCTCAGTAGGGTGCTTTATTACACATTGTGGTACTGGTTCTTTATTAGAAGGATTGGTTAATAACTGCCAATTGGTTCTACTACCACATGAATCAGATCAAATTATCAATGCAAGAATGATGAGTAGGAATTTGAAGGTTGGTGTGGAAATAGAGAAAGGAGAAGAAGATGGGTTGTTCACAAGAGAGAATGTGTGCAAAGCTGTAAGGACTGTAATGGAAGAAGGTGGTGAGGTTGCAAAGGAGATCAGAGCCAACCATGGGAAGTTGAGGGAGTTATTGAAGAACAAAGATTTGGAATCGTCTTATATTGATAGTTTTATTGAGAAACTTCAAGAATTGCTTGTATGAGAGCTCTCAAGATCAGCTTAGTTTGGTGAAAACTAAAGGATTGAATAAAATCCAGGTTATATAGTAAGGTAGATGTGAGAGTCTACTGTGATATTACAAGCACAGACAGTGTTCTCTGTATTGCCTATATGTTTGTGAGGAATAAATGACAAAATAGATTATGGTTGCTTTCTTGATATCCAACTCCTATTAATAGAATTTGTTTAGGCTGTGTTGGTTTGTAAATCTAGAGAAGGAAAAAAAGAAAAAAAGAAAAAGAAAGTAAAATGGGAAGCAAAATTTTCTGAGATATTACTTTGTACCCTATGATAAGGATTAAGTAGTCATTTCAGAGAGTTGAACGGAACTCTCAATTGATATCTAAGAGCTTCTCCAATGTATCTTTCATTTTCGAGTATAGCATGAATGCTAAAACCACCTCTCCAATACACTTGTTCTTCCACTGATCAGAAAAAACAAAAAAAAAATGCAAATGCTATCATTTCTTTGAAATTTGGCACAAAGGATAGTATTGCCATTTTTTAGGAGGGATAGAAGCCCAACAATATTGGAGATGGATTTTTTGTCTTCATTTTATAATTTGACTGTTGTACTCATTCCAACGAACTAGTGTACAAAACACACTAGCTACTGTACAACAAGAAAAGTTATTGTTCTAAAGAAATAACAAATTATTGCCTTTTGGCATGGAGAAAATATCGTGTTGCATTGGAAATACTTTTAACATGGAAGGGGAAATGAATACTCAAATATGGAGCCCTCTTCGGTACACCCAAGTGGTTTGGGTGTACCTACGTCCTTTGTTCTCGGCAGGGCCGGTCCCGAGTATTTGGAGGCCCGGGACGAACTACTAAAAGAGAGGCCCTTATTCGGGGGTTCAGGGGCAGCGCCCCCGAGGCAATTTTTTTGGGATCTATTTATACATAATTGTCTATTTTTTTAGGGTTTACTTATACATAATTGACAATTTTATTAGGGTCTACTTATAATATGAGAGTCTATTTGTGAATCTTAAATATTGTATGGTGTCTTTCAAAATTCTTGGGAGGCCTATTTCTAAAACTCAAAAAATTCTTAAACTAAAAGTGTAATTTTCAAAATTCTAGGGGCCTTTGCTTTTGAGTTTTATATGCATGTATATCAATATATATGTAGTTGATGACACTAAATTGGGCATTGGGCCCCTTTGGGGCCTAAACATAAGTTGAGAAGAGGCTTAAACATAATTAAGGGAGACCTAATGTAAAATGCTAAAAAAATCTCAAGATAAAAATGCAATTATGAAAATTTTATGGGACCCTCAAAATTTGATGAACTTTGGTGGCCCGGGGCGGTTGCCCCACTGGCCCCCCCATTGGGCCGGCCATGGTTCTCGGAGTCACAAAAGTTTGTTCCCAGGTCATAAAAGTTTATTCTCGATATGAAACTTTGTTCCGTGGTAAGAAGCGTATTTGTTGACTTGTGATTGCCTTGCACGTTTTGGTTGGCTATGTCTTGCGCGTTTGGTTGGCTGTGTTTTTGTGTTTCTCTATTAGATCTTTTCAGCTTTTCATTCCATATTTTTGAGCATTGTTGTATATCGTGGGGTATGCCCCTTGTACATCTGTACACTTTTTTCGTTTAATTAACCAATTTTCCGAAAAAAGAAAAAGAAAAAAAGAAGCATTTGTTTCCATCAAAACTACTTTGTTCCCATTAAAACCATTTGTTTTCTACTAAGAACAAACTTTTATGACCCGAAAACAAAGGACGTAGGTACACAAGAGTTCTCCCTCAAATATATATAAAATTCAAGGAGGTCATTGAAATATTAAAAACTGGGACATGTCGGTGCAATTTAACCTTACAATATTCACAAATAGCAAGTTGCAACTATTTTTGAGGAGAGACTAAGAGGGAAAGGAGTAGTTCATGGCGGATGGGTTCAGCAACGATTGATTTTAGAACACCCCTCAGTTGGGTGCTTTATTACACATTGTGGTACTGGTTCTTTATTAGAAGGATTGGTTAATAACTGCCAATTGGTTCTACTACCACATGTATCGGATCAAATTATCAATGCAAGAATGATGAGTAGGAATTTGAAAGTTGGTGTGGAAATAGAGAAAGGAGAAGAAGATGGGTTGTTCACAAGAGAGAGTGTGTGTAAAGCTGTGAGGACTGTAATGGAAGCAAGTGGTGAGGTTGCAGAGGAGGTCAGAGCCAACCATGGGAAATTGAGGGAGTTATTGAAGAACAAAGATTTGGAATCTTCTTATATTGATAGTTTTATTGAGAATCTTCATGGATTTCTTATATGAGAGATCTTGAATAATGGGCATCTTTTTTATGTGCTCTTAAAATCAACTTCGTAATCGTTTGGTGAAAACTAATTGTTGAATAAAATCCAGATTATAGTAAGAAGGCAGTGAAAGTTTGTGAGTATTACAAAACATAAATAATGTTCTTTCATCATTTTGTATCCTTCATCTTCTACACTTGATCCATGAACGAAACAATTTAATTAAGAGGAATGTTTAACATTAGTAAGCCTAAAATTACACACCTTGAAATGGGCAATAAAAGTCTTCTGAGTAAATTTCTTTGAAATTTTTACCCAACCCATCATTGTGGGACCAATATATACACGATCCATCACTGTTTCAACTTATTTTCCAAACCCATCACTTTTTTAAAGTCGCTAGTTGAAGTAGCGACTTCACCAAAAAAATAATCTGTAGAAGTCGCTAGTCCAACTCGTGACTTTTGGCCAAATGATAAGTCGCTAGTTGAACTAGCACCTGCTCCTTTTCACTTTCTTCCTCCTTTCTTATCTCAAGAAGATGTGAGAGACTTTAGTGTGTATATCAATAGAAGTCGCTAGTTCAGAAGTGCGACTTCTCGTTGCGGCTAGCAGTGCGAGTTGGACTAGTGACTTCTATAGATTTTTTTTTTGGTGAAGTTGCTACTTGAACTAGCGACTTTAAAAAAGTGATGGGTTTGGGAAATAAGTTAAAACAGTGATGAGTGGTGTATATATTGGTCCCACAGTGATGGATAGGGTAAAAAATTCAAATTTCTTTTGAGCCTCTTTATGAAGTTGCCTTAATCTATGAGATGATAAAGACTTTTATTGCTAGTTTAGTTTTCCCTTAATTTATTCCTTCTGATACCATATCCCTTTCCTACAATACAATAAATGTAAAGATTTGGTAAATCTGAATATTTGTACCTAATAGTCGTCTCCACAACCTCTCTCTCTCTCTCTCTCTCTCTCTTTGATGTTATGGTCAAAGGTTCAAAGCTTTGCGGCTCCTCTAAAGTTCCCTTGCTCTGCTAATATCCCATTTCAGAAAAACTCAGAAGTAGCTCAAGTGTGGGTTGGGCAATTGGTATTCATTCATTTCCTATATCTTTCCTTATTTTAACAAAATTCTTGCATTCTAGTTACATGTTTATTTCTGATCAATTATGTATTCAATACTACACAAAGTCTTCAATATTATAACAAATCAAAATCTTAGAAAGACAATCACAGAGTTCAAATGGTTGGATAAAGGTTCTATATCAGCTATTATGTGACCTTTCTATGCTTTTCATTTCTTTTTCTTTTCTGATTATGCACTACACAAGGGAAGCTAGTGCTCTCCGAACCCGTAACCCCCCACCTCGTGAGGCTCGAACCTGCAGGTAGGGGTGTTCATAAGAAAAGCCGAAAGCTGACCGAACCAAACTGGCCAAACATCGATCGCCGTTTTTTTTTTTTTTTTTTTTAAAAACGAATACACAAGCCTAAACCGACTTAAAACGGTCAAAACCAACCAACCAAAGCCGAAAAGTTGGCTTTAAAACCACTTAAAAACAGATCAAACTCGAACGGGAACACCCCTACCTGCAGGTCGGATGGAATCCCTTACCACTAGGCCATTCCTTGGTCTCTTGTGCTTTTCATTTCCAGAATTGTAGTGTTTATTAAATGTGATATTTCTACAATGGCTTTCACATGCTATAAATGATGGTGAAAATCTAGATTGTGGTATTCCCATCCAATCCATTCTGTTAAAAGATTAGCACAAGAGGTTGTGGTATTCTAAATGAAACTGTACTAGTTTCAATCACATCATCACTAGTTTTTATGTTATTTAACTTGTGTTTAATACATTTTGATTCATTCAAGGGGTTTATATGCTAAGTCTGTCATTGATAAATTACCTAAGATCTACTTTGGTGAACCTTTTAGCTTGAAACATATATTATTAACTGCATACCATTTTCATTCATTTTTTTTCCTAATTAAACAATTTTTTTGGTTTGTCATAATCAGGTTGTGCTCTTCCTTGGATAGGTTACTTGGAACTGTCAACTGCAAAAAATTAATGGGTTCACAAACTTATCACATTGCAATGTACCCCTGGTTTGCTCTAGGCCATATCACCCCTTACCTTTACCTCTCAAACAAACTAGCCAAGAAAGGTCACAAAATCTCATTTTTCATTCCCACCAAAACACAACAAAAATTTGAACCTTTGAACCTCCACCCAGACCTCATAACCTTCTTCCCAATCACGGTCCCCAATGTCCATGGCCTACCTCTTGGGGCGGAGACCACTTCGGATATACCCTTCCATATAGGGACACTTCTCATGACAGCTATGGATCAAACCAAGAATCATGTCGAATTACAACTCATTCACCTCAAAGTGGATGTTGTGTTCTTTGACTTTGCGCATTGGATTCCAGACTTGACTCGTCGGTTAGGAATCAAGTCAATTTACTTCAGCGCCGTCACTTCTACCACTATAGGCTACACGTTGTCCCCCCAAAGGCAACTTCGAGGAAACAAGTTAACTGAAACTGACCTTATGTGCCCCCCAGCTGGCTATCCATCTGCTGCTGTAATGCTGCATGCCCATGAAGGTCGGGCCTTTCATGCTAAAAGAGCTACAAAGTTCGGTAGTGAAATGTTGTTTTATGATCGACTATTCAAGGGCCTTAGCCTATGTGATGCTATAACCTTCAGGGCATGCCGAGAAATTGAGGGTCCATATTGTGACTACCTTGAACACCAGTTTCATAAACCTGTGCTACTGACTGGACCAAACACTCAAGAGCAACCCGCGTTGCCTTTGGAAGAAAAATGGGCTAAATGGCTCGATGGGTTTGAGTTGGGTTCAGTTATTTACTGTGCATTTGGAAGCGAATGTATACTAGAAAAGGGTCAATTCCAAGAATTACTCATTGGTTTAAAACTTACTGGTATGCCGTTTTTGGCAGCACTTAAGCCACCATTTGGGGCGGAGTCTATTGAATCAGCACTGCCGGAAAAATTTGAGGAGAGACTGAGTGGGAAAGGAGTAGTTCATGGTGGATGGGTTCAACAACGACTAATTTTAGAGCACCCCTCAGTAGGGTGCTTTATTACACATTGTGGTACTGGTTCTTTATTAGAAGGATTGGTTAATAACTGCCAATTGGTTCTACTACCACATGAATCAGATCAAATTATCAATGCAAGAATGATGAGTAGGAATTTGAAGGTTGGTGTGGAAATAGAGAAAGGAGAAGAAGATGGGTTGTTCACAAGAGAGAATGTGTGCAAAGCTGTAAGGACTGTAATGGAAGAAGGTGGTGAGGTTGCAAAGGAGATCAGAGCCAACCATGGGAAGTTGAGGGAGTTATTGAAGAACAAAGATTTGGAATCGTCTTATATTGATAGTTTTATTGAGAAACTTCAAGAATTGCTTGTATGAGAGCTCTCAAGATCAGCTTAGTTTGGTGAAAACTAAAGGTAGATGTGAGAGTCTACTGTGATATTACAAGCACAGACAGTGTTCTCTGTATTGCCTATATGTTTGTGAGGAATAAATGACAAAATCGATTATGGTTGCTTTCTTGATATCCAACTCCTATTAATAGAATTTGTTTAGGCTGTGTTGGTTTGTAAATCTAGAGAAGGAAAAAAAGAAAAAGAAAGTAAAATGGGAAGCAAAATTTTCTGAGATATTACTTTGTACCCTATGATAAGGATTAAGTAGTCATTTCAGAGAGTTGAACGGAACTCTCAATTGATATCTAAGAGCTTCTCCAATGTATCTTTCATTTTCGAGTATAGCATGAATGCTAAAACCACCTCTCCAATACACTTGTTCTTCCACTGATCAGGTAGGTAAAAAAAAAAAAAAATGCAAATGCTATCATTTCTTTGAAATTTGGCACAAAGGATAGTATTGCCATTTTTTAGGAGGGATAGAAGCCCAACAATATTGGAGATGGATTTTTTGTCTTCATTTTATAATTTGACTGTTGTACTCATTCCAACAAACTAGTGTACAAAACACACTAGCTAGCTACTGTACAACAAGAAAAGTTATTGTTCTAAAGAAATAACAAATTATTGCCTTTTGGCATGGAGAAAATATCGTGTTGCATTGGAAATACTTTTAACACGGAAGGAGAAATGAATACTCAAATATGGAGCCCTCTTCGGTACACCCAAGTGGTTTGGGTGTACCTACGTCCTTTGTTCTCGGAGTCACAAAAGTTTGTTCCCAGGTCATAAAAGTTTGTTCTCAATATGAAACTTTGTTCCGTGGTAAGAAGCATATTTGTTGACTTGTGATTGCCTTGCACGTTTTGGTTGGCTATGTCTTGCACGTTTGGTTGGCTGTGTTTTTGTGTTTCTCTGTTAGATCTTTTCAGCTTTTCATTCCATGTTTTTTGAGCATTGTTGTATATCGTGGGGTATGCCCCTTGTACATCTGTACACTTTTTTCGTTTAATTAACCAATTTTCCGAAAAAAAAGAAAAGAAAAAAAGAAGCATTTGTTTTCATCAAAACTACTTTGTTCCCATTAAAACCATTTATTTTCTACTAAGAACAAACTTTTATGACCCGAAAACAAAGGACGTAGGTACACAAGAGTTCTCCCTCAAATATATATAAAATTCAAGGAGGTCATTGAAATATTAAAAACTGGGACATGTCGGTGCAATTTAACCTTACAACATTCACAAATAGCAAGTTGCAACTATTATATTCCTGATTGATGTAGAATACAGAAAGAGGCCAACCACTAGATCATATGGGTGTCCATAGAAAATTTTATTTTTTTAATTTTTTTTAAAGATCGGATGTCCATAGAAATTGATCAGTATAACAAGAGAATCACGATTTATGTACGTTATTAAATATACACTAATTTACGCATACATGTACACATTAACAAAGAGATACGATTTTCAAAATTTGAATATTCCAAATATTATGAGAATGCTGTAACAATGGTATACAAGTATCATAGTATTTGAGATATACCGAACTTGGGACATAACATTGATCATAGGCAAATACACTTATGAGTAAGTCTTTGAGTACGAATAAATCTCTCAAACACAATCTACAAGCACCACAATGTGACTATCTCCCATTAAGAGAGAAAACACGAGAGAAAATAATAGGAAAATAGAACCCGTTGTAGTTTCCTTTACTAGATTCACAAACCAAAGAGGCCTTAGTGAATTTGACAAATAGACAACCCAGTGGCGGATCCAGGAATCTCGGCTAGGGAAGCCTGTGCGCCTGAGGCAAATTTTTTTTGGGTTCATTTGTAGTTAGGCCAATATATTACATATAATAAAAAAAAAATTTCTTCAATTTCTGGGAGAATGAAGTATAATTAGATCAACATATTACATATGATATCCTTTTTTTTAGCCTAAATAATATTCTTTGAAGGACTATCTAATAAGTTTACTTATTTTGAGGGGGGGGGGGGGGGGGGGGGGGGGGGTGGGGGTGTGTGTGTGTGTGTGTGTGTGTGTGTGTGTGGTGCAAACTTAATAAAATTTACAATTTTTTTTAAAGTAAATGTATAAAAGTGTAATTTCTCAAAATTAAAAGTTAGGAGTGGCCTGCTCCGCCCCCGGTGAGACAACCCATTCATTTAACATGTGACTGTTGCTTCAATTATCACTTCTCATTGAGTAGTACTCCCCCGTCCCATTTTATGTGTTCATCTTTCTTTTTTGGGATGTCCCAAAATTATTGTCCACTTTCCTAAATTAGTGTGCAAATTTTACTTAGTTTCCCAAACTAGCCTTCATTTCTATCAACAACAAAACAAAACAAAACAAAAAAAAGAAAGTACATTGATTATGGGCAATTGTGGAAAGTAGGTGTAGATTTTTTTTACCTCCTTAAATAGTTGAATTCCCTAAAATAGACACATAAAATGAGACGGAGGAGTACTTTGCAAGTTGGAACCTTATCTGTGGATCTAACATGTTGGTTCAAAATTACAACCACATCGTACTTGCTTTATTAATTACGATTTTACGGATTCTTTTCTGTCAAGTATATTACATTGTGAGTCTTGTGACTGAACTAACAGATATTGAAAAAACACTACTCCCTTCGTCCCTTTTTTTTTAGTCTTATATTCCATTGTAGGATGTCTCAAAATTAGTGTTCAATTTCTTAAATTGGTATACAATTTTTATTTACTTTTCAAAACTACCCTTACTTGAAATTTACACTAAGACAAAACTGAAAAAAATTATTATAATAATTAGGGGCAAATGCAATCTTACTCAAGGTATAAAGTAAACTTCTTTTATATTCTCTTGCTTTCTCTTTGTGTAATTTACGTCAAATATTTGTTATATCTCCTTTACAACTCAACTAACCACCAATATGGAAACCGTGCACGCACACTCACACACACTTGTGTGGTAACCGAACGTGGGTTAGGAAAATGGGTTGGATTGACACAGTTCGTTAAATTTTTTTAAAAACAATAAATATATATGCGTTTCGGGGGCTAATGTTGCCATCACTGTTCAGCCTTGTGAAAAAGAGCTGCTCAGCTATGCAAATTGATTAACTGTGAAACTATGTCATCTTAGTGCCATGGAAATAGACTTTTAGTCGATCCACTTAACTTTTTTGTGTTATTCGTGTGCTTGTATAAATATCTTTTTGTTCAATCCACCTTTGTGATTTTGCTGCTATTTGAGTCCAAATTCTAACTTTTTCACACACATATGTATGAGTGTTTGTGTCACATTTAATGAAAATCAAACATATATATATATATATATGACTAATTTATCATTTTTTTTTCATTGTGGTTGAAAATGACAAAAGTGGATCTTGCACGATTGGAGTGATGATGAGTGTACAAAGATACTGAAGAATTGCAAAGAAGCGATTCCAAGCAAAGACGAGAGCGGAAAGGTAATTATCATTGACATGAATATGGAGAACCAGAAAGAAGATGATGAGTCAGTGGAGGCACAACTCTTCTTTGACATTCAGATGATGGTTGTAGTTACAGGGAAGGAGATCGAGAAATGAGAAAGAATGGGCAAAGCTCTTCACTGCTGCTGCTGCTGGATACAGTAACTATAAAATTACTCCAATGCTTGGTTTGAGGTCTCTCATTGAGGTTTATCCTTGATAGGTCTTGGAAATCTATATGTCCAACTGTCCAAGTTATGTGTCTATAATGCTTAGCAAAAAAAAAAAAAAAACATAATATATATATATATATATGTGTGTGTGTGTGTGTGTGTTTTTGTTATGTTTTGGTCTATGAGTTGTGGTGAAGAACTCATTTTTTTTAAGGATGATGAATAACTCATTTGAGAGTCTTCTTGTTTGTAATAACATTAAGCTTATCAGCTTTCTTAATAATAAATGTGTAAATATTTGCTTGGAATATGAATTTTCCTTAAATTAAGTGAGTAACGACCCTGGTGTTGTGGGCGGACTGTTGTAGGTGCCTTTGTAGCTGCAGTAAGTGTTGGCAGGCTACACACTTTGGGAAGTTCGTCCCATATCGCCTGAGTGTGGAAAAGTAATGTGCTATATATTCCAAGTCTCCCTAGTAAGAGGCCTTTTGGGTAGTGGCCAAGAACAAAACTGTGAGGACTTGGA
Source organism: Hydrangea macrophylla (assembly GCA_033977485.1). Taxonomy (NCBI): domain Eukaryota; kingdom Viridiplantae; phylum Streptophyta; class Magnoliopsida; order Cornales; family Hydrangeaceae; genus Hydrangea; species Hydrangea macrophylla. Next base: position 98,611,249 of record CM066990.1, on the reverse strand, counting down.
CCCAAAGCAGACAATATCTTATTGAGTGAGACTTGGGTCATGACAGAATGGTATCAGAGCTAGATCCAGCCAGAAGTGTGTCAATTAACGCGGATGTTTCGCCCTAAGGGGGGTGGAATCTAACGACCTTGGTGTTGTGGGCGGGCTATTGTAGGTGCCTTTGTAGCTTCAGTAAGTGCTGACAGGCTACACACTATGAGAAGTTCATCCCATATTACTTGGGTGTGGAAAAGTAATGTGCTATATATGTGTGGTTCTAAGTCTCGCTAGCAAGAGGCCTTTTTGGTAGTGGCCCAAGAACAAAATTGTGAGGACTTGAACCCAAAGAAGACAATATCTTATTGAGCGAAACTTGGTTCGTGACAAAGTGCCGCTATTTAGAATTACTTCTCAAACGTACCTATTGGCACAAAAGTGTGCCTGATACCTATAATGCATTTATTAGCCTGTTTGGATAGAATTTAAGAAGCACATTAACAATTTGAGCTTTAGTGTTTTTTTTTCTCAATTCCCATAGTGTTTTTGTAATTATGAGTACTTCTTCCTAAACGCAAACTCACAGTTAATCTAAACGCAAGTTTGGTCTTCATTCCAATTCAAGTAATTCCAAGTGTTGAAGATTGATCATTTCATGCACCAAGAACCTTAACATTAGGTACTAAAAGTCATCCATACGTTGCATAGCTGAAATGGTTCTAAAGAGTATGTAGTTGGTCTAAATTGAGACCTCTTAATTAATTTCTAGTGTCAATTAAAAAAAATAGTAGGAACACACTAAAGAAATAATTTTCCATGGCATTTTCATTCCCCAAATCCTCAACCAAATAGTGCAAAAAGGAGAATTTCAAAAGTTTGTAGGGGGCGTTGACCAATGTATAAATGTGCATTTACATACACGCTGAAGACAGAAATTTATACAAATAGTACCCCTTTATATGTCAAGAAGGCTAGGAGTGAAGAAGTCCTCTTTTGAAGGATTTGAGTGTTTCTACTTTTCTACATTTGAAGAAATATTTTTACAGAAATAATTTGTTCACTCACTTCAAATAAAACTTCAAATGTCAAGTAGTGATAAGTCGATCTGTGCCTAGAGCAAGGAATGGAGAGCATCAAATGATGGATAAATGAATGAAAAAGAAGGGTTTGATTTCACGAGCTTTAGCTGTCTTGTTTGCACATTTATCAATACAATTTCTAAGGATTTTCTACAGTAGGAAATTTTGAATAAAAAACAATGGAACATGCACTTATTCAAGTTAGTACGCAGTTTTGGTGACTGGTTATCAATAGAGTTGCACCTATTTTACTAGACTACCAATGCATAGTTATAGTCACAAAACCAACCGAATAGGGTCGGTTCGATTGGTTTTTAAGTTGTGTTTATTTTCAAAAACCAGGTCTCGGTTCAGTCAGTATGCTTACACACCCCTACGCCTAGCCTTGCCCAATGGGCAGCATATTGTAATTTATTCAATCGCTCATGGTGTGTTTTGAGGAAGGTCATCAAGGGGATAGGTGCCTTTTGGTTGTTTTGTTCTATTTTTTAAATATACAATATCTTTTTAGCAAAAAAAAAAAAAAAAAAGACAGCTAAAGCTCATGGTCTAAATAAATAAATCCATATCCTAGAGAAATGACCCAAGAATGAAGGTAGGCATATACACGAATCATCATAAACATTCTCCTTTAGAATAGTTGTGTTTGGTTGGAAAATTATATATGTGTGTGCGAGCGTGCCAGGCAAGCAAATTGTCAATGTGTAAGTGTGATTATCCAAACTGCGCCTCACCAAGCAAATTGTGGTGACGTTCGATGCCTTAATAAGGACTTCAAACGTGTGAGATGAAATTCGAAAAAGAAGAAAGGAGAAGAAAAAGAAGAAGAGAGAGTTCGAAAGATACCTTCGGAGTGATTAAACTATGTTATAACTACTCCTACTCCTAAGAATTGTAAGTAAAAGCAAAGTAAAGGTACACTACTCCTAACTAGGCTAAATTAAATTACCTAAACTAATGGCCATGGTGGCCGAATAGATGAAGAAGATAAAGTAGATATATTAATGCATTTGTTTGTGTGGTCAAGGACCTTTACAAAGGAGTATACTACAAGTATTTATAGAGAAACTTATAACTACTTTGATTTTGAATTACATTTCCCTCCAACAATAATAACTAATAATTCAAATTCCTACAACCACCAATTAGTGGGAGATGCTCCTACAATGACAAGTGTCTTTCCATCTTCATCATCACCATTGATCTTCAAGTAGCCAATCTTGATCTCCCCTTGCAATGCCAAGTGTCCCTCAATCAACTTCCAAATAACCACCAACCAATTTGAATTGATTTTCCATGTGATAATTATAAATTATATAATAATATAATAGAGTATAACTTCATATACTAATATATATATATAAATATAATTTATGGTCCAAACAAGTTGCACCAAATAAACAGTTAAAAAATTCATACAAGTACATTCTACATTCCATTGTCACCTTCATTTCCTTCAACAAAAACTGTAAAAATAAACCCAACCACCAAAAGATGAAAATGGCTTTGGTCCTCAAGCCACTCCTTTTAATAACACCACTCGAACAAAAGTTACAATTACCTAGGGTTATCAGAGACCCAAAATGCGCCACCTGGTTGGATGATATTTTTCATTAGGTGAAGGCTCAACCTAGCATTCAGAGAAATGATGAGTCAGTGGAAGCGCAGCTCTTTTGGATACAGTAACTATAAAATTACTCCAATGCTTGGTTTGAGGTCTCTCATTGAGGTCCTTGATAGGTCTTGGAAATCTATATATGTCCAACTGTCCAATGATCATGTGTCTATTATGCTCAACATATATATATATATAGAAATATATATGTGTGTGTGTTTGTTTTGTTTTGGACTATGGGTTGTGGTGAAGAACTCATTTCAGAGTCTTTATGTTTGCAATAAACATTAAGCTTATCAACTTTCATAATAATAAATGTATAAATATTTGTTTGGCATATAAATTTTCCTTAATACTAAATGCCCCTATTTAGAATCACTTTTCAAACGTACGTTTTTGGCACAAAAGTGTTCTTGGTACCTAAAAAGCATTTATTAGTCTGTTTGGATATAATTTAAGAAGCACTTTTAACAATTTGAGGTTTAATTTTTTATTTTTTCTCAATTCCCATATTGTTTTTGTAATTATGAGTACTGCTTCTGCCTAAACCCGAATTCACAGTTAATCCAAACGCAAGTTTGGTCTTCATTCCAATTCAAGTGATTCTAAGTGTTGAAGATTGATCATTTCATGCACCAAGAAGCTTAACATTAGGTGCTAAAAGTCATCTATATGTGTCATAGCTGTTCTGAAGAGTATGTAGTTGGTCTAAATTGAGACCACTGAATTTCTAGTGTCAATTAAAAAAAAAAAGAAAGAAAGTAGGAACACACTAAAGAAATAATTTTCCATGGCATTTTCCTTCTCCAAAACTTGAACCAAATAGTGCAAAAAAGAGAATTTCAAAAGTTTGTAGGGGGGCATTGTCACAGCCCGGTCCCACACATAGCGGAACCGGAGTCCGTGGCACGCCACCGAGGCTAAACCAATTCATTAACGTTCCCAAAATTAGGTTTGAAGAACACACGCAGCGGAAAAACAAAACACATTTTTAAAATCAGAGGTTCAGTCGACTGCTCAGTCGACTGCTCAGTCGACGGAGGAGGGCAGAGATTTTAATAGCAATTCCAGTCGACTGAAACTGGAGGTCTAGTCGACTGATACGGGGTCCAGTCGACTGCTGAGGGGTCCAGTCGACTGCTTTTGCTAAAATAAGAAGCAGTAGCTAACAGGCTCAGGGGTTCAGTCGACTGCTCCCCTGGCAGCAGCCCAATCTGCAGAAAACAAGTTTAAAAGATTCCTAACTTCCATCCAACGATCAACCACTCAATTCAAACTCAGTCCAAAGTAATCCTGGCTGTATTAAAACATTTCTAAAGCAAGATTACAACATGTTACTAACTATTACAACGGTTTAAAATCCATTCTATCATACGAAGTTAAACATGGGTTAAAAACAACCAAATTCTTATTACAACATTTCTAGAATCCCAAAACTACAAGATTAACATTCAAGTTGCCTTCCAAGCGAACTCCCAACCCACGTACTCACTTCTCCGATTCCTCGCCAGCATTAACACCTGAAATGGTTATTTGAATAACCACAAATATTCGATTTGTTTAAGCTAATGCTTAGTGAATAAAACAACATATGCACATGAATGATAAACATGTCCGCATTCACATCTCTACATTTCATACTAGTCGCCGGAGACTCACGTGCCCGTCCATACTCCCAATCCGCGACTCCTCGCCAATAAGTCCACGCGAAAGGGTAAGACCCACGATTCTACAAACAATCGTACGACCTTAATGCCTATATCGGCTCCACAAAATGGCACGGTGACCACGTGCTCTTTCTGACCCAAATAAGCAACTTAACATGCTCAAATACATATCACCATGCTCGCGGTAATTTAAAACATATCACCGTGCTATTGAGCCTACTTATCAATATAAATGCCCAATATGAACTACACAATATATCTCTAGGAATTAATACATGCTATTCAAACATAACATGAATACATGCCAAGAAATCATTCCAAAACATAGTTGAATCACTCACCTCCGATTTACGCGCTTAAACTACGATCCGAAGAAAACCCGTGTACAAAGAACGTGCAGAAGTCCGTCTAGTACAATTCCTATGGATCAGAATTCCATTTATCAACTTTTATGAAAAATTCTAGAAAATAACTTTTCGGAAAACTTAGCCAAACAGGCCCTAATAGGTATCAAAACGAAGCTATTACCTCGAGGAGTTTGAATACGAAATCTGGGAGAAAACAGACTGACAGAAGGTCGTCGTTTGGCGTCGCAAAGCTCTAAGCAATCAAATCTCCCTTTAGCCCCCTTTTTGGCCTCCTCTTGAACTTTAGGTTAACTTATGAAAAAGAATCTAAGTTCATCTCTATCTATATATAGGCAACATTCTCGGGGAATTACGTTTACCTCCCCACGAGTTTTCCAAACTCCTAATTAGTCTCTGAAACTTTCTATACAGCTTATTCATAGCCTTACGAGTGAAACTTCAAAATTATAAAAGTTTTCGACTAAGTTTCGTTTGGTCGCTAAAACGTGAATTTCTATATGACGTTTCCGAAGTTGCTAATTAGCCTACCAAATTAATAGCGTGTTCATTCGTTCTCACCAGGATACTAAATCTAACAACAGAAATATATTCTAAAACAGAAAATAATACAGATATTGAAATACACAGGTAAACATCTATTTTCAGATAAACATTTAAAGTATTCCACAGTGACCGTCTCATACTCGGAGAGACGTCACAACAACAAATTCTCAAATCCCAATAGTTTCAAAGGGTTCTCTAATACAGACACCCAAATCAACTCGTGAGTCAAAACTCACCCAAACATGTGTCATAGGACACGCCACATCACATTATCATGCATGACAATGAAATGCAAAAGCAATAACACGAATGTGGGTGTTATAGGCATGGCCACCATGGACGGATCCAGGAATCTAATCTAGGGGGGGCGAAAACATGCGGGGGTTCGGGGGCAACTCCCCCGAAAGAAATTTTTTTGGCGTTTACTTATACATTTTTGATAATGAGATAACTATATAAGGAGAAAAAAATACAAACTATTTGAATCAACAAGGTATGGAGCAATTTGTAAACTAAATTCAGAATTTATATTTACAAATACACCAAACTTTTTCAAAAATTACATATACACATCAGTTTTTTTAAAAAAAATCGAAGGGGGGGGGGGGGGGGGGGGGGGGGGGGGGGCGAGCTTAATAATTTAGAAAAAAATTTAGGGGGGGGCGAGAACGTGTATTTACGAATAATACTATTATAATTAAGTATTTTTTTCCAAATCTAGGGGGGCGGTCGCCCCCCCCCCCCCCCCTAGATCCATCAAGGATGGCCACCCTTGCCTCAACAAAGCCCCGCCATTGTATATATGTGCATATATATATATATATATACACACGCTGCTGATGACAAAAATTTATACAAATAGTACCACTTTATATGTCAAGAAGGCTAGGTGTAAAGAAGGCCTATTTGAAGGATTTGAGTGTTTATATTTTTCTATGTTTGAAGAATTTTTTTACAATTTGTTCACTCACTTCAAATAAACCTTAAAATTTCAAGTAGTGGTAAGTCTGTGCCTAGAGCAAGGAATGGAGAGCATGGAATGATGGATAAATGAATGAAAAGAAGGGATTTGATTTCATGAGCTTTAGCTGTCTTGTTTGCAAATTAATCAATACAATTTCTGAGGATCTGTAGGAAATTTTGAATAAAAAACAATGGAAAATGCACTTATTCAAGTTAGTATGCAGTTTTGGTGACTGGTTGTCAATAGAGTTGCACTTATTTTACCAGACTACCAAAACATAGTTACAGTCATAAAATCGACCGAAACAAAATCGACCGAATAGGGTCGGTTCGGTCGGTTTTTAAGCTGTGTGTATTTTTCTAAAATCAGGTTACGGTTCAGTCGGTTTGCTTACACCTCTACCCCTAATTTTATCCAATGAACAACAAATTGTAATTTATTCTGTCGCTCATGATGTGTTTTGAGGAAGGTCGTCAAAGGGGATAGGTGTCTTTTGATTGTTTTGTTCTGTTCTCAATTATACAGTATTAGCAACAACAAAAAAGTCAACGAACAGATGAACCCCAAGTGCCAATAAAATATATGCAAAATGTCAAAGCAACACTTCCCCAAAAAAAAAAAAAAAGGAAAAAGAAAAGAAAAAAAGATATGGTTTAAATAGATAAATCCATATACCCTAGAGAAATGACACACGAATGACACTGAAGTACACAAGGTAGAGATATACACGAAAGTACACACAAGGTAGAGATATATACGAATCATCAAAAACATTCTCCTTTAGAATAGTTGCACCAAATAAACAGTAGAAAAATTCATATAAGTACATTCTACATTCCATTGTCACCTTCATTTTCATTTACACATGACCAGTCCAAAGGGGGCAAAAGGGGGAACTATCCCGGGCCATCAAAATTCATAAAATTTTGAGGACTCTTATAAAATTTTTATAATTACCTTTTTACCTTGAGATTTTTAGTTTTTTATATTTAGGCCTCCCCAAGATCCAATTTAGTGTCATCAACTACATATATATTGATATAAATGTATATAAAACTCAAATGCAAAGGCCCTAGAATTTTGAAAATTACACTTTAGTGTAAGAATTTTTTGAGTTTTAGAAATAGGCCCCTCTAAAATTTTGAAAAATACCATACAATGTTTAAGTTTCATAAATAAACTCATATTATAAGTAGACCCCCAAAAAATTGCCATTTATATATAAGTAAATCCTAAGAAAATTACCACTTATGAATAAATAGACCCCAAAAAAATTGCCTCGGGGCGATGCCCCCAAATCCCCGTATATGGGTCTCTCTTTTAGTAATTCATCCCGGACCTCCAAATACTTGGGAGCCGCCCTGCATCTACAAAGACTGTAAAAATAAACCCAAACACCAAAAAGATAAAAATGGCTTTGGTACTCAAGCCCCTCCTTTTTATAACACCACTTGAACAAAAGCTACAGTTACCTGGGGTTATCGAGGCGCCACCTGGTTGGATGAGATTTTTCATGAGGCGAAGACTTAACTGAGCATTCAGAAAGTCAATTCCAATTCTGTAAGTAGAGATCGAATTATGAGTTCATTGGGACAAGAAAGTTTCATCACCGTCCTTCAAAATGAGCTCAACTTCGTTACTAATCTATCAACCGCCATTGGTTCAGTGTTAAAACACTTGCATATCATAACAAGTATTCACATAAAAAGGACCCTGCACCCCTGTAACTGTATGAGGACCAGCTTAATTTTTAGTCATATCACACTATAATAATAATTTACAACAAAATGCAGTTAAGAAATTATGAATGCGATCAAGGTGAGAAGAAGATAGTTGAACACATAAGAGAATTGTACTCCTATATATATATATATATATCAAATATCTGCAAGTCTTGGGAATCCAGTCTTTTCACGACATACACAAACAGTTATCCTCCTTTTATATATCTATATCTAATACTATGATATCATGTTCTACTATGTTGTATCTGGTTGTAAATCTTCTTCCCAGTCCTTACCCATGTAGTGTTCCAACACATTTATATCGGACACTATTTTGGGAGGTTCCGAGAAGACTTGGACATGGTGTAATGTCATGGTATAGGAAGATATGTAGTTGTTGGGGAAAAATGCAAAAATTCCCAATATTAGGAGTAACACTTCCTAATCCTTGTTTAGTGTAAATTAAATAGGCATAAATAATATCTAAGCCACAATGGATAAATTTCTTTTTCACCACAACCAAGTAAGCAAATAATATAATAATAAGGCACTCAAGCAAGAAATAAATGACACCAAAATTTATGTGGAAAAGCTCTCCAATGGGGAGGGAAAAAACCACAGGGCAACTCTGAAAGATTCCACTATATCAAAATAAGGAATACACAAGTTCTCTCAAATTTTTGCCCTAAACTTGAGGTATTCAATCAAAGAGAGTGAGTACAAGGGTTACCTCTTAGGGCTTACAATACCCAAAGGAATACAAGATAAAAGCTTCTTCAAAATACCTCTTAATTTTGATAATCCAAACAAATCCTTGAAAAACTCAAACCTCTCAATCACCTTGAAGCCGCCGCCGCACACCCCAAGAAACCCTCTCAGTTTTTCTCTATATGCTGCGCCGAAGACAAAAATGCTAAGATCCTTTTTTTTTGGTCTCATTCATTAGCTAAATGAATTAACTAGCCAAGGCATGGCCCACAGACCCCACATGGTTTACAAACTTAAGTTGAATAGAAAAAAACCCATGTAAATGCGTTTTGCTCTCATGTGGTAGGGACTACAAGTACCACTACGGAATACCTAACAATCTCCTCCTCCATACACATGAGAGGAGGGAACACCCAAACTCGACCTCTCACTTGGAGTCCATTCCGGCTAGAGTTTTACAAAGCTCAAGCTTCTCTCTTGTCACGCCCTTTGTCATCATGTCAAACGAATTCTTGTCTGTATGAATTTTCTTCAATTTAATTTCTTGCTTTTCCATTACCTCACGAATCCAATGGTAGCGAACATCAATATGTTTCGTGCGGGAATGGTATGTGGCGTTCTTGCTCAAGTCCATAGCACTCTGACTATCACAATGAACCACGTACCCACCTTGCTTCAAATCCAACTCTTGGAGAAACCGTTTCATCCATAACATCTCTTTACCTGCTTCAGTAGCAGCAATATACTCAGCTTCAGTGGTAGACAAGGCAACACATTTTTGTAACTTGGACTGCCACAATACAGCTCCCCCTGCAAAAGTAAACAAGAAACCCGAAATAGACTTTCGGTTAGCGATGTCCCCTGCCATATCTGAATCTGTAAACCTTCCAAGACTGGTTTTGAACCCCCAAAACATAAACACAAACTCGAAGTGCCCTTCAAGTATCGAAGAATCCACTTGACTCCTTCCCAATGCTCTCTTCCAGGATTGGAAAGAAATTTGCTCACAACACCAACTGCATGAGCAATATCTGGCCGTGTGCAAACCATCGCATACATAAGACTCCCTACTGCCGATGAGTAAGGAACAACTGCCATTTCTTCTCTTTCTTCTCTGGTAGAGGGACACAAGTTTTTACTTAGCTTAAAGTGACTCGCAAGAGGAGTGCTAACTGGCTTAGCATCTCTCATGTTGAACTTTTCAAGCACCCGTTCAACGTATTTCTCCTGTGACAACCATATCTTCTTGGCTTTCCTGTCACGAACAATCTTCATACCTAAAATCTGTCAGGCCGGGCCCAAGTCTTTCATATCAAAGGACTTGAACAACTCTCCTTTTAGCCTACGAATCATATTAACATCTTGTCCAATAACAAGCATATCATCAACATAAAGCAAAAGCATAACAAAATTACCATCGGGAAACTTCTGGACATACACACACTGCTCTGCAGTGGTTCTCTTGAACCCATGACCCACCATGAATGAATCGAATTTCCTGTACCAGTGTCTCGGAGCTTGCTTAAGGCCATAGAGACTCTTCTTCAACTTGCAAACCAAGTGCTCTTTCCCCTTAACTTCAAATCCCTCTGGTTGTACCATGTAAATCTCTTCCTCCAAATCACCATGAAGGAAGGCAGTCTTCACATCTAGCTGTTCAGGCTCAAGATCCATGTTAGCTACCAAACCCAAAGCAACTCGAATAGAACTCATCTTCACCACCGGTGAGAAAATCTCATCAAAATCAATGCCATGCTTCTGCCCGAAGCCCTTGACAATTAAACGAGCCTTGTACTTTAGTAACTTGTCACCATCCTTCTTCAACTTGAACACCCATTTGTTTCTCAACGCTTTTCTGCCCTTAGGAAGATCAACTAACTCATAAATACTGTTCTTGTGCAAGGAATTCATGTCATCTTGCATAACCTGTACCCAGCTGCCTCTGTCTCTGTGAGTCTGAACTTCCTGAAAACTCTCTGGCTCCCCCTCATCTGTAAGCAAAATATACTCAGAACTAGAATACCTTACTGATGGCCTGTGCTCTCTAGTCGATCTCCTGACTTGAGGTACTGCAATCTCTGGTGAATAGGGCTGCTCCCCTTGCTCAACACCTTCTGTATCTGGCACATCATCATCATCCCCAAATTCTGGAACATCTATAACTTGCTCATACTGTACTTCTCCCCCATCTGTGGCACCCTGTGATGTGGAAGGAACTGATGTGAGATCTGGAGCACTGCTTGCTCTAGGCTGTGTAGGTTTCTCAAAATCTGTCAAAGTCTGATACTCGTGAAAAATCACATCTCTACTTCTGATCACCTTTTTATTTTCTGGATCCCACAACCTGTACCGGAACTCTGCATCTCCATAACCAACAAAGATACATGGAGTAGCTTTGTCATCAAGATTAGATCTCTGCTCCTTAGCAACGTGTGCAAATGCCTTGCACCCAAACACCCTTAGATAAGAGTATGAAATATCACCACCGGTCCATACTTTCTCTGGAATCTCAAAATCTAAAGGAGCTGAAGGAGACCTGTTAATCAAGTAACAAGCTGTGCGAATTGCTTCACCCCAGAATGACTTAGACAGCTTAGCCATTCGTAACATGCATCTGACTCTCTCTACAATAGTGTGGTTCATCCTCTCGGCCACACCATTGTGCTGTGGGGTACGTGGAACCATCCTCTCATGCCGTATACCGTGACCTGCACAATATGCTTCAAACTCTTTTGAAGTGTACTCTCCCCCGTTATCAGTACGAAGGCACTTCAAAGGTTTTTCTATCTCTCTTTCCACCATGGCATGGAACCTCTGAAAATGCTGAAAGACCTGGTCTTTTATTTTCAGAAAATACACCCACACTTTACGTGAAGCATCATCAATAAAAGTAAGAAAATACTTATTTCTGCCCAAAGACTCCACCTCAATGGGACCACAAACATCAGAATAAACCATATCAAGCAACTTGCATTGGTTTTTTTTTTACTAGAAGTATGAAAGGAAACTTTATGGTGCTTACCAAATAAGCAATAATCACAAGGGTTTAGAACTGTACTTTTGGCAAAGGGAATGAGGGACTTCTTTGCCAGGATCTGCAACCCTTTCTCACTCATGTGCTCCAACTGCTTGTGCCACAAATTTGGTGAAGACTCATCCTCAATTGCATTGAGCCCTCTTGAGCACACCTTCACATGAGTCTTGTATAAAGTACAACAAAGCTCCCCTTTTGCAACAACTAGGGACCCTTTGGTGAGTTTCCACTTTCCGCTCCCAAAATGGTTATCATAACCCATCTTATCTAGTGCAACACCAGAAATCAAATTCAACCGTAAATCAGGAACATGTCGAACATCCTTCAATGTCAAAGTGCAACCCAGGCTAGTCCAAATACATACGTCACCTATCCCCTCAATCTTAGAATAGCTGGTATTACCCATCTTCACAGTACCAAAGTCACCTGCTTTGTATGACGTGAAGAACTCTCTCATAGGAGTAGCATGGTAGGAGACGGCTGTGTCAACAACCCACTCAACATCACTATCTGTAACATGTAGGCACTCCTCATCTCCAAATAAGAGTACCACCACATCCTCAGAAACTGTAGCTGTAGTATTCTTGTCTTCTGACTTCTTCTCAGTATTACCCTATTTTTGATCTCTCTTACGAATTCTACAATTTTTGCTCGTGTGGCCTTCCTTGTTACAATAATAGCATACAAAACCTCCTCGCATCTGTGACTTGCCTCGACTGTTCTTGGACTTACTACGATCTTTAGATCCTTTCCAAGACCCTCTGTTCGGACCCTTACCCCTGTTCTCCGTGACAAGAGCCTGTGTTTGATCTGTACCCATACCCTTTCGCCTGGCTTCCTCGTTAAACATGCTATCTTTAACAATCTCCAAAGTCAGCTTACCATTGGGAGCTGAATTACTAAGAGATACAACCAACGTCTCCCAACTATCAGGCAAAGAACTCAATAAAAGCAAAGCTTGAAATTCATCATCTAAATTCATCTTCATCGTAGCCAACTGATTAACTATACTCTGAAAGTCACTCAAGTGCTCGGCGACGGAATTCCCATCTTTGAATTTCAAATTCACAAGCCTTCGAATCAAGAAAGCTTTGTTCTGCGCGGTCTTCCTCTCATACATAGACTCTAATTTAGTCCATAAACTTTGTGCATTAACTTCTTGGGCAACGTGGTGAAACACGGTGTGATCAACCACTGTCTAATTTGACCCACTATTTTCCTGTTTAATTTTACCCAATCCGTATCGGACATAGTTGTAGGCTTGGCCGTATCACCCTCAATTGGATCATACAAATCCTTACAATAAAGGATATCCTCCATTCGCGGTTTCCAAATTGCATAATTTGAAGCCGTGAGCTTAATCATTGAATTTGATGATTCTTTCATTTAATTACACAAGACAACAAATAATAATTAACCGTAGCTCTGATACCACTTTGTTGGGGAAAAATGCAAAAATCCCCAATATTAGGAGTAACATTTCCTAACCCTTGTCTAGTGTAAATTAAATAGGCACAAATAATATCCAAGCCACAATGGATAAATTTCCTTTTCACCACAACCAAGTAAGCAAATAATATAATAATAAGGCACTCAAGCAAGAAATAAATGACACCAAAATTTATGTGGAAAAACCCTCCAATGGGGAGGGAAAAAACCACAGGGCAACTCCGAAATATTCCACTATATCAAAATAAGGAATACACAAGTTCTCTCAAGTTTTTGCCCTAAACTTGAGGTATTCAATCAAAGAAAGTGAGTACAAGGGTTAGGAAGTGTTACTCCTAATATTGGGAATTTTCCGTATTTTTCCCCAACAGTAGTGACACATAATTTATGTTTAGAAAAAAAAAAGGGGGGATGTAGGGAGAGGGGTGTAATGTCATGGTGTAGGAAGATATGTAATGACACAGTATTTATGTTTAGAAAAAAAAGTGGGTATTTATGTTTAGAAAGAAAAAAAGTGGGGGGGGGGGGGGGGGGGGGGGGGGGGGGGAATCAAAATCTCAATTATAATAGGAAGATATGTAAAGACACAGTATTTATGTTTACATAAACTTCGCCTAATTCCTCAATACACACATTACAAAATAAGCCTACTATTAAATTACATGACAACTTCGTTATTTTTGTCTACTTGTTTGAAAATCCGAATATATTCATGATCTTTGTGAAATAAGAAGTGAACAAACCGTTTCCTCCAAAACTTCAAACTCTAAATTGCACCACCAACCTGAATTATGCTAAGCTCCTTTTCCATGTTAGTAAATAAATAAATAAAGAACATGTAACCAGCCAATCAAACACCAACTCAGTTTGTGTTAAAAAGTCCTTCCTTTGACAACAAATTTCAAAAACATTCTCAGTTCCCATAAGTTTGTAGTTAATAATAATAATGATATTACGTTGATTGACATAAGAAAAGTAATTGGCACCACTTCCAAAATCCTTTCCTTCCAAGAAATCGAGACAAGTGTACAATACATACCAAAAAGAAAAGCTAGAAGAGACTCAGACTCTAGGAATGATACAATTTGGCCGTGGGAAACACTTGTAAAAAAAAACATGTAAATATGCATCAAACAAGCATACGGGTCGGATAAAGGACATACCTTATAAAATAAACCTGACAGATCATCTTGGCGGCATTGTTATAAGCCGACGATAATACCCACGAACTGTTGCTCTCGAGTGCTTCCGTGTACGCTCTTGTGCTTCGAACGGGTCGTGAGAATGCTTACTAGAGACACCCTCTTTATATCCACGTGCTAAATCCTAAGCCCTAGTGAGTGAGAGAGAGAGAGAGGCAGCTCTTGTTGTGTGCAGAGAGTTGTGTTTGTGTGTGTTTTTATCCACATATATATACACACACATATACATGCCCTAGGACTCCAAGTTATAATCCACATAGGGCTTGTGGGTGACACATATACATATACACACACATAAGGCTTATGGGCTTGTGGGTGACTCCAAGTTATGTGTGTTTTTATACACATATACACACACACACACACACACACACACATATAACCAGGTCCATAGAGTATGTGGGTGACCCATAACCCACAAAAATGCTAAGATTTCCCACTTACCCACATAGGGCTTGCGCTAAAACAAAATCTCTCAGATTCCAACTTTTATCATCTCCTCATACGGGAAATAGAACGTGCAACCTCACAAAAAGAAAGGTATAGCGACAAGAGCTGAGATGCTAAGTCAATCACATAACTAGCAAAATGCATCACTCAGAAGCTTCTCGTGTATTTACCCATACATGTTCAACCACACCGGATCTAGCACTCTTAATCCCTCAGAAAGCTATGCTACACCCCCAAATATTTCTACACCATATGGCTAGATTTCTAACGGATAGCTTTTGTCATTTCTAACGGATATATCCGTTAGTAATTACTAACGCATTTCAGTTAGAAAACAAAATAATCCATTAGTAATCACCCTTAATATATATATATATATATAATTTTTCTAACGGTTTAAAAAAAATACTAACGGATATAACCGTTGCTATTTTTTTTTTACATAAATTAAAAATAATATAAAAAAAGAATAAAAAAGGAAATATAAAAGAAAACAATATATGAGATCGGGCTAGAATAAAAAAGGGGAAGAGAAAAGACAAGAGAGAGTGAAAGAGAAGCGCAACCCCTCGTCGGTCCGTTACACTCCACCGTCGCTCCTCGCCGAAGAAAGTTACCTCTCTCTTGTCATCTCTCTCTCTCTCTTACCTTGTGAATCGAAGAAGCCCTAAGCCACAAATCCGACGCCTCACCATGTGACGCCTCACCTCGCCCAAATCCGGGAACCATTACCTCGCTCACCAGATCCGGCCACCACAGATCCAGAGCCATCACAAATCGCCATAGATCTGGCGCTATTGGAAACTAGAGCCATGCCCTAGGTGTCAGAGATCTCAAACAGCGTAGTTGATATATATATATACTCTCTCTAGATACACTATGTTTTTTTGTTTCAGATGTTCTAACTATATGTAGTAATTTTCGTGTGCAGGAATGCTAGTTTTGGGTTGTAGAAGGGGTACATTTGTGAGGTAGGGCTCAGATCTAATGAAACTCTGGCTCATACCTTTAGTTTTCTTAGTGATTTCTCTTCTCTTTGATCCCAATATATTTTTTATCGTCTGTATATTGTAGAGTTTTTAGTTGCCACTTCTAGAAGATCTTGGTGTGTTTTGGGGTTTTTTCTTTTGTTGTGTGAATAGTCATTACTATTGAGTTAAAACAGTTCTTGCAAGAAAAAAATTCTGGATTTAGCCTCTTCAAAATTTCTGGAAAATTTCCAACCTAGAATATTCTCTGGGATTTTAATTTTTTGAACCACCAATTTCTCATTTGCGAGATTTTGCTTTCTAAGTAAAAAATTGGTTGAATTTTTCCTTACAAACTTGTGATGTTATGTGAAATTACTACATTCCTGTTGCATAACAAGTTACGATACAAAGTTTATGGCAAATGCACTGTTGTATCACCAAATTTTGTTGCAATATATTATCTCATGGTAGCTCTTTAAGTGCCGAGTAAAAAGATGGAGTACTTTGAGACCCTCATTTACAAGGAAACGTACTTGGGGAATTTAATAATTTTAATAAACAAACTAAGCATAGATGCATACAAAGTCCTTGTAGAACTATGGTGCAACAGGGCAAGGCTGGGCAAAATTCCTTAAGCCCAACTATTATCCTAACTCGATAATGGTAGGGGCTTTTTTAAAATTTTTTTTTTTATATCCCAATCCACCCATGCATTATGGCACCACAAAAATCCTCAATTAGATTGGGGTTGGTGTGTGTAGCTTGAAGGCTTTGAGGCGTAGTTCTTTGTCTTGGTCAAACGTTTCATTTTTCGATAGTGTGAAATTGTCATAAGCTTTAAGGTCATGGTTTAATGTCTTCTATTATTTGGCTTCATTTATAGCACACAATTAAAGAAGTTTATTATATTTTGCACAGTCAACATTTATTTATTTTTCTTTTAAGGGCTACAAGTACTGATTCACGTATCTAGATAATGTGAAGTGTGGGTTGGCATTAATTGCATGCTTGTCAAATTAGAAACCTAGAAGATCTGCCTACATCCTTGGATGGGTCTCTTAGATTGTGCAGGATTGTTTCACTACACTCCAACAATCTTGATTCCCAATCTAAATAATTCATCAATAGGTATAAGACTATAAGTTGAAATATTCTTATCTAGTATGGCTTGGTACATTGCTGATAAGCACAATTTATTTCCAATTATTTCAATTTTGTACTATTTTCATTGTTGGCATCAATTACTTATGTCATGCCATTGAGGTTTTTCCACTATTGTAGTTATTTACAACAACAATGAGGACTTCCACTATGTACATATTTAGTATTAGTGGATAAATGCTATAAATACCAAAATTATATCTATATTTCGCTCCCCATACGTGACAGTGGGACCACACTCAGTTATGGACCACTTGATTTTAACAGAGACATTTGGGAACCAAAATTTTGGGTTACAAATTCGGTAACCTAGCACTATTCCTATTAGTACAGACTACCTTGTTGCCATCTCGTGATATTGTATTATATGGTGTGATTAAAGGCATGACAAGCTTGAACAAAATAATTTACTAATAATTGGAGTGCTGTGAAGCTACTTTTGAGGACCCTTTGACCCAAAACAACTTTCCTGTGGATGGTGCAGAATGAGTAGAATTATTTGTGAGGGAAATGATGAGTGCTACTAGTGTGGAAGATGCTAGGTCCCGTGCTACTAGAGTGCTGGAAAGTTTAGAGAAATCCATCAGTGCATGTGCTAGCGCTGAGGCACTCGAAAGTTTCCATAAGGTTGGTAACATTTTTTTTAATCCACAATCTTGTGTTATCTGATTTCTTTCAGGCTTTTTTTTTTGTCAATGGATTGAACGAAGGAAAGGAAAAGGAAAAAAAAAATTGGTGAATTACCACGGAATTTACATAGCAGAAAGACATCTCCACTTCAGGTGATACACTTACCTTCATGTCTTTGACCAATTTAGTTTGAAGTTAAAACTATAAACAATATTTCAGCATAGGAAGGGCTAATGTTACTTCTCATGTCTCACTTAGGTAGTGATGTCTTAAATTGAAAATTGTTGTAGAAAAGTTAAAGTAGTACAGTTGCTAAAAAAACTAGGAAGTCTTTTAGAATAGTATGAATCACTTGCTTCTATTCTACATCTGTAATACCCTGTATTTCTATTATATATTATGTGAATAGGACCCTGTGTGTTTCTTTTAATACTTGTATGAGCTTGGCCTTACCTTTGGTATAATTTGGATACCAATCGATTGACACTTTTATCAATCGATTGGAGCATTAATACCTAATACCAATCGATTGAACTTTATACCAATCGATTGCTTATATCAATCGATTGACACTAATACCAATCGATTGGAGGCAGCTGGGCAGATTCTTTTGCTCTGGCTGGGGTTTGTCCACGTGAACACTTCCCCTCTATATATATGAGCCCTTCTCCTGCGTTTTCCTTTTTAGAAAAATCAGAGAGAGTGAGAGGGAGTGTTTGTGTGTGTTTATATATATACACTCATATATATATATACACACATATATACATATATCCATACACTCACACACACAGATGGAGTGAGAGAAGAAGAGAAGAAGATCAGAGAAGAAAGGAGAAGAAGAAAGAAGAAAGAAAAAGGCAGAGCAAGATAGAGAGGGAGGAAGACCACCATTGGAGCTTCCAAAGCTCAACCACACACAACCAAACACGCCCTTAACGCCTAAGGTGAGTTTTAAACTCACTTGGTAGCTTTATATTGGTGTTAGAACGTGTTTTGAATGAAGAAATGGAGTGTAAACCATGTATTCCCTTTTTTATGTTGCTGGACAGTCTTCACTGTGAAGAAGATGAAGTTCCAATCGATTGAACCTAATACCAATCGATTGACATCTTTCAGGTCCCAATCGATTGACACTTTATGCAATCGATTGGCATGGATTATGATCCAATCGATTGACAGTTTCATAATACTATTTTCTTATAACAACTGTTCATTTATTTATTTACTGTTCAGTATTTCCCAGCATGCTTTATTATTGTAATACGGACATGATAATGAGTTAATGCGGCATAGGATCGTAGTAACGACAAGATTAACGGATAATGTTTATGATGTTAAATAACGGAATAGTAGTGAATCCTTTGGAGTTAACGTTCATTTCATTCAGAGTAGTCGGGCCACATTGGGATTGTCATGTATCGGTAATAGAGTTGAACTTAAGTAGGTTTGCTAAGATTCGGGAACCTTGCGTGGGCGGGCTATAGTCGATCATATGTTCTTAAAAGCGGTAGACAGACGAAGGTGTCTATGACTTGCGGTGAACCGGACCATTTGCCCTAAGATAGCCAGATGATCTAATCATATGTTCTTAAAAGCGGTAGACAGACGAAGGTGTCTACGACTGCGGTGGATCGTGATCACTGGTAGACGTCGCAAAGTCATGACATAGAATGATGTACTGTTGTTTAAAGCGTTATATCCCTGACATGCGGTGGACTGTGCATATGTTCTTAAAAGCGGGGGATGGACTAACGTGGTATCCATGACATGCGGTGGACTGTGCATATGTTCTTAAAAGCGGTGGATGAGCAATGGTATATTTATAGAGTTGAACTATTGTCGAGTCTGTTCCCCATCAAGACGTGTTATCGGTCTTAAAATGAGTAAGACGTTAGTAATCGGATAATCGGTTTGATGTAAAGGAGTTACCCTCACTGAACTCTAACTTGGTTTCTGTTTATAACTTGTAATAACTTCAATAGTTGATACCCTGTTAGTATCTAACTCACTCAGCTTTCATTAAGCTGGTGGCGTTTATGTCGCTGGACATTTCTACGTTCCAGCGCACCCTGGTTATGACTATACAGGTGAAGGACCTGCGGGTGAGGACTATGATGCCGGTTGTGATGTCCCTGCTAATAACTACCCTGACGGAAGTCAGACCGAAGAAGACTACTACGCCGAGGACTACCTTTACGCCAACTGAAGACCAGACTAGAATTGTAGTTAATTGTCTTTACTGTTTTAGAACCCTTTTGTAGCCAGGCATATATTGCCTTGACATTTGTACTTCTGCTGTGTTATATTTGATTCGAGACTCTGATGTGTGATAGTTAGTAACTTCTGTTGACTTTATGTTACGTTGTGATCAGAACCTAGATTACATTCTTGTTACACTATTACTTCTTGTTGCTTAGCACTGCGTGGTGTGGACAATCATGTGACTTCACCCGTCGCTGCCTTTGGACCCATAAAGGAAATTTATTTTTCTCTATTTTTGCCGTTCCGGGGCGTGACAACATCTTCTTCAGAGGCGGGAAAAGGATAATGAAAGAACTTAGTATGAAGAGAAAAGTTTGCATGTGTTTGGTATATCATTCTTCATATCTTCACTTTCATAGCAGTACATCTCATGACAAAATTTATATGGGAGTTGCTAAGGTCTTCTGAATCTGGTTACATCTATCTCAGTTGATTTGCCTTTTACACCGATAGCTAGTTTTCTATCCTGCATCAAACTCAACATGAATTCCTCTGTCTTTGCTCTCGCATCTTACAAAAACTCTATTTCCAATTTGTCACTTTTTTCATAAATATACATTTATGAGTCCCTTTTTATTAGTTTTGTTTCAAGTCCTCACTTTATAAATTTATTTTATTTTTCACTCTATTTTCTTTTCCTTTCCATTTTCATAAGTGTTCTCCTTATTATCAAATGTTGGAAAGTGTGTACTAAGAGTTTTCCTAGCAGATTAATCGATGATCCAATGACTTGAGATGGAGAGAAGATGACGTTGTTGTTGAGGCCACAGCACTGTAAGGCTCACTGCTACTTATTAGCTTCACAGCACAACTTTTGATTTTCTTGACATATTTGGTTATCGAGAAACTTTGAATTCTCCTTTCTCATTTGTTTTCACTTGTTTCCTAAAACTTGGGCTTGAACTTGTGTCCCTACATTCCACAAATCGAACAAAGCCTAAAGAATTCGCTTTCCACGAACAAAATTCCAATAGATTATTGTCACGACCCATCCCGATACGGGTAGAAATAGGATACATGGCATGCCACCAAGGCTCATCCAATTTATTTAAAGATTATACCAGCGGAAGAAGAACTTAAAACAATGTTGAGTATTCAAAACATTTGGAAACAACACCCTCTGAGTTGTAAAATCCGTATAAAATTGAAAACGTCATTATAATTTGAATCGAATGAATTTATGTTAAAATGGGTCCCAAAGGTACCCTAAGAACCAATCAAAACATTTAAATAATTTTCAAAAGGGGTAGACAAAGAAACCATGCAGTGGTCATTTCGACCGGTCGAACGACCCCCTTCGACCGATCGAATGACCAGAATTCCTTAATGCAGCAGAATTTTGCTAAGGATCAAACAACTTCCACATTTGTAAACCTCCCAGCTTTCCCATTTTAAATCCAAACTTTCCAAACATATCAAGGTTATAGGAACATACATAAACCTTGTCAAACATTAAAAAGAACCGAAATTGAAACAAGTTAACACTTGTTTGGATCGATTCACAAACCTCTATCCATATTCAATCCAAATCCGAAATTGATAAGTTAAACATTCAAAATGCGAATCCATGAGTTTGAATTCATTACAAATTAACCAAAAAGAGTTTTGAAACATATTACAACCGTACTAATCCATTTCAAAGTTCTAAGTTAAGAACACAGTTCGAACTACCCAAAATTTGTTATTACATACTTGGAATGGAAACAAAAACATAAACGAAAGATGATCCCTGGCATTCCCACGGTCGCACTTTTCATGCTTCTTCTTTCCTTTTTTCATACCTGCAATGGTGTAAATCTCCATTGTTCAGCTATATGCTGAGTGTACAATTCTAAACAAATGCATATGAGGCAATCCATGCTTTGAACATCTAAATCACATAATATAGTCTCTAGGGAGAGAGATACGAATTCATCCAGTATATCAGCAAGTCTTAAATCTTAAACCGCGATGCTAATAGCTAGCCAAAGATCACTCAATCATTGCATCCATCTGCTCTGGTTGGGCCAGTTCCCACACCAAGCAAGTAGTTGTCACTACTATAACTCTCAAACACCAAGAGGCGTACCCCGGCATGAACTTGTATCAAATTCCCCTTTGACCCACATAGTCATTTAGCATTCTCAAATAGTCATACAATCATGCTATTCATACGTATTCTCCGAATTTAACGGGCCTAAATCAACACATGAGTTTTGTCCGAATCACAATTTCATACACAATATCTAAAGCATACAAAATTGTCTATATAACATAAGTTCAGAATTCAGGAGAAGTACTAGGAGACCAAATAAACATCAGATCTTCAATTATATATGATTCCTACAAGTATACATACATTTTCCCCAAAATCTTAAAATTAGCTTTTCAAAAATAATTTGCCAAACGTGGCCTAATAGATATCAAAACGTAGCTAATACTTTGAGGAGCCCGAATATGAAATTTGGAAGAAAATAAATGGCCAGAAGTCCGTCGATTTGTGTCGGCAAGCTCTAATTTCCCAAAATCCCCAAATTTTCCTTTTGATTTTCAATTTAAGAAAAGTTGTGAATGAAAAATATCTTGCCTCCTCTATTTATAGGCAACACTCTCAAAAATTACGTTTACCTCCCCACGATTTTTTAAAACTTCCAATTATTCTCTGAAACATCTTACACGTTTAATTCGTTGCTTCATGAATGAAAACTATAAATTATAAAAGCTTTCATCTAAGTTCCGTTTGTTACCGTAATTACGTTCCGATAACTATTTTCATGAAATTTCTAGATAACCTACCTTTTATGCAACGTATCACGTACATTATCAATAAACCAATCAAAATGATCTTAAACAAGATCAAAACTAACAAAAATTACACTACACAGGTAAAATCACTATTCATATATACCTGATTACGTTAAATAACATTTAATCACATAAATGTCATTTAAGTCATGTCAATGCCTCATCGAGTAATAGATTACCGTGTCTTCACTTGACACCTTCCGTTGACCACCATCAATCACTTTCACAATTATCAAATAACATTAATAATTCTCAAAAATTGATTTTGCATTTTAAAAGGTTTTCATTTTTCGGGATGGGTGTGACAACTCTCCCATCCAAAAAGGATGTTTGTTCCCAAACTTATACCACCTCACCAAATCACAACGACTTCTTAAAGCACTTCCAACGTTATCTCATTACAAACTACACATCTCTATTGAGATATTACAATCTCACGAGGAAAATAAATCCGCAAGCTCTGAAGGAAAATAAATCTTCAGAGCCCCCTTCTCAATCCGATTGAAGATTCAAACCAAATTCTATCAATACCTCGAAGCATCTCGATAAGTAACAACGTCCATACTTGAGTAGAACATATTCAATAGTCAAATCCGACATTAAATCACATCATGATGTCACTACGTCAACTCACATATACTTTCATTGTACTTGTCACATATCCTTGCCGAAATCTAACGGTTTATCACGATACCCAAGACAAAGGAAATGACTCATCTCCCATTCACCCATCTTTCTTTCAACTAAAATTCGTTGACAATACGTCTCAACCAGTTAACAACCATACATGCTTCTTTATCTCGAAGTGAACCACAACTGAGTACTATCATACATATATATATCCCGTTGATAATTCAATACTCAATCAACTGTTTCATATACTATAGATTCAATCCCTTATCCTGTAAATCGTGGAAATACTTGTAGAACGATAACAGGTTTTCAAACGATTATCATTCCTTATCAAATTCCATTTCGGTTTAATCCAATCTCGTATTATACTTCCAATCATACATGCTTCGTAAGACACCATTCAGATTCTCAATTGAATGTTTCACACCATTCTACTCGTTCGAGATTACCTAACATCCTGAATCACCCTCAGTGAGCTCAATACACTTGTCATTTATCTCTCGATTTTTGTACCTGAACTATTGTCGATTAGCATAGAAGATTATACTTTGTACTTTTAATTTAAAACTCTTAGAAAAGTCAAATAAATATTCCTTTTTTTTGTTTTTAAAACAAATTATTTTAAAATTTTGCGTAACGCTTTCATAACATAATTACCCCAATATCCGTCGCAACAAATAACATTATTAACCAAAATTGACCTAGTCAATCATACACGTGTCTCAAAATTCATCACATTGTGTCCCTACGTTCAACACATACCTCATCCCTGTCTACATCCTCTAACCATTCACAGTCTGACCTATTCACATAGTGCATACATACCCTGAGTCAATTGCTTTTCTATTGGAGATTTCAATTGCAATGTAATCCATTCTCATCTCCATCTTTAAGTCTATCAGTCCAGGAAGATCCTCTACCATTTACGTAGTTATACAACTCCATAAGTCGTGGGTGTTTCACTCACCCCTACACAATTCCATACCAATCACAGTCTTGTATATCTCAACTCATATTGAGTTCCTAATAACCTTTACTCTACGTATATACTCTTCATTTAATATCTCAAAGTACTATACCTTGTTCCAATATTCAATGGGTCTTAACAATAGTAGGTTCTGACTCAACTCCAATTTAAACCCTCCAATCCTTTATTTATCATATTCGGATCCCAATCCATTATTCCTGAATAACCTATTGCTTGCAGCATTCATACAATTCCCACGTACAATCTAAGGATATGCCGGTAATTAAATCTTCCCATAAAGTTCTACAGTCTCACTGTGTTCAATAAATTCCATATCAACTTCCAATTCACATACCTCTTGCAACAATACCCCAAGGTTAATTCTCACTCCAGTCACCAATGCCAACTGATTCCTAACTGTCATCTTTCCTGATTGATCAAAGCCTCAAATCATTCATTACCTCAGGCTATTCCAATATTTAAATCGAAATCGAGTTCCCTTTGGAATAATACTCACGACCACTCCTTTAAGGTCATAACTTCCAATTACCAAATTCAGGTACACGACATTTCACCAACTCCTTTAGAATTCCTAAGTTCACAACCTGCTCTCGTAGAACTCATTCGTTCGACAAACACCATTGCGCCCCCAAGCACTAAGCATACCATATCATTTCACGATATCCGATTCCCAAAGTCTACTTGATACCTTATCCCAAGTAATTAAGACCACTTTTCTTACTCAAACAAAAGTTATTTTAAAATATTTTAAACACTTTAAAATTTTCTTGGGATGAAGTCCGGCATTCTCAAAATTCTCCAACCTCGTTGGAATCCAGGACAACGGAGATAGCATTCCATTGCATCCACCATTGTCCTCTAACCGTTTTACATTCCTACCATCATATCCGACAATGTACAAAATGTACTACCAAGTCTTCATCCCACTCTTATCGTTCCTGTTCACTTTTTCATCAAAATTCATCTTCCCAATTTACATTTTCATCTCTCTAACTTGACTTACCCAAAGTCTCTTTACTCTATCCATTTCCACAACTGCTCTTGTTCAGTATTGTAATAATTATCATATTCCCAACTTCCCGTTAACCACTACTCGCTTCAAACATTCAACGATGTTTTAAAAGCATTAAAAGATTTTTATTTTATTTGAAATACATTAATTAGCAAGGAAAATATGGATTAGACACCTTAAAAGATTGCCAAACGTGGCCTAATAGATATCAAAACGTAGCTAATACCTCGAGGAGTCCGAATATGAAATTTAGAAGAAAATTAACGGCCAGAAGTCCGTCGATTTGTGTCGGCAAGCTCTAAGTTCCCAAATCCCCAAATTTCCCTTTTGATTTTAAATTTAAGAAACGTTGTGATTGAAAAATATCTTGCCTTCTCTATTTATAGGCAACACTCTCGAAAATTACATTTATCTCCCCACGATTTCTCAAAACTTCCAATTATTCTCTAAAACATCTTATACGTCTAATTCATTGCTTCACGAGTGAAAACTATAAATTATAAAAGCTTTCGTCTAAGTTTCGTTTGTCGCCGTAATTACGTTCCGAAAACTATTTTCATGAAATTTCTAAATAACCTACCTTTTATGCAACGTATCACATACCATAGGTTCTGACTTACCCAAAGTCTCTTTACTCTATCCATCTTAAACAAGATCAAAACTAAAAAAAAATTTACACTACACAGGTAAAATCACTATTCACATATACCAGATTACGTCAAATAACATTTAATCACATAAATATCATTTAATTCATGTTAATGCCTCATCGAGTGATAGATTGTTGTGTCCTCACTTGACACCTTCCGTTGACCACCATCAACCACTTTCAGAATTATCAAATGACATTGATAATTCTCAAAAACTGATTTTGCATTTTAAAACTTTTTCATTTTCCGGGACGCGTGTGACAATTATGCACAAGTTCATAATATGTTATTTCTTTGTAGATGTTTTCGAGATGAAACACGCACAGCTGCCCCCATGCAAAGCACACATCACAGCATGCGCACAACATAGCATAACGCAATTGCACGCGCACAGCACATGTGTAGTGTGCACGGCAGCCCACGTGTACGGCATGCGCACAGCATACGTGCAATGCACACACGCATGGAATGCACATACGTGTACACAACCCATGTGCAAAGCACACAACACATGTGGAGAGCAGCACAACACGCACATAGCATACGTGCACAGCTGCCCACGTGCAAAGCATACATCACAGCCTGTGTACAACACAGCACGTCACATCACAACACACGTGCATGGTAGCCCACGTGCCCAGCACGGGCACAGCACATGTGCAATGCACACACGCACGATAACGCACAACACATGCACAGGCAGCACACGTCCACACGTACTCGTTGATTTTAAACTTAAAAGTCTTATTTTGTATCTATCTATGTATACCCAAGTTGTTTCAAAACAGAAAGCTATGGCTCTTCTTTAAAGGATAAAACCTTAAGTTTTGTGCTGCCCTATTTGCAACTAGAATGGGATACACACTAAGCATGTACTTACCTCACTATAATCTTTTCCATGCATAATCTACTTGTTTAGTATATACTAATGTATGAATTATGATCTTAATATAGAGTGGCCTACTAAGTTATGCTTGGTATATACTAATTTATGATCTTAGTCTAATTGTTTTTCCTCCAAATGACAACATGTGTTTTCCACATCTTGAAGTTTAGAAGGCATGATTGTGTAATTCAATAGATATTCCAAAGGCAAATGTGATTAATTCAAATTGCTTCACATGCGAGTTCAAGACGTCAAGAAGCCCAGCAACTTTATCGTAGCCAAAGAGGTTCATTTCTTTTTTCCTTTTAAACTTTTGTATGTCTTTGTGCATTATTTGTCCCCTCTTCCACCTTGATGTGTGCTATTTAACCTCCAATTTCATCGTAAGAATTAGTATATACAGCACACCTAAATTATTTTGTTAAAATTTATTTTAGTCTGCTACCTATGGTCCTTTGACTTAGACCAAGTGTACTAAATAAAAATTTTTCATAAAGTGATTATAACGACACTAACAACTGAACTGTCAAGAGGAGTTTTTTAATAGGAACATCAAAATCCATTTCTTGTATTAGGTACTCTTTGTGTTTGGAAATCGAAACTTATGCTTATCAAAGAGCAGCAATACATCTCAAAATTTAATTTGCTCATTAATTTTGATACTTACCAACTTGATTGAAAGTAGTAATAATGAAATTCAAAATATGCAAGGATTTTCAAATTTTGATCCACAGATCCAAAACATACAATATCAAATGAACTTGGGGGTACGGTGAGCACAATGGAGGCATAGTAGTAATTGTACTCATTCAATTCTAGAGGAAATAGTCTCTAGGCATTATCCACCTGTCATGGTTCTAAGTGAACCTTCAAATCCTGAATTAGTTAGCCATTTTTTAGTTCTATCTTTGGAACATTGGTGGCAGTATCCATGTATACTCAGGTTTGATCGTTCATTACTTTATAAGCAAGAAAGCAATACTAGCTTCGTATTATCACAAATTTTGTAGTTTTTAATGCTTTCGATATCAGCTTGATTTGGATATATACATACTGAGAGATGTCTTGGTTTAGTTATTATTTTCATGTCATTGAAAGATTTTGTTTACTTTTATCTATGCAGGATATAATATGAGAAGTTGGAATTGCAGAATCATAGGTGACAACCGTGGGTTTAATTTGCTACATCAAAGGGATGGAGTAGTAGTCAGAGGGCAGGAGTGTGAAGAACATGCTTGTATAATGTATATACATTCATGTTTTATTTTTAGGATTCATAGAGAATATTGTGAAGTAGATGTTTGTAATTTATATACATTGATGTTTTATTTTTAGGATTCATAAAGAATATTCCAAATAATATAGTAGATTATTCACGATTCTACTTTCTATGATTATTATAAATTATATTTGTTGTTTTGTTATAGATTGAGCTTTATGTGTTTTTTAGAGATTAATTATGCTTTGTTGTGTTGAATATAGAATAATCTTGTTATTTTTTGTGTTTGATATAGGTTAATATGCTTGTTAATTAGGTGCAAAAAAAATTTGGGAAGCACATAAACAAATTAATTTTTTCAAATTTACACACATTTCTAACTGATATATTCGTTAGTAAATCCGTTAGTATATTTTTTGTTTTTTTTGGAAATTATTAACTGATATATCTGTTAGCAATAGTTGACAAACCGTTAGTATTCAATATAAATCGTTTAAAATTAGTTTAAAAAAACAATTAGTAATATTACTAACACCAATTTACTAACGGATATATCCGTTAGTAATACTTTTTCCAGCAGATATATCCGTTAGCAATGAGGCCATATGGTGTAGTGTATATAATGTACCCATGACACTCAATACGTATACGATTGTCGTTGGCCAGTTAATGAGTCACAAAACATGTTGTGTTATGGAAGAGTCTT
The DNA here is from genome assembly GCA_033977485.1 of Hydrangea macrophylla. Taxonomy (NCBI): domain Eukaryota; kingdom Viridiplantae; phylum Streptophyta; class Magnoliopsida; order Cornales; family Hydrangeaceae; genus Hydrangea; species Hydrangea macrophylla. The sequence continues at coordinate 98,582,565 of CM066990.1, read as the reverse complement.
CCCTGCCTACTAATGTCAATCCGACTAACTCGGCCACTTTCATAGACATGCCCCATGCCCCATAGGACGGTATTTGTCTCTTTGTCCCAGGATGGTATACTAAATTAGAGTTATCAAGCGTATTCTTCAAGACATAGTCTCAGGTCATAAGGTAACTGGTGTAGAATCCCCGTTATAGGGAAACTACGTGGCTCACACAGCAATGAAATAGGGATTAATCCATTGCTCCACAAACGATTGCAAAATAGCACAGTTCCATATAAATGGGCATGTCACTTTGTGGTAAAAGTAACGCCATATGAATTTTAGTCTAGACATTACATAAATGTCTGACCTGACATTTCCAGCACAGTCGCTCCAACCGACGTCTGTTTGAAAACTCATATTCGGCTATAAACAGGCTACATAGAGTTGTGGGTGCTTTCTATGTTCAATCATGTACCAAACTTTAGGTCTCATCTTAACTTTAAGTTAAGGCGACATATAAGTATAATAAGGTTTATATCTAGCTCGTGTTCTTATACCGCATAGATATAAATGTTCTAACCCGCTTTCCTAGCACTATGGACACACATGTCTTAGCAAGCTATTCAAGCACTATGAACATAAATGTCTCATCTTGCTCGCCATCTAAGCGCTATGGACACACATGTCCAATTTCGCTATCTTGGCGCCAAGGTGAATCACCCATGTGAGCAAGTCGATTCAAGCCTAGTGACATTACAGAAATGTGCATCCAAACCATTCATATAACAAATATATATATATATATATATGGAAACGAACTATCATTACTTAAGATAATAATAATACTAATAATTATGTCAAGTACCAAAATGTCTAAGCACATCAAATCCTACAATGAACGCATCTTTGGCAATAGGCTCGGTCAAAAGGTCAGCCACCATGCTACCACAGGAGATGTGCTTCTAGACAACTTCCCTTTGCGCAACATCATCTCAAAATTGACAAAATCGAATGTCTACGTGGATTACCCAATAGCTCCTGAGATCTTTTGTATATGCTAAAGCTTATGTGCTATCACTATAGAGCAGCACAACTACATCACCACGAGTAAAAATCCTAGCCACTGCAAAAAATCCTCTATCAAAAACAGCTTCTCAAACAGCTGCAGAGCACACAATATATGCTTCCATTGCAGACAGCATAAGGCAAGGTCCATATCATGCGAACATATCACAAAATTCTCTTCACTACTCTCTAGTGACAGGACCAGGGTTGTTACAACAACGACTAATTAGACCAATTACATAGCTGACATCTGACCGTGTAGAAAACATAGTATACTTCAGATTCTCTATTACGGATGCATATGGCAAAGTGGACATTTATTTCCTTTTCTCATCATTCTTAAGACATTGATCTAAGGTCAATGAGAGTCTCTATAAAACAGAGGTGTCTATGGGTTTTCAGTTTTTCATGTGAAAACGTTCAAGAACCTTCCTTATGTAGGTCTTTTGAGATAAACAGAGAAGCTTTTGAGAACAAACGATCTTTCACAATCTAAACTCCCAACACATAGTTTGCATTACCCATGTCCTTATTCTAAAAAATAAGACTACCACTATCCAGTGGCGATAATAGAACTCATCTCATTCCTAGCTAGAAGGATGTAGTCAACATACAAAGAGTTAGAACACTTTTCTTGGACCGTTTATTATACACTATGTATCACTGCCTAGACGATTTCTAGCTTGAGATATTAAATGGAACATTGAGACAAGATACTTTTACATTCATTCCCTTTGGTCACAAAACCAATGGGTTGATCCCTATTGATCTCGTCGTCTTGTTCTCCATTGAGAAAAATAGTTTAAACATCCAATTGAAAAAGTTTTAAAACTTAAACGTACGACAATTGCTAGGATAGGGCGAATGGAGTCAGATCTCACCCAAAGGGAGAACGTGTTTTCATGGTCTATACCCCTCTGGGTATAACCTTTCACTATAAGGTGTGCCTTATATTTATCAATTGAACCATTTTCCTTGTGTTAGATTTTGAGAACACACTTGTCTCCAATAGTCTTACTCCTAGGCAGAATATCAACTAACTCCCAGACCTTATTCTCATCCATAGAGTTGATCTCACCTTGCACAACAACTATTCACTCAGGTTTGTAAGCAGAAGAAGAAAGCGCTTCAACAAAAAAAGTAGGCTCATCCTTATCCACATGTGCACACATTTGTACCCTTGAAAATGTCTCCCTTAATCTCAAAACGGTGATAGGGAACTTTTTCTTCATCTCCTATGATGTGCTACCTGAGAATCTTGAGTGCCTAGTGGTGCACTCCCACTATCTGGTACACTTCGGCCACTAGCGTCTAGCGGTGTACTCCCACTCGGTTGGAGACTAGTACCATTTTCAGCGATTACTGGATGTGGAATCTCAATCTCCCCACCCTCGCCTAAAGATGGTATACTGTCTTCAACATCCTCCAATTCATAGAGGTCAAGGTCTCTCTTGGTATCACCAATCATGGGGAAGTCATTCTTAACATCATGTGACATCATTTCTGTCATTTGTACACCCCAGATGTTCATTATATATAACATAGCCTTTCAAGTTATTAGAATACCTTATAAAGATATGCTTTCTAGCTCTCAGGCATAGTTTCTTGCACTTATGCAAGGTATATTGAACATAACCTCCTGAGCCCCATAGGTGCAAATGCTCCAATACAAGCTTTTCACCTTTCCATAGCTCATAAAGGAGGGTAGAAGGAATTGACTAAGAAGGCACTTAAGCATGTAAGCAGCAATTAAGAGTACAACCCTCCCAAAACAACATTGGAAAGTTGACTTGCGCCATCATAGTCCTAGACATATCTAGGAGTGTCATATTCCTTCAATATGCAATACCATATTATTGCAGAGTTCCTGGAATAGGAAGTTTAATGGGCTTCCCATTTTCCTCACACAAGTACTTATCCGTAGAAGAAAATTAAGAGGCATCATGACGTGCCTAACATCTATAGGTCCACAGATATCTGAGTACTGAACTAGCTCTAATACATGAATAGCTCTAACAGCCTTACTAAAACGCTTCTGGCATGCTTTTCCAACTAAGCAAGACTTCACACATAGGTAGGTCAACTTTAGCAAGTGGCCCCAAAAGGCCTTCTCGAGCTAATCGGGTCATCCTATCATATCCTATGTGTCCAAGTCCAGCATGCCATGTCTTAGAATCAATGAATAACAACATATGCCCAACGATAATACCCATGAACTGTTGCTCTTTAGTGCTTCCATGTATGGTCTTGTGCTTTGAACGGGTTGTGAGAATGCCTACTAGAGATACCCCTTTGTATCCACGCACTAAATCCCAAGCCCTAGTGTGATTTGGCCAGAGAGAGAAAGTAACCGAAGATAGAGAGGGAGAGGGCAAAAGGGGCAGCTCTTGTTGTGTGTAAAGAGTTATGTTTGTATGTATTATCACATATATATATACAGACACACACATATACATGCCCTAGGACTCCAAGTTATAATCCACATAGGATTTCTTGGACCTTAAGCAAAACCCGTTGGACCTGATCCATAGATTATGTGGATGACCCATAACTTACAAAAAGAATCAATACTGTCTAGTGTTACAACTTTGATTTACTTATGTCATTAGGATGGTTCATGAACTAACAGTCAGTAGCTAATAGCTAATGGATTTTTGTTATGAACTTATAACTTTTTGTGACTGAAAATCTACGTACATTTGATATTTCAATAGAAAATAGAAGGAAATTCTTTAGGCATTGTACAGTACAAACCCGCAATACAAAAACTAAAAAGTTTGTTCTACACCCAAATCCATTCACTAGACTTGGATTTTAGAAAGCATGGACTTGGATACAAAAACCTCCATACTCAAAAGGAAAATAACCAATTTTACTGTGAGGCACATTAAAAACCAAAACAATCGTAATGAACGTATATAAAGTAATGCCTTGGAATATGCTATAAAATTCATAATTATAAATTATGACGACAACATATAATCCAAAATCTTATGGGGTGTTACTGTAATTTTTAGAACTTTAGCGGCTAAGTATGAGGTTATGTGCCCAAAATATTAATAGACAAAATTTTGGGGAGCCAAAAGTATTTAGTTTAAATGGTTTTGATTAAACTATAAATGTTTAAAACACTTTTGATCCAACTAAAATTTGAAGAGCTTTCATAGTCATATTTGTAAATATGACCAAGTTAAGTTGGCATCAACTTCTTTAAAAATCAAAACTCAAACTTCTCTGTCACGCCTCTTTTAGCCAATTAAACATATATATATATATATATATACTAGTTTATGAAGCCCGTGCGATGCACGGGACATATGATTGTACTGGATGTATCTATTAATTGTCACTTATGACTTATGAGATACATTGTCTTACAATCTTAATAGTATAATCTATGATCAAACAAAATTTTTGAATATAATAAACGCGGCTCGAAAAAACTACCAAATTAGTAGTAACATAAAAATGCAAGAGTAATGCTATGTTTTCCAATTTTTTTTTCCAAAAGTATTTCCCAACACATGTGGCACTGTACCTAGTTAATTTTCATTGGTTGATGTTGAAGAGGTCTTACTATTAATCAAGATGGTCCCAGTGCCACATGTGTTCGAAACACTTTTTGAGAAAAAAATTTGAGAAGCATAGCATTACTGAAAATGTAATATGTAAGAGTACATATGTTCGAGACAACTGATCAACTCAACTCTAATTGAGGGATAACTAAGGTCTCGCATGGTAACATTGTGGTTTTAGTTTTTACTTTTTATTTTCATTTTTTCCTATTGGGAGAGAGGGGCAGAACGTAAAAACACAAGAGCAAAGAGGTATAATTGTAAAACATCTAAAAATTCATGGGGCAAAGTCGGTAGTCCATAAAATTCGGGATTAACATAAAAATGCAAGAGTAATGCTATGTTTTCCAAATTTTTTTTTCCCAAAAGTGTTTCCCAACACATGTGGCAGTGTACCCAGTTAATTTTGATTGGTTGATGTTGAAGTGGTCTTACTATTAATCAAAATGGGCACTGGGACTATTAATTGTCACTTATGACTTATGAGATACATTGTCTTACAATCTTAATAGTATAATCTATGATCAAACAAAATTTTCGAATATAATAAACGCGGCTCGAAAAAACTACCAAATTAGTAGTAACATAAAAATGCAAGAGTAATGCTATGTTTTTCAAAAATTTTTTCCCAAAAGTATTTTCCAACACATGTGGCAGTGTACCCAGTTAATTTTCATTCATTGATGTTGAAGTGGTCTTATAATTAATCAAGATGGTCCCAGTGCCACATGTGTTCGAAACACTTTTTGAGAAAAAAATTCGGGAAGCATAGCATTACTGAAAATGCAATATGTAAGAGTCCATATGTTCGAGGCAACTGATCAATTCAACTCTAATTGAGGGATAACTAAGGTCTCGCATGGTAACCTTGTGGTTTTTAGTTTTCACTTTTTATTTTCATTTTTTTTATTGGGAGAGAGGGGCAGAACGTAAAAACACAAGAGCAAAGAGGTATAATTGTAAAACATCTAAAAATTCATGGGGGCTAAGTTGGTAGTCCATAAAATTCGAGACTAACATAAAAATGTATGAGTAATGCTATGTTTTCCAATTTTTTTTTCCAAAGTATTTCCCAACACATGTGGCAGTGTACCCAGTTAATTTTGATTGGTTGATGTTGAAGTGGTCTTACTATTAATCAAGATGGTCACAGTGCCTCATGTGTTCGAAATACTTTTTGAGAAAAAAATTTGGGAGCATATTATTACTGAAAATGCAATATGTAAGAGTCCATAAAAGAGTCCAGGGGTATATTTGGAACTTCATAAAATTCATGGGGGCAAAGTCATATATATAAGAGGGCAATTTGGGCAATAGAAAAAATTCGTGATTGTAAAATAGCAGGGGTATATTTGGAACTTCATAAAATTCATGAATGTAATATGTAAGAGTCCATAAAAGAGTCCAGGGGTATATTTGGAACTTCATAAAATTCATGGGGGCAAAATCATATATATAAGAGGGGGGTATAATTGTAAAACATCTGATAATACCAGGGGTATATTTGGAACTTCAAAAAATTCATGGGGGCAAAGTCATATATATACGAGGGCAATTTGGGCAATAGGAAAAATTCATGATTGTAAAATAGTAGGGGTATATTTGGAACTTCATAAAATTCATGAGGGCAAAGTCATATATATAAGAGGGGGGTGTAATTGTAAAACATCTGATAATACCAGGGGTATATTCGGAATTTCATACAATTCATGGGGGCAAAGTCATATATATAAGAGAGCAATTTGGGCAATTGGAAAAATTCGAGCACCTTCGAAAATCGGGGGAACTTCATAAAATTCATGGGGGCAAAGTTATATATATAAGAGGGGGGTATAATTGTAAAACATCTGATAATATCAGGGGTATATTTGGAACTTCAAAAAATTCATGGGGGCAAAGTCATATATATACGAGGGCAATTTGGGCAATAGGAAAAATTCGTGATTGTAAAATAGCAGGGGTATATTTGGAACTTCATAAAATTCATGAGGGCAAAGTCATATATATAAGAGGGGGGGTGTAATTGTAAAACATTTGATAATACCAGGGGTATATTCGGAATTTCATACAATTCATTGGAGCAAAGTCATATATATAAGAGGACAATTTGGGCAATTGGAAAAATTCGAGCACCTTCGAAAATCGGGTCAAAATAAGCTTTGTGTTTTTATTAGATAGTAGATATATATCGGGCCAAGTTTTAGAGTGAATAGGGTAAAGTGAACATACACAATGAATATTTTTTTTTGCTTGAAAAAACCAGCGGACTACCTCGCTGACCCGCGAGATTTATATATATTTCGATTAAATATATATATATATATATACATAATTACAAAGATTCTCTAAAGAGGACCACCTCTCTTTATTAAAGAGAGGACCTCTGTTTTGGCCGTTGGATTGTGTTTAAAAACTGTGAAATGACAAAACTGCCATTAATGAAAACACGATCCGACGGCCAAAATAGAGGTCCTCTCTTTAATAAAGAAAGGGCGCCCTCTATATAGCCTGACTGTATATACACACACATATATATATATATATATATATGCACACAAGGATCCAGTAAATCAATAAAGTAATTGAAAATATGACTAAGGGTGCGTTTGATAAAACTGAAAATTAAGTACTAAAAATTTAGTGATGAATTTAAGTACTGAACATTTTAATTGATTTGTATTTGTAATACTGGATACAGTGTTTCAAGAACTAAAATAGACTACATTCAGTGATCATTTTCAGTAGAAAATTTTCACTTAACGTTTTCAGTGGATTTTATGTTACTTTTTCAATTGAGTGACGCATTATCAAACGCACTGAAAAAAATGAAGTACTGAAAATTATCATTTTTAACACTTAATTGGATTATCAAACACACCCTAAATTAACTCAATGTCTACTATATTATGAAAGAACACTATTTGGGCTACTCAATAAAGTAATTGAAAATATGACTAAGTTAACTTAATGTCTACTATATTACGAAAGAACACTATTTGGGCTACACTATTTGGGCTACACTCTTGGACCTTAATCAAAATCCGTTGGACCCGATCAGTAAATTATGTGGATGACCTATAACTCACAAAAATACTAACATAATTCAATGTGAAAAATTAAATTAATATTTATAATATAGTTTGAATTAAAACTACGTTGGTTGACCTTCACCTTTCAAAAAGTATAACATTTTTGTTCGTATTATCCGTCCACATATAGTACGAGACCACATGGTCATTATAGGGGCAGAAAATTCCCACGTCGATCCATTGTGTCATCAACCAACTTTAAGAGGCATTTTAAGTTTGTGCCATGGAAAATGGGCAAAGACAGAGATTCAGAAAGTTACAAAAAAAGTTTCCAAGTTGAAGTTATAATTAACATTGAGAAGTATTTTTATTTATCGACGAAAAGAATCAATACTGTCTAGTTGTGTTACAACTTTGATTTACTTAATGTCATTAGGATGGTTTAAGAACTAACAGTCAGTAGCTAATAGCTAATGGATTTTTGTGATGAACTTATAACTTTTTGTGACTGAAAATCCACGTACATTTGATATTTCAATAGAAAATAGAAGGAAATTCTTTAGGCATTGTGCAATACAAACCCGCAATACAAAAACTAAAAAGTTTGTTCTACACTCAAATCCATTCACTAGACTTGAATTTTAGAAAGCATGGACTTGGATACAGAAACCTCCATGCTCAAGAGGAAAATAACCAATTTTCCTGTGTGGCATATTTAAAACCAAAACAATCGTAATGAACATATATAAAACAATGCCTTGGAATATGCTATAAAACCCATAATTATAAATTATGAGGACAACAACATATGATCCAAAATCTTATGGGGTGTTACTGTAATTTTCAGAACTTTAGCGGCTAAGGATGAGGTTATGTGCCCAAAATATTAATAGACAAAATTTTGGGAAGCCAAAAGTATTTAGTTTAAATGGTTTTGATTAAACTATAAATTTTTTAAACACTTTTGATCCAACTGAAATTTGAAGAGCTTTCATAGTCATATTTGTAAATATAACCAAGTTAAGTTGGCATCAATTTCTTTAAAAATCAAAACTCAAACTTCTCTGTCATGCCTCTTTTAGCCAAAACCTATATATATATATATATATCCGGCCAGGCTTTAGAGTGAACACACCCAATGAATTTTTTTTGCCTGAAAAACCAATGAGCTGTTACGCTGACCCGCGAGTTTTATATATATTTCGATTAAAGATATATAAAATTAATTGAAATATATGGAACTGATGATAATAATCAACTAATTCTGGTCAAACATAGCTAGGTAATATATATATATATATTTAATCGAAATATATGTATATATGTATGTGTACATATCTCTACACACACACACAAGGATCCGGTAAATCAATAAGCCATTTTCTTTAACAAACTAAATCGTACATGATCTCCTAATATGTGGGGGCTAGGCGACCATTTAAAGATGGAGCCCCTGACCAAGGTTGATTGAGCTCGTAACTCCACAAGGGTTTGGGGGCTGCGCCCCTGAGGTAAAAATTATTTCGGCTATTTATACTTATTTGCAGATAGGATTTTCTGTTTTCTATGATTTTTTTTTTACTATTTTGAGAGTCAGAGATTTAGAGCTTGTAATCTTTATTGCATGTAGTGTATTGTGATTGTATTCTCGTGATTCCGCATGGGTTCATATTGTCACTCTTTTTTTCAACATCAAGTTGGGTGGACCTCTTACCATATTAATTCTAAAGTTCGGATTGATGTAACACAATTTTGGTTAGGCTAAATTGGAAAGTGAGGAACATAAGTGTTGGCTCGTGAAGTGAGAAAAGCTTGTTTGGCACCAAGTAGGGTCTAATCTTTGCCCTCCCTTTTGCATGGGCTAAGTGGTCGACCCTTATCCCTTCCCTTGTAATTTGAGAAAAAAAAAAGTGTTGAACTGTTTACAATACATTACATTTTCTCAATCCCTATGTGGGCTCGAATACAATCACACCAACATATTATATATGATCAATATTTTTTGGAGCCCTCCGTAAAAGAAAAAATGGACAAAATTTGGGGGCTAGCCTGCCTGCCTTGCCTACCCCATGGCCGACTCTCTAACTCACACTTTTTCTCTAATTGGGTAGTAAAGGAAAATTGTGAGAAAAAAAAGAAAATAAAATAAAATAAAATTAAGTGAAAAATATAACTTGATTAAGTAGATGGATATGCTCTGGTGGAGTTGATTAAGTGAATGTGTTCGGTCCTTGAAAGGACTGCATGTAGAGTTTTTAAGCTTTTCTGTTAGTTTTTGCTCTGTTTTGGATTTTTAAGTGCATGGCTTTCTCTGTTTTAGAGTATGGATTTTCTGTCGTGGCCGATTTTGAGTCATGTTAGCTTTTGTTTAGTTTTGTTTAAGCTGTTAAAATATTGGCCAACAACTTAAATCAAGCTTTATAGCTTATATCTTTCTTCTTTTAATTAATATACTTTAATGTCTTATCCAAGAAAAGAATATGGATTATAGTGCGATGGCTCGATGTTCGTTGCTAAATAAATAAGTATTAGGCAATCCGCAATTCAATGGCAACCATCCAAAAAAAAAAAAGTAAGAACGATATCGATCAATTGCATGTAAGATTGAAAACAAATGAAAATAATACTAACCTAAGTATACAACATTTTTCTTCTTAGGAAATTATTCCACTGTGAGAATGTATGATTAAGGTCTCGTACCTTGTATTTTCAACCCTCCGAATGTTTTGTTACAAATAGTTATTGAACATTATGATAACTGATGTCGTTAAAGTCTCCTTTTTCTTTGTCCATATATAGTTTAGATTTTAGATTTCGTCTAGTGGTTAATATGTCGCTTTTCATATGATCAGAAGAAATCTCCAAATTTGTAAGTTTATTCCTTATTAGAGTTGACAAGATTTACTCCGATGAGGTCTCAATATCTATGGAATCATGAGCATGTTATTAGTACAATGTCAAAGATCATATTAAATAGGAGAGTTAAAATATTGGTGAACATACGAATATGAATCATGCATAAAATTGCACATAAACTTTGATGTAGTGACCAAAACGTACTATTGAGCATTAAATATGGGGTAAATTATCTTTTGTCGTTTGCCTCTATGGCACTTTGTCCCCCTGTAGTTCGAAATGTAGCACATAACACCCCTGTGGTTTGCCTCTGTGGCACTTTACCCCCCTGTAGTTTGGAATGTAACACATAACCCCCTCACCCCCCCCCCCCCCCCCCCCCCCCCCCCCCCCCCCCGTAGTTTTCCTTTGTGGCACTTTACCCCCTATAACCAAAACAAATTGCTTAAATGATCAACAATTACAGGGGGTAAAGTGCCACAAAGGAAAATCACAGGGGGGGTTATATATTACATTCCAAACTACAGGGGGTAAAGTGCCACAGAGGCAAACCACAGGGGGGTTATGTGCTATATTTCAAACTACAGGGGGGCAAAGTGCCATAGAGGCAAACAACAGGGGGCAAAAGGTAATTTACCCTTAAATATATCTCATCCTACATTCCTCTATTGCTATATATAGAGATCAATGTCTTAAGAGCTTATGAAAAATTAAGAGAGAGATGGCTAATGATGATGAGGGTTATACTGAGCTACTTAAAGCTCAAGCTCACATATGGGACCAAACATTCAATTTCATAAACTCTGCATCACTAAAATGTGCAGTTCAACTAGGCATACCAGATGTAATTCACAGCCATGGCAAGCCCATGACTCTTTCCGAATTAGTCGCGGCCCTCCCTATAAACCCATCAAAATCTCATTGTATCTATCGCCTCATGCGTGTCCTAATTCACTCTCGCTTCTTCATCCTTCAAAAATTAGGGGAAGAGGAGCAAGAAGAAGGGTATTCTCTCACACCCGCCTCTCGTCTTCTCTTAAAAGATGAGCCCTTGAATGCTAGAGCTTTCTTGCTACTTGAGCTTGATCCTATTCTCACAAAGCCATGGCATTTCTTGAGCAATTGGTTCCAAAATAATGATGTTACTGCGTTTGAAACAGCTCATGGAAAGACATTTTGGGATTTCAATGCTTCTGAACCAAGGCTTGGGAGTTTCTTTAATGAAGCCATGGCGAGTGACTCTAGGCTGATCACTAATGTGCTTATACATGACTGTAAGCAGGTTTTTGAGGGCTTGACGACATTGGTGGATGTTGGAGGTGGAACCGGGACTGTGGCTCGGGCCATAGCTAAGACATTCCCTGACTTGAAGTGCACTGTGTTTGATCTCCCACATGTGGTTGCTGACTTGCAGGGAAGTGAAAACTTGGACTTTGTTGGAGGAGATATGTTTGAGACAATCCCAAATGCAAATGCAATCTTCCTAAAGGTACAACACTAGACTTCATTTATCTTGTTGGCTTATACTATTGTGAAGTGTGTGTGTGTGTGTGTGTATGTGTGTGTGTTGGTTTTTCAGCAAGGTAGTTCACTACATGGTAAGTCCCAATTCAACTACCTTGAGGCTCAGTTCAGGCACAATAGTTTTTCTCCTGCTTAAAAGACTTGGGGATTGTTTGAGAATGTATAACAAACAACCGAGTCCTACTATTCATACTTTCATTTTCTATTTGGTTCTTATGAAAACCAGCATCATCTTGGTTTGACTAAGTACGTGTTTATAAGAGATATTAGAGTGGAAAGAGACTCATGTGCAATAAAAGGACATTTACTAAAGACTTGAATATGTAGAATCAGTTCACTTATGTCCCATATGACAGGTTATAAGGCTTGCCAAACAAATCCTTAGAAATTTTGTGTATGTGTGAGTGATATATATGTATATATATATATATATAGAGAGAGAGAGAGAGAGAGAGAGAGAGAGAGAGAGAGAGAGAGAGAGAGAGTGGACATTTAAGGATTATAATCTTCTCCCTACAATCACAATATTTTCATTTCCTGAGTGAAAATGTTAACCTTTACATAGTCTTTTTGATTTCCCTAGTTGAATATGCTATCCAAATAACTATGTGGTGGACTACCATGGGCAACATGAAAAAGAACCCGACTTCTGTACAGTTATTACTGTACAGTTGCAACTGTGCCACACACAGTTGCTACAGTAAAACTGGACAGTTTTAAAAAACTGAAACAGTTTTTTAAACCTGCCTAGTTTTACTATAGCAACTGTGTGTGGCACAGCTGCAACTGTACAGAAGTTACTTCCCATAAAAAAAAATCATTTATATGAGTGCTTGTGTCTCATTTAATGAAAACCAAACATATATATAACGCATTTATCATATTTTTTTTTATTGTGATTGAAAACGACAAAAGTGGATTTTGCACGATTGGAGTGATGACGAGTGTGTAAAGATACTGAAGAAGTGCAAAGAAGCGATTCCAAGCAAGGATGAGGGCGGAAAGGTAATCATCATTGACATGAATATGGAGAACCAGAAAGAAGATGATGAGTCAGTTGAAGCACAGCTCTTCTTTGACATGTTGATGATGGTTGTACTTACAGGGAAGGAGAGGACTGAGAAAGAATGGGCAAAGCTCTTCACTGCTGCTGGATATAGTAACTATAAAATTACTCCAATGCTTGGTTTGAGGTCTCTCATTGAGGTTTATCCTTGATAGGTCTTGGAAATCTACATGTGTCCAACTGTCCAATTCATGTGTCTATTATGCTCACCAAATAGTGTGTGTGTATGTGTGTGTGTGTGTGTGTTATGTTTTGGACTATAGGTTGTGGTGAAGAACTCATTTGAGAGTCATCATGTTTGTAATAAACATTAAGCTTATCAGCTTTCTTAATAATAAATGTTTGCTTGGCATATGGATTTTCCTTAATACTAAGTGGCCCTGTTTCGAATCACTTCTCAAACGTACTTTTTTCACACAAAAGTGTTCCTGGTACCTAAAATGCATTTATTAGCATGTTCGGATATAATTTAAGAAGCACTTTAACAATTTGAGTTTTAATGTTTTTTTCTTAATTCCTATAGTATTTTTGTAATTATGAGTACTGCTTCTACCTAGACGCGAAGTCATGTATATGTGGTATAGCTGCAATGGTTCTAAAGAGTATGTAGTTGGTTTGTATGCCTAAATTGGAACCTCTTAATTTCTAGTGTCAATTAAAACATAAAAGTAGAAAAGCACTAAAGAAGTAATTTTCCTTGTCATTTTTTGTCACTCCCGTCCCGGAAAAATCTAAATGTTTTAAAATGCAAAATCAGTTTTTGAGAATTATTAATATTATTTGATAATTGTGAAAGTGGTTGACTGTGGTCAACGGAAGGTGTCAAGTGAGGACACAGCAATCTAACACTTGATGAGACATTGACATGACTTAAATGACATTTATGTGATTAAATGTTATTTGACGTAATCTGATATATGTGAATAGTGATTTTACATGTGTAGTGTAATTTCTGATAGTTTTGTTCTTGTTTAAGATCATTTTGATTGATTTATTGATAACGTAACTGATACGTTACATAAAAGGTAGGTTATCTAGAAATTTCACGAAAATAGATTTTGGAACATAATTATGGTGACAAATGGAACTTAGACGAAAACTTTTATAATTTATAGTTTTCACTCGTATAGGAATGAATTAGACGTGTAAGACGTTTCGGGGAATAATTAAAAGTTTTGGAAACTCGAGGGGAAGTAAATGTAATTTTCGAGATTCGTGTCTATATATAGTAAGTTCAAGATATTTTTCATTTCAAAAATATCTCAAAACCTTGGGGAGCTTAAGGTATTTTGGGATTTTGGGGTTTTGATCTTCCCGACACCACACAACGTTCGTTTGTTGTCAACTTTCAACCAAATTCCGTATTTGAACTCCTCGAGGTAAGAGCTACGTTTTGATACTTCTTAGGCCTCGTTTGGCTAAGTTTTACGAAAAAAGCTAATTCTAAAAATTTAGGAAAACATATGAATACTTGTGGGAATCACTTCTAATCAAAGATCCGACGTTTAATTGGGCTACTAGTACTTTCCTCAAAGTTATAAGACGTTTGCACGAGGTATGAGTTCTAGACTTATGAATTATAAGGAATTTCATGTTTTTAAATATCCAACTTGATATTTTGGATCAGGGCAAAATTCATGTATGAAGTAGGCCAGTTTATTGTGCAATTGAAAATGCATGAAAGCACGTATATGTGATTATATGAGCATGTTATGTGTCTATGTGGGTCCAATAGGGGGTTTGGTGCAATTCCATCCGGGGGTAAGCTCCTCGATGTTTGAGGATTTTTGTATTAATAGTTGATGTGTCTGGTTTTGAGGAAGGCCCAGTTAGGGCACGTGCATGATTTGGGAGAAGGCCTAGCCAGGGCACTAGATGCGTGGTAAGAGGAAGGCCTTCCATGGCATCAATTTCATTTACCGGATGGAAGCGTACCACTCTCCCTAGAGACTAATTTGACGTGCTTTTATATCGTATTGCATGAATTTTCATATAAGCATATATTTAGAATTATGCACTCAGCATATAGCTGAGTGTGGACACCCATTTTTATCCAACAAAATGATGATACTATTTACCTTATTTTTACCCAACCCAAAAAAACGAGGATTTTTACTTCTTTTCTTTTCATCAAGCTAGGTAGATTTTTTAAAGGAAAAAAAATATGTTGGGATTCCTTCTTGTCGTAAGAAAACAAAACACAAAAAAAAAAAAAAAAAAAAAAAAAAAAAAAAGATGGGATCCCTTCTTGTAGTAAAAAAAAACACGAAAAAGATGTTGGGATTTCTTCTTGTAGTAAAAAAAAAAAAAATCAAAACACAAAAAAAGATGTTAGAATTCCTTCCTTTAGCAAACAAAACACAAAAAAATGCTGGGATTCCTTCTTTTAGCAAAAAACAAGAAAAAAAAATGTTGGTGGAGTTTTCTTTTCAAGAAACAAAATTTGGTGGATTTTTACTATTTCATAAATAAAAAAAAATGCAAGTAGTTTTTGTTCTTCTACTTAAAAACAAAATGAGTGGGTCATTTTTATTTTTGAGTGGAGTGTTTTAAAAATAATAAATAAAAAAACAAGAAAGAAATAAAACTCTTGCTTGGCCTATAAATGGAGATCAATTAAAACCAAAAAAAGAAGGAAAAAAATGATGTAAACTTCTTCTCTATATCTCCCTCATTCTATATCCCCTCATTTTCTTCTCCATCTCCCTCACTTCATCACTAGATACAATAAAACCCACCAACAAAAA
The DNA here is from genome assembly GCA_033977485.1 of Hydrangea macrophylla. NCBI lineage: Eukaryota > Viridiplantae > Streptophyta > Magnoliopsida > Cornales > Hydrangeaceae > Hydrangea > Hydrangea macrophylla. The sequence continues at coordinate 98,566,736 of CM066990.1, read as the reverse complement.
AAAAAAAGAGTTTCCATTTTCTCCACCACTACACCACCTCTTCTAACCACCATCATCAAGGCCACCAGTACAATCATTACTTTCTGTCTAGCTACCATATCACCACAATTCTCATCAATATACCTCATAGTCGGCTCACCACTACCGTCATCCGTTGCCACCCAACCATCATCGTACCGCCTCAAATCATCACCCAGTGTCCCAGTCACTTACCATCGATATTCTAGCCGATTTCTCGAGTTCTATCTAATAACTCATGTTATTTTTTTCTTGTACATACCATCTTTACTCTTGCTTGACAAAATAAAAAATAAAAATAAAAATAATAATAATCCACGTCCTACTCGGGATTACTTGGTTTCCAATACATAGATCACGTTTGACTCGGGATTACATGGTTCCCAATACGGAAATCCCACGTGGTTTCTAATACGGAGAGTTATGTTTTACTGGGGATGACGCGGTTGCTAATATGGAGATCTATGTTTTACTGGGGACAATGCGATTTTCTAATACGAAAATCCATGTCTAAATAAGAAATATTGCTTGATTCACATAAACAGAACAATAAAAAAATGAAAGAAATGACTAATCGGACTCAACAGATACCCTTGCAAATTGGAGATCTTCTCTAACTCGATGATAGTCGTCCGAGATTTTTTGTGATTTTATTTTTAAAAAAAAATGTCTGAGCCACTTTCAAAGCACAAACACATGAAGCTCAGAATTTGCCAAAAAAATCACAACATGTTTGCTCAATAACGTCCTCCTTTTGGGCACTTTAAAATTTTTGTTTTGCTCTTTTCTATTTTTTTTCATCATCTTCAACCTCTTGCCTATCTCTACAATCTTTTTCAGATGTTTTAAAAATCATTACATTTTCGTAAAAAATCGTTTACTTTCAGTCGACAGTGCAGTCCCTGATTCTGAGTAAAGGTGCTTCTAAATTCAATTTCTCCTAATCTATAAAGAATATTGCAAAACAGTTTTCTCCCATGAAAACTAGACTCATTTGAGAACTTTCCCTCAAAATTTCATAAAATTAGAAGCACCGAGACCCCTTCGTTCCATTTTTGGAATACTCAACTCAAATTTGCCAAAAAACTGAAAGAATTTTTTTTTTTTCTTTTACTGAATAATCCTAACTTATCAAGTTTCTCAATAACTTTAATAAAAGGATATTCGAAAATCTCTTTTCAATCATTTGGGCACTGTCCCTTTCTTTCAGTATAAAATCAAAAATACAAAAATACAAAAAAAAAAAAGAAGAAGAAGAAGAAGAAGAAGAAGAAGAAGAAGAAGAAGACAAAAAGAAAAATACAAAAATGGACTTTCTTAAAATAAAACTCCAATGCCACCTTTGCTTGGAATCTGCAAACAACACAGGTAGGACAGGTAAGTCTTCTCATTCTTAATGGGCATCAACCCTTACTTCCGACATAAAATAAAAATGCAAAATCTCTTTTCAATCAATTGGGCACCTTCCTGCACATGAAAACAAAAGGACAAAATAATCATAAAAAAAAAATACAAAAGCTCATCGCACGGTCGATCTACACCAACTTTTACTCAGAGCACTTTCTCACAACTCACTACTTTCTCAAGGTTAAAGTCTAGTACTACACCGTACAGGTTCAAGTATCTAGCTATACCGACTTTACTCAAAACACTATACTTCACACTTGCATGATCTAGATCGACCAACTTTTTTCAAAACACTTGCACACACTCACACATGTACAAAGCACAGAACTACATACGACCTGATTCTCGACTTGAGATACGTATACAACCCCTCACTTGGGTGCGGCCATAAACATATATTTTTCAATTTCTTGCACATCCTCACACTCTATTATCTTTCAGTTATGCCCCATTATCATGAAAACCACTAGAATCAGCAATCGTGCTTGCGCGGATGTTCGAGGGAGCCTAACACCTTCCCTCGACATAATCGAGTTTCCGAACCCATCTCAAAATCTCTGGTTTTCGCATGGCTATTCAGAGTCACATCTTTTAAAGGGCACACTTTTCTTAAAATTTTTTTTTTTTACAAAAGTTAGAGATGATCACTTTAATTGTCTTTACAGGGGTCCTAACACCCAAATGTTAGGTGGCGACTTTGAACATTTCAAATGGGCTCTACCATGCTCCTTTCACCTTTCCCAATAAAAATCTGTCGCATTTCAACCCATTTTCAGAAATCCAAGCGCACGACAACCGGCCTGTTCCGAGGGCGCGGCCGCAACACTGAGCAGTGGAGCTTTACTTCATTGCCGGTGATAAGAAGAAAGACAAAAAGAAGCATGAGGAGTGAGGCCGTGGGAATGCCAGAAACGTTCCATGTATAGATTTTGGTATTCCATTCCAAGTGTGTAATAACCGATTTTGAGTAGGTTGGTTATATGCTTAACTTGGAACCTTTGGGATAGCATAAAAATGTTGTAATAAGTTGTAAGACTTCTTTTATTTATGGTTGGGATGTATCCGTGTTAGATCTTTAATCTAGAAAACTGTAGAATCCTAAAGCAGTAGAAACACAGTCCTAGGATCATGTCATGTTAGATTATCAGGATATAATACATAGTAGAATACATACCTGTATCCATGGTAGCAGTTACTAAACCTTAGAAGAACGATGATGACTGGTTATGTCTTCCTCAGTCAAATCTCCTTAGTTTTGTAATGGGTTCCTTCTCTTGATGGGATGGAGGAGGAAGTAGTATAATGATTTAACATATTGGGGACCATAACCTATATATCTTTATATACTGCTCTATTACAGTTCCCATTATTCTTAACAGGGTCAATATTTGGTATCCACTAATTAAACCCATACCCAGTAGAAGTCCATGGGCTTCCTACAATTAGACAACATAATATAAGCTCATTTAATTAATAGCCCTTATAATATAATTGACATTAATATGTTGCCCACTATTATTAGGAAACATAATTTCCTAACAATCTCCCACTTGGGCTACATATGATTCTTGAAACAATTATATTACACGTTCCTTAGATGCGCACCTGTAAGCTATTTTTCTTTAGACTTCACTTTAGTTTCAATCTGGTCCATTTCTTATATTAGTATGGGATCAAGGCGGCTTTCGTCACACGTAATCGTAACTAGACCTTCAATGGTCACCATACCAACACATTCAATGACATAGATCAAGTATGGATGAGTAGCATGGAAATTACATGCAATGTAATCTCAAACATGCCTATTTCCAACTGGTCCTACTTTAGTGTTTAGTGAGATCAATCTGAAATAATGCAAAACTGCATATAGAATATAGTTAGTGTCACGCCCCGACGTAGCATAAATAAGGAAAGCGTTTAATTTCCTTTATGGACCCGTAGGTCTGTGGATACCGGGCTTCGGACCACTTCTCTTGTTTGAGATTGTTTTGAAATTGATTTGAATTAAAGAAAGAAAATAGGTCTGTTGAAAACAGATACAGAGTCGCCACTTGGTCTTTAAGGAACCAAGAAACCTAATTTTGACTCACCCAAGCGGATAAGGGCACCGGCCCTTCATAACCAAAGAACTTGGTTCGGGGTTTTGGTACGAGAGAGGAAGGAGCCTTTGTCGCGACTAAAACACCCTCAACTCGCCCCGTCTTTTGACGGGCCTCAATTAGCATCCAAATAATCATCTTATACTATGTTTGGTTCGACAATTAATACTATTGTAGTATATTACATCACATAAGAAAACTTGAAATTGGAAGATCAAAAGATAAGATATCATTCATAAGATCTAAGCCAAATATCATGCAATGTAAAGTGAAAGATCACACAAATAAACCTAGGAAAGATCGTCTAATCATGTATCAAATAATCAAGACTTCCTAATCCAAAGGGGGACATGAATTGTTATTGAAACAAATAAGCAAAGAAATCAAAATATGCTTAGCAAGGCTAGAATGATGCATGTTATTCTTTGATAAAAGAAGACCTCTCAATCCCCGGGACGGATGAGAAAGGGTGAATAGACCAAGGGGAAGCATGAACGAGTGATCGAGTTCATTCCTTATAATCTCCTTAGATTAAGAGTTACAAAAACCCCAAATCTTGCATGAATGCAATGTATGTATTTAAAAATGTGCAAAGGTTGTAGTGTGTTTTGTGTACATGGATTTCTAGAATGGCTTAGAAGTCTAAAATGGGCAAGAATGAATGAATGAAATCAACATGGGATATATACAAATGTAGTATGAACCACTTCCTAAGATATGAACTAATTTGGAATGCATATAAGCCTCAAATCAAAGAATGAAAGTTAAAGTGTACTTGCTGTGAATAGTGGACAGAACAGTAGCATGATCTTTTGGAATTTGAAAAGAGGGGTTAGGAATGTTTTCAATGCATGATTTTTTTTATGGATATGTTCCTTATTGTGTCTAGAACACAACCCAAAAGGCCAATCTTGAATAGCTATCACAGATTGAGAGAAATTACATAAACAATAGAGGTCACTCAGAAACAGAGTTCGTATTGTCGTCTGAAATGTTAGAAAATATTAGAAAATGAAAAAGAATGATCTAGAGGCCCATTTTATACAGAAAGTTTCCTACGACATTGAATTTTAAGGAACAAATAAGTTAGGACCACCCCTTTTGGAAAAGTTTTCTGGAAAAGAGGTCGTAAGTTGACCTAGCTGCTGTGACAGCAAAAAACAGAATGTTTGGAAGGAATGTTGGGACCCAAATGGACCATTTCCAAGTACTTCCAAGTCAAACCAAAAATCATGGGTGTTCTCCAATGAGTTAGGAAGACTTTCCAAGTGGCCTTGTATCCATATGTTAAGTATTGTGTTCTAGAAAAATCTTTGAACTCAACTCACTCACTGTTTTGACTCATTGTTTTGAAGATTTTGGAGAAAACAAAGTTTTGTTTCTTGAAACCAAATGAGAGGGATTGAGAGGGGTTTTGAAATAGGTGTTTTGAAAACATGTTTTCAACACTCAATAAGGATCATAGCCACTTAGAATACCTACATCAAACTCATCATTTAAGAACCTCCAAGATTGTTGGAGAGATTTATTTTGTTTTTGGACATAACTTCAATACATTCCAAGAATACCTTGGAAGTATTGAGGTTATGGTCATCATCTATCAAACATGTTTTTGAGGTCAAGAGCTACTATCCATGAGGATTCACTCACCCCAAACTTCATGTCATCACATAGATGATGATGAACTAGTAAATAAATAAAGAAAATAAAAAGAAATGGGATGAGAAGAGATGAACAATAAGTAAACAAGCAAGTAGATGATAATCAATAGATGATATTCATGAAGCATGAGACTTGTAGATTGGTGTATCACTCATATGTAATGACACTAGACATGGAAGAAGCTTCCACACTCTTGAATGCTCACTAAAATGGTGGTTGGGAGTATTGAATGTTGAAGTAAATGGAAGTAATGAAGTAAAAACAAAGTTAGAACTCACTTTTGTTTTGAAAAATCAAAGAAGAAAGCTTCTTTTCTCTCCACTCTAACCTTATCTCTACACTTTCTCTCCCAAACTTTCTCTAAACTTGTAATTGACCCCCCCAAAATGAGGAGTAATGGGGTGTTTATATAGGCCAACTTGGGGTGTTTTTGGGATTTAGAAAGTACTCCCATTGGTCCCAAACATCTGAAATCATGAAACCACGTCGTTTTGGATTTTAATTAATCAAAATGGGACCACAAAAGTATTTACAAAAACTTACTGTTCTGGAGGGGAGTGCCGCGGCGGCACTGCTCCTCCCTTCGTCTGGATATGCTGTTTAGGCCCCCCAAAGTTCCGGTATTCGCGAAAAGGCCCTATTTCGTCCGAAATTCACAAAAAATGCATACGAACTCCAAATTGAGGTTGTGATATACCGTTGGAAAGGTAATGGAGTCTACTTTACATAAAAAATAGTTCGGGGATAGGTCACTTTGAAAAGTTTTGCGGTATTCGCGATAAAAGCCGATTTGATCGCCTTTTTTGCCTTTGGAAATTCATAATAAATTCGTTTTAAATCCAGAAATTATGTGCGATATACCATTGGAAAGCTATTGACCTCTAGTATCCATGAAAAATATTTGAAAATTGTTTCGGTGCCCCGATTCCAAAGTCAAATCTTGGTCAAACCGGTCAAACCTGGGATTCCCGGGAAGTTCTGGGAACCTCTGGGAGCTCCCAGGAGCTGATGTTTTCGCTCGATTTTCTTTTGGAACTTGTTTTAATACTTTTCTCATGATTTAGAATGGTTCTGGTGAATTCAGACAATTTCGGTCAAACTTGGTCAAACTTGGTCAAACTCTGGTCAAACCTGGTCAAACCTTGGTCAAACCGATCAACGGGGACTTTCGGGGAACTTCCGGGACTTCCGGGGGTCTCTGGGAGCCGACGATTTCATCTGATTTCTCTTAAAAACTCATTTGAATACTTTTCTTACAACGTAGCATGTTTCCAGAACTTTTGGGACCAAATCTGGGAGTTTTCGGGCTTTTAGGGGCATTTTGGTCATTTTGAGCATTCTGAGAGATAGAGCTGACTTCCAGGAGTCCTTTTGAGTCTTTTTGCGATCATTGTGAACCACCAAGCTATGGGTCTCCTGAATCTGATAGCCGACAAAATGGGGTGTCTACAAGGTCGTGACAGTTTGAAGGATCGATTCCGTCCCAAACGTCGAACAACAATAAACAATAATCAGAGCAGAGCAATCAAGGCTTATAAAATTTTTCTAACTTATTACATCTTATGATACGGGGTCAACTAAGGCACAGACCGCCTTGAAACAAAATAATAACTTAAAGTCTATTACAGTCATCCTTATTACAAAACAGTTTAAAACTTAAACATATAACTTAAAATGTGCAATGACCATAACAGATTCTCTTCCAGAAGCAGCCGTTCTCAATTAGCATAGTCATAAGGCTCAGCATAGTTGTAACCTGAAAAGCCTGAACACGAATGTCCAGGACGCATCAACGTCGTCAGCTTCAAGAACCTGGTGAGTATTAAAAACATGACTTCGAATGTAAAACATACTCATTTACCTTTCTCCATTTTCAATTTTGTAAAATCAACCGTTTGACCACAGAAAGAATTCATTTTATAAAACAACGAGGGATATCTTAAAAGTCGTTCATTCATAAAAGCATATGTTCGTGTATGAGACAATGCACCACACTCATCTTGCCGACTCTTTTCTCTCGACAGACACAACAACCCACTATCTTACTCCAGTATCTTTGAAACACTAAGATAGCCACACTTTAGCAACGGGGCGCCAGGGAGTGTCCAGTTTGCCTCACACTTTGGTCCGGGGTACCAGGGAGTGTCCATTGCCTCACACTTTGAAAACCTAATCCGCCATGCAAATACCGGAGCAACCTCACGCAGTATCCAGACTCGGGTATCAGGGAGTGTCCGTAGGCCACACTTTAGCACTACCATAGGTGCCAGGGAGTGTCCAAGTTCGGCGTCACACACTTTAACGCTTCCATGGGCGTCAGGGAGTGTCCATATTTGCCACCGTCGCATTTCAAAAATACCCTCGCCGTAACCTCAACCACAACCATAACCACAACCACAACCACAACCACAATCTCAACCTCAATCTCAAACTCTTTCCACACTGACCATTACTCCTTTCCACACTGACTTACACCCACATGCATGTACCACTGACCCCATATGAATGACATGAACTTGAACACAAAGCAAAACGCTGAATTAAGGGAACAATGTACGCAGGGGGATTGATAAGTCATAATACGTTCTTTTGATCATTTAAACACAACCAAATAGGATTCTGCTTTAGTAAATTTTCCATACAGTACACAAACAGTATATAAATTTTATCCCAAACAGTCCCTTATCACAAAACAAGCAAAACTGGAAACTGCCAGAGGTCGCGCGCGCAAGCCGCTCGTGCGACGGGTCGCTCGCGCAGGCCGCTCGCGCGATATGCCTAATTTTCATTTTTCTTATTAAAACTTTCCAACGGCCAGAAAACACAGGGCTCGCGCGAAAGGTCTCTCGCGCGACCTGCCTAAATTTTATTTTATTTCATAAAACTTTTCTGTCTGCCTGGAGACGCATGCCTCGCGCGCGTGGGTCTCTCGCGCGAGGGGTTGCTCGCGCGGTCCGCTCGCGCGACCCTCGCTCGTGCGATTAATTGTTGAGGCTCCTTCTTCTTTGTAGAAATTGCTCTGTTTCAGTTTAATGGGGTCTTTTTGACCCATTTTGCAATTTCGAATTAAATATGGCAAGTAATATATGGATCTCTCCGGTTTTTGACGAGGATTAATAATCTACGATCAATTTAACATAATTCAAACCGTAGCTCTTGAATTTCATGAAAGACTAAAAGTAGCCAAAACTTCATTTCTAATATACGTTTTCATATGAATGAATTGTGTTCTAAAACTTCAAACCTATCATCTATAGGGTATAATCTTCTATAATCAACTCTAAAAACAAGTTTTGGTTAAGGTTTGAAAAATCATGATTTTAAAGCTTAAGCTTCCATGGTCGAATTTAGCAATGGTGGTTCATGTTTACATACATCCAATCAGTAATTGAATATGAAATTACAACCAAAGTGAGTTTAGAATACTCACTGATTGATAAGAATGTGTGGGTGTTGAGAAAGATGAGCACAATAAGAAACTAACTCCAAGCTTTGGCTATGGAGGATTGAGCTTCCTTTCTTTCTAAAATTTCAGCAAGATAACTCTCAAGCTCTCTCTTTTCTCTCTGTATTATAAGTGTGCTGAATGTGTGAGTTATGAGTGTGTGTGAGGGTATATATAGAGAGCCAAGGAGATGAACTTGGAGGCCAAGTTTTGTGTGCTTTACTCAACAAAATCAATTTGGTTTTTAAATCCTGATTTTGATTATCAATTATACAAGCTGGCGAATATACACAGATGCATACATACGTGACTGTACTCTCAAAATTTGAAGAGGCAACTTAGGCCACTAGGGGGCAATGTAGATGTGTTTGGGAAATGAAGCTTCTAGCACTAGTTAACACACACAAAAAATACATCAACCAAACAAGGTATAAGCAAATCATTACCTGCCATTAATAGAAATAAAGCACAAGTCATGTCTAACTTTACATTACTTCCAAAGTCTGTGGAAGTTTAGCACTGTGTGGACTGTTTTTGAGTATAAACTGGTATTTTTGTGACGCGGTGTTCGTTATAAAAATACAGAAAATTAATTTTAACTAAGGAAATGATTTTCTGGTTTTATAAAAATACTGTTTGAGTCAAAAGGAAATATTTCCACCGTCTTTGGAATGCAGATTTTGAAATCCACACGGATATTACCAACTTTATAAAAAATTGCAGTTTAGCCCCAACACGAATTTTAATATGAAATAACACAAGAGATAATATTTAGAACATGCGAATTTAAATTAAAAATAAGAGTAAACAATACAATTTAAATTTAAATTTAAATATGAAATAAAAATGCAGGTTATTACACCCTTCCTCCCTTAAACAGGATTTCGCCCCCGAAATCAAGACTAACTAGTCCTGAAACAACTCCGGGTACTTCTTGCTCATATCAGCTTCGACTTCCCACGAGGCTTCATTCTCGTCATGGTGATTCCACTGAACCTTCACCAATGGAATGTCCTTATTCCTCAACTTCTTGATACTCTGATCCAGAATCTTCACAGGTCTCTCTTTGTAAGAAATGTTATGACTCGTCTCAATATCGTCATAACTAACCACATGCGAGGGGTCTCGTATGTACTTTCTCAGCATACCAATATGGAATACATTGTGAACCCCAGACATCTTCGGTGGTAGCGCTAGTCGATAAGCTACTTTCCCAACACGATCCAAAATTTCAAACGGTCCGATGAAACGAGGGGCTAACTTTCCTCTCTTGAGACCAAAACGTACCACTCCTCGGGTCGGTGAAACCTTAAGAAGTACGTGATCTCCAACACTAAATTCCAAATCTTTTCGGCGTCGATCAGCATAACTCTTATACCGGCTCTGAGCGGTTCTTATCCTTTCCTTGACCAAGGAAATATTCTCGTTGGTTTCTCTAACCAAATCTGGTCCCAACAACTCCGTGTCACCAACCTCTTCCCAACACAAAGGAGAATGGCATGGTCGTCCGTACAATGCTTCGAACGGAGCCATCCCGATACTCGTGTGATAACTGTTGTTATAGGCAAATTCAACCAACGGCAAGTGTGTTTCCCAAGATTCTTCAAAATCGATCACACAAGCCCTAAGCATATCTTCCATGATCTGATTAACACGCTCAGTCTGTCCGTCTGTCTGAGGGTGAAAAGCAGTGCTCATCTTGAGCGAGGTTCCCATAGCTTCTTGCAGACTTTCCCAAAATCCAGAAGTAAAACGTGCGTCACGGTCTGACACAATCGACACAGGTGCACCGTGAAGTAGCACAACTTGTTGTATGTACATCCGGCTCATCTTTTCCACCGGGTATGTCATACTGTAAGCAATGAAATGAGCTAATTTTATTAATCGATCCACAATTACCCAAATAGCGTCATGATTCTGCTGCGATCGAGGCAATCCTACTACAAAATCCATCGTGATGTGCTCCCACTTCCAACCGGGAATAGATAGCGGTTGCAACAGTCCAGAGGGTCTCTGATGTTCAGCTTTGACTTGCTGACACGTCAAACACTTGGATTCGAATTCGGCCACGTCCTTCTTCATACCTTCCCACTATAAATTTCTCTTCAAATCTTTGTACATTTTTGTTCCTCCCGGGTGAACTGTATACCTTGACTTATGTGCTTCTTCCAGAATATCCTTCCTTAGCTCACCAAAATCTGGCACACATAATCTCTCTCTGCACCGATATCCTCCATCGACTCCCACCTTCCATTCCGTCGGGTCTTTTTCTGACATCTTTACGAACCAGGCTTGAAACTTCTCATCTTCTTTCTGAGCTCCAATAATGCGATTGATAAGAACAGGCTGTAGGATGAGACATCCGAACAATTGTCCTTCTCCTTCTTCAGCACTGTGTACATTGAACCCTGCCAAGGTCTCCAACGCTCGCCACTCTCTAACCATTAAGGTGGCAATCGTCTCACGAGTCTGTCGACTCAAAGCATCGGCGACCACATTAGCTTTACCGGGGTGGTATTCTAACGTGAAGTCGTAATCTTTGATCAGCTCCATCCATCTGCGTTGCCTCATGTTCAACTCTTTCTGTGTGAACAAATATTTCAAACTCTTGTGATCGGAGAACAAATCAAACTTCTCACCGTAGAGATTATGTCTCCAAATCTTGAGTGCAAATACCACTGCCGCCAATTCCAAATCATGAATGGGATAGTTCAACTCATTCGGCTTCAGCTGTCTGGATCCGTAAGCGATAACTCTGCCATCTTGCATAAGTACACACCTTAGTCCTTGATATGACGCGTCACTAAAGATAGTGAACTTCTCATCAGGCTTGGGTATAGCCAGTACTGGTGCGATAGTGAGTCTCTCTTTCAACTTTAGAAAGGCTCGCTCATGCTTCTCTGTCCACTCGAACTTCAAATTCTTCTTCGTCAACCCAGTCAAAGGTGCCGCTATTTTGGAGAATCCTTCAACAAATCTCCGATAATAGCCTGCGAGTCCAAGAAAACTCCGAACTTCTGTAGGGTTGCTCGGCCTAACCCAGTTTGACACATCATCGGTCTTGGACGAATCCACTGAAATTCCTTGAGATGATACCTTGTGTCCCAAAAATTTCACTTCTTGCAACCAGAACTCACACTTACTGAATTTGGCATACAACTGGTGGTCCTTAAGCGTCTGCATCGCAATCCGTAGATGTTGCTCGTGTTCTTCTCCTGACTTAGAATAGATCAAAATATCATCAATAAAGACGATGACAAACTGATCTAAATAAGGCTTGAACACTCTGTTCATCAGATCCATAAACACTGCCGGGGCATTCGTCATTCCAAACGGCATCACCAGAAATTCATAATGACCATATCGGGTTCTGAAAGCAGTCTTAGGTATGTCTTCTTTTCGTACCCTCAACTGATGATATCCCGACCTTAGGTCTATCTTGGAAAATGTCGTAGCTCCTTGTAGTTGATCAAACAAATCGTCAATCCGAGGCAAGGGATACTTGTTCTTGATAGTCACTCGGTTCAATTCTCTATAATCGATACACAATCTGAGTGTCCCGTCCTTCTTCTTCACGAATAACACTGGTGCTCCCCAAGGCGATGTACTTGGACGTACAAAACCTAGGTTCTCGAGCTCTTGAACTTGTTCCTTTAATTCTGATAATTCAGCGGGGGCCATTCTGTAGAGAACCTTGGTGATCGGTACGGTACCCGGTATAAGCTCAATACAGAACTCTATACTTCTCTCGGACGGCAAACCAGAAATGTCTTGAAATACTTCTTTGAAGTCCTTGACTACAGGTATAGACGACGCTGTCACTTCTGTACTGACGACTTCGATGTTAGCCAAACATCTGGTGAGGAACATATCTCCCGAAGGGTTACATTGAAAATCAAAGGGTTGATTCTCGTTGTCGGAGAATATAATTCTCTTCCTCGCACAATCCAACTTCACTTGATTATGAGAGAGCCAATCCATTCCTAGGATTATGTCAAACTCCTTCATCGATAGGACAATCAACCTTGCAGGGAGTTCACGGTCTCCTAGCTGTAAAGGATAATCCTTGCACACGTGTCCTAATCTGACTGCAGCTCCTAATGGTGATGTAGCCTTCAAAGCTTTCTCTAAACGATGAGGTAAGATACCCAATCTCCGAATTGTATTAACAGATATGAACGAAAGAGCAGCACCCGTATCAAATAACACTTTAACATGGGAGTTAAATAGAGTTAATGTACCTTCCAATGCTTGCTGATCAGGTTGAGCTTCTCCATAATCTCCTTCTTCATACACAGTTCCATCATATCCAGCGGCATCAGGAATAACAGCATTCAAGCGAGTCTGACCGTGTTGACCATAAGTCACCTGCTTAGGAGCAGTGCAGAACCTGCTGATGTGACCTGGTTCACCACAGTTGAAGCAGACTATTCCTTGCTGAGCAGCACGCCTTGGTGCCTTGCAATCTCGGGCCAGATGACCAGGGTTGCTACAGTTGAAGCACTTTCCACTACTACTCCCTTCTCCTACTTGGGGTTGAGTCGGATAGGTAATAGCCTGGGTCTACTTGCTTCCGTCGAAATTCCTCTTCTGCCCTTGGGTACGATTCATTGGTGGTCTATTCCCAAAATTACCCCTCTGAGGCGGTCGAAATTCAAATTGTTTTCGGTTCACTCGAGCATCCTCTTCCAGATCGGTAGCCAAACCAACAAGTCCTTCAAACGATTTATCTAGGTGGCCGAGAGTTAAGCGACGAATCTGCAGTGTCAGCCCTTGATTATACTTACAGATCTTCTTCTCCTCAGTATCAACCAGGTGTGGAGCGAACCGAGACAGTCTTTCGAACTGTGTGGTGTACTCTTGCACCGACTTGGTTCCTTGCGTCAGATCCATGAATTCTTTATCTCTTCTGTGCCTCTCCGTAGACGGGAAGTACTTTTCCAGAAATCTCCCCTTGAACACAGTCCATGTCATCCCCATTGCAGCTCCATTCCCGATAGTAGCTATAACCGAATCCCACCAATCTGCGGCAGCATCGGTCAATTGAAACGTAGCCAATCTCCTCTTATCCATTTCGTTGCACTGGACAGCTTCGAACATGCGGTCCATCTGTCTTAACCACTGTTCCGCTTTCCAGGGTTCCGCGGTACCCGTAAACTGCTCGGGCCTTAGTGTACGGAATCTCTCCAGTAATTTGTCTCCAGTTTGACGGTCTCGTCAGTCGTCATTCGTATTACCGATTCTTTCCAACCGTCTGATAAATGCTTCGAACATCCCCGTAGGATCGGCAGCCTCGGGTGCTCCCTCGATCAAGTTCCTGTTTCTCCTCAGTCCCCCAGTCATTCTATGCATGATAGTGATAGTAGAATGAGAAACATGCATGCAATAGTACTATGAAGCAATTCAAATGACGACAATATCCAAAAGAGTATATCATATATATATATATAACTTCTTGTCAAGTTGATACAAAAAAAGCGTGTATGGTCAGATCAATGCCTACCCTACCTGTATGGGTTAGGACGCATGCAAGAGTTAATGTTACAAAAATGGGTCATTGCCCTTCACTCTAATGCATGTAATTACAGTTTGCAAAAAGAGATAGAGCTAATAGTCAAAAGTAGTTAATATGTGCAAAGCCATCTCCAGAAAGTCAGTCGTCTCCATAAGCAGCTATCAGGAGATCCAACGAGTCGACTGGGCAAAATCGCTGAGTCTGAAAGGGGCCCACCCCATCATAGCCTGGAGAGGTCGAAGATGAAGCAGGCGCAGGGGCATCTGCCTCAACTAGCATCTCCTCAGGTAAGGCTAGCTCAAGTGCTAGCTCAGCCTCGAGCTCAGCCGAGATCATCTAGACCTATGCCGTCCTCTACAATCTCTCCACCTACTGGGACCACATGAACAACCCCAGCATCGTCCTCGGCGATGGGAACTACTGGTGGGGGCATCTCTAACTGAGCCAGATGGGCGTGCACAATCTGGATCTCGAGGGGGAGATAGAAAGCATCGCTATCAATCAACCTCAAAACCTCAACCAAAATCAAGCGCTGAGCCTCTGCAAAGTAACGAAGCTCTAGGCGGATACAAGTCAGGTCGACTAAGCCTGCCACATGAACCTGGTGCCATAAATCAGATACTACGGTCGCTGTGGCCAACTGCTCAATGGCTGTGATTAGAGGTGAAAAATGCATATTTATAGCGTATTTCACGGTCTTTTATGCATACTTTTATCCTCAAGTCCCTAGATTTAGATGCATATCAATGATTAAGTGTTTTCTATGATGTTGAGACTCAAACATGTGTTTTTACACTATTTTGCAGGTCATGGAAAGCAAACATTGCATAGAAAATGATTCTGGTGAAGAGAACAACAGAAGCAGCTGGGAAAATGCCAATTTTGACAATGATGACTTCAGATTTGGAAGATTTTCCCAGAGACATGAAATGTAGATCTTTGAGTTACGGTCGCGTGGCCGCAAACAGGAGGTCAATCCGAGGTCCGAGTAAAAAGTTATGGCCATTCTACCATCGGGGTGCAGAGCTGTCAAAATCAGAGGAGTTCAAGCGATTGAAGAGAGTTCAATCGATCGAACCTTCGATCGATCGAACTGAGCTCGATCGATCGAACTCTATTTTCACCCAAAAGTTGCGTAAACTCTGTGGGAACCCTATATATACGTCGTTTTGATGCCAGACGAAGGGAGGACGCTCCAGAACGCGAAAAACAGCAGTTTTAGGTAGTTTTAGGGTTAGATTAGGTGTAGATTAGGTTAGATTCATATTATTCTTCATCTTTTTCATTGTTTTACTCAAGATTATTGAAGATTGAAGTTTCTTTCATGTTTATTTCAAGTTTATTTCAGATTATATCCAGGTTTTTCTTTCCAATCCTTGTTATTTGATTGCTATTAGTTTATATGTTATGATTGCTTTGGTTTACTATTCATGCACTTGTTTATTCATGTTTCCATAGTTTAGACGTTGGGAATATGTGATGAAACATTGATTCCCAACCTCTGCCATGCAATCTTTAGAAACCTTGGGCTCGATCGATCGAAGGTAGTTCGATCGATCGATCGAACCAGAGCTAGTCAAGCGATCGAAGGCATTTCGATCGATTGAAGGATGATGCTGTCCGATCGATCGAGAGCGCTTCGATCGATCGAACCTGCAGAATCTTGAGATGATTCTTTTAAGTATTCCATGACTTTCTGTTTTAGAAATCTGTCATCAAATTGTCCCAATAAGCTCAGTTTGTCACAACAGTTTTTAGAACTTAAAGCCTTAAGGCCTTTTCTTCAATGACTTTTGAAAACCACTTTGAATGCTAACACCATTTAGAGTGCAAGTAATTACCATTGTTTTAAACCGTCTTCCATGTATTTTAAATCACTTGTGATGATGTAGTCCCGGTCATGAAAGGGCTATTGATTCTTTATCTTTAGAAAAATACGGAATACTGAAAAGGAATGAACTCCATAGAGCGTTAATGAATGTGCATGGTAGATGGTTAGGATTAATGTGGATTCACGTGTTTCCAACACCTTTAATTTAGTTGTTTAATTATTATGTTTCTTTATACTTTAGTTTACTTTAATTAATTAGGATTCGTAGAACCTCCACTTCTATATTATTATTTTCTTTTTCTTTAGGTTTAACTTAGTAGATATTCTTCCTATTCCTTCCCTGTGGGATCGACCTGGACTTCCAGTACTATATTACTTGCACGATCACCTACACTTGGGTGTTGCACAAGAGCGCACAACTTTTTAGTCGTGTCAAGTTTTTGGCGCCGTTGCCGGGGAAGGCAACTAGGTTAGGATTTTACTAAGTTTTTCCATTTTTCTTCTTTTACTTAAAAAAAAATCATTGGACTTTTTCTCTCACAAGAAAAAAAAAATTTTCTTTTGTTTAAATATTTTGGGTAAACATGTCTTATCCATATTACCCTCCATACAACACAAATACCACGAATGGGTACACATTAGGTAATGAGAACTATACCCCAAGTTGGCAAGCACCCACATATGATGCACATTATCAACCTGAGTGCTACCAATCACCACAATGGGAAAACCATCGTGTTAGTCCCCCATGTTATCAAACATATCAAGAACCTCCACCTGGAGAGTTCTATCAATCGCAATGGGGATATAACCAAAATGATAGTGTAGGATATAGTAGTAGTTCCCACGATTACCAAATGCACCAAGACTTTCCTTCTGGGGAGTCTTGCACACAAACACAATGGGAAGGGGACTATTACCAACAACAATGGGGTGAAACTTCATATAGTTATAATGAGGAGAATAACCAAGTTGAGGATAATGGTATGTTAGAATTGCTGCTTAGTGAAATGAAAAGGCTAGAGAGTGCAATTGATAAATTAGGAGCTAGATATCAACAAGCATTTGATAGCCAACCTTTAGAAGACTATACCAGTCCTTCAACGCTACAACCTGAATTTCAAGACACTAACAATGGAATGGAATTAGAGGACAATGATGGGTTCTTACCGAGTGAGGTTAACAACTCATTTGAGAAAGTGATAACCCAACAAGAACTCCAAAACCAAACCATAGAGCATGAAGTTGTAGAACCATCTTCTCCTCAACATACAACCCCAGACATCAACTCCTTCACTGCCTGGATAAAGTTGCACAATTCCTTTATCCAGAGAACCTCAATAGATGACATATATAGTGAGGAGAGTTGCGAGGATGAGAATGAGGTCTTAAAAGATGATGAGAGTTTAGGTGATTGCACGCAATTAGGAAAGGAACCCTCACCTCTTTCGGCCGAAGAGGTGGTGTCACCAAGTTGTCCATCACCTATCCTTGCTATCAATCAA
This sequence comes from Hydrangea macrophylla, assembly GCA_033977485.1. Lineage (NCBI taxonomy): Eukaryota > Viridiplantae > Streptophyta > Magnoliopsida > Cornales > Hydrangeaceae > Hydrangea > Hydrangea macrophylla. The sequence goes on along the minus strand of CM066990.1, from coordinate 98,549,254 downwards.
AGCTCTCGTCCTGAGCTTGAATGTTATGTGTATCCCATTCGTGAACAAACAGAATGTGTTGTGGAAGAGGATGGTAAGGATACTAGCACATGTTCTTCACAAAATTTTCAAAATTCTTTGAGAGAAGACTTGGAAAATATTGGGCCCACTTTAGATGATCTTAAAATTCAACAAGAAGCTAGCAATCTTCTAGACTGCTTGACCTTCTTGAGTGATTATGACATTGAGGCCCAAATAAATAGTTTCATCCAAGTCCAGTCCAAATCAATGTGCATAGAACATAATTTAAATTCTTATGATCATATTTCTATGGATTCTGTTCTAGAGCAAGAGGAGGGTAGTAAAGTTTCATTAGAACATCACTTAGACCCTGCCCCTTTTATTGAACCATGGCTTCCCCATGTTTTTAGTATTAAAATAGAGGCTGTTATAGGAGATACCAACACCAAAGATCGTTTCTTGCATATAATTCCTAAAAAGTGTGGTATTCCTTTTATAACTGTCCCAAAAAAATTTGGAAGCCATAGGTTTTGCATCATCTCCTCTGACCTTGAGCCTGACATTAGTTGGGGGGAGTTGCATTTTTATGAGGATCCCAACATTCTTCTCACTGTTAAATTATTTTATTGGGAAGATCCTCAAAAATTTCGGTTGTTAATCTATGATAAAAATTTTGATTAACTGAATTTATTTACTGAGTGATTGTAGTATATTCTCTATTTTTCCTTGTTGCTACTAATGATTTTGCAGGTAACTTGAAAAAAAAAATGGATATTAACGCTTTGAGGTAAAATCCTTCCTTCCCTCGCTTTACTTTACATGTCCATGTGCTTAGTTTAGAACATTGGGGACAATGTTTAGTTTTAGTTGGGGGGAGTGAGCCATTGCATGCCTCATATCTTTTTGATATGCTTTAGTGTCATATACCTGCTTAGCAACATGACTCAGTAAATCAAAATTGCAAAAATTTTGAAATTTTTAATGGTTCTTGTATTTCTCTCTTAGTTAATGTAGTTAGTTATGATGCATTAGTGTTATTTTCTGTATGTTATTAGTATGTGATATACTATGGTAGTTTCTTTACTATCTTAGTTATAGTATGTTTTATGCCTTTTTAATCTTCAAATACTTTGAGCACGTTGTGACAATCTTGTACTTAGCTAAAATGGATTAGTAAGCATAGTTTAAGTGTCTTGAAAGACTGTAGTGGAGACTAATAACCTAAGTGAGCTTTTGTGCCATTCTTTGTTTTTGAGGGTTTTTATAAAATTACTCTTACTTTTGAAAAGCGTATTCATTCGTTGAAAGTCTCAATTTTCTTCATTTTGACTGATTACTAGAAGAGAACGTTCAGGATTTACCAACTTTAGAGCTCTTGAATTTACTGAAATGAATTATCCTATGAACTTAGAAGATGATTTAGGTCATCTTTTGACCATACATGAATAATACAGCCTTGGCCTACCTCTATGCTATTCCTTTACTTCACCTTTTGAATCTTATCATAATCGCCTTGTCCTCACAATCCTAAAGTCTATACCTAACTCCAAATTAGGAGTTCAAGCCTCAGTTCTTTATTTAGGTGTGATTGGGATGTGTTGCATTGACAAGAAGTTTGGTTGTGTGAATAATAGAAAGTTGGCAAAGAAAAAAATGATGAAAAAAAAAGCATGAAAAGAAAAAAAAAGTGCCAGTGGTTGTTACAAAAGAAAAGAAAAAAAAGAAGAGAAGAAGAAAAGAGAGAGACTGGAGATGTGGGGGAAGTTTCAAAAAAAATGTAGTAGACATTCCAATCACATCCTTTGACCCAATTGAATATCACAAATCTCTTTCTTCTTAATCGAATACCTCTTTTTCAAAGTCCTAATGATGCTAGGTAAATTGGATTTGAAGTTAAGGTATTGAGAGAGTTCTCCACGGTATCTCGCTCTTCTAGTGAAAAGTATCCTTTCATGAGACTTTGTTCACTAAAATTTCCGTTTTTCTATTTAGATATGAGAAGCATTAGATTCCATTTACAATTACTCTTTATAGCTTCCATATCATGAGTGATAATTATTACACCTAATTCAGAGTGATTTTGTCTTGAGAGTGTAATCCCGGTGAGAGTTGAGTCAAAATGAACGTCTTGATAGTATCTTAGGTTATGCAAGCTTTGAAATTAAAGTTTTGTATTTTGATTGTCCATTCACACACACACTTGAAGATTAATAAGTATGGAATATTCTAATGACTTTGATCGTAGATTAACTGTAATATGTGTGTTGCATTGCTATGGCTTATTAGAGAGTTTCATGAGATTGTTGAGCTTAACTATATTGTTAAATGAGAGGAAAATTTCTTGAAAACATTTAAATGAGAACCATTACCTTAAACATGAATTTTGTGGGTAGATTCAATGCAAACCCTCACGAGACAACACTCGTCCACTAGGGGGAACCTAGGGGTTTAAAGGCTTGTTGCATACGCTAAATGCAATCGCGATTCCTGCGAAAGTGAGTTAGGATTTTTATTTTCTTTTGTTTTCAATTTTTAGAGTTTAAATAAACATTGCTGTAGTTCGCTTCATTGCTAGGGACTAGCAACGAGCTAGTTGGGGGGTGTGATTAGAGGTGAAAAATGCATATTTATAGCGTATTTCACGGTCTTTTATGCATACTTTTATCCTCAAGTCCCTAGATTTAGATGCATATCAATGATTAAGTGTTTTCTATGATGTTGAGACTCAAACATGTGTTTTTACACTATTTTGCAGGTCATGGAAAGCAAACATTGCATAGAAAATGATTCTGGTGAAGAGAACAACAGAAGCAGCTGGGAAAATGCCAATTTTGACAATGATGACTTCAGATTTGGAAGATTTTCCCAGAGACATGAAATGTAGATCTTTGAGTTACGGTCGCGTGGCCGCAAACAGGAGGTCAATCCGAGGTCCGAGTAAAAAGTTATGGCCATTCTACCATCGGGGTGCAGAGCTGTCAAAATCAGAGGAGTTCAAGCGATTGAAGAGAGTTCAATCGATCGAACCTTCGATCGATCGAACTGAGCTCGATCGATCGAACTCTATTTTCACCCAAAAGTTGTGTAAACTCTGTGGGAACCCTATATATACGTCGTTTTGATGCCAGACGAAGGGAGGACGCTCCAGAACGCGAAAAACAGCAGTTTTAGGTAGTTTTAGGGTTAGATTAGGTGTAGATTAGGTTAGATTCATATTATTCTTCATCTTTTTCATTGTTTTACTCAAGATTATTGAAGATTGAAGTTTCTTTCATGTTTATTTCAAGTTTATTTCAGATTATATCCAGGTTTTTCTTTCCAATCCTTGTTATTTGATTGCTATTAGTTTATATGTTATGATTGCTTTGGTTTACTATTCATGCACTTGTTTATTCATGTTTCCATAGTTTAGACGTTGGGAATATGTGATGAAACATTGATTCCCAACCTCTGCCATGCAATCTTTAGAAACCTTGGGCTCGATCGATCGAAGGTAGTTCGATCGATCGAACCAGAGCTAGTCAAGCGATCGAAGGCATTTCGATCGATTGAAGGATGATGCTGTCCGATCGATCGAGAGCGCTTCGATCGATCGAACCTGCAGAATCTTGAGATGATTCTTTTAAGTATTCCATGACTTTCTGTTTTAGAAATCTGTCATCAAATTGTCCCAATAAGCTCAGTTTGTCACAACAGTTTTTAGAACTTAAAGCCTTAAGGCCTTTTCTTCAATGACTTTTGAAAACCACTTTGAATGCTAACACCATTTAGAGTGCAAGTAATTACCATTGTTTTAAACCGTCTTCCATGTATTTTAAATCACTTGTGATGATGTAGTCCCGGTCATGAAAGGGCTATTGATTCTTTATCTTTAGAAAAATACGGAATACTGAAAAGGAATGAACTCCATAGAGCGTTAATGAATGTGCATGGTAGATGGTTAGGATTAATGTGGATTCACGTGTTTCCAACACCTTTAATTTAGTTGTTTAATTATTATGTTTCTTTATACTTTAGTTTACTTTAATTAATTAGGATTCGTAGAACCTCCACTTCTATATTATTATTTTCTTTTTCTTTAGGTTTAACTTAGTAGATATTCTTCCTATTCCTTCCCTGTGGGATCGACCTGGACTTCCAGTACTATATTACTTGCACGATCACCTACACTTGGGTGTTGCACAAGAGCGCACAACTTTTTAGTCGTGTCAGGCTGCATGATACAAGTCAAGAAAGGCTGGGATCACTGCCCCAGGTGTCACAAAGTGTCCCCCGAAGCCGTCTGGTACATTTAGTGGATGAGCTGGATCCATACCTAATAAAAAGGTACTACTTAAGTCAGGAAAGAGATAATCTTAGGCGTTTGGGTTCTGAGTCTATCCTCCCTGTCGTATCATCGGGTGTGCAAAGCTTAAGCTAACAGATCGTGGAATCGGGTCTAAACTGGTAAGCCCTAACCTGGCTAAACTATCTTGAGATAAATAATAACCTGGGTCTGATACCACTAAATCCTGTCACGCCCTGACGTAGCATAAATAAGGAAAGCGTTTAATTTCCTTTATGGACCTGTAGGTCGCGACAGTTTGAAGGATCGATTCCGTCCCAAACGTCGAACAACAATAAACAATAATCAGAGCAGAGCAATCAAGGCTTATAAAATTTTTCTAACTTATTACATCTTATGATACGGGGTCAACTAAGGCACAGACCGCCTTGAAACAAAATAATAACTTAAAGTCTATTACAGTCATCCTTATTACAAAACAGTTTAAAACTTAAACATATAACTTAAAATGTGCAATGACCATAACAGATTCTCTTCCAGAAGCAGCCGTTCTCAATTAGCATAGTCATAAGGCTCAGCATAGTTGTAACCTGAAAAGCCTGAACACGAATGTCCAGGACGCATCAACGTCGTCAGCTTCAAGAACCTGGTGAGTATTAAAAACATGACTTCGAATGTAAAACATACTCATTTACCTTTCTCCATTTTCAATTTTGTAAAATCAACCGTTTGACCACAGAAAGAATTCATTTTATAAAACAACGAGGGATATCTTAAAAGTCGTTCATTCATAAAAGCATATGTTCGTGTATGAGACAATGCACCACACTCATCTTGCCGACTCTTTTCTCTCGACAGACACAACAACCTACTATCTTACTCCAGTATCTTTGAAACACTAAGATAGCCACACTTTAGCAACGGGGCGCCAGGGAGTGTCCAATTTGCCTCACACTTTGGTCCGGGGTACCAGGGAGTGTCCATTGCCTCACACTTTGAAAACCTAATCCGCCATGCAAATACCGGAGCAACCTCACGCAGTATCCAGACTCGGGTATCAGGGAGTGTCCGTAGGCAACACTTTAGCACTACCATGGGTGCCAGGGAGTGTCCAAGTTTGGCGTCACACACTTTAACGCTTCCATGGGCATCAGGGAGTGTCCATATTTGCCACCGTCGCATTTCAAAGATACCCTCGCCATAACCTCAACCACAACCATAACCACAACCACAACCACAACCACAACCACAATCTCAATCTCAATCTCAATCTCAAACTCTTTCCACACTGACCATTACTCCTTTCCACACTGACTTACACCCACAGGCATGTACCACTGACCCCATATGAATGACATGAACTTGAACACAAAGCAAAACGCTGAATTAAGGGAACAATGTACGCAGGGGGATTGATAAGTCATAATACGTTGTTTTGATCATTTAAACACAACCAAATAGGATTCTGCTTTAGTAAATTTCCCATACAGTACAAAAATAGTATATAAATTTTATCCCAAACAGTCCCTTATCACAAAACAAGCAAAACTGGAAACTGCCAGAGGTCGCGCGCGCGGGCCGCTCGCGCGACAGGTCGCTCGCGCGGGCCGCTCACGCGATATGCCTAATTTTCATTTTTCTTATTAAAACTTTCCAACGGCCAGAAAACACAGGGCTCGCGCGCGCGGGCCGCTCACGCGAAAGGTCTCTCGCGCGACCTGCCTAAATTTCATTTTATTATATAAAACTTTTCTATCTGCCTGGAGACGCATGCCTCGCGCGCGCGGGTCGCTCGCGCGAGGGGTCGCTCGCGCGGTCCGCTCGCGCGACCCTCGCTCGCGCGATCGCGCGCGCGATTAATTGCTGAGGCTCCTTATTTTTCGTAGAAACTGCTCTGTTTCAGTTTAATGGGGTCTTTTGACCCATTTTGCAATTCCGAATTAAATATGGCAAGTAATATATGGATCTCTCCGGTTTTTGACGAGGATTAATAATCTACGATCAATTTAACATAATTCAAACCGTAGCTCTTGAATTTCATGAAAGACTAAAAGTTGCCAAAACTTAATTTCTAATATACGTTTTCATATGAATGAATTGTGTTCTAAAACTTCAAACCTATCATCTATAGGGTATAATCTTCTATAATCAACTCTAAAAACAAGTTTTGGTTAAGGTTTGAAAAATCATGATTTTGAAGCTTAAGCTTCCATGGACGAATTTAGCAATGGTGGTTCATGTTTACATACATCCAATCAGTAATTGAATATGAAATTACAACCAAAGTGAGTTTAGAATACTCACTGATTGATAAGAATGTGTGGGTGTTGAGAAAGATGAGCACAATAAGAAACTAACTCCAAGCTTTGGCTATGGAGGATTGAGCTTCCTTTCTTTCTAAAATTTCAACAAGATAACTCTCAAGCTCTCTCTTTTCTCTCTGTATTATAAGTGTGCTGAATGTTTGAGTTATGAGTGTGTGAGAGGGTATATATAGAGAGCCAATGAGATGAACTTGGAGGCCAAGTTTTGTGTGCTTTACTCAACAAAATCAATTTGGTTTTTAAATCCTGATTTTGATTATCAATTATACAAGCTGGCGAATATACACAGATGCATACATATGTGACTGTACTCTCAAAATTTGAAGAGGCAACTTAGGCCACTAGGGGGCAATGTAGATGTGTTTGGGAAATGAAGCTTCTAGCACTAGTTAACACACACACAAAATACATCAACCAAACAAGGTATAAGCAAATCATTACCTGCCATTAATAGAAATAAAGCACAAGTCATGTCTAACTTTACATCACTTCCAAAGTCTGTGGAAGTTTAGAACAGTGTGGACTATTTTTGAGTATAAACTGGTATTTTCGTGACGCGGTGTTCGTTATAAAAATACAGAAAATTCATTTTAACTAAGGAAATGATTTTCTGGTTTTATAAAAATGCTGTTTGAGTCAAAAGGAAATATTTCCACCGTCTTTGGAATGCAGATTTTGAAATCCACACGGATATTACCAACTTTATAAAAAATTGCAGTTTAGCCCCAACGCGAATTTTAATATGAAATAACACAAGAGATAATATTTAGAACATGCGAATTTAAATTAAAAATAAGAGTAAACAATACAATTTAAATTTAAATTTAAATATGAAATGAAAATGCAGGTTATTACAGTTAGATTCAAAGATAAACCATAAACCATCAACTTTATTCTGCAAAAAATGAAAGCCACATAAATGTCAAAAATAGAACATCCAAAGTAAACTCCCACTAAACCAAAGTATCATCAGATAACCTGACACCCATATGAACAGTGTGCTCATGAAAGACCTTGAGATGTAATCCCTTGGTCAGCGGATCCGCAATCATGGAGTTTGTCCCTATATGTTCTATCGAAATTTGACCACTCTGAACTCTTTCCTTAACAACTAGAAACTTGATGTCAGTATGCTTCGACTTCGTAGAGCTTCTGTTGTTGTTAGAATATAGTATTGCAGATTTATTGTCACAATATATCTTTAATGGCCTTTCAATGCCATCTACCACACGCAGCCTAGTGACAAAGTTTAGCAACCATATTCCATGATTGGGTGCCTCACAACAGGCTATGAACTCCGCAACCATGGTTGAAAAAGCTATGAGTGTTTACTTAGCACTCTTCCAGGATATAGATCCTCTAGCCAACACATAAACATAGCATGACGTGGATCACTTACTGTCTTGGCATCTAGTAAAATCGGAATCAGAATACCCGATGATCTCCAAAAGATCTGATCTCCGATACGTGAGCGTGTAGTCCTTTGTTCTCTGTAAATACCGCATAACCCGTTTGGCTGCTTTCAATGATCCACTCCTGGGTTACTCAAATATCTGTCCAATGCTGTCACTGAACTTATGATATACACAGTCATCAACCACATTCACCTCAAAACCATACGAGGTGATTACTTGATGGAACTTGTGATACCATTGACGGAAAGCCTACTTGAGACCATTGATGGGTTTCTTTAATTTGCATACCATAGACTTTGGATCTCCGAATATAAAGTTTTCTGGCTGCACCATATAAATTGTCTCATCAATGTTTCTATTGAGAAATGCTGTTTATCCATCTAATGTAGCTCTAAATCAAAATGAGCCACGAGTGCCATTATTGTCCTGAAAGAGTCTTTCGATGAAACTGGAGATAAAATCTCTTTATAATCTATGCCTTCCCTTTGAGTAAAACCCTTGGCGACTAGACTAGCCTTATATCTCTCGACATTGCCCTTTGAATCCCTCTTAGTTTTAAATATCCATTTGTAACCAATGGGCTTTGTTCCTTCAGGCAATTTGACAAGATCCCAAACGTCATTGTCTTTCATGGATTTCAACTCATCATTTATGGCATCAATCTACTTTTGAGAGTTAGAACTTTGTTTGACTTGGTGAAAGTTGATTAGATCATCTTCTACTATCCTTATGTCAAACTCATGTTCTTGGAAGAATATAATGTAATCATCCGGAATCGTATTTCTCCTTTCCCTAGTGGATCTTCTTAATGGCATCTCCTCTTGAGGTTGTTGAGTTTGCACTTCAGGTATAATTTCTTCATTTTGCACGGAGAGCTCTTGTACATTGTCTTGTATATCCGGATTTGCATCTTGAACAATATCAGGAATAGAAAACTGAACATTGTCAATAGCAATATGATAAGGAATAAATTTCTCTTCAAAGTCAATGTCTCTAACCTTATCTCCCCCCACAAACTCAACTTCCTCAAGAAATCTCGCATTTTCTGTCTCAAAAAATATCATAGCAGTGGGATCATAAAACTTAAAGCACCGAGAGCATTCAGCGTATCCAACAAAGTAGTAACTGACTGTTCTTGAGTCCAATTTCTTTTCATGTGGCCTATAAGGCCATGCCTCAGCTGGACAACCCCAAATATGTAACTACCTAATGTTAGGTATTTTTTCAGACCATAATTCGTAAGGGGTTTTGGGTACTACTTTACTTGGAACCCTGTTGAGGATACATGCAGCAGTCTTTAGAGCTTCTCCCTAGAGTGATTCTGGCAAAGAAGAATGACTAATGATACTTCTTACCATGTCCTCAAGCGTTCTGTTTCGTCTCTCAGCTACACCATTCATGCTAGGTTTGCCTGGCATTGTGTATTGAGGGACGATACCGCATTCCTTTAGGAATTTAACAAAGGGTCCTAGACGTTGTTCACTTGAGCTGTCATATCTACCATAGTATTCACCACCACGGTCAGATTTGACAGCCTTAATTTTCTTGCCAAGTTGAAGTTTAACTTTGGCTTTAAATGACTTGAAAACATCCAGGGACTGTGACTTCTTATGTATTAAATATAGGTACCTATATCTTGAGTAGTCGTCTATGAACGTAATGAAATATTGTTGTCCATTCCAAGGGGCTGTAGGGAATGGATCATATATATCAGTGTGAATGAGTTCTAAGACGTCTATACACCTGTTGGCACCTAATTTTCTTATGTTTGTCTATTTTCCCTTAATGCACTCGATGCAGACTTGAAAGTCTGCCAAATCTAAGGGGCCAAGAATACCGTCACGTACAAGCCTCTCAATTCTCTGTTTAGAGATATGCCCTAATCGCTTGTGCCATAAGGTGTCAGAATTCTCATTTAATTTTCACTTTGTACCATGTGAATTAGTATGCAGAATTTCATTATAGGAAGTAACAGTGTCAAGCATATAAAGATTATCAATCAAAGAACCGGTACCAATAAGCTAATCATGAAATAGACTAACTTTATTTTTTTCAAAAGAAGAACCATAACCAGATTTATCCAAATTAGAAATAGAAACTAAATTCCATCTAAAAGACGGTGCAACAGAAGTCTCAATCAAATCCAAATAAACACCAGTCTTTAATAATAATAAAAAATTTCCTATAGCTTCCACTGGAACTTTCTTGCCATCGCCCACAAAGATGAATCTTTCAGCTTCAGTTGGCGCCCGGCTCCACAGGCAACCCTGCATAGACATACTTATGTGAGTAGTAGCACCAAAATCTACCCACCAAGTATCTTTAGGTATAGAAGCTAAATTAACTTCAGAACAAACAAAAACGAGAAGCTAACAATTCTTTGCACGCCAAGCAGCGTATTTGGGACAGTCTCTCTTCATGTGGCCTCTCTTCTTGCAAAAATAGCAAAAGAATTCCTCATTTTGCTTCTTTAGTTTTGTCACGCCCAGGAGTAGCAAAAATAGAGAAAAATAAATTTCCTTTTTCGGTCTATAGGAAATGATGGGTGAAAGTCACTAATTATCCACACCACACAGTACTAGTTCACAAGATAAATAGGAACAAGAAACAATGGAAATATAGAGGCAATATCACTATTACAAATATCAAAGTATGGTCCACAAGATCACAACAGGTCTGGAGACAACATATACCCAATTACCCGTTAACTAACAACATTCAACAGAAATATAAAGTTTAAACATAAACTAGATAAACTATCTTCAGTCTTCAGCTGGTGTAAGGATAGTTGTCAGCATAATACTCCTCTCTCGTAGAACCGGCATCAATGGGGCCACCCTCTACATAATCCAACTCTGGGTAGTAACCATCACCGTAAGTTCCAGTACTTGCATTGTTAGGGACATGGTAGTTTAGACGGGGAATGTCCAGGCAATAAAGGCCATCAACTTACTGAAAGCTAAGTGAGAACTAACTAACATAATCTCATAGAAATAACGCAATTACCAGTTACGAACTATATATAACAGTGATTTTAATAATATCTTTTCTCCTTTTTATTCAGACATATCATTAACCGATTCTCATCAACTTCAAATTCTAAGACTAACTGTACCAATCCCAACTGACTATACTGAACTGATTATATCATCACGACATACTAGTGTCCTTGTTCACCGCTTTTAAGAACTCTTATTGTTCACCGTTTTTAAGAACTCTTGCGAACACTAGCCATCGTTCTCATATAACGACTGGTCTACGGACATATCATTACTCTTGTTCACCGCTTTTAAGAATGCTTGTGAGTATCGTACATACATAGCTCTGGTAAATACAAACCATGGGCGTGCCACAACTACTCTTGTTCACCGCTTTTAAGAACTCTTATTGTTCACCTCTTTTAAGAACGCTTGCGAGTACTGTGCACCCATAATTCTCACGATCCTGATTAAATCCTTGTTACACACTTATCAGATTCAACCTGAGCGAATCATCAGCTCGACTCACATAACCTCAAAAGTAACCAATAACCCACTAACTCAAACACCAGTTACTCAATGCTACCCACTGTTATTATCTCAAATCCTATCTCGTTATCGCGTCGCATTACTACTAACGTTCTAAACCTGACTGCGTTACTCACCATATTATCTCAATCTCATTATCGTATCCCATTACCTCCGTAATCCATAATATCACATAATAGAAACATGAAACAACGATTAAAAAACTACGCATTATGAATTATAAACTTAGGGAACATATCCATATTCTGCTAGATTCGATCGATTGAAGTCATCTCAATCGCTTGAAGGAAAGTGATGTTCAATCGATCAAAGTATTCTCGATCGATTAAAGTCAAGGTGGTCTTGATCGATTGAGGAATAGGGGTGTTCGATCGATTGAACGCAGTTCAATCGATCAAACTTCGTCTTCTCCAGATTCTGCAGTGAACATCCAGAATTTGGTAGGGTGTGTTTAGGTGATTGTTACACGAACAAAAACTTATAACACATCATAACTAAGCTACTGAGTGAGTTTGGGACTCACCAAAAGATCGTAAGGGTGTGTTTGGCTTAGATTACAACCTTGAGCTTTAATGGGGTCTCCTCGTTCTCTTCTCTGCCTCGGTCTCTTCTGTCTCTCTCTGTTTCCTTCCTTTCTCCTCTTCTTCTTCTCCTTTTGCTTGTCTCTCTCTGTCTCTGACTGTGAGTATATATATATATGTGTGTGTGTGTATATATGGATGTGAATATATGTATAAACACAAGCACACAAACTCTCTCAACTCTCTTGGTTCAGTAACCACACACAGCACATGAACACAATGATATATATAGAGGGGGAGGAGTGCAGATGGCAAGGTTTGCGGGAAACCTAGGAATACAAATGATTACAAGTTCGATCGATCGAATGGAGTTCGATCACTCGAGATCTGTTCAGCCAGGTTTGATGGATTGAAAATAGTTTAATCGATTGAAGTGGGGACCACGTCATAAATTCAGGTCGGTAGGGGATCGCTCAAATAGGGTTCGATCGCTCGAACTTTGGAAATGCTCGATCGCTCAAAAGAACTTCGATCGATTGAAGGTAGAATTTTAAATATGACAAAGGGAAGTATATAGAATCTCTGTGCATAAATATTTTTTGAAAATACAAGGTATTACAAGTTTCTTCTACTGAGTTGTCACATTTACAGCATCCTTAGCTCTCTTCCTTTTATTATTCTGCAATGTTGATGCTAAGTGAGCACTTTCAGTCTTGTCTCGCTGAATTCTTTCCTCTTCTTGCACATAGTAAGATATGAGCTCATTAAGAGTCCATTTGTCCTTTTAAGTGTTATAACTCACTCTAAAGTGACTGAATTGTGCAGGAAGAGATATGAGAACCAAGTGCACGAGCAAGTCCTTAGATAGCTCTAACTTTAGTGCCTTGAGTATCTTACTGAGATGAGACATTTCCATAATGTACTCCCTTATGTTCCCTTTCCTTTATACCTCATGGAATTTAGAATAACCAAAACGGTACTCATTTCCGATTTTTCATTTTTAGCCAAATATTGTTGTAATTCAGAGAGGTACTTCTTAGCATTTGTGCTTTTAGTGATCGAGCCCCGAAACGCTTCCGGAATGGAACATTTCACAATCATTAGACTCATGCGATTCGAGCGATCCCATTTCTCAATTTTAACCTCATTCGGGCTTTCAGTAGTTGAAGTGGGTCATTCTGTCCTTAGTGCAAGATCCAAATTCATACATCCGAGAACGGTTTCCATGTTCTCTTTCCAGACCTTAAAGTTTTCCCCATTCAGCATTGGGATAGCACTAATTTGAGCAGAAACATTTATAGTTGTAGCAGAAACTAAATAGAGGACAAAATAAAATAAAATAATACGCTCACAATGAATAACATGTCATAACATAAACATATCATAAATACTTTATATATGCAAGTATGACATATTAAACAATTCACATAATGGTGGGCCCATCACAGGATACCTAGAACAATATTGACATTTAGTCTTTGGACAGAAATATCAACTGTAAGTGGTACTCCTCGTGTAGTGATCAAATACTGATAATAAGTCCTGTCAGACAGTAGCCTTTCTTTAGGCCGACTCATGCCCACATGGATAATTGGCTTGGATAATTGTCATATATTTACCAGCACATATACACCCATCATTCGGCCAATTAAGAATCTTCCTTTGGGCCAATTGTTAATCGCATGAATAACAGATATACCATCTTAATATTTTAAAAATAAATAAATTTTACACAACAGAGGTCACTTTGGCAACATATTATATATTTTAATTTATTTATTTGAAATATCAGACATATTGTATTAGGGCCTAAAATAGACTCCAAATATATCCTTTTTTAAAAAAAAAATTAGGACGAAGAATATAGTCTTAAGGTACCATAGAATTTAATTCATGTTATGAATTACCCAATATTCTAAAACACAGTAAAAATACCTTAATTCATGTTATGAACTACCAAGATTTCATGATACTATGAAAAATCATTCACATCACGAATAAACCAAAAATTCTAAAGTGCTATAGAAAACTTAATATCATATCATGAATTGAAATCAACCTAATTAAATCAATCATCACATCAAATCTACAATATGCCAATTCGTAGAAGATTACCAAACCTTTGACCTAGTGATGATTGGTAAATAAATAAAATATGTTAAAGCCAGTAGCATCTCAGAGCCCATATGCATCTGGATTGAATTAAGTATTTTCATCCCAAAAAAATAAAGTAAAATTAAAAAACATTCACATCATGATGAATCATGAGTGCCAAAGTAATATCCAAACATCATGCATAAAATCAACAACAATTTGTGTTGGATATGCGTGATATGCGTAATACACGTCTACATACATATACGTATTGTGTGTTGGGAAAGAAGCTAGATTATGTTAAAGGTCTTGGTCATGGGCCTAGGCCAACGTCGTGCTCATCTCAAACGGTATCTAGCGAACCCGATCCAGAGGTTATTTCCTTGCGTGGTATTGTTGAGAGCCAGCAAGATATGATAAGTCGGATGGCACAAGAACAAGCGCAAATGAAACAATTGCTAGACCAACTGATGAGGCAGAATCCGCAACCATCTCCAGCTTCTACATGGTTCGTTAATTTTAAGTTTAAAAAGTTACTCTAAACTCTTTTGAAACCTTAACTCTTTCATTAAAGGACATAAAAAACAATGTTCCAAACTTAGGTTTTTTTTTTTGACATTGATGTTTAAATTTTTGTATTGCAGATTTACGGGCATCTCGAGAACTAAATTCAACGCCGTGTTTTGATCTTTTTGGACTGAAGTAATATTTGTATTACGGGATTGACGTTTGATTTTTCGTTTTGAATTTGTATTTTGGATTTTCAATATACTATTTTGTTATGTTGGATTGAGTAGATGATTTTAGTAATTAATGAACATTTGATTATTTAATATGAATGCTGTGGATGTTATGAATATTTTTAGATTATTCAATTAGCAGGTGAACAAAAAAAAAAAACTAGACTGAAAATGCAATATATTCCCAAAAAGAGCATACTTTTTTAGTGATGAAATTTTCGTCACTAATTGTTCATATTTCGTCACTAATGGTTCACATATCATTTTTCTTCTAACATTTAGTGACGAAAAATTTCATCACTAATAGTAAACTCTTTCCTGCGAAATGATTTCGTCGGTAATAGTATACTAATTAGTGACGAATTATTATTTCGTCGATAATAATATACTATTAGTGACGAAATATTTCGTCGGTAATAGTTATCTTTTAACTATGAAACGAATTCGTAGACAAATAATCATCTTTAGTGACAAAATAATTCGTCGGTAATCGTTATTCTTTATCGATGAATGTATTTCGTCACTAATAGTATACCTTTAGCGACGAACTAATTCGTCATTAATAGTTCTATTTCCCGACGAAAGTTCGTCACTAAAAGTAGGTGACCTTTCTTGACGAAATATATTTCGTCGGAAAATATTCTTTTTGTTGACGAAATATTTTGTCACTAAATGGAACTTTTAGTGACGAAAGTTCGTCGCTAAAAGTAGGTGATCTTTAGTGATGAAACATGATTTCGTCACTAAAGGGTACTTTTAGCGACGAAATATTTTGTCACTAAAGGTTACTTTTAGCGACGAAATTATGTTTCGTCACTAAAACCTTTCGCGTCGAGGAATTAGTGACGAACGTGTGACGAAATTTTTTTCGTCGGTAAATACCTTTAGTGACGAAAATTAGACTTTTAGTGACGAAATATTTCGTCACTAAAAATCATTTTCTTGTAGTTACGTTGTTTTTTTTTTCTTTTCTTTCTTGTTGACAAGTACATCGACTACATGCATAAGTAGAGATCAATCCAACAACCATATGTTAAAACTGAGGTACCAAAAAGTTAATACTCAAAGCCATTATTGCAACTTTTCAAGGATTGACTTTTACGCACTATATCCGAAAGTTCATAACAGGGCGATATACACATGTTTTCGAAAAAGAAGAAAGTTTATGCACAACAACCGAATCAGTTTAGGCCGAATATTTGATTGGATCCCTTAATAATTAACATGATAACTTTATATACTTTATGCACAACAACCGGTTATGTCTTCCTCAGTCAAATCTCCTTAGTTTTGTAATGGGTTCCTTCTCTTGATGGGATGGAGGAGGAATTAGTATAATGATTTGACATATTGGGGACCATAACCTCTATATCTTTATATACTGCTCTATTAGGTTCCTATTATTCCTAACAGGGTCAGTATTTGGTATCCGCTCATTAAACCCATACCCAGTAGAAGTCCATGAGCTTCCTACAATTAGACCACATAATATAAGCTCATTTAATTAATAGCCCTTATAATATTATTGATATTAATATGTTGCCCACTATTATTAGGAACATAATTTCCTAACAATCCGAACCCTTGAGTTCGTGTTTTGAATGTTTTATTTCTCAAATTCGGATTTTGGTCAAATGTAATAGTACTTTGATGTTTTAACGTCAAAGTTTTAACCCAAACACGTCTTAACTCGTTTCATTATCGTTTCTTTTCAAAGATTAATAGAATGGTTATATGTTCTTGCAACTTTGATAGACTTGGGAAGTATTGGATTAAGGATTGGGAGTTTTGAAACGATTGTAAAGTGTGAGGTTATTTGATCCTTAGGCAAAATTCTGCCAAAGGTGAAGGATTTTGCTAAAGGGTCATTCAACCGGTCAACGGGGCAGTTCGACCGATCGAAATACCCCTGTATGTTTTCTTTTTTCTTTTTTTACCCCTTCCGTAAAATATTTAAATGTTTTGATTATTTCTGAAGGTACATTTGGGACCCCTTTTAATATAAATTCATTCGTTTCGAAATATAATTACGTTTTCAATTTTATTCGGATTCCAAAAGTTTTAAATACTCAATGTTGTTTTAAGTTATTTTCCGCTGCTAAAATATTTTAATTGAGTTAGATGAGCCTTGGTGGCATGCCACGTGATGATGCCAAAAATTGGTAACAGTAAAGTAAAGCAATTTAGGAGAGAGGGAGAGAGAGTGAGAGACTATTTTTTGTATATGGTTCGGCCCTGTTAATGAAGGTACCTACGTCCACGGGTGTGTCTGAGCACGTTCACTAGCAGATCACCGGCGGGCCTGGTGAGCCAACAAAGAGGGGCGGCACTACCAGTAATACCGGCCGGGTGTATGCGTATAATGGTGAATTTTTGTAGAGGTGCTGTGTAGACTAAAGAGTTGGCCCCCTTCATGGGGGGGTGAGTGGTCTCTTTTATAGATGTAAGAGACCTACTCATACATGGATAAGGAAATATAATCCTATTAGGGTGTGATTGACACCAATCAAGTAAGTTTCCTAATTGTATTAGGATTGATTGACATTAATTGTGGGGGTTTCCCAATTGGATTAGGAAATAGATGCACTTTCCATTAGTCTTCTAGCTTGAGTAGGAAACTGCCCATAATTTTGGGCGTATCACCACGTGTCCTATTTCTACCCGTAGCAGAATGGGTCGTGACATTTTTCTTCTCCAAATCCATAACCAAATAGTGCATAAAAGAGAATTTCAAAAATTTGTAATTGGGCATGGCCACTCATGCCTCAACGAAAGCTCTGCCACTGTATATGTTAGAATCATGATAGATTATTAGTCTAGGTTCATGTACCTTTCGTACTTTTACCAAGCATGATGTCTAGATACATTGTACTACACAAGTTGTACTACTAGTGTAGTACATTCGCTTTCCTTTCTTAGCTTCTCCCTTAGCCTATATAATGGCTACCTATTGTAATGATATTTACACCATTCAATACATAATTCATAGTATTGTCTCACTCTCTCTCCTTCTCTCTTATATATTCTAACATGGTATCAAAGCTATAAGCTCCTGGATCTTGGCTACAACTCTATCATATTCCGCTGCCACCGGCGGGTGACGATTATGTCACCCGCCGGACCTCGTTCAAATAAATATCAACCAAACAATCCTCACTGATCAACCAACCAAAAAAAAAAAAAAAGACCCTTGATCACTATCATCATCATTCTGCCACAAGCCCAACTCACCCCTGCCACAACACCATTATTTTGCCTCATCATCATCAAAGTGCCACAAGTCCTTGATCATCCAAAGAATCAACACCATCACCCCCAATCTGCAGTCACCAACCCAATCTGCCACAAACCCCTTGATCACCAACCCATTCATTCTATCATCACCAATCATTACATCATCACCGATCATCATCAACCCATCCCACATACCTCACCAATCATCTCAACCCTCACTAACCGGCCTCTTTATCGGACCTCTTGATCGGCCGGATCTCTACCTCATCTACCCGGCCTCTCTATCGGACCTCCCGATCGGCCGGATCTCAACCTCACCAACCGGCCTCTCTATCGGACCTCCCGATCGACCGGATCTCAACCCTCACCAACCGGCCTCTCTATCGGACCTCCCGATCGGCTGGATCTCTACCTCATCTACCCGGTCTCTCTATCGGACCTCCCGATCGGCCGGATCTCAACCTCACCAATCGACCTCTCTATCGGACCTCCCGATCGGCCGGATCTCAACTCTCACCAACCAGCCTCTTTATCGGACCTCCCGATCAGCCAGACCTTCGTCTATCATCTCCTGGCCACCACGGAACCTCTAGCCACCACTCTCTCAAGCATCCTCTACAACATGACCATCAACCGCACCATCCAGCTACCTCCAAGACGACTTCATGATTCAGTTTTCAAACTCAAGTTGTTTCCATTTTCTACCTTGAGTTTGAGGGGGGCTGTTAGAATCATGATAGATTATTAGTCTAGGTTCATGTACCTTTCGTACTTTTACCAAGCATGATGTCTAGATACATTGTACTACACAAGTTGTACTACTAGTGTAGTACATTCGCTTTCCTTTCTTAGCTTCTCCCTTAGCCTATATAATGGCTACCTATTGTAATGATATTTACACCATTCAATACATAATTCATAGTATTGTCTCACTCTCTCTCCTTCTCTCTTATATATTCTAACAGTATATATGTGCATTTATATTACCACTTTATATGTCAAGAAGGCTAGGTGTGAAGAAGGCCTATTTGAAGGTTTTGACTGTTTTGCTCTGCCACTATATATATGTGCATTTATATTACCACTTTATATGTCAAGAAGGCTAGGTGTGAAGAAGGCCTATTTGAAGGTTTTGAGTGTTTTTACTCTTCTATATTTGAAGAAGTTTTTCTAGAGAAACAATTTGGTCACTCACTTCAAATAAACCTTCAAACTTCAAGTAGTGGTAAGTCTGTGCCTAGCTAGAGCAAGGAATGTAGAGCATCAAATATGGATAAATGAATGATAAGAAAGGGTTTGATTTCATGAGCTTTAGCTGTTTTGTTTTGGCATATTTATCAATACAATTTCTGAGGATTTTCTATGGTATGAAATTTTTAATAAAAAAACAATGGAAAATGCTGTACTTATTCAAGTAAGTATGCAATTTTGATGACTGGTTTTCAGTAGAGTTACACCTATTTTACCTGACTAACCATGCATAGTCATAGTCACAACTAATTTGAGGTAAGGAACATGTGTTCCTTCCTTTGGTTAATAAAGAAAATAAGAAGGAAAAAAAGCGTATATTGAAAATAAATTAAAGTTTTGAATATTGGGAGTCACTTTTCTGCCTTTATTTTTAAGTTACAAAATATCATAGAAAGTTTTAACTACAATGTCATCCAAGAATGGAAGAAAACTCAAGAGAACTAATTTTCATTTCCCTTTTCTTTTCCTTCAGTGAATTTGCAAACCAAATCTAAGAAAAATAGTGAGGAAAATAGGAAGTAAAAGAGAATAGAGTGAGAAATAAATTTAAATATTAAATTTCGTGAGTCACCTTTCTTCCTTTATTTTATTCAGCTATAACTATATTTTGCAAATTTTTAACTTCTACCGTTGTTTAAGTGTGGAAGAAAACGCTAGAGAACTAGTTTTGGTTTCCCTTCTTTCCTTGTTTTTTCCCTTCAATGAATCCGCAAACTAAACAAAACCTAATGAGAGCAGTTTTTCCAAACACCGCCAAAAAAAAATGCCTCTTAAATTCTTAATTTCTCATATAGACAATTGTGACCTAATGCAAGCTGGAAGAAGATAAGAATGCCCTAATTAGTCTGTAATTAAATTTGTTTTTAGCTACGCTGTTTGCCATATATGTCCAGCCTTTCATTCTCTTATAGAAATAAACAATGGAAAAATAGTGGGTCTCATTTATTTTATTATTATTTTTTTAAAATCTAATAAACTCAAATTTGAGACAGGAAATAACTGCTTGTTTCATAGTTTTTTTTAATGGCAAATTTTTTTAAGATTTTACTAGTTCATTGGATATGACCAGTTGACTATTGACATTATGGTTGTTTTTTCAATTGTTGGGTGCATTATTGGCAATATAAGTATTCATCATCAAATCTTCCAAATCTTCTCTTTAGATATAGTTTTAGGATTAAAATTCATGATAAAATATTTAGTTTCTGTTGGCTTTTCGGCCATATGAAACATATACCCATGTTGAACACAAGCTTACTTTCACATTCATAATAGAGTGACTGCAACTATTTTTATGTTCACCATTTTCCACTCTGATATTTTTATTTTTTTTAGTGCAATGATTTATTGCTTGATGTTGAAATAATCATTTAAAACTGTTACTGGGAGGAGTTAAAAACATTATCATCAATTGGTCAAACTTTAAAAGTGGAGTAATGCTATTGGCGCAACACATTGCACTACACAAAGCACAACAGGGTTTTAAATGCCTTGTACCATGTGTTGTTTGAATTTTACATTTTTCTATGCACCACTTACACAGCACAGGGTGCAGACATTTAAAATCATGTTGTGCTTTGTATTGTGCAATGTGTTCTCTCTGTAGCATTACTCTTAAAAGTGTTGCCTTGTTTTTGTGTATTCCAATATCACAGATCTGTTACTACTTACTATGACCGAAATATCTTTATGAAAAAGATTTGTTTTGTTCATATTATTTGCAAAACACTTCACCTTAAATTTCAAGAGAGAGAAGAGAGTTATGAATGATGAAGGGAAAGAGACCAATTGAATTTTTCATATATAAACGAGAGACTAATTAGGGATATATTTGGAATTGAATTCTCCATATATATGAAAGAGTGATTTAAGAGATATTTTTTCTAATCATATTTTACGATATTTTTTGCTCTGGCATTATCTATTGTTGCTCTGGCAATAGAGCTAGTCTATCATCAACATAAATATGTCCAAAAGAATTGCAATTCATAAACCATTGGGCTAGGTTGTGAGCGACAAAGTTAACAGGTCTATGCACTTCACGAATCTTCCAAAAAACAAAAAAGCTAGACAAAATCTTCCTAGCAGCAAGAATAGGTGTTTCCACAAGCCAATTAGGGTTATGACCACAATCAGACAAGGGCAAACACACTAACAGAGAATCTCCTTCAAAAATAACAAACTCGAACCCCACAATGGTACAACTTGTTCATAAAGGAGTGTTTATAAAGTAAGAGCACGAAGAATAGGGAGAGAGAAATTTTTGGGTACTTTGAAACTATCACGGCATACTTATCTAACAATAGGATGGGTCTTTGGATAGAAACCCAAAAATAGTGAACCCTTGCATGTAGAGACTACGGGTCCCATCCAAAGACCAGCTTCAAGATATGCTACTTGGTACTCTCAACTGTCCCAAAAACTTCTTCTAAAAGAGCTATTGTATCGTGAGACTAGTGGTAGAGATGATCATTGATGGCAAATGATAAGGAAAAAGAAATATACTCCATCCGTCCCATAATAAGTGTCCATATTTTCTTTTTTGGATGTTCCACAATAAGTGTCCATTTTTCTAAATTAGTATATAGCTTTTACTTACTTTTCAAAACTACCCTTATAATAAAGACAAAGTAGCATTTATTGGTGGTCCATAACAAGTAAAAAGTCAAACACCCATCACATCTAAGGGTAAAATTGGAAAGTGACTCTTTAAGGAACCAAAAAAAATAATATAATACAACTTTCTTAAACATTGTGCAAAATTTATAAGACGGAGGGAGTAGTTAATTTCCAATACATCCCTTGTAGTTGCACGTGTTTCAGTTTACCCCTTATATTTTCATACATGTCACTGATAACCCATGGTTTGGTATAATATGCATCCCTTAATAAACATCTTAAATTTACAAGAATAGAAGTTTACATTTTTATTTTATCCTTAAATTAATTACAGATAGAGTTAGCACATTTCTCGAATACATCCCCCATACAGGCTCTATTCTGTTAAATTTTAACAAATTTATTATCGGTTACAACTTACACATTAATCCAAATTAAAGAAATGTTTGAAATTACAAGATCCAACTGAAAAACGCACTAATTACATGGAGTGTATATGTAATTAACCCAAAAAGTTAATGAAGATAGGAAGGACTTTTTCCAAGCTTGCTTTTGCTGAGGCGCACATGTGAGAAAGGACCACTGAAGCTCCTGAATACTTGAGCCCCATAATGTTTGTAATAGGATATTAATTAAACGGATGAAACTAAAGCTTTGTTTGGTTTATGGATTTGGTGAGGAAAAAGAGAGGGGAAAGGAATACAAGATAGAAAACCACTCCCATCCGTAGGATAAATTAATTGAACTAGTTTTCTATCTTATTTTTCGTTCCTCTCTCTTTTCCCTTATAAAATCTATGAAGCAAACAGACCCTAATTGTTGTTTTTGTTATCGGAACAATGTTCAGCACAATTATAATCCAATCTTGACTCCTTTTCTTCTCTTTATTTTATTTTTTAGGGTAAATCTACCACAACACTTTCACCTTCTGAATCATAAACAAAGCATAGCATACTCTCCATAAAACACAAAAATAAACCGGGTCAGGTACCTAGACCAAATAAAAAAAGGCCCATCGTACAACTAAGTGCAATTCTAACCACTGAAATTTTTGGATATCACAGAGCATGTTTAGGTGTTGTGCTACCATGCAGTCAATAGAAATGAGTAAGGACTCCCTACCTATATGCAGGGACTTACAAATAGTAGGACTCCCTACCTATATGCAGGGACGTAAATCCCACCGAAAAAACAACAGTTCGGAATTCAATTATCACACTCTAAGGTCTAGGGTGCGTTTGATAAAATTGAAAATTAAGTGTTGAAAAATCTGTGCTGGATTTTAAGTACTGAAAATTTTAAGTGATTGAGTTTGTAATACTAAAAACAGTACTTCAACTACTGAAATAGAATGCATTCAGTGATTATTTTCAATAGAAATTTTTCAGTTAAAGTTTTCAGTGATTTTTTGGCCACTTTTTCAATTAAGTAGTATGTTATCAAACGCACTGAATAAGAATAAGTGCTGAATCTTTTCATTTTCAGCACTTATTTGGGTTATCAAACATACCCTTAGTTTGGCTCCCATTTTGGTGCTTCTCATTTTTTAAAGCACAATTTCATGTTAATTTATTTGGTAGGGGAGCTTTTAAAAGCTCCATTCTAGAACTTTTAATAAGGTTCTTTTAAAAAACCACATGAGGGCCAAACTAAGCCTAAGTCAATCGAACGCGTAGTTATAATCATTGCATTGATATGTTAATTGGTAGCTCATCGCCTTGCCTAGAGGTGAAAGGTCAGTCAGTTTGGTCGATTTTTTTTTCTTCGGAATTTTCAACTTTCAAAACCGACCAAATAGGATTGGCTCGGTCGGTTTCTAAGCTGTGCTTTTTTTTTTTTCTAAAATCAGGTCTCGATTCAGTCGGTTTGCTTACACCCCTATCTCTAGCCTTGCCCAATGAGCAGCGAATTGTAATTTATTCTATTGCTCATGATGTTTTTTGAGGACGGTCATCAAAGGGGATAGGTGCCCTTTAGTTGTTTTGTTCTGTTTCTTAAATATACAGTACCTTTTTAGCAAAAAAAAAAAGGGTCAACGAATAGATGAATCTAACCCCAAGTGCTAATAAAATATATACAAAATGTCAAAGCAACAACCCCAAAAAAAAAAAGGAAAAAGAAAAAAGATATGGTCTAAATAGATAAATCCATATCCTATAGAAATGACACAAGAATGACACTGAAGTACACAATGTAGAGATATACACGGATCATCATAAACATTCTCCTTTAGAATAGTTTGCACCAAATAAACAGTAAAAAAAAAGTTCATACAAGTACATTCTACATTCCATTGTCACCTTCATTTCCTTCTACAGAGACTGTAAAAATAAACCCAACCACCAAAAGATGAAAATGGCTTTGGTCCTCAAGCCCCTCCTTTTTATAACACCAGCTCAACCTCGTTACTATCTGTCAACATCCATTGGTTCAGTATTAAAACACTTAATTCGTATTATCCTGCATCCCTATAACTATATCAGGACCAGCTTAATTTTCAATTATGATAGGAACAACAAAAAATTGGTCCATTTTATCAAATTGAACCATCAGCTACATAATAAACATAGTCTAATTCCTCAACACACATTACAAAATGATCCTACTATTAAATTACATGACAACTTGGACTTGCTAATTTCACCACCAACCTGATATGCCAAGCTCCTTTTCCATGTTTGAAAAAAGATTTGAGGTTTATAGTATAAATAAATAAATAAATAACATGGTAATACTAATAATGTTGGGTTGGACCTATTACTAATAATGTGCACCTACTAGGACTTGCTACTAGTTATCCCTTTTTGAAATAGGAGGGAAAAGTGGTTTGGGGCTTGTTTGTAAAGGGGACTCTGTCTCACATTGCTTGCTTAGGAAGAGAAGAGTAAGTGAGCTTCTTGACGAGCTGAATCCATCGGTGGGATCCGTTTGTGTCAACAAAATTTGCAAAATGACCAAATTAATTGCTTAGGTGGGAAGTAGATAATCATGGATATGGTAAATATTGATCAGAACCAGAAACAAGACAATGAGTCGGTTGAAACGCAGATCTTCCTTGACATACTGTCGATGGTATTATTTGCTGGAAAAGAGAGAAATGAGACAGGATGGGCAAAGATCGACAGTATTATTTCCTTGACATACTGTCGATGGTATAATATTGTTTGTGACTTTGTTGCTTCAATTATCACCTCTCATTGAGTCCTTTGCAAGTTGGAACCTTATCTGTGGATCTAACATGTTGGTCCAAGATTACAACCACATCCTATCTGCTTTATTTTGTATTCACAGATTCTTTTCTGTCATGTATATTACTTTATGACTGAACTCGCAGAAATTTGAAAAAAAAAAAACTTGTTAGGGAAAGAAATTCTATTATACAGTGTGTTCTATCCCTTGAAATCCAGATAAGAAAGTAAGGAAGCTTGTAATAGATATATATATATATATATGTCTGGTCATGGTGAGAGATGTAGTGAGCTTCTTCAATCTCAAACTCAACTATGGAGACAAACATTCAACTTCATAAACTCTGCATCACTAAAATGTGTGATTCAACTTGGTATACCAGATGTTATTCACAACCACGGCAAGCCCATGACTCTTTCTGAGTTGGCTGTTGCCCTTCCTATCAACCAATCTAAAGCCAATTGTATCTATCGCCTCATGCGCGTCCTTGTTCACTCTGGGTTATTTGTTGAACAAACAATAGGCGAAAATGTGGCCTATTTTCTCACCCCCATGTCTCGGCTCCTCCTAAAAGACGAGCCCTTAAATGCAAGGGCCTTCGTGGCTTATCAACTCGATCCTATTATGATAAAACCATGGCATTTTTTGAGTGACTGGTTCCAAAATGATGATACTAATGCATTTGAAACAGCACATGGAAGAAGCTTTTGGGACTATAGCGCTCACGAGCCAAGGTTTAGTGATTCCTTTAATGAAGGCTATGGAAAGTGACTCGCGGTTGATGACATATGTGCTTATCGAAAAGTGTAAGGATATGTTTGGGGGCTTGACATCGCTGACGGATGTTGGGGGTGGCACGGGGACTATGGCCAGGGCCATTGCTAAGGCATTCCCTAGCTTGAAGTGCATCGTGTTCGATCTCCCACATGTGGTTGCTGACTTGCAGGGAAGTGAACACTTGGAGTTTGTTGGAGGAGATATGTTTGAGATAATTCCCCCGGCAAATGCAATCTTACTCAAGGTATAGTGCCTGTTTGTCTACGTGATGTGGGTTACAAGAACTCCGTTTGAGCTTCAAAAACGTTGAAAGACCTGTTTGTTTTCCACCAATACATATCGGGATCTCGGGCCAAGATCGTGAATTTCTGCGATCTGGGTTAAGCAGCTAAGGGCCTGCTTTTTTAACATCGCGGTCAACAAAGCTTGGGCTGTGTTTACAGCTCTGCTCTAATTACGCATTTGCCCTTGCAAATTAAAGACTTACTGAAGGTCCACACTACTACAAGACAAATTGTCTGCTACAATAAGAGCCCTGTCCTTGCAAGAAGAAATTAATGCTGCCAACATTCACCATAAATACATGCATACAAACAAAGGCACCGTTGTGTATCACACATCTCTAGGCACTTTAGCATTTCTTTATTTTTTTGATAACAAAACTTTTAGCATTTCAAAGCAATGAATATTATTGTATGTTTATATAAATACACAAATGTTAGAGACAGTTTGTGCATTCCTCAACATTTCTAATTGCAACTGTGGGCGGAATACATTAAGAGAAGAGTTTTACACAGCATTTCACAATTCACAGACTAGAGAATACAGGTAACAACTAATTTTTTGATTAATTTGTTGTTTCTCTTTGCTGCAGTTTATGAGATTAAACACATATCATCAATCGATTTTGAATTTTTTTTTTGCAAGATCAATCAATTTTGATTTATTCAAGCACAATTGTACAAACATGCATGGAAATGTAGAATTATTTTTGTGAGTTATGTAGTTTATTTTATATTATTCAACAAACTATAGATGGATAATTTTGGAGAAACGAGCGAACAGATTGAACTGATGCCTGAAAAAAAGAAAGGGAAGGGTGTTGGAAAATCCACTGCAAGATGGGATTCAATATTACATGAAATCTTTGTGGACTTATGTGTAACGGAACTGGATAGGGGGAATCGGCCAG
Organism: Hydrangea macrophylla; assembly: GCA_033977485.1. NCBI lineage: Eukaryota > Viridiplantae > Streptophyta > Magnoliopsida > Cornales > Hydrangeaceae > Hydrangea > Hydrangea macrophylla. The sequence continues at coordinate 98,522,086 of CM066990.1, read as the reverse complement.
GTAGTCACTTTAATAGAAAGGGTTGGCTCAATATAATGACAGAGTTTACAAAGATTACTGGAAAAGATTATGATAAGTCACAATTAAAAAACCACTGGGATGTGACGAAGAAAGATTGGGTGGCGTGGAATAGTCTATTCAGCGAGAAAATATCAGGTGTAGGATGTGATCCAATAAAAGGAACTATCTCAGCATCGGACCATTGGTGGGAAGGCAAAATTCAGGTATATAGAACAATACTTTTGCTGAGCCCTTATTATTATTATTATTATTATTATTATTATTATTATTATTATTATTATTATTATTATTATTAGGGTAAATTACACTGACCTCCCCTGAGGTTTGACGTAATTACACGGACCTCCCCTCTAGTTTGCAAAATTACACAAACCTCCCTCGAGGTTTGTAATTCGGTAACAAAATGCCCCCTCCACTAACGTTCCGTTAGTTTTTTTTACATTTGCCTCCCCTGAAAATTATAATTAGCCCCCCTATACTATAAAATTGTCATACTAAGCCCCCTTTCTCTTATATTTTTGTTCTAATTATAAAATCCCTCCTCCCTACTACGTTTTTGGGTTAATTTTTTTAGCATTAATTTATATCTACACAAAATATACACAAAATACATATAAATAGGTCCAAAAATTTTTTTTCCAAGAACAAACCTCTGTCAAGTCCCCCTGTATTAATTTTCTAGATCCGCCCCTGCCCTTATGCTTCAAAAGTGGACACTTAACCCCCTGTGATTGTGGACTAAAATGGAACTGTTATAATTTCACTCAAAACTGACGAAAATTCTAAAATTGGTTAAAAATATAAACACTTAACCCATTTTGTGATGTTAATTTTGGGGTTAATGCTCTTTGAGTGAAATTTATAGCGAGGAGAACGAACTCCTTACCACTTGGCCAACGGGTCATTGGTAACATTAATTTATATCATCTACACAAAATATATATAAATAGGTCCAAAATTTTTTTTCCCAAGAACAAACCTCTATCAAACCCCCCTGTATTAATTTTCTAAATCCGCCCCTGCCCTTATGCTTCAAAAGTGGACACTTAACCCCCTGTGATTGTGGACTAAAATGGAACTGTTATGATTTCACTCAAAACTGACGAACATTCTAAAATTGGTTAAAAATATAAACACTTAACCCATTTTGTGATGTTAATTTTGGGGTTAACGCTCTTTGAGTGAAATCATAAATGGGTTAAGTGTTTATATTTTTAACCAATTTTAGAATTTTCGTCAGTTTTGAGTGAAAACATAACAGTTCCATTTTAGTCCACAATCACAGGGGTTTTAAGTGTCCACTTTTGAAGCATAAGGGCAGGGGCGGATCTAGAAAATTAATACAGGGGGACTTGACAGAGGTTTGTTCTTGGAAAAAAAAATTTTGGACCTATTTATATGTATTTTGTGTATATTTTGTGTAGATATAAATTAATGCTAAAAAAATTAACCCAAAAACGTAGGAGGGAGGAGGGATTTTATAATTAGAACAAAAATATAAGAGAAAGAGGGCTTAGTATGACAATTTTATAGTATAGGGGGGCTAATTATAATTTTCAGGGGAGGCAAATGTAAAAAAAACTAACGGAACGTTAGTGGAGGGGGCATTTTGTTACCGAATTAAAAACCTCGAGGGAGGTTTGTGTAATTTTGCAAACTAGAGGGGAGGTCCGTGTAATTACGTCAAACCTCAGGGGAGGTCAGTGTAATTTACCCTTATTATTATTATTATTATTATTATTATTATTATTATTATTATTACTGTTGTTGTTGTTGTATAAATATTGTAGCTTAACTTACACTTTTTTTTTAACTTACACTTGGTATTAAGATAACTTTTTAAATGTACAGAAAAATCCTTTGGTGGCAAAATATAGTGAGAAAGGTATTGAGCATCTAATGAAACTTGATAAATTGTTCATGGGAATAGCTGCAACTGGAGCTAGAGCATGGGCACCAACCTCGGGTGTACTTCCTGAATTCTTTAATGACCAAAGGGTATATAATGAAGAGGTAAACCTTAATGACGATGATGACGCAGAGTCGCATGATGATGACCAAATTCAAATGAGTTTTGAAGTGGATAATACAACTTTGCCTGAGCAATCCAAAAAAAGAGATAGAAAGAAATCTGGAGATGGAAGGAAAGAAAGTTCAGCTTCAAAGCTATCTCGTCAACTTGATCGTCTTGTTTCTGCTGTGGAGACTCGTAGCTCTACCTCACCACCAGGTGGGAGCAGTTCATTCGCATCGGACCACCAAAATTGTTTGGACATAGTCCTTCAAATTCCACGCGTGGAAATGGGCGATGAACTGTGGTGGTTGGCGTGCGAATTGTTTAAAAATCAGGATAATAGAGCAATATTCAAGTGCCAAAAAAATAATGAAATGTGCTTGGAATGGCTGCGTAGAGAGCACCACATGAAATATGAACAGCAACAACGATCATACGGTGGTAACTAAGGGGGCTATAATTTGGAGTAGTTTGTTGTTGTTGTTGTTGTTGTTGTTTTTTTTTTTTTTTTTTTTTTTAATAATGTGGTTGGAGAACATCGTTTTTTTTTTCCACTATGGGTTGTTTGTTTGTTTTTTATTTTATTTTTTTAAAATGTTTAGAATTTAAGGTTCTAGTAGTATTGACAATGATTTCAACCATTGTTTTATTATAATTTTCATTGTTTTTGTTACATATTATCCAGAATATTTATGGCGAGCTACAGTCACAATGACTCCTGGAGGACAGAAGATGACATTTATTATGCACTTATTGTTGCGACGGTAGCGACGTTTTTGGAATATCACAAGCTTTACATATTTAAAGAACCATGTAGGACTAGTCCACATACAGGATACATTTTCGTAAAAGAAATTTTAAGTGGTCATCCAAGACGATGTCAAGAGCAGTTCAGAATGGAAAAGGAGGTTTTCTTAAGTCTTTGCCGGACTTTGAAACAAATTACCAGTTGAAGGTCACTAGGAAGCTCAGAACAGAAGAACAAGTTGCAATTTTTTTACTCATAATTGGGCATGGACTCAGTAATAGAATGATTCAAGAAATATTTCAACATTCAGGTGAAACAATAAGCAAGCATTTCCATTATGTTCTAAAGGCCACTGTTAAAATGTCAATGGATATCATAAAGGTACCAGAACAACACGCTCCTCTCCCACAGGCCACAGCGTGCAAAAACTAATCCAAAATTTTGGCCTCATTTCAAAAATTGTATTGGGGCCATTGATGGGACGCATGTACGAGTATGTCTCCCGACATCTGAAATGATACCATATATTGAGAGGAAAGGATATCCAACCCAAAATATAATGACAACATGTGGTTTTGACATGTGTTTTACATTTGCATGGCCTGGCTGGGAAGCTTCGGCGCACTACACACGAATATTTCACGAAGCGATTCGTGATCCAGCTTTAAAGTTTCCACTTCCAAAGGATGGTGAGTATGTTAGCTATTATATTAGTTTGTCAATATGTCACAATAATGTTAGTAACTATGTTTATTTATTTCTTTTATTGTTGCAGCGGAATTTTACTTGGTTGATGCTGGCTATCCAAACATGAACGGTTATCTTTCGCCATTTAAAGGGGAGAGATATCATATACCGGAGTTTAGGAATGGTGTACCACCACAAACTGTACAAGAGCAATTCAACCATGTACACTCATCATTGAGAAATGTCATTGAGAGAACTTTTGGAGTGTGGAAAGCTAGGTGGAAGATCCTAGCAAATATGCCACAGTACCACATTGAAACGCAGAAGGGAATTATATCAGCTTCAATGGGGATACATAATTTTATCAGGAGACATTCATTAGCCGATCAACAATTTGAGGCATATGATCGTGATCTTGACTTTGTACCTGAAGATGATGAAGGTGTAGGACCAAGTATCAGTGCCCAATATGACAATGATGACAGAGCAATGGATATATTTCGGAATGACCTTGCTAGGAGAATTGCTAATTCTTAAGTGAACGATCGAGCAGATTCACTTGAAGTTGTAATAATTTTGAGGATGTAACTCCATTTTAGTAATAACAAATTAGTTATTAATTGTTTGTACTGTTAATTATTACTGAATGTGGTAATTATATATTAACTGTTAATTAACTTATAAAACCTTATTTTCTCAATATAAACATAAAAATGTAGAATATTTAAATTATTAATTAAAGTATTTAAGAATTAATAGTTAATTAATAGTTAGTAATGCTAAATTTACCACTAACATACAAATTATAACCTAAGGGCACAATTGACTTTTGTACATTCAAAACCACGTTCTATTCTTTTTGAACCAAACACATTCACAAGCTGTTCTGACAATATAATCAGTTGTACAACCTATCAACCAAACACCCAACTATAATAAGCAGTTCTACTATTAAGCAGATCTACCAATCACGATCAAAATCGCATAAGCATAAGCATAGCCAAACAGGCTCATAAAGTAAACTTCTTTTATATCCTCTTGCTTTCTCTTTGTGTAATTTACGTCACATGTTTGTTATATCTCCTTTGCAACTCAACTAACCACCAATATGGAAACCGTGCACGCACACTTACACACACTTGTGTGGTAACCGAACGTGGGTTAGGAAAATGGGTTGGATCGACACAGTTCGTTAAAATGTTTAAAAAAAATAAATATATATGCGTTTCGGGGCTAATGTTGCCATCACTGTTCAGCCTTGTGAGAAAGAGCTGCTCAGCTATGCAAATTGATTCATTGTGAAACTATGTCATCTCAGTGCCATGGAAATAAACTTTTAGTTGATCCACTTAACTTTTTTGTGTTATTCGTGTGCTTGTATAAATATCTTTTTGTTCAATCCACCTATGTGATTTTGCTGCTATTTGAGTCCAAATTCTAACTTTTTCACACACATATGTATGAGTGTTTGTGTCTCATTTAATGAAAATCAAACATATATATATATATGACTAATTTATCATTTTTTTTCATTGTGGTTGAAAATGACAAAAGTGGATCTTGCACGACTGGAGTGATGATGAGTGTATAAAGATATTGAAGAATTGCAAAGAAGCGATTCCAAGCAAAGACGAGAGCGGAAAGGTAATTATCATTGTCATGAATATGGAGAACCAGAAAGAAGATGATGAGTCAATGGAGGCACAACTCTTCTTTGATGGTTGTAGTCATAGGGAAGGAGAGAAATGAGAAAGAAGGGGCAAAGCTCTTCACTGCTGCTGGATACAGTAACTATAAAATTACTCCAATGCTTGGTTTGAGGTCTCTCATTGAGGTTTATCTGGCCTTGATAGGTCTTGGAAATCTATATGTCCAACTGTCCAAGTTATGTGTCTATTATGCTCAGCAAAAAATATATATATATATGTGTGTGTGTGTGTGTGTGTGTGTGTGTGTGTGTGTGTTTGTTATGTTTTGGTCTATGAGTTGTGGTGAAGAACTCATTTTTTTAAGGATGGTGAAGAACTCATTTGAGAGTCTTCTTGTTTGTAATAACATTAAGCTTATCAGCTTTCTTAATTATAAATGTGTAAATATTTGCTTGGAATATGAATTTTCCTTAAAATTAAGTGAGTAACGACCCTGGTCTTGTGGGCGGGCTGCTGTAGGTGCCTTTGTAGCTACAGTAAGTGTTGGCAGGCTACACACTATGAGAAGTTCGTCCCATATCGCCTGGGTGTGGAAGAGTAATGTGCTATATATGTGTGGTTCTAAGTCTCCCTAGTAAGAGGCCTTTTGGGTAGTGGCTAAGAACAAAACTGTGAGGACTTGGACCCAAAGCAGATAATATCTTATTGAGTGAGACTTGGGTCATGACAGAATGGTATCAGAGCTAGATCCAGCCAGAAGTGTGCCAACGCGGATGTTTCGCCCTAAGGGGGGTGGAATCTAACGACCCTGATGTTGTGGGCGGGCTGTTGTAGGTGCCTTTGTAGCTTCAGTAAGTACTGGCAGGCTACACACTATGAGAAGTTCATCCCACGTCACTTGGGTATGGAAAAGTAATGTGCTATATATGTGTGGTTCTAAGTCTTGCTAGTAAGAGGCCTTTCTGGTAGTGGCCCAAGAACAAAATTGTGAGGACTTGGACCCAAAGCAGACAATATCTTATTGAGCGAAACTTGGGTCGTGACAAAGTGCTGCTATTTAGAATTACTTCTCAAATGTACCTATTGGCACAAAAGTGTGCCTGGTACCTATAATGCATTTATTAGCCTGTTTGGATAGAATTTAAGAAGCACATTAACAATTTGAGTTTTAGTGTTTTGTTTTGTTTTTTTTTTTTTTTTTTTTTTTTTTTTTTCTCTTTCTCAATTCCCAAAGTGTTTTTGTAATTATGAGTACTTCTTCCTAAACGCAAAGTCACAGTTAATCTAAACGCAAGTTTGGTCTTCATTCCAATTCAAGTAATTCCAAGTGTTAAAGATTGATCATTTCATGCACCAAGAACCTTAACATTAGGTGCTAAAAGTCATCTATAGGTTGCATAGCTGAAATGGTTCTAAAGAGTATGTAGTTGGTCTAAATTGAGACCTCTTAATTTCTAGTGTCAATTAAAAAAAATAGTAGGAGCACACTAAAGAAATAATTTTCCATGGAATTTTCATTCCCCAAATCCTCAACCAAATAGTGCAAAAAGGAGAATTTCAAAAGTTTGTAGGGGGCGTTGACCAATGTATATATGTGCATTTACATACACGCTGAAGACAGAAATTTATACAAATAGTACCCCTTTACATGTCAAGAAGGCTAGGAGTGAAGAAGTCCTCTTTGAAGGATTTGAGTGTTTCTACTTATAACACTCGCATTCGTGTTATTGCATTTGTATCATATTGTCATTCATGATAATGTGATGTGTTGTGCATCTTGGCACATGTTGGAGTGAGTTTTTGACTCACGAGTTGATTTGGGTGTTTGTATTAGAGAACCCTTTGAAACTGTTGTGATTGAGGATTTATTGTTTGTGAAGTCTCTCCGAGTATGAGACGGTCACTGAGGAATATTTTAAATGTTTATCTGAAAATAAATGTTTACCTGTGTATTTCAATATCTGTATTATTTTCTGTTTTAGAATTTATTTCTGTTGTTAGATTTAGTATCCTGGTGAGGACAAATGAACACGCTATTAATTTGGTAGGCTAATTAGCAACTTCGGAAACGTCATGTAGAAATTCGCGTTTTAGCGACCAAACAAAACTTAGTCGAAAACTTTTATAATTTTGAAGTTTCACTTATAAAGCTATGAATTAGCTGTATAGAAAGTTTCAGAGACTGATTAGGAGTTTTGAAAACTCGTGGGGAGGTAAACGTAATTTCCAAAAGAGTTGCCTATATATAGATAGAGATGGATCTTTAGATTTTTGTAAGCTTAACCTAAAGCTCAAGAAGGAGGCCAAAAGGGGGCTAGAGGGAGATTTAGTTACTTCAAGCTTTGCGACGTCAAACGACGACCTTCCGTCAGTCTGTTTTCTCCCATATTTCATATTCGAGCTCCTCGAGGTAAGAGCTTCGTTTTGATATAGGTTAGGGCCTGTTTGGCTAAGTTTTCCGAAAAGTTGTTTTCTAGAATTTTTCATAAAAGTTGATAAATTGAATTTTGATCCATAGGAATTGTACTAGACGGACTTCTACACGTTCTTTGTACACGGGTTTTCTTTGGAATCGAAGTTTAGGAGCGTTATTCAGAGGTGAGTGATTCAACTATGTTTTTGGAATGGTTTCTTGATATGTATTCATGTTATGTTTGAATAGCATGTATTAATACTTAGAGATATCTTGTGTAGTTCATATTGGGCATTTATATTGATAAATAGGCCCAATAGCACGATGAAATGTTTTGATTACCGCGAGCATGGTGATATGTATTTGAGCATGTTAAGTTGCTTATTTGGGTCAGAAGGAGCACGTGGTCACCGTGCCATTTTGTGGAGCCGATATAGGCATTAAGGTCGCACGATTGAAGAGAAGAATCGTGGGTCTTACCCTTTCGCGTGGACTTATTGGCGAGGAGTCGCGGATTGGGAGTATGGACGGGCACGTGAGTCTCCGGCGACTAGTATGAATTGTAGAGATGTGAATGCGGACATGTTTATCATTCATGTACATATGTTGATTTATTCACTAAGCATTAGCTTAAACAAATCGAAATATGTGTGGTTATTCAAATAACCATTGCAGGTGTAAATGCTGGCGAGGAATTGCAGAAGTGAGCACGAGGGTTGGGAGTTCGCTTGGGAGGCAACTTGAATGTTAACCTTGTAGTTTTGGGACAATAGGATGTTGTAATAAGAATTTTTATCGTTTTAACTTATGTTTAACTTCGTATGATAGAATGGATTTTAAACCGTTGTAATAGTTAGTGACATGTTGTAACCCTGCTTAGAAATGTTTTAATACAGCTAGGATTACTTTGATTTGAGTTTGGATTGAGTGGTTGATCATTGGTGAAGGGTAGGAAGCTTTTAAAACTTGAAATTCTACAGATTGGGCTGCTGCCAGGGGAGCAATCGACTGGTCTAGTGTTCAGTCGACTGAACCACTGTGCCTGCTAGCTACTGCTTCTTATTATGGCAAAAGCAGTCGACTGGGCCATGCCTCAGTCGACTGGACCTCTGTAAGTTAATGTGTTTATTTTGATTCTGCCTGATTCAGTCGACTGAAGGCTGGAGGCCCAGTCGACTGACCCTAGTCTCAGTCGACTGGAATTGCTATTAAACCCTTTTGAAAACTCTCTGCCTTCTTCAGTCGATTGAGGGTCCAGACCCAGTCGACTGAACCTCTGGTTTTAAAATGTGTTTTGTTTTTCCGCTGCGTGTGTTCTTCAAACTAATTTTTGGGAACGTTAATGAATTGGTTTAGCCTCGGTGGCATGCCACGGGCTCCGGTTCCGCTATTGTGGGACCGGGCTGTGACACTACTTTTCTACATTTGAAGAAATTTTTTTACAGAAATAATTTGTTCACTCACTTCAAATAAACCTTCAAATGTCAAGTAGTGGTAAGTCTGTGCCTAGACCAAGGAATGGAGAGCATCAAATGATGGATAAATGAATGAAAAAGAAGGGTTTGATTTCATGAGCTTTAGCTGTCTTGTTTGCACATTTATCAATACAATTTCTGAGGACTTTCTACAGTAGGAAATTTTGAATAAAAGACAATGGAACATGCACTTATTCAAGTTAGTACGCAGTTTTGGTGACTGGTTATCAATAGAGTTGCACCTATTTTACTAGACTACCAATGCATAGTTATAGTCACAAAACCAACCTAATAGGGTCGATTCGATCGGTTTTTAAGTTGCGTTTATTTTCAAAAACCAGGTCTCGGTTCAGTCGGTATGCTTACACCCCTACGCCTAGCCTTGCCCAATGGGCAGCGTATTGTAATTTATTCAATCGCTCATGGTGTGTTTTGAGGAAGGTCATCAAAGGGGATAGGTGCCTTTTGATTGTTTTGTTCTATTTCTTAAATATACAGTATCTTTTTAGCACCAAAAAAAAAAAAAGACAGCTAAAGCTCATGGTCTAAATAAATAAATCCATATCCTAGAGAAATGACACAAGAATGAAGGTAGGCATATACACGAATCATCATAAACATTCTCCTTTAGAATAGTTGCACCAAATAAATAGTTAAAAAAATTCATACAAGTACATTCTACATTTCATTGTCACCTTCATTTCCTTCAACAAAGACTGTAAAAATAAACCCAACCACCAAAAGATGAAAATGCATGGCTTTGGTCCTCAAGCCACTCCTTTTTATAACACCACTCGAACAAAAGCTACAATTACCTAGGGTTATCAGAGACCCAAAATGCACCACCTGGTTGGATGATATTTTTCATGAGGCGAAGGCTCAACCTAGCATTCAGAGAAATGATGAGTCAGTGGAAGCACAACTCTTCTGGATACAGTAACTATAAAATTACTCCAATGCTTGGTTTGAGGTTGTAGTAACCCGTGTTTTCATGTTTAAATTGACGATTTAGACTTCGTGTGCGATTTTAGCGAAAATTGGTCACAGGGGTATTTTGGTCATTTTTTCAATTTTATAAGTCATGGACTAAAAATATATTTTTGGGAAAAGTTACGTGAGATTAAATGATTTGGTATTCATGTTGGAAGTTAAGATTTTTCGAGTTATATTTAAAATTAAATCTAATATTTTCTCTTTTAATTTTAACAGTAGCAGAATTTTGTTTTCAGATTTTTGTTAGGAAAACGAAGGAAATTTAAGATTCTGCCCGCGTTATCCCAAGCAAAACTCGATTCTGCACACTTTTCGTCTAATGCAATTTTCTCAGATTCTGCACCGTTTGGGCAGAAAACGAGGATTACAGTAGCAGTTTTAGTGTATCAGAAATTAAATCTAATATTTTCTCTTTTAATAATTAGATTGTTAGGCCATTATGCTTAGTTATTTATACACTAATATGTGGAGCTATATGTGCATTAGTGTATGTTTACATCATCTTGCATATTCCTTATAAACTACCAATTAATTAGAAGTTAGTGGATTGTTAGGCCATTATGTTTGGTTATTTATACACTAATATTAGTGGAGTTATATGTGCATTAGTGTATGTTTACATCATCTTGCATATTCCTTATAAACTACCAATTAATTAGAAGTTAGTGGATTGTTAGGCCATTATGTTTGGTTATTTATACACTAATATTAGTGGAGTTATAGGTGCATTAGTGTATGTTTACATCATCTTGCATATTCCTTATAAACTACCAATTAATTAGAAGTTAGTGGTTAATAATTAGATTGTTAGGCCATTATGTTTGGTTATTTATACACTAATATTAGTGGAGTTATAGGTGCATTAGTGTATGTTTACATCATCTTGCATATTCCTTATAAACTACCAATTAATTAGAAGTTAGTGGTTAATAATTAGATTGTTAGGCCATTATGTTTGGTTATTTATACACTAATATTAGTGGAGTTATAGGTGCATTAGTGTATGTTTACATCATCTTGAATATTCCTTATAAACTACCCATTAATTAGAAGTTAGTGGTTAATAAGTGGATTGTTAGGTCATTGTCTCCAAGTGAAAGCTTGGCTATTTATACACTCACATACTCTCTCAAACACACACATTCTACACTTCTAGCATAGAGAGCTTGAGAGAGTCACATAGAGAGAGATTTATATATGTACACAATTATAGATATACATACACCTCGAGTTAGAAGAAGAAGAAGAAGAAGAAGAGAAGTGTTTGAGAGTTGCTCAACATCATTTATAGGTACCGGGTTGTGTACAATATGCTTTCTAAATTCTCCGGAGTATTTCTTTGTTATCTCTACTTGTACTCTTTTTGCAGTTATGTTGTGTTTTCATTTGGAATCAATGAGTATGTGTTTATTGCTAAGTGCTATGGGACTAAAGGGTCATGAGCAAGGAGCACCTACCAACAGTCCAACAGGCCTCAGGGACCGACGTACTGGAGACGGGTGAGGTGAGGTGAGGTGAGGTGTCTCTTGCTATGTGATCAAGAGGAACCTGGTATGATGCTATTGGTATGAGCGTTTGGGTAGTGTGAGCAGTTGGGTTGTGAGACTGGTCAATTGATTTGATGTCATTCTATGTATTTGATTGTCATTATCCTTTTGAGCCTTTATTATTCATGTCATATTGTATACTTCCCGGTATTGTTTTTAGATGCAGGCAGTGCCGGTAACCGAAGTCTAGAAGGGAGATAAGGTTAAGGATGATATAGGAGATCCGTGGAGAATATGGACCTGCTGGGAGTTTTAAAGAAATTTTGTATTTTTATTTTAAAGAATCAAGTATGATTTATTTAATTTTTCAATGGAAATACGCTTATTTTTGCGGGGCGTCACAAATGGTATCAGAGCCTGTCCCCAGCCGGAAATGTAGGACTAAGTCAAGGTTAGATAGTCTACATCGCCTGGGAGGAGTCAGAGAAGGTTGAAAAAAAAAAAAAAAAAAATTTTTTTGTTATTTTATAAAACAAAATATGCTATATTTGTTTTAAACATTATTTTAAGAAATTTATGAAGTTATTTACCAAATGCTTTTATCTCTAGATTTCGGGACGAAATCTCTATTAAGGAGGGTAGATTGTAGTAACCCGTGTTTTCATGTTTAAATTGACGATTTAGACTTCGTGTGCGATTTTAGCGAAAATTGGTCACAGGGGTATTTTGGTCATTTTTTCAATTTTATAAGTCATGGACTAAAAATATATTTTTGGGAAAAGTTACGTGAGATTAAATGATTTGGTATTCGTGTTGGAAGTTAAGATTTTTCGAGTTATATTTAAAATTAAATCTAATATTTTCTCTTTTAATTTTAACAGTAGCAGAATTTTGTTTTCAGATTTTTGTTAGGAAAACGAAGGAAATTTAAGATTCTGCCCGAGTTATCCCAAGCAAAACTCGATTCTGCACACTTTTCGTCTAATGCAATTTTCTCAGATTCTGCACCGTTTGGGCAGAAAACGAGGATTACAGTAGCAGTTTTAGTGTATCAGAAATTAAATCTAATATTTTCTCTTTTAATAATTAGATTGTTAGGCCATTATGCTTAGTTATTTATACACTAATATGTGGAGCTATATGTGCATTAGTGTATGTTTACATCATCTTGCATATTCCTTATAAACTACCAATTAATTAGAAGTTAGTGGATTGTTAGGCCATTATGTTTGGTTATTTATACACTAATATTAGTGGAGTTATATGTGCATTAGTGTATGTTTACATCATCTTGCATATTCCTTATAAACTACCAATTAATTAGAAGTTAGTGGATTGTTAGGCCATTATGTTTGGTTATTTATACACTAATATTAGTGGAGTTATAGGTGCATTAGTGTATGTTTACATCATCTTGCATATTCCTTATAAACTACCAATTAATTAGAAGTTAGTGGTTAATAATTAGATTGTTAGGCCATTATGTTTGGTTATTTATACACTAATATTAGTGGAGTTATAGGTGCATTAGTGTATGTTTACATCATCTTGCATATTCCTTATAAACTACCAATTAATTAGAAGTTAGTGGTTAATAATTAGATTGTTAGGCCATTATGTTTGGTTATTTATACACTAATATTAGTGGAGTTATAGGTGCATTAGTGTATGTTTACATCATCTTGAATATTCCTTATAAACTACCCATTAATTAGAAGTTAGTGGTTAATAAGTGGATTGTTAGGTCATTGTCTCCAAGTGAAAGCTTGGCTATTTATACACTCACATACTCTCTCAAACACACACATTCTACACTTCTAGCATAGAGAGCTTGAGAGAGTCACATAGAGAGAGATTTATATATATACACAATTATAGATATACATACACCTCGAGTTAGAAGAAGAAGAAGAAGAAGAAGAGAAGTGTTTGAGAGTTGCTCAACATCATTTATAGGTACCGGGTTGTGTACAATATGCTTTCTAAATTCTCCGGAGTATTTCTTTGTTATCTCTACTTGTACTCTTTTTGCAGTTATGTTGTGTTTTCATTTGGAATCAATGAGTATGTGTTTATTGCTAAGTGCTATGGGACTAAAGGGTCATGAGCAAGGAGCACCTACCAACAGTCCAACAGGCCTCAGGGACCGACGTACTGGAGACGGGTGAGGTGAGGTGAGGTGTCTCTTGCTATGTGATCAAGAGGAACCTGGTATGATGCTATTGGTATGAGCGTTTGGGTAGTGTGAGCAGTTGGGTTGTGAGACTGGTCAATTGATTTGATGTCATTCTATGTATTTGATTGTCATTATCCTTTTGAGCCTTTATTATTCATGTCATATTGTATACTTCCCGGTATTGTTTTTAGATGCAGGCAGTGCCGGTAACCGAAGTCTAGAAGGGAGATAAGGTTAAGGATGATATAGGAGATCCGTGGAGAATATGGACCTGCTGGGAGTTTTAAAGAAATTTTGAATTTTTATTTTAAAGAATCAAGTATGATTTATTTAATTTTTCAATGGAAATACGCTTATTTTTGCGGGGCGTCACAGAGGTCTCTCATTGAGGTCCTGTAACAACCCTAATTTTCTAAGTGCTTTTAGAAATTATTTATCTTATTATTTTCAAGTATTAGATATTAACTGTGTATGTATCTTAGTGACACTTAATAAAAAAAAATAGTTGTAGTAGCGTGTACGGGTCGTTAGTATGTTAAGTAGTGTGCTTAACATAGAAATTTAGTGCCCGGGGTCATGGGTATCCATTGGGCTAATCATTTGTCACTTTTGAATGCATTTTCGGGCTCATATAAAGCCTATTTGTGAGGCCCTTAGACAAAAAACGGGATTTGATATGTATATATGAGTTATTTGTATATGTTGTGTATGTATATAGTATACTATGTGTGTAGTACATATATACTTATATTGAAACCCTATCCCCATATTAACAAAAAAAAAAGGGAGAGGAGAAAAGAGAGAAGAAGAGAGAACAGACGTTTGTGTGTGTGTGTGTGTGTGTGTGTGTGTGAGAGAGAGAGAGAGAGAGAGAGAGAGAGAGAGAGAAGAAGAAGAAGAAGAAGAAGAAGAAGAGAGTAAGAGAAGAAAAGAGGAACTTCAACCTTTGGTTTGTGTTATCATCATCAATATTGAAGCCCTAAATCGGTGAGTTAACTTGTTATTTTCTTTCAATCTCGTTTGATTGAAAATTTAAATGTATAGTTTATTAAATTAGTATGGTTATGGATTATGAGATTTAGGTTTTTATTTACAATGATTGAAGTTATGATTTGAGATTTTAGATGAGCCTTGAATATACATTTGAGCAAATATTCAATTTTCGGATTTGGGGTTTTCACGGATCAGATTTTAGTAGCAAATTCATAATAAATCATACGTTACAGTTTTCGTGATTCTGTTCGAGTTGGTTTGTAGGAAACGCAATTCTGGACAACTTTTGTCTAATGGTATTTTTCCCAATTCTGCACCCTTTGGGCAGAAAACGCATATTACAATAGCATTTTATGAAAGTTAAAATAAGCGTAATTGCTACATCATATTTTTGTGTGATTTTGTGCTGGTTAATATGAATTAATTTGTTTGTACTTAGAGAGATATGAGTTCTCATGCATAGTTGAGCTTTGTGACATTGTGACTGTGTGATTTTGTGTGGGTTATGAATCTGTGTGAACATGTAACTGTTAATATGATTTTAACGGATACTTGATTTGAGATACATGAATCTCTTACAAAATTGAGTTTTGTTAAAAAACGTGGATGTATGAATGTTAGAAAAGTTCTGACGGCGACTACGTGGATGACCCGTCCTTGTGTGATTAGACGGCGACTACGTGGATGACCCGTCTCTTCATTTTTAAGCCTTATGCCCGGCTTGTTGGTCTATTTCATGTGTATTTAGACATTGTTTATTGACGTTAAGAACGTAAGGACTAGCCTTTCGGTGTATACTCAAATCCCAGTGATACCCCATGGGAGTTGCGACCGGAGTGTGAGTTAGTATTACGTTAGGAGACACATGGGATATATGTGTAGGCTGGACCATGGATGGGTGGCCGAGGTGGTGAACATAAGGTGTAATAAAAGAAAATAATTTGTGTTGTTTTATTCTTACTTTTAGAAGTTTGAATAATTAATTACCTCTTGTTGTAGTAGTATCGTAGAAAGTTGTGGATGCTTAGTAATCGACTTTTCTAATAATTTTTCGTGTTGTAATCGTTATGTGTGAGCGTGAATGTGATAACCATAGACTGTGTGTTAAGTTTTGGATTATGTTTGGAGGATTTTGATGCGAGTATTTTATGAATTGATTCTGTTACTAAACTATGGGTTTGATGGTAGTATGACTGACTCTTGAATTGTAATGGACATTAATTCAGAAAGTAATTATGGGTACAATTAGAATTGTGATAATTATATTTTACAGGATGGTGGTCCCACTAACTTTTATGCAGGGCTGGCTCACCATAGATATTCGATGGGTAAGTATTCAATTGGTATTATTCGGGTTGGGAACCACTGCCACCACATTGAAGGAAACTACCGTTCTGTCCTGAATGTGCGTGGAACTACTGTTCTAACCCGACATGAATTATGTGTGATGACATTGTTTATTTTCTGTGCAACGATATTGTATGATATGAGGTAGTTATGTTTTTCTTTGTGAGTACTTTTGGGAGTCTCTGGGACATCGTTGTTCCCCTAAGACTCTTTTTTTATTTTTTGTTAACTCATACCAGTATTTTATATACTGACCCGGGTGCGTAATGCATTCGGGGCGTTTCTATATGAAACGTAGTAGAATGTATGTGCATGTTTAGTATTTGGAGATTTTATTTGGAGCTTCTATTTGGGTGAAGAGATGGTCGCGGTGTTGTTTAGTATTAGAGTTGTACTTATTTTTTTGTTGTACTTTATTTTATTTCTAGCAGTGTGGGCCACATGTGTATAATTGTAATAAGGATTATGTATTGGGTATTGGAAACATTATAGTTGCTCTGACCAATGGAGGCATATATTTTATGCTTATTTATTTTCTTTCCGCTGAACTCTGTAAAGAGGGTTTTATTGAATGAATATAATATTTCTTTTGTAAATCGAAAGGATATAATATGTGGAATGGAGTTTAATTCTTTTATAATGAAAATAAATGTTTGGGAATTCAAGTTTAATAATAAAGAGTTTTTTTTTAAACACAAAATCACATGTACTTATTTAATGAGTATAAAATACTATTTTCAAAATACTGTTTTCAATAATTATCTATTAGTCAGTGTGAGGGTGTCACTCTCGGGGTTTTGGAAATTGAATATTAGTCTAGATACATGCTCTGGATTAAATATTTGGTTGTCCAAAAATCGAAGTGTGACAGGTCCTTAATAGGTCTTGGAAATCTATAGATGTCCAACTGTCCAATGATCATGTGTCTATTATGCTCAACATATATATATATATATATATGTGTGTGTGTATATGTGTGTGTTTGTTTTGTTTTGGACTATGGGTTGTGGTGAAGAACTCATTTCAGAGTCTTTATGTTTGCAATAAACATTAAGCTTATCAACTTTAATAATAATAAATGTATAAATATTTGTTTGGCATATAAATTTTCCTTAATACTAAATGCCCCTATTTAGAATCACTTTTCAAACGTACGTTTTTGGCACAAAAGTGTTCCTAGTACCTAAAAAGCATTTATTAGCCTGTTTGAATACAATTTAAGAAGCACTTTAACAATTTGAGGATTAAATTTTTTTTTCTCAATTCCCATGCATATTGTTTTTGTAATTATGAGTATTGTTTCTGCCTAAACGCAAATTCACAGTTAATCCAAACGCAAGTTTGGTCTTCATTCCAATTCAATTGATTCTAAGTGTTGAAGATTGATCATTTCATGCACCAAGAAGCTTAACATTAGGTGCTAAAAGTCATCTATATGTGTCATAGCTGTTCTGAAGAGTATGTAGTTGGTCTAAATTGAGACCACTTAATTTCTAGTGTCAATTAAAAAAAAAAAAGAAAGAAAGTAGGAACACACTAAAGAAATAATTTTTCATGGCATTTCCCTTCTCCAAATCTTGAACCAAATAGTGCAAAAAAGAGAATTTCAAAAGTTTGTAGGGGGGCATGGCCACCTTTGCCTCAACGAAGCCCCGCCATTGTATATATGTGCATATATATATATATACACACACACACACGCTGCTGATGACAAAAATTTATACAAATAGTACCACTTTATATGTCAAGAAGGCTAGGTGTAAAGTCGGCCTATTTGAAGGATTTGAGTGTTTATATTTTTCTATGTTTGAAGAATTTTTTTACAGAAATAATTTGTTCACTCACTTCAAATAAACCTTCAAATTTCAAGTAGTGGTAAGTCTGTGCCTAGAGCAAGGAATGGAGAGTATCGAATGATGGATAAATGAATGAAAGAAGGGTTTTGATTTCATGAGCTTTAGCTGTCTTGTTTGCAAATTAATCAATACAATTTCTGAGGATCTGTAGGAAATTTTGAATAAAAAACAATGGAAAATGCACTTATTCAAGTTAGTATGCAGTTTTGGTGACTGGTTGTCAATAGAGTTGCACCTATTTTACCAGACTACCAAAACATAGTTACAGTCATAAAACCGACCGAAACAAAACCGACCGAATAGGGTCGGTTCGGTCGGTGTGTATTTTTCTAAAACCAGGTCTTGGTTCAGTTGGTTTGCTTACACCTCTACCCCTAGCCTTACCCAATGGACAGCGAATTGTAATTTATTCTGTCGCTCAAAGGGGATAGTTGCCTTTTGATTGTTTTGTTATGTTTTCTCAATTATACAGTATTAGCAACAACAAAAAAGTCAACGAACAGATGAACCCCAAGTGCCAATAAAATATATGCAAAATGTCAAAGCAACACTTGCCCAAAAAAAAAAAAAAAGGAAAAAGAAAAGAAAAAAAGATATGGTTTAAATAGATAAATCCATATATCCTAGAGAAATGACACACGAATGACACTAAAGTACACAAAGTAGGGATACACACGAAAGTACACACAAGGTAGAGATATATACGAATCATCAAAAACATTCTCCTTTAGAATAGTTGCACCAAATAAACAGTAGAAAAATTCATATAAGTACATTCTACATTCCATTGTCACCTTCATTTCCATCTACACATGGCCGGCCCAAAGGGGGCAAAAGGGGCAACCGTCCCGGGTCACCAAAATTCATAAAATTTTGAGGATCTCTATAAAATATTCATAATTATCTTTTTATCTTGAGATTTTTAGTTTTTTATATTTAGGCCTCCCCAAGACTCAATTTAGTGTCATCAACTACATATATATTGATATAAATGCATATAAAACTCAAATACAAAGGCCTTAGAATTTTGAAAATTATACTTTTAGTGTAAGAATTTTTTGAGTTTTAGAAATAGACCCCTATAAAATTTTGAAAGATATCATACAATGTTTAAGTTTCATAAATAGACTCATATTATAAGTAGACCCCCAAAAAATTGTCATTTATGTATAAGTAAATCCTAAAAAATTACCACTTATGAATAAATAGACCCCAAAAAAATTACCTCGGGGCGCTGCCCTCAGACCCCGTATACGGGCCTCCCTTTTAATAGTTCGTCCCGGGCCTTCAAATACTCAAAACCGGCGCTGCATCTACAAAGACTGTAAAAATAAACCCAAACACCAAAAAGATAAAAATGGCTTTGGTACTCAAGCCCCTTCTTTTTATAACACCACTTGAACAAAAGCTACAGTTACCTGGGGTTATCGAGGCGCCACCTGGTTGGATGAGATTTTTCATGAGACGAAGACTTAACCGAGCATTCAGAAAGTCAATTCCAATTCTGTAAGTAGAGATAGAATTATGAGTTCATTGGGACAAGAAAGTTTCATAACCGTCCTTCAAAATGAGCTCAACTTCGTTACTAATCTAATCAACCGCCATTGGTTCAGTGTTAAAACACTTGCATATCATAAGAAGTATTCACATAAAAAGGACCCTGCACCCCTGTAACTGTATCAGGACCAACTTAGGCTTAGTTTGCCCCATGTGGTGCTTCTCCTTTTTTAAAGTCCAATTTTATGTTAATTCATTTGGTAACTATTTTATGAGCTTTGCAAAAATTGAATTTAGGGTTTTTTTGGAGGAAGCTTTTAAAAGCTCTAGAATGGAGCTTTTAAAAGCTCAAAGTTGCTTTTTGGTTTCATGATGTCTTTTTGAAGAGTAGTGTGTCATTAGTATAAAATTATCAAAGAACTTAGTAATAAATTTCATAAGCTCCTTTTAAAAAGCCACGTGAGACCCAAACTAAGCATTAATTTTTAGTCATATCACACTATAATAATAAATTACAACAAAATGTAGTTAAGAAATTATGAATGCGAACAAGGTGAGAATAAGGTAGTTGAACACATCAGAGAATTGTACTCCTATATATATATCAAATATCTGCAAGTCTTGGGAATCCAGTCTTTTCACGACATACACAAACAGTTATCCTCCTTTTATATATCTATATATCTAATGAGTAATATTTGGGACACAACCTTCATACAACTTTCATACAACCTCCCCAAAAGATGTGTCTATCTCTCTCCTGTGATGTCACTGGACCCCACAGTGACACAGGAAAGAGATAGACACATCTTTTGGGGAGGTTGTATGAAAGTTGTATGAAGGTTGTGTCCCAAGTATTACCCATATCTAATACTATGATATCATGTTCTACTATGTTGTATCTGGTTGTAAATCTTCTTCCCAGTCCTTACCCATGTAGTGTTCCAACACATTTATATCGGACACTATTTTGGGAGGTTCCGAGAAGACTTGGACATGGTGTAATGTCATGGTATAGGAAGATATGTATTGACACATAATTTATGTTTAGAAAAAAAAAGGGGGGGGGGGGGGGGGGGGGGGGGGGGGGGGGGTTGGGGATGTGGGAGGAGGGGTGTAATGTCATGGCGTAGGAAGATATGTAATGACACAGTATTTATGTTTAGAAAAAAAAAACGGGGGAGGGGGGAAATCAAAATCTCAATTATAAAGGAAGATATGTAATGACACAGTATTTATGTTTACATAAACTTCGTCTAATTCCTCAATACACACATTACAAAATAAGCCTACTATTAAATTACATGACAACTTCGTTATTTTTGTCTACTTGTTTGAAAATCCGAATATAATCATGATCTTTGTGAAATAAGAAGATGAGCAAACCGTTTCCTCCAAAACTTCAAACTCCAAAATTGCACCACCAACCTGAATTATGCCAAGCTCCTTTTCCATGTTAGTAAATAAATAAATAAAGAACATGTAACCAGCCAATCAAACACCAACTCAGTTTGTGTTAAAAAGTCCTTCCTTTGACAACAAATTTAAAAAACATTCTCAGTTCCCATAAGTTTGTAGTTAATAATAATAATAATGATATTAAGTTGATTGACATAAGAAAAGTAATTGGCACCACTTCCAAAATCCTTTCCTTCCAAGAGAATCGAGACAAGTGTACAATACATCCAAGAAGAAAAGCTAGAAGAGACTCAGACTCTAGGAATGATACAATTTGGCCGTGGGAAACACTTGTAAAAAAAACCTATAAATATGCATGAAACAAGCATATGGGTCACATAAAGGACATACCTTATAAAATAAACCTGACAGATCGTCTTGGCGGCATTGTTACAAGCCGACGATAATACCCACTGATACACCCAAAATTGGCCCTATTCTATGACCGAGCGGTTCAAATCAGCAGCCAGTCCAAGTCCCGATCAAATCATGCACAACTCCTCGGATAAGCATCAGCCCGAGAGGTCTAGTCTACCTGAAACTCATCATCCCGAGTGGTTCATTCACGACCCGGCCAACAGGTCGGGAAAACCGCACGGGCACATCCCACCGCGGGAACAGCTCATCCGGGCCCACATGCATGATCCCGAGCATTACGAGCAGTTTCCTACTCAAGCTAGAAGACTAATGGAAAGTGCAAACTATTTCCTAATCCAATTAGGAAACACCCACAATTAATGCCAATCTATATCAATTGGATTATATTTCCTTATCCATGTAGGAGTAGGTCTCCTGCATTTATAAAAGAGACCTCTCACCCCCCATTGAAGGGGCCGACTTTTCAGTCTACACAGCACCTCTATAGCATTCATCTACATGCTCGGCCGGCCTACGGTAGCTCCAGACTTGTTGGTTCACCACAGGCCCTCGGTTCTTGTCACACCCCGATTTTTGGACAACCAAATATTCAATCCAGAGCCTGTATTCGGACTAATATTCAATTACCAAAAATCACGAGAGCGACACCCTCCCATATGCTAACAGAAAATTTATTGAAAACATTATTTAATACTCCTTAAATAAGGACATGTGATCTTGTGTTTAAAGTAAAACTCTTTATTATTAAACATGTATTCCCAAACATCCATTTCATTGTAAAAGAAATAAAGTTCCATTATTAATATTATATCACTTTTCAAATTAAAAAAAAAAACATCATTTTCATAAATAAAATGTCCACATACAGAGTTTAGCGGAAATAAAAAATAAATAAGAATAAAATCTATATATCCATTGGTCAGAGTAACTACAACGTTCCCAATACCCAATATACCATATTTATTACAATTATACATACTGGCCCACAATGCCAGAAAATAAAATACAATCAAGTACAACAAAAATAAGTACAACTCCAATAATAAACAACACAACGACCATCTCTTCACCCAAACAGAAGCTCCAACGAAAATCTCCAAAAACTAAACCTGCACAAATACATTCGACTACGTTTCATATAGAAACGCCCCCGAATGTATAACACACTCGGATCAGTCACATGACTGGTATGAGTTAAACAAAACAACAAGTCTTAGGGATCCAACTTGAACCCGTAGACAACAAATTACACTACAACACTCTTGGGTCAAGACAGGTAGTTCCACACACATATCTGGACAATAGAGTAGTTTCCATTTATGTGGTGGCAAGTAGTTTCTTGCCAGAAATCCAAAGCTACTACGAATTTCATACTTACCCATTACTTATGGTGAGCCAAACCTGTAATACGTTAGTGGGCCCACCATCCTGCAAATTGAATGATCATAAACCAAGCAAACAATTCCGTATACAAACCGTCCACATTCTAACTCAAACGTCGCATTCATTTTTCCACGCTTATCAGTCTTATGAAATAATCCATGTTCATTACTTATTAACTTTAAATTTATCTTTGCATTCCCTAGCTTCACCACTTGGCCACCCTCCATGGTACACCCACACATATATCCCATGTGTGCCCGGACATACTACCAACATCCACTCTGGTGCTAATTTGGTTGGGGTATCAACCAAACCAGGTATACACACAGAAGGCCAGTCAATATGCCTAGACGTCTAACAAATAAGCCGAGCATAAGGCTTAGGCCAGCTTGATCACGAAGCCACTGGCAAAAAGGTACACTCAGCAAGTCGAGCTACCAAAAACAAAACATATCACACAACGAGGAGCGGTGAACACTAAGGAATTATGTTGCAATTATTGTTTATCGTTCGTATTATCCCAATAATTGTGAATTTCACGTTTATCACATAGTTCCGTCTCATCATAGTCTAATCACATCTCTAACTTTTAGATGCATTCCAATTTCTTACAATAAAGGGTTTTATCAATTAACCCATAACAATCTTCCCTCAAAATTTCCAATCAAACTACAAGATCTCTAATATACTATTCAACGTATCTAATTTACTCATTTTTATCAAAATGACCACAAAATAAGGTCAGTTATTTCAGGTACAAATACCTCAACCAAATATTCAATATTAGCATACATAAAGCACCTAATAAGAAATCACATTCTCCAATTTTGCACGTTGAACTATATTGAAAACTGCTACTGTAATCTTAAATTTCTGCCCAAACGGTGCAGAATCAGGAAAAACTTAAAACACAAAAAGTGTGCAGAATCATGTTTTACATAAGACACGCGAACAGAATGTTCAAATTCAAAGCCATGATTTTCTAATAATTTTCTGAAGTTTCTGCAACTGTTAAAATAAAATAAAAACGAAATTTTTTATTATTTATTCATTATCAAAATTATTCTCCTTTGTGCATTCATCAAATTAACTATCCACATAATCTATCCTAATACACCGAGATCACATTCATAAAATCACAAGAAGAAAAATAAATGTTTATATCAGTCCATAATAACAAATGGGGATCAACACACAATTTAAAACAAATCACCAAATTAACAAGAACTAATAGGATTCCCTAGCATATACATATATATATATATACATATGTGTATATATATATACCCAAAAACAAATCTTTAACTCACCTAGTTCGATCCAAAATTGACAACCACGAATGCTCCGCGATTCCCCACGTGCCCACGAACCCGAGATCATTCTCCTTTCTTCTTCTTCTTCTTCTCCCTCTCTCTCTCTCTCTCTCTCACACACACACACACACACACATATACACACACAACACACGTCTGTTCTCTCTTCTACTCTCTTTTCTTATCTTCCCTTTTAGTTTTAATATGGGGGCTAGGGTTTATTATAAGTGTATGTACACTACACACACAACACATGTAAATAAAACACACAAAAATATATAAATCCCGTTTTTTTCTTCTTATGGGCTCACAAAAGAGACCCATATGAGCCCAGAATGTAACACAAACCACTAAAATGGCTAGCCCAAAGGGTACTCATACCCCGGGTACTTAATTTTCATGTTAAATTCACTACTTAACTTACTAGTGGGCCCCGAAACACTACCCGATACTAAACTCGTCATTCTACAAAAATTGTAACTCAGTCAGACAATAATCTATCATACAATTTAATTAAAGCTCAAAATGTCATGTCATAATAATAATGAAACATTAGAAATTTTAATACAAAAACAAACGGGGAAATATTACTGGTATTACTAACAAATTAAATATGGACAAATTAAATATGCTTACTAGCAATTTAATTTATGGGTTCTTCAAACTTAAAATTTTTAAACACATGTCTTACCTAGGTACACTCATATATCATTGCTAATTGAAAAAAATTATTTAAAATAATTATTTACACACTTAAAAATTCAGGGTTGTTACAGTTCTTTTACAGTATAGTGAACGTGCTCAGACACAGGCGTGGACGTAGGTTCCTTCATTAACAGGGCCGAACCACATACAAAAAACCAGTCTCTCACTCTCTCTCTCCCCTTAATCTGCTCTACTTCACTCTTACCAATTTTTGGCATCATCAGCTTGGCACTGTCTGTGGGAAATGACAAGTCTTCTCATCAACAAATCTCTTGACTAATCGTCATGCCACCGAAGAAGGGTAATAAGGTTGGTCAGCAGTCCAACCGGGATGTTCCTCCGGCCCCGGCACCGGCTGCGGCAGCCATGACATCTGAGCAGATCACCACAACCCTCACACAACACTTGGAGGGCCAGCGTCAAATCCAACAACAGATCGAAGCCCTGCTAGCCCAGCAAAGCAGTCCTCCAGGGGCCGAGAAACGACCCGGGAACGTTGCGTACGGTCGAGAACCGATCTTGACCAGACAACGTGCCCGAGCCAACCCGTCCCGTGTTGAGGATGCCAGAGACATCAACAGTGGGCGTGCTGCCCAAAAGGAAAGGCAGGAGCATATGACCCGGGAATCAGTCCAGGGTCACTCGGTTAAGAACCGAGTTACCCCTAGGCTAACGGTTACCCAGAGCCATAGCCGAGCCTGGTCCCAGAGGACAGCACACCACCATGAAGAAGAAGCCTCTTCAACCAATCCGACCAACCCCTCAGATACCGGTCGGGACGGAGAGGAAGCTCGAATTAAGGACTTGCAGAAGCAGATTGACGGAGTGGCCAAAAAGCTTGGTCAAAACCGCGCTCAGAATCAGGCCAATATTGAGACAGTGTCACCGTTCTCCAGCCAGATCACGAGATTTTCCATTCCGCGCAAATTTAAGCAGCCTCGCCTAGATCCCTATAACGGCTCGGGAAGCCCGGTTGACCACGTCCGGACCTACAAGGCTCAGATGGCCCTAGCCACCAACTCTGATGAACTACACTGTCTAGCCTTCCCCAGCACTTTGAAAGGCCTGACTGTGCAATGGTTCTACTCCTTGGAGCCCCGATCGGTCCGCAGTTTCAAACAACTCAGCAAGCAGTTCATCAACCAGTTCGCTGGTATGCATGAACAGCCAAAGCCAGACATGCAGTTGTTGACGGTCAGACAACGGAATAATGAGTCCCTCAAGGAGTTTACCGACCGGTTCAACCAACAGAAGCTTCAAATCATCAATTTGAATGAGACAATCGCCATCATAGCCTTCTGCTCGGGAGTTCAACACACCAAGTGCGCCGCGTCATTCCACAGAAACCGACCGAAAACTTTGGTTGAGCTCTTTGAGAGGGTTGGAAAATACATTGACACTGAAGAGTTTCTGAAGACCAAATACACCGGGCAAGAAAGCAACGAGCCTTCCAGAGGTAAGCGAAAGCGAGATCAGCCCGGGAGTTCTGATAGTTCTTCCAGTTCACAGCGGTCTGAGTCCGACAATCCTGACCCGACCACCAGTTCACAGCAGTCCGGGTCAAGCAGCCCCGACCGGATCTCCAGCTCACAGCAGGCAAGGTTTGGCAGTCCCGACCCGACCTCCAGTTCACATCGGTCAGGATCAAGCAGTTCCGACTTTGCCTCCAGCCCAGAGAAATCAGGAGCCCGACGATCTTGATTTGACCCCTTGTCTCTATCATTCTAGATGAGCCCGACTACAATGGTACTTGCCTGATCACCACATGAGGCTCCACCGATTGTCAGAGAGCTCATCCAAAGACCTCGGGCCTAACCCCGAGGCATATAAAGACCTCGGGCCTAACCCCGAGGCATACAAAGACCTTGGGCCTAACCCCGAGGCACAAGCTTCGATTAGGTCCAACCGACGATGGGGGCAAACCCCCTAGGTTGCTGATGATGGCAAGTTTCAAAAGACCCTACAACCACCATGTTCCAGGTCGGTTACCTACAGTCATAGCCTCTGTAAGACCCTCGTCTTAGCGAAAGCTTGGGGGGCAAGATGGCGCAGTGAACTAAACAGGCAATCACACCGGGTATCTACAGGCCTCGTGGATAACCAAGTCAAAATCTTGGACAACCCGAGCACCTACAGTACTCAGAGGCATTAACTCCACTTAGGTCCAAACCGACGATAGAGGTGACTAAAATCTCTTAGGTTGGCCCACGATAAAGGAGCAAAAAGGACCCTACAACAATACGCTCTAGGTCGGCTCCACCAACATGGTCAAGCTCTTCTCCCAACAGTCTTGACGAAGGCTGGCTGGGTAGAAGGCAATCATCCTGGGGAGTTAACATAAAAGGACCCTAAAGCAATACGCTTTAGGTCAGCTTTTCCAACATGGTAAAATCCTTCTACCCACAACCTTGACGAAGGTTCACGGGTAGAAGATAACCATCTTGGAGGCTAACTCAAGAAAAAAGACTCCGAAGTAGGCCGAGTCTCAACTCTCGGTCACTTCCCGAGCATTCAAAGACTCCGAATTAGGCCGGGTCTCAACTCCCAGTCAGTTCCCGAGCACCTAAAGGTCCCGAGCTAGGCTGGGTCTCAATTCTCAGCCAGTTTCTGAGGACTCACCAGGCTCAGAAGCCCCGAGGCAACTTCCCCAAGCACTCAGACAGTGGCAAGTAATATCAAACTGATTTCCAAACTTGCCCCGATATAGCATCTGGCCAACCTTGGAAATGGGGGGCAGCTGATACACCAATAATTGGCCCTATTCTATGACCGAGCGGTTCAAATCAGCAGCCAGTCCATGTCCCGGTCAAATCATGCACAACTCCTCGGACAAGCATCAGCCCGAGAGGTCTAGTCTACCTGAAACTCATCATCTCAAGCGGTTCATCCACGACCCGGCCAACAGGTCGGGAAAACCGTACGGGCACATCCCATCGCGGGAACAGCTCATCCGGGCCCACATGCATGATCCCGATCATTACGGGCAGTTTCCTACTCAAGCTAGAAGACTAATGGAAAGTGCAAACTATTTCCTAATCCAATTAGGAAACACCCACAATTAATGTCAATCTATATCAATTGGATTATATTTCTTTATCCATGTAGGAGTAGGTCTCCTGCATTTATAAAAGAGACCTCTCACCCCCCATTGAAGGGGCCGACTTTTCAGTCTACATAGCACCTCTATAGCATTCATCTATATGCCCGGCCTGCCTACGGTAGCTCCAGACTTGTTGGTTCACCACAGGTCCCCCGGTTTTTTTACAATATAGTGAACGTGCTCAGACACAGCTGTGGAGGTAGGTTCCTTCATTAACAGGCCCGAACCACATACAAAAAACCAGTCTCTCACTTTCTCTCTCCCCTTAATCTGCTCTACTTTACTCTTACCAATTTTTGGCATCATCATCCACGAACTGTTGCTCTCGAGTGCTTCCGTGTACGCTCTTGTGCTTCGAACGGGTCGTGAGAGTACCTAATAGAGACATCCTCTTTGTATCCACACGCTAAATCCTAAGCCCTAGTGTGATTTGGCTAGAGAGAGAGAGAGAGAGAGAGAGAGAGAGAGAGAGAGAGAGAGAGAGAGAGAGAGAGGGAGAAAGGGGCAACTCTTGTTGTGTGCAGAAAGTTGTGTTTGTGTGTGTTTTTATACACATATACACACACACACACACATATATATGCCCTAGGAATCCAAGTTATAATCCACATAGGGCTTGTGGGTGACACATATACATATACACACATATAGGGCTTATAGGCTTGTGGGTGACTCCAAGTTATGTGTGTTTTTTATACACATACACACACACACACATACACATATATAACCTGGTCCATAGATTATGTGGGTGACCCATAACTCACAAAAATGCTAACATCTCCCACTCACCCATATAGGGCTTGCGCTAAAACAAAATCTCTCAAATTCCAACTTTTATCATCTCCTTATACGGGAAATAGAACATGCAACCTCACAAAAAGAAACGTATAGCGACAAGAGCTGAGATGCTAAGTCAATCACATAACTAGCAAAATGCATCACTCAGAAGCTTCTCGTGTATTTACCCAGATATGTTCAACCACATAGGATCTAACACTCTTAATCCCTTAGAAAGCTATGCTACACCCCCAAATATTTCTACACCATATGGCTAGATTTCTAATGGATAGCTTTTGTCATTTCTAACGGATATATCTGTTAGTAATTACTAACGCATATCAGTTAGAAAACAAAATAATCCGTTAGTAATCACCCTTCATATATATATATATAATTTTTCTAACGATTTTAAAAAAATACTAACGGATATAACCGTTGCTATTTTTTTTACATAAATTAAAAATAATATAGAAAAAGAATAAAAAAGGAATTATAAAAGAAAACAATATATGAGATCGGGCTAGAATAAAAAAGGGGAAGAAAAAAGACAAGAGAGAGTGAAAGAGAAGCGCAACCCCTCGTCGGTCCGTTACACTCCACCGTCGCTCCTCGCCGAAGAAAGTTACCTCTCTCTTGCCATCTCTCTCTCTCTCTCTCTCTCTCTCTCTCTCTCTCTCTCTCTCTCTCTCTCTCTCTTACCTTGTGAATCAAATAAGCCTTAAGCCACAGATTTGACGCCTCACCATGTGACGCCTCACCTCGCCCAAATCCGGGCACCATTACCTCACTCACCAGATCTGGACACCACAGATCCGGAGCCATCACAAATCGCCACAGATCTGGCGCCATTAGAAACTAGAGCCATGCCCTAGGTGTCAGAGATCTCAAACTGCGTAGTTGATATATATATACATACTCTCTCTAGATACACTATGTTTTTTGTTTCAGATGTTCTAACTATATGTAGTAATTTTCGTTTGCAGGAATGCTAGTTTTGGGTTGTAGAAGGGGTACATTTGTGAGGTAGGGCTCAGATCTAATGAAACTCTGGCTCATACTTTAGTTTTCTTTGTGATTTCTCTTCTCTTTGATCCCAATATATTTTTTATCGTCTGTGTATTGTAGAATTTTTAGTTGCCACTTCTAGAAGATCTTGGTGTGTTTTGGGGTTTTTTCTTTTGTTGTGTGAATAGTCATTACTGTTGAGTTAAAACAGTTCTTGCAAAAAAAAAATCTGGATTTAGCCTCTTGAAAATTTCTGGAAAATTTCCAACCTAGAATATTTTCTGGGATTTTAATTTTTTGAACCACCAATTTCTCATTTGCCAGATTTTGCTTTCTAAGTAAAAAAATTGGTTGAATTTTTCCTTACAAACTTGTGATGTTATGTGAAATTACTACATTCCTGTTGCATAACAAGTTGCGATACAAAGTTTATGGCAAATGCACTGTTGTATCACCAAATTTTGCTGCAATATATTATCTCATGGTAGCTCTTTAAGTACCGAGTAAAGATAGAGTACTTTGAAACCCTCATTTACAAGGAAACGTACTTGGGGAATTTAATAATTTTAATAAACAACCTAAGCATAGATGCATACAAAGTCCTTGTAGAACTAGGGTGGGACAGGGCAAGGCTGGGCAAAATTCCTTAAGCCCAGCTATGATCCTAACTCGATAATGGTAGGGGCTTTTTTATTTTTTATTTTTTTTTATCCCAATCCACCCATGCTTTATGGCACCACAAAAATCCTCAATTAGATTGGGGTTGGTGTGTGTAGCTTAAAGGCTTTGAGGCGTAGTTCTTTGTCTTGGTCAAACGTTTCATTTTTCGATAGTGTGAAATTGTCATAAGCTTTAAGGTCATGGTTTAATGTCTTCTATTATTTGGCTTCATTTATAGCACTGTGGATATCGCAATTTTCTTTCTTTTACAACTTTTCTTTTAAAATTCTTTTAAAATTCAGAACAAAAACAAATGAGTCGCCACTTAATTTTAAAAGGAAAATTAAGAATCCATTTTAAAGCAACTGATCTTTTGCGAAACCAAAGATTAAACTAGGTCCGAGGATTATGGAATGAGAAGGGAAGGAGCCCATCGGACTAAAACACCCCTTCTCATCCTATCTTGTGATAGACCTCTACTTAACATCCTTTTAATTGAATTATTAATTTAAATGTGCCCTCAACTATTACATATGTATAAATATACATTACAAAAGCATGTCTAAAGGGTGTAAGTGGTAAAATATCATTCAAAAACCACATAATTCAAATAGCAAGCAATATGATATGCAATAGGGAACAAGGGAACTTACCCGGGATCCGGCCGCGAATATTTAAACGTGCAAATGCATGCAAATAGATAAAACCTAGGAAAAGAGTCTCTAATCCATATATACGAGTAAAGCAATTCCTAATTCTAAGGTGTCGCACATAAGATTGAAAAATCGATAAAATAAAGAAATTAAAATAAACTAAAGAGGAATTCAAGAAGTCGTACCTTAATAGCGCTACAAAACAAAGGGTTAGTCCACATGATATACAAGATATGAAGTTAGAAATAACAATCCTAAATTTCCAACTTAAATCTATCAAATACAATTAAATCTAAAGCAAATAAGTCCTAATTACAAGTGTCAAGCCACATGGATGAATATGTTCATGAACAAGAATAAATTATGAAATACTCAATGATTTAGTTCACTTAAACTTTGAATTCAAGCTCAACTAATTGTTATTGAAACATGGTTTAAATCTTGACTCATGAAAGTATCATCTAAGCCATTATTCATAAGATTGATTAAAACTATTGCAGAATTCTGGAAATTGCTGAGAGTAGATCATAACTTTAAAGAAATAAAAAGCATGGTTCCCGTGGTTTGATCTTGATGAATTTTGGACACAAGATGCCTCTGTATGTCTAGTTTTTAACCCAAAAAAGAAATCAAAGTTTCAACGGTTAGATCTCCGGGAATTGAACAAAAACCAGACATCACTCAGCATTCTACAACCCCCTGTCCAGAGTTCTTGTACAATTTTTTCAAAATAGTAAAAAGATCAGAAATGCTTTGTTCTTTTTAGGGTGACTTCCTAACACATTAATCTACTTAGAAAAAATTATTTTGGGTCACAAATACTTTATTAAGGTTCGGATTTACTTATTTCAAAAGAGTGTTATTGTTCTGAGAATCTGGACAGATTATAGTGACTTCACAAAACCCATGACCAAACCACTTTAAACATAAAATCTCCTTAAAAAAAATTACAGTGGTAGAACTTTGAGTTATAGACACTTTCCCGTTGATTTCACTTAATTCCAACGGTTAGATCATCAACTAAAAATCTATGATCAAAACTGGTTTATGAACTCACTGCTCCAATATTGGATTTATCATCCTTTTTGCTACATCCACCAACTAAGCCATGGACATTGGCTTATCCTAAATCTAACTCTCTTTTCCCTTTGGGGTCATTGGAGATCAGCACATGACTAATACTCATGAGTTTCAAGGGAATATAGAAAGGATTCCATGAAACATTAAGCTAGAGGACCCAAGTCATAAGTATGGACTTGGATCCATCCATTTGCTTATAAAATGAAGTGATGATCAAACTTTGACTCTCATGTGAAGCATGAGCTTACATGAGATTCAAAATATAAAACTCAAGAGCTTTCAAGAGAGATTTTAAAGATCTCTAAGAATCTCAAAAGAAAAGTATAGACAAAAAGAAGAAATGAAATAAAGAAGACAAAGAGAACTAATGCTCTAAACCCATCAAGGAGTCTTTTGGTAAAACTTGTTTACTTCAAATTCATAGATGCTTTCAAACTAAGCTACGAAGAAATAAAAGAGAATGGAAACTTAAATAAGATTAGAGGCTTAAAAGAAAGAATGAAAAGGGAACAACTTATGGTTAGAGGATCACCTCCAAACTATCCTCAAAGCTCCTCTACTTTGAAGATCTTCCAAGCTCTTCTTTAAGCTCTCCAAAACTCTCTATCTCTCCCAAATATGTGTTACTATATTGGTATATTATGGTATATCTCTCTCTTACCTATCCCAAAGAAGATCCCTCTTCTTTTATAGACAAAATAACCTAGGTATTTTTAGTGAATTCGGAGTAAAAGACAGGTATAAATATCTCATTTGGTGGTACAGTGCGTACTTTCTGAAAAAAGTAGACTGCTGGAGTTAACGGCAGTCAGGAAGTTTTCCGCGGCACTCTGGGAATGCCGGAACGGCACTCCGTGAAAGCCGTGCCGGCATTCCATGATTGCCGTGTGGCACTTACTGAGAGCCGCGCCAAATTATTGATTGCCGCGATTATGTCAGCCTTACTTTATCAGTTTTTTGTTTTTATCCGCATACATATACGTATTGTACCACAAAATACGAACTTTAAAAGCAAACGGCAGTCAGAAAATGTCGGCGGCATTCAGTGAGAGCTGTTTCGGCATTCTATGAGTGCCGTACGGCACTCACTGAGTGACGCAAACAACTGCCGTGTGCCAGTTTTCGTTAAACTTCTTTTTTAGGTCTTTTCTTTTCTCCTTTTTCTTCAAAAAAAACTTATTTTCGGGGATCTTTGCCAAATGTGATGTTTTCACTCCTGAATTCTCCTGAATACCCGGTATTTCTTTTTCTGTGAAAATTTTACCGCGTTTGGAGAACTTTCTGAAGAGCCTGGAACACTTCGGATCTTTCGGTCCTTGTCATCATCGGATATGGAGGTGACACTCTCCTTAATTCGACGTTTGGTCAAAATCGGGGTGTCTACAAGCACACAATTAAAGAAGTTTCTTATTTTTTGCACAGTCAACATTTATTTATTTTTCTTTTAAGGGCTACAAGTACTGATTCACGTATCTAGATAATGTGAAATGTGGGTTGACATTAATTGCATTCTTGTCAAATTAGAAACCTAGAAGATCTGCGTACATCCTTGGATGGGTCTCTCAGATTGTGCAGGATTGTTTCACTACACTCCAACAATCTTGATTCCCAATCTAAATAATTCATCAATAGGTATAAGACTATAAGTTGAAATGTTCTTATCTAGTATGGCTTGGTACATTGCTGATAAGCACAGTTTATTTCCAATTATTTTAGTTTTGTACTATTTTCATTGTTGGCATCAATTACTTATGCCATGTCATTGAGGTTTTTCCACTATTGTAGTTATTTACAACAACAATGAGGACTTCCACTATGTACATATTTAGTATTAGTGGATAAATGCTATAAATACCAAAATTATATCTATATTTCGCTCCCAATACGTGAGTGGGACCACACTCTCCGAGAAAGAGTGTTGGGCAACTAAGAAACAACACATTAGCAAAGTGAGTGTAGCGGAGATGAGGATGCTAAGATAGATGTGTGGTAAGACTAGGAAAGATAGAATTAGAAATGAGTACATCCGAGAGACTGTAGGAGTGACATATATTGAGGATAAATTGAGGGAGAATAGACTTAGATGGTTCGGCCATGTGCAACGAAGACCTGTAGATGCACCTGTGCGAAAGAGTGATAAGATCGTAGTGCTTGGAATGGTTAGAGGGAGAGGCAGACCTAGACTGACTTGGGAATATGTAGTGCAACAAGATATGAATATATATAATTTAAATGAGCATATAGCTCTTGATTGTGCAGAATGGAGAAAAAAGATTCATACAGCCGACCCCAATTGATTGGGACACAAGGCTTGGTTTGGTTTGGTTATTTGGGAACCAAAATTTTGGGTTACAAATTTGGTAACCTATCACTATTCTTATTAGTACAGACTACCTTGTTGACATCTCGTGATATTGTATTATATGGTGTGATTAAAGGCATGACAAGTTTGAACAATATAATTTACTAATAATTGGAGTGCTGTGAAGCTACTTTTGAGGACCCTTCGACCCAAAACAACCTTCTCGTGGATGGTGCAGAATGAGTAGAATTATTTGTGAGGGAAATGATGAGTGCTACTAGTGTGGAAGATGCTAGGTCTCGTGCTACTAGAGTGCTGGAAAGTTTAGAGAAATCCATCAGTGCATGTGCTAGCGCTGAGGCACTCGAAAGTTTTCATAATGTTGGTAACATTTTTTTTTATCCACAATCTTGTGTTATCTGATTTCTTTCAGGCTTTTTTTTGTTAATGGATTGAACGAAGGAAAGGAAAAGGAAAAAAAAATTGGTAAATTACCACGGAAGTTACATAGCAGAAAGACACCTCCACTTCAGGTGATACACTTACCTTCATGTCTTTGACCAATTTAGTTTGAAGTTAAAACTATAAACAAAATTTCAGCATAGGAAGGGCTAATGTTACTTCTCATGTCTCACTTAGGCAGTGATGTCTTAAATTGAAAATTGTTGTAGAAAAGTTAAATTAGTACAGTTGCTAAAAAAATCTAGTGAGTCTTTTAGAATAGTAAGAATCACTTGCTTCTATTCTACATCTTCTTCAGAGGCGGGAAAAGGATAATGAAAGAACTTAGTATGAAGAGAAATTTGTGCATGTGTTTGGTATATCATTCTTCATATCTTCACTTTCATAGCAGTACATCTCATGACAAAATTTATATGGGAGTTGCTAAGGTGTTCTGAATCTGCTTACATCATCTCAGTTGATTTGCCTTTTACACCGATAGCTAGTTTTCTATCCTGCATCAAACTCAACATGAATTCCTCTGTCTTTGCTCTCGCATCTTACAAAAACTCTATTTTCAATTTGTCACTTTCTCCATAAATATACATTTATGAGTCCCTTTTTATTAGTTTTGTTTCAAGTCCTCACTTTATAAATTTATTTTATTTTTCACTCTATTTTCTTTTCCTTTCCATTTTCATAAGTGTTCTCCTTATTATCAAATGTTGGAAAGTGTGTACTAAGAGTTTTCCTAGCAGATTAATCGATGATCCAATGACTTGAGATGGAGAGAAGATGACGTTGTTGTTGAGGCCACAACACTGTAAGGCTCACTGCTACTTATTAGCTTTACAACACAACTTTTGATTTTCTTGACATATTTGGTTATCGAGAAACTTTGAATTCTCCTTTCTCATTTGTTTTCACTTGTTTCCTAAAACTTGGGCTTGAACTTGTGTCCCCACATTCCACAAATCGAACAAAGACTAAAGAATTTGCTTTCCACGAACAGAATTCCAATAGATTATTGTCACGACCCATCCCGATACGGGCAGAAATAGAACACATGGCACGCCACCAAGGCTCATTCAATTTATTTAAAGATTATAGCAGTGGAAGAAGAACTTAAAACAATGTGGAGTATTCAAATCATTTGGAAACAACACCCTCTGAGTTGTAAAATCCGTATAAAATTGAAAACGTCATTATAATTCGAATCGAATGAATTTATGTTAAAATGAGTCCCAAAGGTACCCTAAGAATCAATCAAAACATTTAAATAATTTTCGGAAGGGTAGAAAAAGAAACCATGCAGGGGTCATTTCGACAGGTCGAACGACCCCCTTCGACCGGTCAGCTCTCCCATTTTAAATCCAAATTTTCTAAACATATCAAGGTTATAGGGACATGCATAAACCTTGTCAAACATTAAAAAGAACCGGAATTGAAACAAGTTAAGGCTTGTTTGGATCGATTCACAAAACTCTATCCATATTCAATCAAAATTCAAAATTGATAAGTTAAACATTCAAAATGCGAATCCATGAGTTTGAATTCATTACAACTTAACCAAAAAGAGTTTTGAAACATATTACAACCATACTAATCCATTTCAAAGTTCTAAGTTAAGAACACAGTTCGAACTACCCAAAATTCGTTATTACATACTTGGAATGGAAACAAAAACATAAACGAAAGGTGATCCCTGGCATTCCCACGACCGCACTTTTCACGCTTCTTCTTTTCTTTTTTCATACCTGCAATGGTGTAAATCTCCATTGCTCAGCTATATGCTGAGTGTACAATTCTAAACAAATGCATATGAGGCAATCCATGCTTTGAACATCTAAATCACATAATTTAGTCTCTAGGGAGAGAGATACGCATTCATCCAGTATATCGGCAAGTCTTAAATCTTAAACCGCGATGCTAATAGCTAGCCAAAGATCACTCAACCATTGCATCCATCTGCTTTGGTTGGGCCGGTTCCCACACCAAGCAAGTAGTCGTCACTACTATAACTCTCAAACACCGAGAGGCATACCCCAGTATGAACTTGTATCAAACTCCCCTTTGACCCACATAGTCATTTAGCATTCTCAAATAGTCATACAACCATGCTATTCATACGTATTCGCTGAATTTAACGGGCCTAAATTAACACATGAGTTTTGTCCGAATCACAATTTCATACACAATATCTAAAGCATACAAAATTGTCTATAAGTTCAAAATTCAGGGGAAGTACTAGGAGACCAAATAAACATCAGATCTTCGATTATATATGATTCCTACAAGTATACATACGTTTTCCCCAAAATCTTAAAATTATATTTTTGAAAATAATTTTCCAAACATGGCCTAATAGATATCAAAACGTAGCTAATACTTCGAGGAGTACGAATATGAAATTTGGAAGAAAATAAATGGCCAGAAGTTCGTCGATTTGTGTCGGCAAGCTCTAAGTTCCCAAAATCCCCAAATTTTTCTTTTGATTTTCAATTTAAGAAAAGTTGTGAATGAAAAATATCTTGCCTCCTCTATTTATAGGCAACACTCTCAAAAATTACGTTTTCCTCCCCACAATTTTTTAAAACTTCCAATTATTCTCTGAAACATGTTACACGTTTAATTCGTTGCTTCACGAGTGAAAACTATAAATTATAAAAGCTTTTGTCTAAGTTCCGTTTGTTGCCGTAATTACGTTCCGAAAACTAATTTCATGAAATTTCTAGATAACCTACCTTTTATGCAACGTATCACTTACATTATCAATAAACCAATCAAAATGATCATAAACAAGATCAAAACTAACAAAAATTACACTACACAGGTAAAATTACTATTCACATATACCAGATTATGTTAAATAACATTTAATCACATAAATGCCATTTAAGTCATATCAATGCCTCATCGAGTGATAGATTACTGTGTCTTCACTTGACACCTTCCGTTGGCCACCATCAATCACTTTCACAATTATCAAATAACATTAATAATTCTCAAAAACTAATTTTGCATTTTAAAAGGTTTTCATTTTTCGGGATGGGTGTGACAACTCTCCCATCCAAAAAGGATGTTTGTTCCCAAACTTATACCACCTCACCAAATCACAATGACTTCTTAAAGCACTTCCAACGTTTATCTCATTACAAACTACACATCTCTACTAAGATATTACAATCTCATGAGGAAAATAAATCCTCACGCTCTGAAGGAAAATAAATCTTCAGAGCCCCCTTCTCAATCCAATTGAATTAAACCAAATTCTATCAATACCTCGAAGCATCTCGATAAGTAACAACATTCATACTTGAGTAGAACATATTCAATAGTCAAATCCGACATTAAATCACATCACGATGTCACTACGTCAACTCACATATACTTTCATTGTACTTGTCACATATCCTTGTCGAAATCCAACGGTTTATCACGATACCCAAGATAAAGGAAATGACTCATCTCCCATTCACCCATCTTTCTTTCAACTAAAATTCGTTGACAATATGTCTCAACCAGTTAACAACCATATATGCTTCTTTATCTCGAAGTGAACCACAACTGAGTACTATATCCATTTCCAAAGTCTCTTTACTCTATCCATTTCCACAACTGCTCATGTTCAGTATTGTAATAATTATCGTATTCCCAACTTCCTGTTAACCACTACTCGCTTCAAACATCCAACGATGTTTTAAAAGCATTAAAAGATTTTTATTTTATTTGAAATACACTAATTAGCAAGGAAGGTATGGATTAGACACCTTAAAAGATTGTCAAACGTGGCCTAATAGATATCAAAACGTAGCTAATACCTCGAGGAGTCCAAATATGAAATTTAGAAGAAAATAAACGGCCAGAAGTCTATCGACTTGTGTCGGCAAGCTCTAAGTTCCCAAAATCCCCAAATTTTCCTTTTGATTTTAAATTTAAGAAAAGTTATGATTGAAAAATATCTTGCCTCCTCTATTTATAGGCTACACTCTCGAAAATTACATTTACCTCCCAACGATTTCTCAAAACTTCCAATTATTCTCTAAAACATCTTATACATCTAATTCATTGCTTCACGAGTGAAAACTATAAATTATAAAAGCTTTTGTCTAAGTTCCGTTTGTCGCCGTAATTACGTTCTAAAAACTAGTTTCATGAAATTTCTAGATAACCTACCTTTTATGCAACGTATCACACACCATAGGTTCTAACTTACCCAAAGTCTCTTTACTCTATCCATCTTAAACAAGATCAAAACTAAAAAAATTACACTACACAGGTAAAATCACTATTCAACAATACCAGATTACGTCAAATAACATATAATCACATAAATATCATTTAAGTCATGTCAATGCCTCATCGAGTGATAGATTGCTGTGTCCTCACTTGACACCTTCCGTTGACCACCATCAACCACTTTCAAAATTATCAAATGACATTGATAATTTTCAAAAACTGATTTTGCATTTTAAAACTTTTTCATTTTTCGGGACGTGTGTAACAATTATGCACAAGTTCATAATCTGTTATTTCTTTGTAGATGTTTTCGAGATGAAACACGCACAGTTGCCCACATGCAAAGCACACATCACAATATGCGCATAGCATAGCATAACACAATTGCACGCGCACAACACATGTGCACCTATGTAGCACGAATACAGATACGTGACACGGAGACGACATGTCACGGAGATGGCGATATGATAAATTCCAAAAATGTAGGATACAGAGACTGCTAGGATACGTTGAATAAAAAAATATTTCTAAAAAATACAATTTAGTTTGAACTAAAAGAAAAAGAAGAGAGGATTAAATATCAACATTACATTACATATTATGATATTCACCCCATAGAAACTAGGCAAATAGCAACTTACAACATATACTCATAAAATGATTACAAAATATAACAATTTAACGAGATACAGACACAGTAGGATACAATGATTAAATCATTATATCTTTGAATTAAATATACAATTTATGGTCCATGTCCACTCATGTTTCCATAATTCTCAAATAAACCAATTGATTATCCACAATTTTACAATATTAAGATTATTGCCTCAAAGTGTTAAAACGCATTCTAATAAGAGGCCACATTACTGCATTTACTTGTGTGTCCGGTCATGTCGGATGCGTGTCCGACACGTGATCAAGGTGTGTCCGATGTTAAAATATTTAAGACACGCTTTATAGCGTGTCTAACATGTGGCTGAAGCGTGTCCGACGAGTGTCGGTGTCTGACACGGACACGCTATGGAGACGGCACCTGAAGTGAAGTATCCGTGCTACATAGATGTGCATGGCAACCCACGTGTACAACATGTGCACAGCATACGTGCAATGCACACACGCATAGAATGCACATACGCGTACATAACCCACGTGCAAAGCACACAGCACATGTGCAGAGCAACACAACACACACATAGCACACGTGCACAGCTGCCCACGTGCAAAGCACACATCACAGCATGCGCACAGCACATCACAACACACGTGCATGGCAGCCCACGGGCACAGCACATGTGCAATGCACACACGCATGGCAACGCATAACACATGCACAGGTAGCACACGTCCACGCACACTAGTTGATTTTAAACTTAAAAGTCTTATTTTGTATCTATCTATCTATACCCAAGTTGTTTCAAAACAGAAAGCTATGGCTCTTCTTTAAAGGATAAAACCTTAAGTTTTGTGCTGCCCTATTTGCAACTAGAGTGGGATACACACTAAGCACGTACTTACCTCACTATAATCTTTTCCATGCATAATCTACTTGTTTAGCATATACTAATGTATGAATTATGATCTTAATATAGAGTGGCCTACTAAGTTATGCTTGGTATATACTAATTTATGATCTTAATCTAATTGTTTTTCCTCCAAATGACAACATGTGTTTTCCACATCTTGAAGTTAAGAAGGCATGATTGTGTAATTCAATAGATACTCCAAAGGCAAATGTGATTAATTCAAATTGCTTCACATGCGAGTTCAAGACGTCAAGAAGCCCAGTGACTTGATCGTAGCCAAAGAGGTTCATTTCTTTTTTCCTTTTAAACTTTTGTATGTCTTTATGCATTATTTGTCCCCTCTTCCACCTTGATGTGTGATATTTAACCTCCAATTTCATCATAAGAATTAGTATATAAAGCACACCTAAATTATTTTGTTAAAATTTATTTTAGTCTGCTACCTATGGTCCTTTGACTTAGACCAAGTGTACTAAATAAAAAATTTTCATAAAGTGATTATAACGACACTAACAACTGAACTGTCAAGAGGACTTTTTTAATAGGAACATCAAAATCCATTTCTTGTATTAGGTACCCTTTGTGTTTGGAAATCGAAACTTATGCTTATCAAAGAGCAGCAATACATCTCAAAATTTATTTTGCTCACTAATTCTGATACTTAGCAACTTGACTGAAAGAAATAATAATGAAATTCAAATATGCAAGGATTTTCAAATTTTGATCCACAAATCCAAAACATACAATATCAAATGAACTTGGGGGTGAACACAATGGAGGCTTAGTAGTAATTGTACTCAATTTACAATATAACTTCAATTCTAGAGGAAATAGTCTCTAGGCGTTATCCACCTGTCATGGATCTAAGTGAACCTTCAAATCCCAAATTAGTTAGACATTTTTTAGTTCTATCTTTGGAACATTGGTGGCAGTATCCATGTATACTCAGGTTTGATCATTCATTACTTTATAAGCAAGAAAGCAATACTAGCTTCGTATTATCACAAATTGTGTAGTTTTTAATGCTTTCGATATCAGCTTGATTTGGATATATACATACTGAGAGATGTCTTGGTTTAGTTATTATTTTCGTGTCATTGAAAGATTTTGTTTACTTTTATCTATGCAGGATATAATATGAGAATTTGGAATTGCAGAATCATAGGTGACAACCGTGGGTTTAATCTGCTACATCAAAGGGATGGAGTAGTAGTCAGAGGGCGGGAGTGTTAAGTACATGCTTGTATAATGTATATACATTCATGTTTTATTTTTAGGATTCATAGAGAATATTGTGAAGTAGATGTTTGTAATTTACATACATTGATGTTTTATTTTTAGGATTCATAAAGAATATTCCAAATAATATAGTAGATTATCCACGATTCTACTTGCTATGATTATTATGAATTATAGTTGTTGTTTTGTTCTAGATTGAGCTTTATGTGTTTCTTAGAGATTAATTATGCTTTGTTGTGTTGAATATAGAATAATCTTGTTATTTTTTGTGTTTGATGTAGATTAATATGCTTGTTAATTAGGTGCAAAAAAAATTGGGAAGCACATAAACAAATTAATTTTTTTAAATTTACACACATTTCTAACTGATATATTCGTTTATAAATCTGTTAGTATATTTTTTGTTTTGTTTTTGGAAATTATTAACGGATATATCTGTTAGTAATAGTTGACAAACCGTTAGCATTCAATATAAATCTTTTAAAATTAGTTTAAAAAAACCATTAGTAATATTACTAATGCCAATTTACTAACGGATATATATCCGTTAGTAATACTTTTTCCAACGGATATATCCGTTAGCAATGAGGCCATATGGTGTAGTGTATATAATGTACCCATGACACTCAATACGTATACGATTGTCGTTGGCCAGTTAATGAGTCACAAAACATGTGTTATGGAAGAGTCTTCCCTGCCTACTAATGTCAATCCGACTAACTCAGCCACTTTCATAGACATGCCCCATGCCCCATACAACGGTATTTGTCTCTTCGTCCCAGGATGGTACACTAAAGTAGAGTCATCAAGTGTATTCTTCAAGACATAGTCTCAGCTGTCATAAGGTAACTGGTGTAGAATCCCCGTTACAGGGAAACTACGTGGCTCACACAACAATGAAATAGGGATTAATCCATTGCTCCACAAACGATCGCAAAATAGCACACTTCCATATAAATGGGCATGTCACTTTGTGGTAAAAGTAACGCCATATGAATTTTAGTCTAGACGTTACATAAAT
Source organism: Hydrangea macrophylla (assembly GCA_033977485.1). NCBI lineage: Eukaryota > Viridiplantae > Streptophyta > Magnoliopsida > Cornales > Hydrangeaceae > Hydrangea > Hydrangea macrophylla. Next base: position 98,479,441 of record CM066990.1, on the reverse strand, counting down.
GTCTGACCTGACATTTCTAGCACAGTCGCTCCAATCGACGTCTGTCTGAAAACTCATATTCGATTATAAACAGGCTACATAGAGTTGTGGGTGCTTTCTATGTTCAACCATGTACCAAGCTTTAGGTCTCATCTTAGCTCTAAGTTAAGGCGACATATAAGGATAATAAGGTTTATATCTAGCTCGTGTTCTTATACCGCATAGATATAAGTGTTCTAACCCGCTTTCCTAGCACTATGGACACACATGTCTTAGCAAACTATCCAAGCACTATGAACACAAATGTCTCATCTTGCTCGCCATCTAAGCGCTATGGACACACATGTCCAATTTTGCTATCTCGGCACCAAGGTGAATCACCCGTGTGAGCAGGTCGATTCAAGCCTAGTGACATTAAAGAAATGTGCATCCAAACCATTCATATAACAAATATATATATATATATATGGAAACAAACTATCATTACTTAAGATAATAATAATACTAATAATTATGTCAAGTACCAAAATGTCTAAGCACATCAAATCCTACAATGAACGCATCTTTGGCAATAGGCTTGGTCAAAAGGTTAGCCACCATGCTACCACAGGAGATGTGCTTCTAGACAACTTCCCTTTGCGCAACATCATCTCAAAATTGACAAAATCGAATGTTTACGTGGATTACCCAATAGCTCCTGAGATCTTTTGTATATGCTAAGGCTTATGTGCTATCACTATAGACCAGCACAACTACATCACCACGAGTAAAGAGCCTAGCCACTGCAAAAAATCCTCTATCAAAAACAGCTTCTCAAACAGTTGCAGAGCACACAATATATGCTTCTATCGTAGATAGCATACGGCAAGGTCTATATCATGCGAACATATCACAAAATTCTCTTCACTACTCTTTAGTGACAGGACCAGGGTTGTTACAACAACGACTAATTAGACCAACCGCATAGCAGACATCTGACCGTGTAGACAACATAGTATACTTCAGATTCTCTATTACGGATGCATATGGCAAAGTGGACATTTGTTTTCTTTTCTCATCATTCTTAAGACATTGATCTAAGGTCAATGAGAGTCCCTATAAAACAAGGGTGTCTATGGGTTTTCAGTTTTTCATGTGAAAACGTTCAAGAACCTTCCTTATGTAGGTCTTTTGAGACAAACAGAGAAGCTTTTGAGAACAAATGATCTTTCACAATCTAAACTCCCAACACATAGTTGGCACTACCCATGTCCTTATTCTAAAAAATAAGATTACCACTATCCAGTGGCGATAGTAGAACTCATCTCATTCCTAGCTAGAAGGATGTAGTCAACATACAAAGAGTTAGAACACTTTTCTTGGAGCGTTTAATGTACACTAAGTATCACTGCCTAGGTGATTTCTAGCTTGAGATATTAAATGGAACATTGAGACAAGATACTTTTTCACTCATTCCCTTTGGTCACAAAACCAATGGGTTGATCCCTATTGATCTCGTCGTCTTGTTCTCCATTGAGAAAAATAGTTTAACCATCCAATTGAAAAAGTTTTAAAACTTAAACGTACGACAATCGCTAGGATAAGGTGAATGGAGTCAGATCTCACCCAAAGGGAGAACGTGTTTCCATGGTCTATACCCCTCTGGGTATAACCTTTCCCTATAAGGTGTGCCTTATATTTTTCAATTGAACCATTTGCCTTGTGTTAGATTTTGAGAAAACACTTGTCCCCAATAGTCTTACTCCTAGGTAGGGGTGGGCATACGGTCGGTCGGTTCGGTTTTGGGTAAAACCGCCAACCGAACCGATGTAATCGGTTTTCTCAGTATTAGAACCGTCAACCGACCGTTATTGTCGATTTTCGATCGGTTCGGTTTGTGTCGGTTGGCGGTCGGTTTGGTCGGTTGGGGAATTACTGTTATAAAAAAAAAAATTACACTATTATCAAAATGAAGCATGACTGTTGGATAGTGTTGTTGACACTTTTATAGTTTTTTGATCATTTTATATTATATATTATTATTATATCTATACAATTACTCAGTAGTCTAGTAGAAGTGTAAGTATTGACTAATAATTCGGTCGGTTCGGTTTTATCGGTTTTTTAACCTTGTCAACCGTGAACCGACCGTGGAACTGAAGAAATCACATACATTCAATCGATTTTGACCGCCAACCGAATTTAAACCGACCATGTTCGGTCGGTTCGGTCGGTTTGCGGTCGATTCTTCGGTTCGGTTCGGTTTTTGCCCACCCCTACTCCTAGGCAGAATATCAACTAACTCCCTTATTCTCATCCATAGAGTTGATCTCACCTTGCACAACAACTGTTCACTAAGGTTTGTAAGCAGAAGAAGAAAGCGCTTCAACAAAAGAAGTAGGCTCATCCTCATCCACATGTGCACACATTTGTACCCTTGAAAATGTCTCCCTCAATCTCAAAATGGTGATAGGGAACTTTTTCTTCATCTCCTACGATGTGCTACCTGAGAATCTTGAGTGCCTAGTGGTGCACTCCCACTATCTGGTACACTCCGGCCACTAGCGTTTAGCAGTGTACTCCCACTCGGCTGCAGACTAGTACCATTTTCAGCGATTACTGGATGTGGAATCTCAATCTCCTCACCCTCGCCTAAAGATGGTATACTGTCTTCAACATCATCCAACTCATAGAGGTCAAGGTCTCTCTTGGTATCACCAATCATGGGGAAGTCATTCTTAACATCATGTGACACCATTTTTGTCATTTGTACACCCCAGGTATTCATTATACGTAACATAGCCTTTCAAGTTATTAGAATACCTTATAAAGATATGCTTTCTAGCTCTCAGGCATAGTTTCTTGCACTTATGCGAGGGTATATTGAACATAACCTCTTGAGCCCCATAGGCCCAAGTGCTCCAACATAAGCTTTTTACCTTTCCATAGCTCATAAAGGAGGGTAGAAGAAATTGACTAAGAAGACACTTAAGTATGTAAGCAGCAATCAAGAGTACAACCCTCCCAAAACAACATTGGAAAGTTGACTTGCATCATCATGTCCTAGACATATCTAGGAGTGTCATATTCCTTCAATCTGCAACACCATATTGTTGCAGAGTTCCCGGAATAGGAAGTTTAATGGGCTTCCCATTTTCCTCACACGAGTACTTATCCATAGAAGAAAATTAAGAGGCATCATGACGTGCCTAACATCTATAGGTCCACAGATATCTGAGTACTGAACTAGCTCTAATACATGAGTAGCTCTAACAGCCTTACTAAAACGCTTCTGGCATGCTTTGCCAACTAAGCAAGACTTCACACATAGGTAGGTCAACCTTAGCAAGTGGCCCCAAAAGGCCTTCTCGAGCTAATCGGGTCATCCTATCACATTCTATGTGTCCAAGTCCAGCATGCTATGTCTTAGAATCAATGAATAACAACATATGCCCAACGATAATACCCACGAAATGTTGCTCTCTAGCTTCCATGTATGCTCTTGTGCTTCGAACGGGTCATGAGAATGCCTACTAGAGATACCCCTTTGTATCCACGCACTAAATCCCAAGCTCTAGTGTGATTTGGCCAGAGAGAGAAAGTAACTGAAGATAGAGAAGGGGGGGGGGGGGGGGGGGGTAGAAAGGGGCAGCTCTTGTTGTGTGTAGAGAGTTGTGTTTATGTGTGTTATACACATATATATATACAGACACACACATGTACATGCCATAGGACTCCAAGTTATAATCCACATAGGATTTCTTGGACCTTAAGCAAAACCCGTTGGACCCGATCCATAGATTATGTGGATGACTTATAACTTACAAAAAGAATCAATACTTTCTAGTGTTACAACTTTGATTTACTTATGTCATTAGGATGGTTCATGAACTAACATTCAGTAGCTAATAACTAATGGATTTTTGTTATGAACTTATAACTTTTTGTGACTGAAAATCCACATACATTTGATATTTCAATAGAAAATAGAAGGAAATTCTTTAGGCATTGTACAATACAAACCAGCAATACAAAAACTAAAAAGTTTGTTCTACACCCAAATCCATTCACTAGACTTGGATTTTAGAAAGCATGGACTTGGATACAAAAACCTCCATACTCAAGAGGAAAATAACCAATTTTCCTGTGTGGCACATTAAAAACCAAAACAATCGTAATGAACGTATATAAAGTAATGCCTTAGAATATGCTATAAAACCCATAACTATAAATTATGACGACAACATATAATCCAAAATCTTATGGGGTGTTATTGTAATTTTTAGAACTTTAGCGGCTAAGTATGAGGTTATGTGCCCAAAATATTAATAGACAAAATTTTGGGGAGCCAAAAGTATTTAATTTAAATGGTTTTGATTAAACTATAAATATTTAAAACACTTTTGATCCAACTAAAATTTGAAGAGCTTTTCATAGTCATATTTGTAAATATGACCAAGTTAAGTTGGCATCAATTTCTTTAAAAATCAAAACTCAAACTTCTCTGTCACGCCTCTTTTAGCCGATTAAACCTATATATATATATATATATACTAGTTTAAACGCACGTGCGTTGCACGTGAACGGTGTCTATCTAAAAACTAATTAGGAATAGTAAGCCAAAAAAAAAAAAAGAAAAAAAGAAAAAAAAAAGATTAAAAAAAAACCACTTAAATTAGGTATAAAAAAAAATAAAAATAAAATAAAAAGAAGAAGAAGAAGAATAATAATAATTCATGCAACTTCCACAATAAAAAAGATACACAAAGCACATACAACAATCAAGTCATAGGGTAAAAATAATAAAAACTGTTGAATTATTCTTCTTAGACCATTTGTTTATTTGTTCAATAATAATTTTTTTATGTTGCTATTTAATTGTTACCACATGTCCTAGCTAGAATTCTTTCTTGCATCTTTAATATTTTGAATTTACTATTTTCTTTGCTCATTACTTAATAATGACTATATATTTATTTATTGTATGACCACATATGTTAGTATTTCATTAATTTACCGTGTTTGTATAGTAATTTATTAAACTATAAAATTATTTCATATGTTCTAATTAGAATAAGTTACAAATCAATCATGATCTAGCTTTCTTAAATATTTTTTTATATACATTAAAAGTTGATTCCTATAAAAAGGATTTAGGGAGCCCTCTACGTTCAAGATGGTCAAACTTTTTGTGCTGTGTGGCTTGAAAATTCTTAAAATCTTCAACCAAAATTTTTCATATAGTCTCTATTGCCAAATTGCCAATATAATTAAAAGAATCACATAAGAAAAAATTTTATAACGGGAATTGATATTAGAAAGTAATTGCTTATCCATGGAGTTCACCTAAAGAAAGAGAAAAGATATTGAAACATGACAGAAGAAGGAAAAAAAATGGAATCCACTAAGACCAAAATAGAAAAAACCAATAGGATGGTAGTTTTAATTTAATTTAAAGTCCTAAAATTATGAAAATGTATTGATCATCTATATCGAAAGAGACTTTTAGGCTCTATTTGGTGCACATATTGAAGGATAGGAAAGAAACGAAAACACTAAGGAAAATATTTTCCTTTGTTCATGAGCTAAAAAGGGCCTAAGGGTGTCCATTAATTTGACAAAATTGAAAATTAAGTGTTGAATTTTAGTACTGGAAATTTTAAGCAGTTGAATTTGTTGTACATAACACATGAGTATTTCAAGTATTGAAATAGACTGCAATTAGTGATTATTTCTAGTCGAATTTTTTCAATTAAGATATTCAATGGATTTTTGGCTGCATTTTCAATTAGAGTAATGCTAGAGTCACAAAGAGATGCTTACAAAAGGATATGGTATGCCATATGGCAGAATTAAGTGTGGTGACTCTTTCAATTAAGTGGTACATTATCAAATTTATTGTACAAAAAATGTGCGTAAAATTTTATTTTACCACCTAATTGGTTATAATCACAAGCTAAATTTGTCTAGCTAACTTCCTATCTTTCTTGTGGAACTTAAACAATGATAACAATTCTACGAATTATTGCTAATAAAGATAACAATAGTAACTTTTCATAAAGAAAAATACTCAATTAAGTTTTACATTCAATAATTGTGTTGCTAAACGTATGGGTAAAATGGGAATGGAATATGACACATGTCAGCATGGTAGTGGTGGATAAGCAAGAGTGAGAAAAATGCACTCTATGTTAATGGGTAACCAAATATTAAAGTGGTTGAAATTGAATCCTAAAATTTTTTGAATGCATATCTTACCTAGAATAGGTTCGATAGAAGTTACCTATATTATTGTTGGTATAGAATAAACAAAATCGTAAGTGACTCATCATAGAGCTCCAAAAAAGAAAAAAGAAAAGAAGAAGAAGAATAAAACAAATCAAGATTCTTTAAAAAGAGTTATGTAATACTAAGAATTGATATCAGGAGTTGATGGGTATAGTTTTATGTCTGTGAAATTACTTCAGTACCCTTAATGAAAACTGAATCCAATAACTGTAAATAGAAGTCCCGTCATGAGAAGGGGACTGATGTTACTGTAACTAATAGTTTTTTTTGTTTTCATTTTGACCATTAAGTTATTGAAAATATTACATTAATAGTAATGAGAATGAAATTTATAAGTAAGTTGAATGAATGAATAGAAAAGTAAGGAATAATAATGCAAAGCTTGAAAGTGCACACTTGTGTAAAGATCAATCGTGTTTAGTTCATCATAGCACATTATTAAGAGAACACGAAGAGTAGACTGTTTTGTGAATCTTAATTAAAGTGTAAAAAAAATGTCCAAAGCTATGGAGAACTTGGGAAGTAGAGACGTATAATAGAAATTAGATAATACCAATAGGTTCTTTAATACTATCATTAGTCTTCTAGTCCAAAAAAAAAAGAAAAGAGAGAGAGAGAGAGAGAGAGAGAGAGAGAGAGAGAGAGAGAGAGAGAGAGAGAACTAAAATAATGTCTTAACTGGGACTGAGAGGCTTGTGAATTCATGTTATTCTTCTACACGATTAATTTCTAGTACATAATTCCTTTATTTATTCCTAATACTTGATTTCCTTATTTATCTTAATTTAGATTGGACTTTGTTTCATCCAATGATCTAATACTCAATGAATCCATTCTGGTCCACTTTAATCAAAGAAGCAAAAAATTGTTACACAATTACTCAAGGAACATACTTAGGTAAAGTTCTTTAGGTGTGGTTTGTTAGGTTCCCTCTCACAACAGTGGGTCTAGGGATTAAAAAAAAATGTTTAAAATTATTTTATTTATATATTTATTTATTTTCTAGTTAATTAGGGTCACACAATTGTGAGAGGAATCTAACAAACCATGTACAACTAAGGAACTTTGCCCAAATGTGTTCAATTACTAAAATTCTTCTATTAATTAGCTACTGATTAAATGTGAGCTTTTAGATGGATTAGCTCTCAAATATTTGTATTAATTGGAGGCTGAATGCAAGATTTATAATTGGAAGGTAAAATTTTTAAACTTCGCGAGTGTAAAATGAATCATATACTACTAAGAAATTGGTAATAGGAATTTAGTTAAGAGTCCTAAAATTCTTCATAAACATTTATTATAACTCTTTAAGAGATATATATGTTACTAATCCATCATTCACGTAACCCACCGCGGAGTCCAAAAAAAGAAAAGAAAAGAGGGGTTATTACACTAACACCCCTTCAACTATGATCATTTTCAATTGTCCTCAACTATAAAACTTAACAAATTGACCCTATCAACTATTTTTACTTTTCACTAACAGCCCTTCTGTTAGGTTGTAGTTAAAAAATTGATTACTTTTATATCATGTTACCAATATAAAAGTGTTAACAACATAACATTTTTGTCTCTTCTTTGAGTCGTTGAAATTTTAAGAACAAAATTGTCTAAAATTTGGTGTACAACAAAGGGCAATTATTATGCAACAAAGGATATTTTTGTCATAAAATTTTCAATTGCTCCAAGGAGGGACAAATAGATATCATGCCGCTAATAGTTTGTATTATATGGTGCTCACATGATAGTAAAAAAATAAAATTTAAATTTAAAAAAGAAAAGAAAAAAAAAAGCGTTCTTTTTTGAGACAGAATTCTAATGGAAGGGGTTTTAGAAAAAAATGCAATGTTAAGGGGAGTTAGTTTGTCAAGTTTTATAGTTTAGGGGCGTATTTAAAAAAGAGTCATATTTGAACTAAAGTGTGATTGACTTTTTTCTTTTATTTTATTTTATTTTATTTTTTATTTGTAAATTCCGATGGGAACTTGAGTTGTTTGGAAGGAGTTGTAATACACAATATGATTAATGTCGAATACCATTAATATTAAGGAGTTGTAAAATTGTAAGGATTGTATATAACATGATATATCCAAAGCAAAAAATTAATAAAAAAGTTAGGATTATCATGGACGGACCCAAAAAAAAATGGTATACTAAAATTGTTAAAACTCTAAGAAAATTACTTAAGTGATAGTGCACCGATTGATAAAAGTGTAAACCACTTATGGGCATCGGTAATTATCAGTTGCTTTATATCTAAAATACTAAAACCATCCCACAAATGAATTTACCAAAATAACCACTACGATCTGGATTTGTAATATTTGTTGATCTATCTCTGCACATAAATATACACATAACAAACAAATATACATACGCATATAATATATACAAAAAGAGGTTATAAAAAAAAAGTCCAAGAAAAAGAAAAAAAAAAAAAACCAATGGATTTAGTTTATTCTAGAGTCCAATAAAAAGAAAGTTGATCTATGAGGCATATAAACATACACATAACATACAAATATGCATACGTATATAATATATATACAAAAAGAGGTTTTAAAAAAAAAAAAAAAAAAGAGTTCAACAAAACGAAAAAAAAAAAAACCAATAGATTTAGTTTATTTTAGAGTCCAAAAAGAAAAAACCAACCAAACACATAGATGTTATTAAGTTGTAGGACTCTTATGGCATGGACACACTACAAATAAAAAAGTGGTATACTAAACTTTTAAAACTCTAAATTCTAAGGAAAATAGTTAAGTAAAAGTGCACCGATTGATAAAAGTGTAAAACACTTATGCACATTGGTACATTTATATATATTATAGATATATTGGGCCAGGCTTTAGAGTGCATAGGGTAAAGTGAACACACACAATAAATATTTTTTTTTGCCTGAAAAAACCAGCGAGCTACCTCGCTGACCTGCGAGGTTAATATATATTTTGATTAAATATATATATATATATAATTAATTGAAATATGGAACTGTTGAAATATGGAACTGTTGATAACAATCAACTAATTCTGGTCAATCATAGCTAGGTAATATATATATATACATATATATATTTAATCGAAATATATGTATATGTGTATGTGTATATATATATACACACAAGGATCCAGTAAATCAATAAAGTAATTGAAAATATGACTAAGGGTGCGTTTGATAAAACTGAAAATTAAGTACTAAAAATTTAATGCTGAATTTAAGTACTAAAAATTTTAATTGATTTGTATTTGTTATACTGGAAACACTGTTTCAAGAACTAAAATAGACTGCATTCAATGATCATTTTCAGTAAAAAAATTTCACTTAACGTTTTCAGTAGATTTTAGGTTGTTTTTTCAATTAAGTGACACATTATCAAACGTATATTGTATTATGAAAGAACACTATTTGGGCTACTCAATAAAATAATTGAAAATATGACTAAGTTAACTCAATGTCTACTATATTACGAAAGAACACTATTTGGGCTACACTCTTGGACTTTAAGCAAAATCCGTTGGACCAGATCCATAAATTATGTGGATCACCCATAACTCACAAAAATGCTAACATAATCCAATGTGAAAAATTAAATTAATGTTTATAATTTAGTTTGAATTAAAACTAGGTTGGTTGAACTTCACCTTTCAAAAACTAAAGTAATGTTTATAACATTTTTGTTCACATTGATCCGTCCACGTATACTACGAGACCACATGGTCATTATAGGGGCAGAAAATTCCCACGTCGATCCATTGTGTCATCAACCAACTTTAAGAGGCATTTAAGTTTGTGCCATGGAAAATGGGGAGTATATACTTATAGTTCAAAGACAGAGACATTCAGAAAGTTACAAAAAAAGTTTCCAAGTTGTAGTAATAATTAACATTGAGAAATATTTTTATTTATCGACGAAAAGAATCAATACTGTCCAGTTGTGTTACAACTTTGATTTACTTAATGTCATTAGGATGGTTCAAGAACTAACAGTCAGTAGCTAATAGCTAATGGATTTTTGTGATGAACTTATAACTTTTTGTGACTGAAAATCCACGTACATTTGATATTTCAATAGAAAATAGAAGGAAATTCTTTAGGCATTGTGCAATACAAACCCACAATACAAAAACTAAAAAGTTTGTTCTACACCCAAATCCATTCACTAGACTTGGATTTTAGAAAGCATGGACTTGGATACAGAAACCTCCATGCTCAAGAGGAAAATAACCAATTTTCCTGTGTGGCATATTTAAAACCAAAACAATAGTAATGAACATATATAAAACAATGCCTTGGAATATGCTATAAAACCCATAATTATAAATTATGAGGACAACAACATATGATCCAAAATCTTATGGGGTGTTACTGTAATTTTCAGAACTTTAGCGGCTAAGGATGAGGTTATGTGCCCAAAATATTAATAGACAAAATTTTGGGGAGCCAAAAGTATTTAGTTTAAATGGTTTTGATTAAACTATAAATTTTTTAAACACTTTTGATCCAACTGAAATTTGAAGAGCTTTCATAGTCATATTTGTAAATATGACCAAGTTAAGTTGGCATCAATTTCTTTAAAAATCAAAACTCAAACTTCTCTGTCATGCCTCTTTTAGCCAAAACCTATATATATATATATATATATATCCGAACAGGCTTTAGAGTTAATAAGGTAGAGTGAATACACCCAATAAATTTTTTTTGCCTGAAAAACCAATGAGCTGCCACGCTGATCCGCGAGTTTTATATATATTTCAATTAAAGATATATAAAATTAATTGAAATATACGGAACTGATGATAATAATCAACTAATTCTGGTCAAACATAGCTAGGTAATATATATATATATATATTTAACCGAAATATATGTATATATGTATGTGTATATATGTCTACACACACACACAAGGATCCGGTAAATCAATAAGCCATTTTCTTTAACAAACTAAATCGTACATGATCTCCTAATATGTGGGGGCCTAGGCGACCATTTAAAGATGGAGCCCCTGACCAAGGTTGATTGAGCTCGTAACTCCACAAGGGTTTGGGGGCTGCGCCCCTGAGGTGAAAATTATTTCGACTATTTATACATATTTGCATATAGGATTTTCTGTTTTCTATGATTTTTTTTTTTTTTTTTTATAACTATTTTGAGAGTCAGAGATTTAGAGCTTGTAATCTTTATTGCATGTAGTGTATTGTGATTGTATTCTCGTGATTCCGCATGGGTTCATATTGTCACTCTTTTTTTCAACATCAAGTTGGGTGGACCTCTTACCATATTAATTCTAAAGTTCGGATTGATGTAACACAATTTTGGTTAGGCTAAATTGGAAAGTGAGGAACATAAGTGTTGGCTCGCGAAATGAGAAAAGCTTGTTTGGCACCAAGTAGGGTCTAATCTTTGCCCTTCCTTTTGCATGGGCTGAGTGGTCGACCCTTATCCCTTTCCTTGTAATTCGAGAAAAAAAAAGTGTTAAGAACTGTTTACAATACATTACATTTTCTCAATCCCTATGTGGGCTCGAATACAATCACACTGGAGCGCTCCGTAAAAGAAAAAATGGACAAAATTTGGGGCCAGCCTGCCTGCCTTGCCTACCCCATGGCCGACTCTCTAACTCACACTTTTTCTCTAAACAAAATTTGGGGGCCAGCCTGCCTGCCTTGCCTACCCCATGGCCGACTCTAACTCACACTTTTTCTCAAATTGGGTAGTGAAGGAAAATTGTGAGAAATAAAAGAAAATAAAATTAAGTGAAAAATATAACTTGATTAAGTAGATGGATATGCTCTGGTGGAGTTGATTAAGTGAATATGTGTTCGGTCCTTGAAAGGACTGCATGTAGAGTTTTTAAGCTTTTCTGTTAGTTTTTGCTCTGTTTTGGATTTTTAAGTGCATGCCTTTCTCTGTTTTAGAGTATGGATTTTCTGTCGTGGCCGATTTTGAGTCCTGTTAGCTTTTGTTTTGTTTTGTTTAAGCTGTTAAAATATTCTGCCAACAACTTAAATCAAGCTTTATAGCTTATATCTTTCTTCTTTTAATTAATACTAGAATGTATCCCGCACAGTGTGCGGGGTACATTGTTCATCTAATTAATCAAAAATATTGGTGATGAATATTTTTATTATCTGAGTTCAATTAAAAACAACACACTTGCAATAGTTATTATAGTTCTTGTGAAAAGTTTCGCATAGCATATACAAAATTGCATCCTCTAAAATCGATCTATTTATACAATTAATGGATGAGGCACCAAGCAATATTGAATGGAGAGGACAAATATTTGAATACAAAAAGTCCTTTATGTACCAATTAAATGATAATTTTTGATACTCAAGTAATTCTTTGATGTAAAGAGAGTGATTAAGGATTTGAGAAATGATAGCATTTTTGCTCACCCATTTTTGATCCACTATTGCTCACCCATGCCTTCATTGGGTGACATGTATCCCATTCCAGTAATTATGTTGATAGTATAGGGGCAAAATGGGAATGAAATGAGACATGTGTCACCCAGTGAAGCCTGGTGAACAATAGTAGACCAATAATAGGTTAGCAAAAATACTCTATGAAATGGGTTAAAAGGTTTGACATAAATGAGAGTGACACATGTCACTTTCTTATGATTTCTAGGCTAATACTCTTAGCTTTTATATATAGTAATAGATGTATCCCATTCCAGTAATTATGTTGATAGTATAGGGGCAAAATGAGAATGAAATGAGACATGTGTCACCCAGTGAAGCCTGGTGAACAATAGTAGACCAATAATAGGTTAGCAAAAATACTCTATGAAATGGGTTAAAAGGTTTGACATAAATGAGAGTGACACATGTCACTTTCTTATGATTTCTAGGCTAATACTCTTAGCTTTTATATATAGTAATAGATAGATACTTTAATGTCCCAAGAAAAGAATATGGATTATAGTGCGATGGCTTGATCGATGTTCGTTGCTAAATAAATAAGTATTAGGCAATCCGCAATTCAATGGCGACCATCCAAAAAAAAAAAAGTAAGAACGATATCAATTGCATGTAAGATTGAAAACAAATGAAAATAATACTAACCTAAGTATACAACATTTTCACTGTGAGAATGTATGATTAAGGTCTCGTATTTTCAACCCTCTGAATGTTTTGTTACAAATAGTTATTGAACGTTATGATAACTGATGTCGTTAAAGTCTCCTTTTTCTTTGTCCATAGTTTAGATTTTAGATTTCGTCTAGTGGTTAAATGTTGCTTTTGATAGGATCAGAAGAAATTTCCAAATTTGTAAGTTTATTCCTTATTAGAGTTGACAAGATTTACTCCGATGAGGTCTCAATATCATGAGCATGCTATTAGTAACAATGTCAAAGATCATATTAAATAGGAGAGTTAAAATATTGGTGAACATACGAATATGAATCATGCATAAAATTGCACATAAACTTTGATGTAGTGACCAAAACGTACTATTGAGCATTCAATATGGGGTAAATTATCTTTTGTCGTTTGCCTCTATGGCACTTTGTCCCCCTGTAGTTCGAAATGTAGCACATAACACCCCTGTGGTTTGCCTCTGTGGCACTTTACCCCCCTGTAGTTTGGAATGTAACACATAACCCCCCCCCCCCCCCCCCCCCCCCCCCCCCCCCCCCCCCGTAGTTTTCCTTTGTGGCACTTTACTCCCTATAACCAAAACAAATTGCTTCCCCCCGTAGTTTTCCTTTGTGGCACTTTACTCCCTATAACCAAAACAAATTGCTTAAATGATCAACAATTACAGGGGGGTAAAGTGCCACAAAGGAAAATCACAGGGGGGGTTATGTATTACATTCCAAACTATAGGGGGTAAAGTGCCACAGAGGCAAACCACAGGGGGGTTATGTGCTATATTTCAAACTATAGGGGGGCAAAGTGCCATAGAGGCAAACAACAGGGGGCAAAAGGTAATTTACCCTTAAATATATCTCATCCTACATTCCTCTATTGCTATATATAGAGATCAATGTCTTAAGAGCTTATGAAAAATTAAGAGAGAGATGGCTAATGATGATGAGAGTTATATTGAGCTACTTAAAGCTCAAGCTCACATATGGGACCAAACATTCAATTTCATAAACTCTGCATCACTAAAATGTGCAGTTCAACTAGGCATACCAGATGTAATTCACAACCATGGCAAGCCCATGACTCTTTCTGAATTAGTCGCGGCCCTCCCTATAAACCCATCAAAATCTCGTTGTATCTATCGCCTCATGCGTGTCCTAATTCACTCTCGCTTCTTCATCCTTCAAAAATTAGGGGAAGAGGAGCAAGAAAAAGGGTATTCTCTCACACCCGCCTCTCGTCTTCTCCTAAAAGATGAGCCCTTGAATGCTAGAGCTTTCTTGCTACTTCATCTTGATCCTATTCTCACAAAGCCATGGCATTTCTTGAGCAATTGGTTCCAAAATAATGATGTTACTACGTTTGAAACAGCTCATGGAAAGACATTTTGGGATTTCAATGCTTCTGAACCAAGGCTTGGGAGTTTCTTTAATGAAGCCATGGCGAGTGACTCTAGGCTGATCAGTAATGTGCTTATACATGACTGTAAGCAGGTTTTTGAGGGCTTGGCGACATTGGTGGATGTTGGAGGTGGAACCGGGACTGTGGCTCGAGCCATAGCTAAGACATTCCCTGACTTGAAGTGCACTGTGTTTGATCTCCCACATGTGGTTGCTGACTTGCAGGGAAGTGAAAACTTAGACTTTGTTGGACGAGATATGTTTGAGACAATCCCAAATGCAAATGCAATCTTCCTAAAGGTACAACACTAGACTTCATTTATTTTGTTGGCTTATACTATTGTGAAGTGTGTGTGTGTATGTGTGTGTGTGTTGGTTTTTCAGCAAGGTAGTTCACTACATGGTAAGTCCCAATTCAACTACCTTGAGGCTCAGTTCAGGCACAATAGTTTTTTTCCTGCTTAAAAGACTTGGGGATTGTTTGAGAATGTATAACAAACAACCGAGTCTTACTATTCATACTTTCATTTTCTATTTGGTTCTTATGAAAACCAGCATCATCTTGGTTTGACTAAGTACGTGTTTATAAGAGATATTAGAGTGGACAGAGACTCATGTGCAATAAAAGGACATTTACTAAAGACTTGAATATGTAGAATCAGTTCACTTATGTCCCATATGACAGGTTATAAGGCTTGCCAAGCAAATCCTTAGAAATTTTGTGTATGTGTGTGTGATATATATGTATATATATAGAGAGAGAGTGTGGACATTTAAGGATTATAATCTTCTCCCTAGTCCCTACAATCACAATATTTTCATTTCCTGAGTGAAAATGTTAACCTTTACATAGTCTTTTGATTTCCCTAGTTGAATATGCTATCCAAATAACTATGTGGTGGACTACCATGGGCAACATGAAAAAGAACCTGACTTCTGTACATTTATTACTATACAGTTGCAACTGTGCCACACACAGTTGCTACAGTAAAACTGGACAGTTTTAAAAAACTGAAGCAGTTTTTGAAACCTGCCTAGTTTTACTGTAGCAACTGTGTGTGGCACAGCTGCAACTGTACGGAAGTCACTTCCCATAAAAAAAATCATAATATATGAGTGCTTGTGTCTCATTTAATGAAAAGCAAACATATATATAACTCATTTATCCTTTTTTTTTGTGATTGAAAACGACAAAAGTGGATTTTGCACGATTGGAGTGATGACGAGTGTGTAAAGATACTGAAGAAGTGCAAAGAAGCGATTCCAAGCAAGGATGAGGGCGGAAAGGTAATTATCATTGACATGAATATGGAGAACCAGAAAGAAGATGATGAGTCAGTTGAAGCACAGCTCTTCTTTGACATGTTGATGATGGTTGTACATACAGGGAAGGAGAGAACTGAGAAAGAATGGGCAAAGCTCTTCACTGCTGCTGGATATAGTAACTATAAAATTACTCCAATGCTTGGTTTGAGGTCTCTCATTGAGGTTTATCCTTGATAGGTCTTGGAAATCTACATGTGTCCAACTGTCCAATTCATGTGTCTATTATGCTCACCAAATATATATATGTGTGTGTGTGTGTATGTGTGTGTGTTTGTTATGTTTTGGACTATAGGTTGTGGTGAAGAACTCATTTGAGAGTCATCATGTTTGTAATAAACATTAAGCTTATCAGCTTTCTTAATAATAAATGTTTGCTTGGCATATGAATTTTCCTTAATACTACGTGGCCCTGTTTCGAATCACTTCTCAAACATACGTTTTTCGCACAAAAGTGTTCCTGGTACCTAAAATGCATTTATTAGCATGTTCGGATATAATTTAAGAAGCACTTTAACAATTTGAGTTTTAATGTTTTTTTCTTAATTCCCATAGTATTTTTGTAATTATGAGTACTGCTTCTGCCTAGACGCGAAGTCATCTATATGTGGTATAGCTGCAATGGTTCTAAAGAGTATGTAGTTGGTTTGTATGACTAAATTGGAACCTCTTAATTTCTAGTGTCAATTAAAACATAAAAGTAGAAAAGCACTAAAGAAATAATTTTCCTTGTCATTTTTTGTCACTCCCGTCCCGGAAAAATTTAAATGTTTTAAAATGCAAAATCAGTTTTTGAGAATTATTAATGTTATTTGATAATTGTGAAAGTGGTTGGCTGTGGTCAACGGAAGATGTCAAGTGAGGACACAGCAATCTAACACTTGATGAGGCATTGACATGACTTAAATGACATTTATGTGATTAAATGTTATTTGACG
The DNA here is from genome assembly GCA_033977485.1 of Hydrangea macrophylla. NCBI lineage: Eukaryota > Viridiplantae > Streptophyta > Magnoliopsida > Cornales > Hydrangeaceae > Hydrangea > Hydrangea macrophylla. Next base: position 98,462,433 of record CM066990.1, on the reverse strand, counting down.
TAATCTGATATATGTGAATAGTGATTTTACATGCGTAGTGTAATTTCTGATAGTTTTGTTCTTATTTAAGATCATTTTGATTGATTTATTGATAACATAATTGATACGTTACATAAAAGGTAGGTTATCTAGAAATTTCACGAAAATAGATTTCGGAACATAATTATGGTGACAAATGGAACTTAGACGAAAAATTTTATAATTTATAGTTTTCACTCGTGAAGCAATGAATTAGACGTGTAAGATGTTTTGGAGAATAATTATAAGTTTCGAAAACTCGGGGGGAAGTGAATGTAATTTTCGAGATTCGTGTCTATATATAGTAAGTTCAAGATATTTTTCATTTCAAAAATATCTCAAAACCTTGGGGAGCTTAGGGGATTTTGGGGTTTGATCTTCCCGACACCACACAACGTTCGTTTGTTGTCAACTTTCAACCAAATTTCGTATCCGAACTTCTCGAGGTAAGAGCTACGTTTTGATACTTCTTAGGCCTCATTTGGCTAAGTTTTACGAAAAAAGTTAATTCTAAAAATTTAGGAAAACATATGAATACTTGTGGGAATCACTTCTAATCAAAGATCCGACGTTTAATTGGGCTACTAGTACTTTCCTCAAAGTTATAAGACGTTTGCACGAGGTATGAGTTCTAGAATTATGAATTATAAGGAATTTCATGTTTTTAAATATCCAACTTGATATTTTGGATCAGGGCAAAATTCATGTATGAAGTAGGCCAATTTATTGTGCAATTGAAAATGCATGAAAAGCATGTATTTGTGATTATATGAGCATGTTATGTGTCTATGTGGGTCCAATAGGGGGTTTGGTGCAATTCCATCCGGGGGTAAGCTCCTCGATGTTTGAGGATTTTGGTATTAATAGTTGATGTGTCTGGTTTTGAGGAAGGCCCAGCCATGGCACATGCATGATTTGGGAGAAGGCCTAGCCAGGGCACTAGATGCGTGGTAAGAGGAAGGCCTTCCACGACATCAATTTCATTTACCGGATGGAAGCGTACCACTCTCCCTAGAGACTAATTTGACGTGCTTTTATATCGTATTGCATGAATTGTCATATAAGCATATATTTAGAATTATGCACTCAGCATATAGCTGAGTGTGGACACCCATTTTTATCCAACAAAATGATGATACTATTTACCTTATTTTTACCCAACCCAAAAAAACGAGGATTTTTACTTCTTTTCTTTTCATCAAGCTAGGTAGATTTTTTAAAGGAAAAAAAAGATGTTGGGATTCCTTCTTGTCGTAAAAAAACGAAACACAAAAAAAAAAAAGAAAAAAAAAAGATGGGATTCCTTCTTGTAGTAAAAAAAAAAAAAAAAAACACAAAAAAGATGTTGGGATTCTTTCTTGTAGTAAAAAAAAATCAAAACACAAAAAAAGATATTAAGATTCCTTCCTTTAGCAAACAAAACACAAAAAAATATTGGGATTCCTTCTTTTTGCAAAAAACAAGAAAAAAAAAGTTGGTGGAGTTTTTTTTTTCAAGAAACAAAACTTGGTGGATTTTTACTATTTCATTAAAAAAAATGCAAGTAGTTTTTGTTCTTTCTACTTAAAAACAAAATGGGTGGGTCATTTTTATTTTTGAGTGGAGTGTTTTAAAAATACAATAAAAAAAAAACAAGAAAGAAATAAAACTCTTGCTTGGCCTATAAATAGAGATCAATGGAAACCAACAAAAGAAGAAAAAAAATGATGTAAACTTCTTCTCTATATCTCCCTCATTCTATATCCCCTCATCTTCTTCTCCATCTCCCTCACTTCATCACTAGATACAATAAAACCCACCAAAAAAAAAAAGAGTTTTCATTTTCTCCACCACTACACCACCTCTTCTAACCACCATCATCAAGGCCACCAGTACAATCACTACTTTTTGTCTAGCTACCATATCACCACAATTCTCATCAATATACCTCATAGTCGCTCACCACTACCGTCATCCGTTGCCGCCCAACCATCATCGTACCGCCTCAAATCATCACCCAGTGTCCCATTCACTTACCATCGATATTTTATCCGATTTCTCGAGTTCTATCTAATAACTCAAGTTTTTTTTTTTTTTTCTTGTACATACCATCTTTACTCTTACTTGACAAAATAAAAAATAAAAATAATAATAATCCACGTCCTACTCGGGATTACTTGGTTTCCAATACATAGATCACGTTCGACTCGGGATTACATAGTTCCCAATACGGAAATCCCACGTGGTTTCTAATACGGAGAGCTATGTTTTACTGGAGATGACGCGGTTGCTAATACGGAGATCTATGTTTTACTAGGGACAATACGATTTTCTAATACGAAAATCCATGTCTAAATAAGAAATATTGCTTGATTCACATAAACAGAACAATAAAAAAATGAAAAAAATGACTAATCGGACTCAAAGCTACCCTTGCGAATTGGAGATCTTCTCTAACTCGATGATAGTCGTCCGAGATTTTTTGTGATTTTATTAAAAAAAATGTCTGAGCCACTTTCAAAGCACAAACACATGAAGCTCAGAATCTGCCAAAAAAATCACAACATATTTGCTCAATAACGTCCTCCTTTTGGGCACTTTAAAATTTTTGTTTTGCTTTTTTCTATTTTTTTTCATCATCTTCAACCTCTTGCCTATCTCTACAATCTTTTTCAGATGTTTTAAAAATAATTACATTTTCGTAAAAAAATCATTTGCTCTCAGTCGACAGTGCAGTCCCTGATTCTGAGTAAAGGTGCTTCTAAATTCAATTTCTCCCAATCTACAAAGAATATTGCAAAACAGTTTTCTCCCATGAAAACTAGACTCATTCGAGAATTTTCCCTCAAAACTTCATAAAATTATAAGCATCGAGACCCCTTCGTTCCATTTTTGGAATACTCAACTCAAATTTGCCAAAAAACTGAAGAAAAAAAAAAAAAAAAAAAAAAAAAAAAAGAGATTTATTTTTCTTTTACTGAATACTACTAACTTATCAAGTTTCTCAATAACTTTGATTAAAGGATATTCGAAAATCTCTTTTCAATCATTTGGGCACTGTCCCTTTCTTTCAGTATAAAATCAAAAATACAAAAAAAAAAAAAAAAAAAAAAAAAAAAAAAAAAAAGAAGAAGTAGAAGAAGAAGACAAAAAGAAAAATACAAAAATGGACTTTCTTAAAATAAAACTCCAATGCCACCTTTACTTGGAATCTGCAAACAGCACAGGTAGGACAGGTAAGTCTTCTCATTCTTAATGGGCACCAACCCTTACTTCCGACATAAAATAAAAATGCAAAATCTCTTTTCAATCATTTGGGTACCGACCCTTACTTCCTGCACATGAAAACAAAAGGACAAAAAAATCATAAAAACAAAAAAAAAAAATACAAAAGCTCATCGCACGGTCGATCTACACCAACTTTTACTCAGAGCACTTTCTCACAACTCACTACTTTCTCAAGGTTAAAGTCTAACACTACACCGTACAGGTTCAAGTATCTAGCTACACCGACTTTACTCAAAACACTATACTTCACACTTGCATGATCTAGATCGACCAACTTTTTTCAAAACACTTGCACACACTCATACATGTACAAAGCACAGAACTACGTACGACCTGTTTCTCGACTTGAGATACGTATACAACCCCTCACTTGGGTGCGGCCATAAACACATATTTTTCTATTTCCTGCAAATCCTCACACTCTATTATCTTTCAGTTATGCCCCATTATCATGAAAACCACTAGAATCAGCAATCATGCTTGCGCGGATGTTCGAGGGTGCCTAACATCTTCCCTCGACATAATCGAGTTTCCGAACCCATCTCAAAATATCTGGTTTTCGCATGGCTATTCAGAGTCACATCTTTTAAAGGGCACACTTTTCTTAAAACTTTTTTTTTTTACAAAAGTTAGAGATGGTCACTTGAATTGTCTTTGCAGGGGGTCCTAATACCCAAATGTTAGGTGGCGACTTTTAACATTTCAAATGGGCTCTAACATGCTCCTTTCACCTTTCCCAATAAAAAATTGTCGCATTTCAACCCATTTTCAGAAATCCAAGTGCACGACAACCAGCCTGTTCCGAGGGCGCGGCCGCAACACTGAGCAGTGGAGCTTTACTTCATTGCTGGTGATAAGAAAAAAGACAAAAAGAAGCATGAGGAGTGAGGCCGTGCGAATGCCAGGAATGTCCCATGTATAGATTTTTGTATTCCATTCCAAGTGTGTAATAATGGATTTTGAGTAGGTTGGTTGTATGCTTAACTTGGAACCTTTGGGATAGCATAGAAATGTTGTAATAAGTTGTAAGACTTCTTTTGTTTATGGTTGGAACGTATCCGTGTTAGATCTTTAATCTAGAAAACTGTAGAATCCTAAAGCAGTAGAAACACAGTCCTAGGATCATATCATGTTAGATTATCAGGATATAATACATAGTAGAATACATACCTGTATCCATGGTAGCAGTTACTAAACCTTAGAAGAACGATGATGACTGGTTATGTCTTTTTCAGTCAAATCTCCTTAGTTCTGTAATGGGTTCCTTCTCTTGATGGGATGGAGGAGGAAGTAGTATAATGATTTAACATATTGGGGACCATAACCTATATATCTTTATATACTGCTCTATTAGGGTTCCCATTATTCTTAACAGAGTCAGTATTTGGTATCCACTCATTAAACCCATACCCAGTAGAAGTCCATGGGCTTCCTACAATTAGAAAACATAATATAAGCTCATTTAATTAATAGCCCTTATAATATAATTGACATTAATATGTTGCCCACTATTATTAGGAAACATAATTTCCTAACAATCTCCCACTTCGACTACATATGATTCTTGAAACAATTATATTACATGTTCCTTAGATGCGCACCTGTAAGCTATTTTTCTTTAAACTTCACTTTAGTTTAATCTGGTCCATTTCTTATATTATGGGATCAAGGCGGCTTTCGTCACACATAATCGTAACTAGACCTTCAATGGTCACCATACCAACACATTCAATGACATAGATCAAGTATGGATAAGTAGCATGGAAATTACATGCAATGTAATCTCAAATATGCCTATTTCCAACTGGTCCTACTTTAGTTTTTAGTGAGATCAATCTGAAATAATGCAAAACTGCATATAGAATATAGTTAGATTCAAAGATAAACCATAAACCATCAACTTTATTCTGCAAAAAATAAAAGCCACATAAATGTCAAAAATAGAACATCCAAAGTAAACTCCCACTAAACCAAAGTATCATCAGATAACCTGACACCCGTATGAGCAATGTGCTCGTGAAAGACCTTGGGATGTAATCCCTTGGTCAGCGAATCCGTAATCATGGAGTTTGTCCCTATATGTTCTATCAAAATTTGACCACTCTGAACTCTTTCCTTAACAACCAGAAACTTGATGTCAATATGCTTCGACTTCGTAGAGCTTCTGTTGTTGTTAGAATATAGTACCGCATATTTATTGTCATAGTACATCTTTAATGGACTTTCAATGCCATCTACCACACGCAGCCCAGTGACAAAGTTTAGCAACCATATCCCATGATTGGGTGCCTCACAACAGGCTATGAACTCCGCAGCCATGGTTGAAAAAGCTATGAGTGTTTACTTAGCACTCTTCCAGGATATAGATCCTCCAGCCAACACATAAACATAGCATGATGTGGATCACTTACTGTCTTGGCATCTAGTAAAATCAGAATCAGAATACCCGATGATCTCCAAAAGATCTGATCTCCGATACGTGAGCGTGTAGTCCTTTGTTCTCTGTAAATACCGCATAACCCGTTTGGATGCTTTCAATGATCCACTCATGGGTTACTCAAATATCTGTCCAATGTTCCCACTGAACTTATGATATACATAGTAATCAACCACATTCATCTCAAAACCATACGAGGTGATTACTTGATGGAACTTGTGATACCATTGACGAAAAGCCTACTTGAGACCATTGATGGGCTTCTTTAATTTGCAGACCATAGACTTTGGATCTCTGGATACAAAGTTTTCTGGCTGCATCATATAAATTGTCTCATCAATGTTTCTATTGAGAAATGTTGTTTTAACATCCATCTGATGTAGCTCTAAATCAAAATGAGCCACGAGTGCCATTATTGTCCTGAAAGAGTCTTTCGATGAAACCGGAGAGAAAGTCTCTTTATAATCTATGCCTTCCCTTTGAGTAAAACCCTTGGCGACTAGACTAGCCTTATATCTCTCAACATTGCCCTTTGAATCCCTCTTAGTTTTAAATATTCATTTGTAACCAATGGGCTTTGTTCCTTCAGGCAATCTGACAATATCCCAAATGTCATTGTCTTTCATGGATTTCAACTCATCATTTATGGCATCAATCTACTTTTGAGAGTTAGAACTTTGTTTGACTTGGTGAAAGTTGATTGGATCATCTTCTACTATGTCACAGCCCGGTCCCACAATAGCGGAACCGAAGCCCGTGGCACGCCACCGAGGCTAAACCAATTCATTAACGTTCCCAAAAATTAGGTTTGAAGAACACACGCAGCAGAAAAATAAAACACATTTTTAAAACCAGAGGTTCAGTCGACTGCTCAGTCGACTGCTCCGTCGACTGAAGAAGGCAGGGAGTTTTCAAAGGGTTTAATAGCAATTCCAGTCGACTGAGACTAGGGTCAGTCGACTGAGGTCTCCAGCTTTCAGTCGACTGAATCAGGTAGAAGCAAAAAGAACACATCATCCTACAGAGGTCCAGTCGACTGAGGCAGGGCCCAGTCGACTGCTTTTACTATATAACCAAGCAGTAGCTAGCAGGCACAGGGTTCAGTCGACTGAACACAGGACCAGTCGACTGCTCCCCTGGCAGCAGCCCAATCTGCAGAATTTCAAGTTTTAAAAGCTTCCTAACTTTCACCAATGATCAACCACTCAATCCAAACTCAAATCAAAGTAATCCTAGCTGTATTAAAACATTTCTAAGCAGGATTACAACATGTCACTAACTATTACAACGGTTTAAAATCCATTCTATCATACGAAGTTAAATATAAGTTAAAACGATAAAAATTCTTATTACAACATCCTATTGTCCTAAAACTACAAGGTTAACATTCAAGTTGCCTCCCAAGCGAACTCCCAACCCTCGTGCTCACTTCTGCGATTCCTCGCCAGCATTTACACCTGAAATGGTTATTTGAATAACCACAGATATTTCAATTTGTTTAAGCTAAAGCTTAGTGAATAAAACAACATATGTACATGAATGATAAACATGTCCGCATTCACATCTCTACATTTCATACTAGTCGCCAAGACTCACGTGCCCGTCCATACTCCCAATCCGCGACTCCTCGCCAATAAGTCCACACGAAAGGGTAAGACCAACGATTCTTCTCTTCAATCGTGCGACCTTAATGCCTATATCGGCTCCACAAAATGGCACGGTGACCACGTGCTCCTTCTGACCCACATAAGAAACTTAACATGCTCAAATACATATCACCATGCTCGCGGTAATCAAAACATATCACCGTGCTATTGAGCCTACTTATCAATATAAATGCCCAATATGAACTACACAATATATCTCTAAGAATTAATACATGCTATTCACACAAAACATGAATACATGTCAAGAAATCATTCCAAAGACATAGTTGAATCACTCACCTCCGATTTACGCTCTTAAACTTCGATTCAAAGAAAACCCGTGTACAAAGAACGTGTAGAAGTCCGTCTAGTACAATTCCTATGGATCAAAATTCCATTTATCAATTTTTCGGAAAACTTAGCCAAACAGGCCCTAATAGGCATCAAAACGAAGCTCTTACCTCAAGGAGCTCGAATATGAAATCTGGGAGAAACCAGACTGACGGAAGGTCGTCGTTTGGCGTTGCAAAGCTCTAAGCTCCGAAATCTCCCTCTAGCCCTCTTTTGGCCTCCTTTTGGAATTTAGGTTAGAAGTTATGAAAATATCTCAACCATTTCTATCTATATATAGGCAAAACTCTTGGGAATTACGTTTACCTCCCCACGAGTTTTCAAAACTCCTAATCAGTCTCTGAAACTTTCTATACAGCTTTTTCATAGCTTTATAAGTGAAACTTCAAAATTATAAAAGTTTTCGACTAAGTTTCGTTTGGTCACTAAAACGCGAACTTCTACATGACGTTTCCGAAGTTGCTAATTAGCCTACCAAATTAATAGCGTGTTAATTCGTTCTCACCAGGATACTAAATCTAACATCAGAAATATATTCTAAGCCAGAAAATAATACAGATATTGAAATACACAGGTAAACATTTATTTTCAGATAAACATTTAAAATGTTCCACAGTGACCGTCTCATACTCGGAGAGACTTCACAAACAATAAATCCTCAATCAAAATAGTTTCAAAGGGTTCTCTAATACAGACACCCAAATCAACTCGTGAGTCAAAACTCACTCAATCATGTGTCATAAGACACGCCACATCACATTATCATGCATGACAATGAAATGCAAAAGCAATAACACAAATGTGGGTGTTATAATACTCTCCCCCTTAAAAGAAGTTTGTCCCCAAACTTATACCTCAAGTCTCGAAAAGGTGCGGATACTGAGTACGCATCTCATCTTCTATCTCCCACGTCATTTCTTCCGTAGTTTGGCTATGCCATAACACTTTTACTTTCGATATTACTTTATTTCGTAAGACTTGATCCTTCCGATCCAAGATCTCTACCGGATACGCGACATACGTTAAATCACTCTGAATCTCATTCGATGTCGGAGTCATCACTTGATCTCTATCTTCCACTAATTGTTTGCGTAACAACAATACATGAAACACGTTATGAACTTGAGCATACTCACTCGACAAGTTCAAACGATAAGCTACGGGTCCAACCTTTCCAATGATTTCAAAAGGTCCTACATACCTCGGATTGAGTTTCCCGTATCTACAAAATCTGGTTATTCCCTTTGAAGGCGACACCTTCAAATACACCAAGTCTCCTACATCGAATTCCAACGGCTGTCTGCCCTTGTCGGCATAACTCTTATACCTACTCTGTGCTGTCAGTAACCGTTGTCTAATTACCTTTATCTTATCCGTCGTCTCTTGTACAATTTTCGGCCCTTCAATCTTTCTTCCTCCGACTTCCGTCCAACTAATCGGTGAACGACATACACGACCATATAAAGCTTCATAAGGAGCCATCCCAATACTCGACTGAAAACTGTTGTTATACGCGAACTCAATTAATGGTAGGTGGTCTTCCCAATCACCCTGAAAATCAAGTACACATAAACGAAGCATGTCTTCCAAAATCTGAATTACTCTCTCTGATTGGCCATCAGACTGAGGATGAAAAGCTGTACTAAAGTGTAATTTGGTACCCATTGCTTCTTGCAAGGCTCTCCAAAACTTCGATGTAAAACTACTATCCCTATCCGAAATGATAGAAACTGGGATACCATGTAGTCTCACAATTTCGCGAATATGCAACTTAGCTAACGTCATTGGCTTAGTTGTTTGGATTGGTAGGAAGTGCGACGACTTCGTCAAACGATCAACAATCACCCAAATAATAGTGTTCGATCTCTTCGACCTCGGAAATCCACTAATAAAATCCATTGTTATGTGTTCCCATTTCCACTCGGCTATTGGTAATGGTTGTAGCAATCCCGAAGGTACTTAGCGTTCGGCCTTTACTTGTTGACAACTCGTGCATCATGAAACGTAACGTGCTATTTCTCTCTTCATTCCCGGCCACCAATAAACATGTCTCAAATCTCTATACATTTTGGTGCTTCCCGGATGAACGGTATACTTCGTATTGTGTGCTTCCTCTAGAATGTTCCTTTTCAACTCTTTCTCATTGGGCACACAAATTCTACCTCTCAATCTCAAAACATCATTCTCAAAAGTAAATCCCGGTTGTTTGCCGATTGGAATCTCATCACAAATCTTCTTCAAAGCCACATCTTGAAGTTGTTTCTCTGCGATCTCGTGAATCAAGAGTGGTTGTGCCACCGTCATCGACATCAAGCCACTTTCAATCCTCGGTATCACTTCAAGCTCCAAATTCTCCATATCTCGTATCAGTTCTTTCTAAGAAGTCAAATCTGATGCGGTATTGGTTGGTATTTTGCGACTAAGAGCATCGGCAACGACATTCGCCTTGCCCGGATGATACTGAATTGACAAGTCATAATCCTTCATCAACTCTAGCCATCTCCTTTGCCTCATGTTCAAATCTCGTTGTGTAAACAGGTACCTCAAACTCTTGTGATCCGTATAGATCTCACATTTCTCCCTGTATAGGTAATGACGCCAAATCTTCAATGCAAAAATCACGGCGGCCAATTCTAGATCATGTGTTGGATAATTCTTCTCGTGCGGTCTAAGTTGTCTCGACGCATATGCAATGACGTTATCACCTTGCATAAGAACGCAACCTAAACCTCTATATGAAGCATCACTGTAAATAATAAATCCTTCAGTCCCTGACGGAACGGCTAAAATTGGTGCTTTCACTAGTCGACCCTTCAACTCTTGGAAACTTTCTTCACATTCTGGACTCCATACAAAAGCAATATCTTTCCTCATTAACTGTGTCATTGGCATTGCTATACGCGAGAAGTCTTTTACAAATCTCCGATAATACCCAGCTAATCCTAGGAAACTTCTGATGTTCGTCACATTCGTTGGTCTCACCCAGTTGGTAACTGCTTCTATCTTCTGAGGGTCTACAGAAATTCCCTTTGCCGACACTATATGTCCAAGAAAAGCTATCTCGGTCAACCAAAACTCACACTTCTTCAATTTGCCGAATAATCTCTTTTCACGCAATCGTTGTAAAGCTAATCGCAAATGATGCTCGTGATCTTCAACGCTTTTGGAGTAGATTAGGATGTCATCTATGAACACGATAACGAACTCATCTAAATAATCCTTGAAAACACGGTTCATCAAATCCATGAAAGCAGCTGGTGCATTAGTCACTCCAAATGGCATAACCAAAAATTCAAAGTGACCATATCGAGTCCTGAAAGCTGTCTTCTCAACATCTTCCTCTTTGACTTTCAACTGATGGTAACCGGATCTCAAGTCGATCTTCGAAAATACCTGAGCCCCTTGTAACTGATCAAACAAGTCATCTATTCGTGGCAATGGATACTTGTTCTTGACGGTCAACTTATTCAATTCCCGGTAGTCGATGCACATACGCATTGTCCCGTCCTTCTTCTTCACAAACAAGACTAGAGCTCCCCACGGTGAAACACTCGGTCGGATAAAACCTTTCTCCAACAGTTCTTCTAACTGAACTTTCAATTCTTTCAACTCTATCGGTGCCATTCGATACGGTGCTTTGGATACCGGTTGTGACCCTGGTACTACTTCTATTGTGAACTCAAGCTCTCTTTCAATCAATACGTCGGGTAACTCATCGGAAAAAATATCTAGAAATTCTCAAACTACTGAAATGTCTTCTATTAGTGGTCCAAGAACTCGCGTGTCGATAATTGAACATAAGAAACCCGAACAACCCTTCTTCAACATCTTACTTGCTTGGATCGCCGATATCAAGTACGGCGGTACGATTACTCCCTTACCCTGAAAAGTAAACTCTTCTCATCTTGACGGATAGAAACTAACCCGTTTCTGTTCACAATCGATTTTGGCTTGATTAACCGACAACCAATCCATACCCAAGATAACATCAAAGTAATTCACCGTCAACGGAATCAAATCAACGCTCAAGACTTTATCACCTATCTTGACTTCACATGACTTGAATATCAAAGTAGTAACTAGCGGTTCACTACTAGGCAATGATACACACAAGTCATATCCTAGCGGTTCTGACTTAACAGTTAAATGCTTAACAAAATCACGTGATACGAATGAATGCGTTGAACCAGAATCCATAAGTATACGTGCAGGATACGAACAAATAGGAAGAATACCTGATACGACGGTATCATCCGTATTCCCCGGCCTGAGCTGGAAGTATCGTCCTTGTTGTTGCACGACTCCTTTCCCTTTATCCACTCGAGGTTCTACCCTTGACCCGCTTGGCACACTCGATGCCCCGGTACTCATTCCCGGTTGTCTTTTACTTGGGCAATTCTTCGCTATATGCCCCGGTTGGCCACACTCAAAACATTTCCCTCTTATCTCTGGGTTATAGCTCTTGGCGTTCGAGGTTGTGTTTGGTGTAGTCGAATTTGCGTTCAAAGGACAATTCCTAGACACATGCCCCAATTGTTTACAAATATAGCAAGTGATCAATTGATAGCAGGTTCCTCTATGTCGCAGGTTACATGTTGGGCACAACGGTCTCGAATCTCCAACAAACACACTTCTTCCTTGACTACCCATAATCGATCCTGAACCTTGCGTGAACGGTTTCTTCGCATTCCCTTAGCTCTTGCCCCTATTGTCATTGGGTCTCTTTCCTTGTTTTCCTTGTCGATATCGGCCGACACTCTTCTCAGCTATACGGGCGGCTTCCTCGACTAGAGAAACGGTCGGATGTTGTAACATGTCCACACGGCCATGGATATTCTCTCTAAGCCCTTCCTCAAACTTACGAGCTTTATCCCTATCAGTCGGAACGGTAGTTTTCCCAAATCGTAACAAGGCATTGAAACGAGAAACATACTCACCCACGGTCATATCTCCCTGAACCAAACTCGCAAACTCTTGATGTTTCTGAGTATAAGCAGATTGCGGAAAGAAACGTTTGTTGAATTCTTCTTTAAATGCTTCCCACGTGGTCGGCTTCCCTTGTTCAAGTACGTTGTTCCATCAGTCCAAGGCTTCACCCATCAACGTATCGGATGCGCATAATATTTTCTCCTCATCGGTACATATTACCTGACGGAAATGTCTTTCCATGTCCATCATCCAATGATCGGCCAAGTCTATGTCAAATTGCCCATGATACAACGTTGGTTTTCGCTTATGAAACTGTTCCACGATTGTGTGTTGAGGTCGCGGTGCCGATGGTGCATTGACATAACGAATTTCCACTTGTGGAGGCTGAACATTCATCTGTTCTCTTTCACTTTGTAATAACCTGCATTTCCATTTATTCCTAAATTACATTTTCATATTTAATTGTCAATTACATTGTATATTTAATTTCACTGGGTATTGACTGCCTCATTTAAATTACATTCTCATATTCTAAATTTTATTTAGTGAATTATTGCAAGCTAAGAATGTTGTTGGGGTTAAATTGTAATTTTTATAAAATTAGTAATACCTGTGTGGATTTCAAAGTCTGTATTTCAAAACGGTGAAAATAACTTATTTTGACTCAATCAGTATTTTTATGAAACCAGGAAATCAACTCCTCAGCTAAAATGAATTTTCTGTATTTTTGTGGTGACCACCGCGCCCCGAAAATACCAGTTTATGTCCAAAACTGTCCGCGCTATGCTAAACTTCCACAGATTTTGGAAGTGACTGATTTGGACATTTACTTTATTGCCATTTATGGCAAGTGATCATTGGCTTAGGCCTTGTTTGGCAATGCTTTATATGTGTGTGTATTGTTAGGCCATAAGTCAAGTTTCCCAAACACCTTAATTTGCCCCCCTACATACCTATATGACCCCTAATCAGATTGAGACTTCATCCTATTACTTCTTCAGATTGTGTATGTATTTCGTAGGTGTGTATATTCTGGGTAATTAGTTAATTTGATAAAACAAATCAATTGTTGAGTGTACATCAAAGAACTTGGAGTCCAAGTTCTCCAACTTGCTATTTCTATTTATACATCACATTACACACTTCTCAACCACATGATTGATCAAGCACAGAGAGTTTTTAGAGATAGTTCATAGAAGGGAAATATTCAGACCAATATAGAGAGAAGAGCTTCAATTCTCCATAGCTTACAAGCTTGCATTTGGAATTTCTTTATTGGGTTTCTTTCTCAAACAATTACTTCCATCTCTAATCTCAGTGAGTATTCTAAACTCACTACCAATGTAATTTCATGCTTAAGTACTGATTGTATATGTATATTGAGAATCACCATTGATGAATTTTGGTATGAACTTCAAAGCTTGAAAACATGGATTTCCAAAACTTAACCAAAATTAGTTTTGTGAATGAAATATGATAGATTATAGTGTGTAGAGTATATGGTTGTAAAATTAGATCTTAATTCGTTCATAGGAGAAAGTATATTAAGAATTAGTTTTTGACATGTTTTAGTTTTTCATAAAATTCAAGAGATATGATTTGATTCTTGTAAAATTAATCTTGGAATCTTAATCCTCATTTAAAAACAAAGAAAATCATATAAGATAAGGCTTGGTTGATCACAGAATTGAAATGGGTCAAAAAGACCCCTGTTTTGCTGAAACAGAGAAGTCTGGGGGAAGAAGACGAAGCCCCAGCTTCATCTCGCGCCACGATCGCGCGCGCGAGAATTGCGCGAGCGGCCCGCGCGAGTGACCCCTCGCGCGAGCGGCCCGCGCGCGCGAGGTAGGCTTCCCCAGGCAGACGTAAGAGTTTATATATATATAATTGAAAATTGGCTGGTCGCGCGAGCGAGGGTCGCGCGAGGACCCCTTCGCGCGAGCGATCCGCGCGCGCGACCTTGCTTTCCTCAGGCAGACAGAAAAGGTTATTAATAATATGAAAATGGGCTTATCGCGCGAGCGGCCCGCGCGAGCGACCCTTCGCGCGAGCGGCCCGCGCGCGCGAGGTAGTGCAGTTTCTGTTTTTGTCTGTTTTCTGTTTAGGGACTGTTTGGATGAAATTTATATACTGTTAAGGCTCTGTTTGGGAATTTAGTTGATCAGAACTCTATTTGGTTATGTTTAAGTGATCTAAACATTGTAGTAAAACTCATTAATTCCCGTACGCGTGTTGTTCCTTAATTCAGCATTATTGTTTAAGTGCATATCATTCATGTGGGTCAGTAGTACATGCATATGGGTGTCAGTCTGTGTGGAAAAGAGTAATGGTAGTGTGGAAAGGGTATGAGATTGTGTTTGTGGTCGTGGTTGTGGTTGAGTATGAGTTTGTGGTTGTGGTCGTGGTTGTGGTCGTGGTTGTGGTTGTGGATGTGGTTGAGTTTGTGGAAGAGGGTATCTTTGAAATGCGACGGTGGAAAATAAGGACACTCCCTGACGCCCATGGAAGCGTTAAAGTGTGTGAAGCCGAACTCGGACACTCCCTGGCACCCATGGTAGTGCTAAAGTGTGGCCTACGGACACTCCCTGATAACTCAAGTCTGGATACTGTGTGAGGGGTTGCCCCGGTATTTGCATGGCGGTTAGGGTATTCAAAGTGTGAGGCATTGGACACTCCCTGGTACCCCGGACCAAAGTGTGAGGCAAACTGGACACTCCCTGGCGCCCCGTTGCTAAAGTGTGGCTATCTGAGTGTTTCAAAGATACCAGGAGTAGGATAGTGGGTTGTTGTGGATGTCGAGAGAAAAGAGTCGGCGAGATGAGTGTGGTGCATTGTCTCATTTCACGAGTATCTGTATTTATGAATGAAAGACTTTTATTATATTCCTTGTTGTTTTATAAAATAAATTCCTTCAGTATTTTAATAATGGAAAAAGGTAAATGGGTATGCTTTACATTCAAAGTCATGTTTTTAATACTCACCAGCTTCTTGAAGCTGACGACGTTGATGCGTCCTGGACATTCGTGTTCAGGCTTTTCAGGTTTTAACCAGGAGGAAACATATGACTACGCTAATTGAGGTGGCTGCTGTTGGAATAAAGAAACTGTTTATTTTATGCATTAAGTTTAGTTGTTTGAGTTTTTAAACTGTTTTGTTTTAAGGATGAGTGTAACAGACTTTAAGATATTATTTTATTTTCAAGGCGGTCTGTGCCTTAGTTGACCCCGGTTTATAAGATGTAATAAGATAGAAAATTTTTGTAAGCCTTGATTGCTTTACTCTGATTATTATGTTTTGTGGTTTGACGTTTGGGACGGAATCGATCCTTCAAACTGTCGCGACCTACGGGTCCATAAAGGAAATTAAACGCTTTCCTTATTTATGCTACGTCGGGGCGTGACACACTTACCGCTTGTATGAAATTTCCCACCATATTCACTATTTGGTCCATCCGCGAATGCGGTGACAATTCTCTTGGTGGATCAGCCATAACGTTTCAAATATTTCCCCTGTTGAGTTCAATGCATAATGACCATGCATGCTATGCCACAATATGGATATATGTGCACGGTTCATTACAATCAACAAATGCTAATGCGTGAAGCATTTCTACAATGATAACCATTATCCTCACAATTATACACTCCACTCGACGTCGCTCAGCATATATAACGTCACTCGTTCCCAAAGCTCTAAACTTATGCTCTGATACCACTAAATGTCACAGCCCGGTCCCACAATAGCAAAACCGAAGCCCGTGGCACGCCACCGAGGCTAAACCAATTCATTAACGTTCCCAAAAATTAGGTTTGAAGAACACACGCAGCGGAAAAACAAAACACATTTTTAAAACCAGAGGTTCAATCGACTGCTCAGTCGACTGCTCCGTCGACTGAAGAAGGCAGGGAGTTTTCAAAGGGTTTAATAGCAATTCCAGTCGACTGAGACTAGGGTCAGTCGACTGAGGTCTCCAGCTTTCAGTCGACTGAATCAGGCAGAAGCAAAAAGAACACATCATCCTACAGAGGTCCAGTCGACTGAGGCAGGGCCCAGTCGACTGCTTTTACTATATAAACAAGCAGTAGCTAGCAGGCACAGGGGTTCAGTCGACTGAACACAGGACCAGTCGACTGCTCCCATGGCAGCAGCCCAATCTGCAGAATTTCAAGTTTTAAAAGCTTCCTAACTTTCACCAATGATCAACCACTCAATCCAAACTCAAATCAAAGTAATCCTAGCTGTATTAAAACATTTCTAAGCAGGATTACAACATGTCACTAACTATTACAACGGTTTAAAATCCATTCTATCATACGAAGTTAAATATAAGTTAAAACGATAAAAATTCTTATTACAACATCCTATTGTCCTAAAACTACAAGGTTAACATTCAAGTTGCCTCCCAAGCGAACTCCCAACCCTCGTGCTCACTTCTGCGATTCCTCGCCAGCATTTACACCTGAAATGGTTATTTGAATAACCACAGATATTTTGATTTGTTTAAGCTAAAGCTTAGTGAATAAAACAACATATGTACATGAATGATAAACATGTTCGCATTCACATCTCTACATTTCATACTAGTCGCCGGAGACTCACGTGCCCGTCCATACTCCCAATCCGCGACTCCTCGCCAATAAGTCCACGCGAAAGGGTAAGAACCACGATTCTTCTCTTCAATCGTGCGACCTTAATGCCTATATCGGCTCCACAAAATGGCTCGGTGACCACGTGCTCCTTCTGACCCACATAAGCAACTTAACATGCTCAAATACATATCACCATGCTCGCGATAATCAAAACATATCACCGTGCTATTGAGCCTACTTATCAATATAAATGCCCAATATGAACTACACAATATATCTCTAAGAATTAATACATGCTATTCACACAAAACATGAATACATGTCAAGAAATCATTCCAAAGACATAGTTGAATCACTCACCTCCGATTTATGCTCTTAAACTTCGATTCAAAGAAAACCCGTGTACAAAGAACGTGTAGAAGTCCGTCTAGTACAATTCCTATGGATCAAAATTCCATTTATCAATTTTTATGAAAAATTCATAAAACAATTTTTCGGAAAACTTAGCCAAACAGGCCCTAATAGGTATCAAAACGAAGCTCTTACCTCAAGGAGCTCGAATATGAAATCTGGGAGAAACCAGACTGACGGAAGGTCGTCGTTTGGCGTCGCAAAGCTCTAAGCTCCTAAATCTCCCTCTAGCCCCCTTTTGGCCTCCTTTTGGAATTTAGGTTAGAAGTTATGAAAATATCTCAACCATCTCTATCTATATATAGGCAAAACTCTTGGAAATTACGTTTACCTCCCCACGAGTTTTCAAAACTCCTAATCAGTCTCTGAAACTTTCTATACAGCTTTTTCATAGCTTTATAAGTGAAACTTCAAAATTATAAAAGTTTTCGACTAAGTTTCGTTTGGTCGCTAAAACGCGAACTTCTACATGACGTTTCCGATGTTGCTAATTAGCCTACCAAATTAATAGCGTGTTAATTCGTTCTCACCAGGATACTAAATCTAACATCAGAAATATATTCTAAGCCAGAAAATAATACAGATATTGAAATACACAGGTAAACATTTATTTTCAGATAAACATTTAAAATGTTCCACAGTGACCGTCTCATACTCGGAGAGACTTCACAAACAATAAATCCTCAATCAAAATAGTTTCAAAGGGTTCTCTAATACAGACACCCAAATCAACTCGTGAGTCAAAACTCACTCAATCATGTGTCATAAGACACGCCACATCACATTATCATGCATGACAATGAAATGCAAAAGCAATAACACAAATGTGGGTGTTATATACTATCCTTATGTCAAACTCATGTTCTTGGAGGAATATAATGTAATCATCCGAAATCGCATTTCTCCTTTCCCTAGTGGATCTTCTTAATGGCATCTCCTCTTGAGGTTGTTGAGTTTGCACTTCAGGTATAATTTCTTCATTTTGCACAGAGAGCTCTTGTACATTGTCTTGTATATCCGGATTTGCATCTTGAATAATATCAGGAATAGGAAACTGAACATTGTCAATAGCAATATGATAAGGAATAAATTCCTCTTTAAAGTCAATGTCTCTAACCTTATCTCCCCCCACAAACTCAACTTTCTCAAGAAATGTCACACCCCGGCGTAGCAAAATAAGGAAAAAATTTCATCTCCGTTTTGGACCCGTAGGTCATGACAGTTGATGGATCGCTTGTCCTGTACTTAGCTTAACATGTACCAGAAAACAGAGTAATATGAAGTAACATGGAAGTTAATATTAAACATAATACAACTTCAAATGATATTACATTGTCCTTTAATAAAACATCCCTAAGGCACAAACGCCTTATTCAAATCAAAAGCATTATCCATATCATTATTACAACTTTATTAAAGTAGCGTTGTAGGCTCCTCTAGCTGGCATAATCATATTGCCCTGCATAATCATTCCCTGAACATTTTGGATGTTCAGGACAAAATAAAGTCATCAGCTAATGAAAGCCGAGTGAGTATAACAAATACACAAGCAATGTATATAAAAGTACATTAACAGTTATTATAAATGTCTGGTACCTTAGGGTACGATTAATCCATTATTCCAATCATCGCATGATAATAATTAAGGACAGCTTGAGTAATGAATAATTAAGACCGTGCATGCACAATAAGACCATCTCATCTCACTAACTCTTTTCTCTCGATCACAATCTCTTGACTCATTCGGTTCAGCTAGAACCATCCGACACAATGCCGTTAGTTTAGAAGGTCTGTCGATATGCCTACCGTCTTTAAGTTGGCTGGGACATACCTAGACGTTCATGGTTACAATAACCTGTGGAATGCCTTAATTAATCTACCGTATCTGAAGCGGCCTGGAATAATTTAAAGCTACCACCAGACTGACCTACCGTATCAAAAGCGGCCTGGGCTCAGCCCTCTTAATTAATCTACCGTATCTGAAGCGGCCTGGAATAATTAAGGCTATCACAAGACTTTGATTGACCTACCGTATCAAAAGCGGCCTGGGCTCAATCCTTCTTAATTAACCTACCGTATCTCAAGCGGCCTGGGATAATTAAGGTTACCAGTCCCGAGACATTCTCACAACATATATGCTGACCAACGACCCCTTTCCATACATGCCAACTCGACTATGCAATGTGTAACTTATTCTATTTGCTATTTTCTTTAACAGGGCAGTGGTTGTTTAAACTCGTAATTATCATCAAGTAAACCAATTTATCTCAGTTTGATTTTAGGAAGCTGACGACGTAATTTTAGGAGTCATAAAATTTTTATTACAAATTTCAGAAGATAAACATAGCATATAAATTTAGCCATGAGGCCCTTCTTAATGACATAAATACATAAAAGTATATGGTACATGCTTTGACATTATTTTTAATAAAGACAACACATTAAAATATAATTTCCTCTATTTTTTTTCAAGACTTTGGAAGTATCATAGGCATTTGAAGTAATTAAAATACGAATTTAATAACCACTAATTAATTTATTAAAAATACCAAGTTTTTGTTTTATAAACTGGTAAATTACAAAACTATATAAAATGACCTCCAATCATGTGAACAATAATATAGAATTTAATAGAGTCAATAAGTATTTTTAATACTCATTTTATACATAGAAATTAATTTATTATTATTATTTAACACAAATAAATAATAAATATAATTTAGCATTACTAAGAGAATTTTCATAAAACAATAAATATTATTTAATATCATTTTCGAAACCAAAAAAAAAAATCATTTTCATATATACATGTAACTACCAAGGCTTGATCTCCCAACCTCATTGTGAAAAATTAACTAACAAAACAATTCTGGCAACTTATGCTTTAGTAGTCAATTGCTAGACTTAAATATTTAAACACTACTAATGTTAGCCCATTAAACCCATGTACAAAAAAAATACTATGTAACCAACAAGGCTTGATCTCCCAACATTAGGGTCAAGGATCAAAGCACCAAACCAATCTGTCAACGTAATGCTTACTTTTAAACCATCAGAATTAAATACTTAACTAAGGCAATCCAGGTATCAAAAAAATTAACTACAACACAATATGTAGCCAACAAGATTTGATCTCCCAACCTTAACCCCAAACCATTCTGCCAGCTTGTGTTTTACTTATTGATTATCAGAATTAAATATTAAAAACACTAATATCAGTATATTACACTAATACATCGTCTTCTCCAAAAATTCTGCAACTCTGGTTAAGGGCCTGTTTGGCTACGCTTTTATTTTAGGAATTCTTAAAGTCACTATATCTTTCTCGTTACTTATCGGATTACGGCGAGTTCTATATGAAAGTTGCTCGGTTTTTCGCAAGGATTCCAAAAATCTACATTATATATCCTGAATTTTACTTTAAAATTTCCAGATTTCTATATTCGTGGCAAAAACGAAATTCCACTTTTGGGGGTCAAGAACTCAACCAATTAACAAACTGTTTATAGGGGAACTTAATGGGACCATATACTTTCATTTCCAATTTACAGAATTTGTTTCCGTTAACATTTTCGGTACCGCTAATTTTGGACCTCCATTGCTATATATACATATATAGGCGTCTATACATACTTTCGATACCCCAGGCTTGTGTGTAATGACAAATACTACATTATGAGTGGGTTCGAGAGACTCACCGAGCGTTAGTTTGGACTGTGTGACTTGCCGAAAAAAGACGGAAATTCCGTAATAAAGCTTAGAGCTCCAACAATGGCTATGGAGCTACTGTGATGCTTCTAATTCTGTTTTCCTTTCTTTTCGTCTAGTTTCCAGAATGTATATGTGATTGGGTGCTTGTGATTTGAAAGAGAGTAATGGAAACTTAAGAAATCATGGAAGCTATATGTGTGTGTGTATGTTGTACGAGAGAGAGAGAGAGAGAGAGAGAGAGAGAGAGAGAGCAAATGGGGATGAGAGTTGGGTTTGCAAACTGTATAAGTGAGTAATGAAATTGCTTGAGTGTGCATAATATGTATATGGGTTGTGTTTATATAAACTTCAATCAATGAGCTATGCAAGTTGCAAAGCAAATGAGTGAATATAGATAACACTGCTACATGAGTTTGATTGATGCAGTCAATCAGTTCGTAACAATAATTCATCTGGTTAGTTAATTAGTTTGATCAGTTAGTCCAGTTAGGTTGGTCTGGGTAGTCTAGAAAAATACCCCAAATAAATATTAGGGACCAAAAATGTAATAAACGTGATTAATATTTTATTACTAGTTTCAATCACAATTTATAGGGTAACTTAGGGTCACAGTTTTAAGCAAAATTGATACAATTAAAATTACTAAAAGGGTAACAAAATTAAAGTCATGTAATTATAGTAAATCAACATAAGTATTTTTCATTTATGGAATTAATACTACAATTAAAAAAATAACACATAACAGCAAAGTAAAATGGCATTGTATTAATAACTAATAACATGAGTATTATTTAATAATTAGAATAATACCCCAACTAAAAATTGACAACTAGTAAATAAATAAAAACTAACATCTCTTATTTATTATTAGGGGCGCGAAAATACAGGTTGCTACAAGAAATCTTGCATTTTCTGTCTCAAAAAATGTCATAGCAGTGGGATCATAAAACTTAAAGCCCCGAGAGCATTCAGCGTATCCAACAAAGTAGTAACTGACTGTTCTTGAGTCCAATTTCTTTTCATGTGGCCTATAAGGTCGTGCCTCAGCTGGACAACCCCAAATATGTAACTGCCTAATGCTAGGTATCTTTTCAGTCCATAATTCGTAAGGGGTTTTGGCTACTACTTTACTTGGAACCCTATTGAGGATACATGCAGCAGTCTTTAGAGCTTCTCCCTAGAGTGATTCTGGCAAAGAAGAATGACTAATGATACTTCTTACCATGTTCTCAAGCGTTCTGTTTCGTCTCTCAACTACACCATTCATGCTAGGTTTGCCTGGCATTGTGTATTGAGGGAGGATACCGCATTCCTTTAGGAATTTAACAAAGGGTCCTAGACGTTGTTCACTTGATCCGTCATATCTACCATAGTATTCACTACCACGGTCAGATTTGACAGCCTTAATTTTCTTGCCAAGCTAAAGTTTAACTTTGGCTTTAAATGACTTGAAAACATCCAGGGACTGTGACTTTATGTATTAAATATAGGTACCCATATCTTGAGTAGTCGTCTATGAACGTAATGAAATATTGTTGTCCATTCCAAGAGGCTGTAGGGAATGGATCACATATATCAGTGTGAATGAGTTCTAGGACGTCTATACACCTGTTGGCACCTAATTTTCTTATGTTTGTCTATTTTCCCTTAATGCACTCGATGCAGACTTGAAAGTCTGCCAAATCTAAGGGGTCACGCACAAGCCTCTCAATTCTCTGTTTAGAGATATGACCTAATCGCTTGTGCCATAAGGTGTCAGAATTCTCATTTAATTTTCACTTTGTACCATGTGAATTAGTATGCAGAATTTCATTATAGGAAGTAACAGTGTCAAGCATATAAAGATTATCAATCAAAGAACCGGTACCAATAAGCTTTGAATCATGAAATAGACTAACTTTATTTTTTTCAAAAGAACAAGCATAACCAAATTTATCCAAATTAGAAATAGAAACTAAATTTCGTTTAAAAGACGATGCAACAGAAGTCTCAATCAAATCCAAATAAACACCAGTCTTTAATAATAATGTAAAATTTCCTATAGCTTCCACTGGAATTTTCTTGCCATCGCCCACAAAGATGAATCTTTCAGCTTCAGTTGGCGCCCGGCACCACAGGCAACCCTGCATAGACATACTTATGTGAGTGGTAGCACCAAAATCTACCCACCAAGTATCTTAAGGTATAGAAGCCAAATTAACTTCAGAACAAACAAAAACGAGAAGCTAACACTTCTTTGCACGCCAAGCAGCATATTTGGGACAATCTCTCTTCATGTGGCCTCTCTTCTTGCAGAAATAGCAAAAGAATTCCTCATTTTGGTTCTTTAGTTTTGTCATGCCCAGGAGTAGCAAAAATAGAGAAAAATAAATTTCCTTTTTGGGTCTATAGGAAATGACGGGTGAAAGTCACTAATTATCCACACCACACAGTACTAGTTCACAAGATAAACAGGAACAAGAAATAATGGAAATATAGAGGCAATATCACTATTACAAATATCAGAGTATGGTCCACAAGATCACAACAGGTCTAGAGACAACATATACCCAAGTACCCGTTAACTCACAACGTTCAACAGAAATATAAAGTTTAAACATAAACTAGATAAACTATCTTTAGTCTTCAGCTGGTGTAAGGATAGTTGTCAGCATAATACTCCTCTCCCGTAGAACCAGCATCAATGGGGCTACCCTCTGCATAATCCAACTCTGGGTAGTAGCCATCACCGTATATTCCAGTACCTGTATTGTTAGGGACAGGGTAGTCTAGACGAGGAATGTCCAGGCAATAAAGGTCATCAGCTTACTGAAAGCTAAGTGAGAACTAACTAACACAGTCTCATAGAAATAACATAATTACCAGTTACGAACTATATATAACAGTGATATTAATAATATCTTTTCTCATTTGTATTCAGACACATCATTAACCGATTCTCATCAACTTCAAATTCTAAGATTGACTGTACCAATCCCAACTGACTATACTGAACTGATTATATCATCACGACATACTAGTGTTCTTGTTCACCGCTTTTAAGAACTCTCATTGTTCACCATTTTTAAGAACTCTTGCGAACACTAGCCATCATTCTCATATAACGACTGGTCTACGGACATATCAATACTCTTGTTCACCGCTTTTAAGAACTCTTACTGTTCATCGCTTTTAAGAATGCTTGCGAGTATCGTACATACATAGCTCTGGTAAATACAAACCATGGGCGTGCCACAACTACTCTTGTTCATCTCTTTTAAGAACTCTTATTGTTCACCTCTTTTAAGAACGCTTGCGAGTATTGTGCACCCATAATTCTCACGATCCTGATTAAATCCTTGTTACACACTTATCATATTCAACCTGAGTGAATCATCAGCTCGACTCACATAACCTCAAAAGTAACCAATAACCCACTGACTAAAACACCAGTTACTCAATGGTACCCACAGTTATTATCTCAAATCCTATCTCGTTATCGCGTCGCATTACTACTAACGTTCCAAACCTGACTGTGTTACTCACCATATTATCTCAATTTCATTATCGTATCCCATTACCTCCGTAATCCATAATATCGCATAATAGAAACATGAAACAACGATTAAAAAACTATGCATTATGAATTATAAACTTAGGGAACATATCCATGTTCTGCTAGATTCGATCGATTGAAGTCATCTCAATCGCCTGAAGGAAAGTGATGTTCAATCGATCAAAGTATTCTCGATCGATTAAAGTCAAGGTGGTCTTGATCGATTGAGAAATAGGGGTGTTCGATTGATTGAACGCAGTTCAATCGCTCGAACTTCGTCTTCTCCAGATTCTGCTGTGAACATCCAAAATTTGGTAGGGTGTGTTTGGGTGATTATTACATGAATAAAAACTTGTAACACATCATAACTAAGCTACTGAGTGAGTTTGAGACTCACCGAAAGATCGTAAGGGTGTGTTTGGCTTAGATTACAACCTCGAGCTTTAATGGGGTCTCCTCGCTCTCTTCTCTACCTCAGTCTCTTCTGTCTCTCTCTGTCTCCTTCCTTTTTCCTCTTCTTCTTCTTCTCCTTCTGCTTGTCTCTCTCTGTCTCTGACTGTGAGTATATGTGTGTGTGTGTATATATATATGGATGTGAATATATGTATAAACACAAGCACACAAACTCTCTCAACTTTCTTGGTTCAGTAACCACACACAGCACATGAACACAACGATATATATAGAGGGGGAAGAGTGCAGATGGCAAGGTTTGCGGGAAACCTGGGAATATAAATGATTATAAGTTCGATCGATCGAATGGAGTTCGATCACTCGAGATCTGTTCAGCCAGGTTTGATCGATTGAAAATAGTTTAATCGCTTGAAGTGGGGACCACGTCATAAATTCAGGTCGATAGGGGATCGCTCAAACAGGGTTCGATCGCTCGAACTTTGGAAATGCTCTATCGCTCAAAAGAACTTCGATCGATCGAAGGTAGAATTTTAAATATGACCAAGGGAAGTATATAGAATCTCTGTGCATAAATATTTTTTGAAAACACAAGGTATTACAAGTTTTTTCTACTGAGGTGTCACATTTGCAGCATCCTTAGCTCTCTTCCTTTTATTATTCTGCGATGTTGATGCTAAGTGAGTACTTTCAGTCTTGTCTCGCTGAATTCTTTCCTCTTCTTGCACATAGTAAGATATGAGCTCATTAAGAGTCCATTTGTCCTTTTGAGTATTATAACTCACTCTAAAGTGACTGAATTGTGCAGGAAGAGATATGAGAACCAAGTACATGAGCAAGTCCTTAGATAGCTCTAACTTTAGTGCCTTGAGTATCTTGCTGAGATGAGACATTTCCATAATGTACTCCGTTATGTTCCCTTTCCTTTATACCTCATGGAATTTAGAATAGCCAAAACGGTACTCGTTTCCGATTTTTCATTTTTAGCCAAATATTGTTGTAATTCAGAGAGGTACTTCTTAGCATTTGTGCTTTCAGTGATCGAGCCCCGAAACGCTTCCGGAATGGAACATTTCACAATCATTAGACTCATGCGATTCGAGTGATCACACTTCTCAATTTTAACCTCATTCGGGCTTTCAGTAGTCGAAGTGGGTCATTCTGTCCTTAGCGCAAGATCCAAATCCATACATCCGAGAACGATTTCCATGTTCTCTTTCCAGACCTTAAAGTTTCCCCCATTCAGCATTGGGATAGCACTAATTTGAGCATAAACATTTATAGTTGTACCAGAAACTAAATAGAGGACAAAATAAAATAAAATAATACGCTCACAATGAATAACATGTCATAACATAAACATATCATAAATACTTTATATATGCATACATGACATATTAAACAATTCACATAATGGTAGGCCCATCACAGGATACCTAGAACAATATTGACATTTAGTCTTTGGACAGAAATATCAACTGTAAGTGGTACTCCTCGTGTAGTGATCAAATACTGATAATAAATCATGTCAGACAGTAGCCTTCCTTTAGGCCGACTCATGCCCACATGGATAATTGGCTTGGATAATCGTCATATATTTACCACCACATATACACCCATCATTCGGCCAATTAAGAATCTTCCTTTGGGCCAATTGTTAATCGCATGAATAACAGATATACCATCTTAATATTTTAAAAATAAATAAATTTTACACAACAGAGGTCACTTTGGCAACATATTATTTCAATTTATTTATTTGAAATATCATACATATTGTATTGGGGCCTAAAATAGACTCCAAATAAATCCTTTTTTTTTTAAATAGGACGAAGAATATAGTCTTAAGGTACCATAGAATTTAATTCATGTTATGAATTACCCAATATTCTAAAACACAGTAAAAATACCTTAATTCATGTTATGAACTACCAAGATTTCATGATACTATGAAAAATCATTCACATTACGAATGAACCAAAAA
Source organism: Hydrangea macrophylla (assembly GCA_033977485.1). Classification (NCBI taxonomy): domain Eukaryota; kingdom Viridiplantae; phylum Streptophyta; class Magnoliopsida; order Cornales; family Hydrangeaceae; genus Hydrangea; species Hydrangea macrophylla. Next base: position 98,435,144 of record CM066990.1, on the reverse strand, counting down.
TTCTAAAGTGCTATAGAAAACCTAATATCATATCATGAATTAAAATCAACCTAATTAAATCAATCATCACATCAAATCTACAATATGCCAATTCGTAGAAGATTACTTAACCGTTGACCTAGTAATGATTGGTAAATAAAAAAAATATGTTAAAGCCAGTAGCGTCTCAGAGCCCATCACATCATGATGAATCATGAGTGCCAAAGTAATATCCAAACATCATGCATAAAATCAACAACAATTTGTGTTGGATATGCGTGATATGCGTAATACGCGTAATACACGTCTACATACATATACATATTGTGTGTTGGGAAAGAAGCCAGGTTATGTTAAAGGTCTTGGTCATGGGCCTAGGCCAACGTCGTGCTCATCTCAGACGGTATCTAGCGAACCCGATTCAGAGGTTATTTCCTTGCGTGGTATTGTTGAGAGCCAGCAAGATATGATAAGTCGGATGGCACAAGAACAAGCGCAAATGAAACAATTGCTAGACCAACTGATGAGGAAGAATTCGCAACCATCTCCCGCTTCTACATGGTTCGTTAATTTTAAGTTTAAAAAGTTACTCTAAACTCTTTTGAAACCTTAACTCTTTCATTAAAGGACATAAAAAACAATATTCCAAAACTTAGGTTTTTTTTTTGTTTTTTGACATTGATGTTTAAATTTTTGTATTGTAGATTTACGGGCATCTCGAGGACTGAATTCAATGCCGTGTTTTGATCTTTTTGGACTGAAGTAATATTTGTATTACGGGATTGACGTTTGATTTTTCGTTTTGAATTTGTATTTTGGATTTTCAATATACTATTTTGTTATGTTGGATTGAGTAGATGATTTTAGTAATTAATGAAAATTTGATTATTTAATATGAATGCTGTGGATGTTATGAATAATTTTAGATTATTCAATTAGCAGGTGAACAAAAAAAAACTAGACTGAAAATGCAATATATTCTCAAAAAGAGCATACTTTTTTAGTGATGAAATTTTCGTCACTAATTGTTCATATTTCGTCACTAATGGTTCACATATCATTTTTCTTCTAACATTTAGTGACGAAAAATTTCGTCACTAATAGTGAACTTTTACCTGCGAAATGATTTCGTCGGTAATAGTATACTAATTAGTGACGAATTATTATTTCGTCGATAATAAAATACTACTAGTGACGAAATATTTCGTCGCTAATAGTTATCTTTTAACTACAAAAACGAATTTGTAGACAAATAATCATCTTTAGTGACGAAATAATTCATCGGCAATAGTTATTCTTTATCGATGAATGTATTTCGTCACTAATAATATACCTTTAGCGACGAACTAATTCGTCATTAATAGTTCTATTTCTCGACGAAAGTTCGTCACTAAAAGTAGGTGACCTTTCTTGACGAAATATATTTCGTCGGAAAATATTCTTTTTGTTGACGAAATATTTCGTCACTAAATGGAACTTTTACTGACGAAAGTTCGTCGCTAAAAGTAGGTGATCTTTAGTGATGAAACATGGTTTCGTCACTAAAGGGTACTTTTAGCGACGAAATATTTCGTCACTAAAACCTTTCCCGTCGAGGAATTAGTGACGAGCGTGCGATGAAATTTTTTTCGTCGGTAAAGACCTTTAGTGACGAAAATTGGACTTTTAGTGACGAAATATTTCGTCACTAAAAGTCATTTTTCTTCTAGTGGTTTTTTTTTTCTTTCTTGTTGACAAGTACATCGACTCCATGCATAAGTAGAGATCAATCCAACAACCATATGTTAAAACTGAGGTACCAAAAAGTTAATACTGATCAAAGCCATTATTGCAACTTTTCAAGGATTGACTTTTACGCACTATATCCAAAAGTTCATAACAGGGCGATATACATATGTTTTCGAAAAACAAGAAAGTTTATGCACAACAACCGAATCAGTTTAGGCCGAATATTTGATTGGATCCCTTAATAATTAACATGATAACTGCTCTAATACCACTTGTTAGATCTTTAATTTATAAAACTGTAGAATCCTAAAGCAGTAGAAACACAGTCCTAAGATCATATCATGTTAGATTATCAAGATATAATACATACATGTATCCATTGTAGCAGTTACCAAACCTTAGATGAACGATGATGACCGGTTATGTCTTCCTCAGTCAAATCTCCTTAATTTTGTAATGGGTTCCTTCTCTTGATGGGATGGAGGAGGAATTAGTATAATGATTTGACATATTGTTGAACCATAACCTCTATATCTTTATATGCTGCTCTATTAGGGTTCCTATTATTCCTAACAGGGTCAGTATTTGGTATCCACTCATTAAACCCATACCCAGTAGAAGTCCATGGGCTTCCTACAATTAGACCACATAATATAAGCTCATTTAATTAATAGCCCTTATAATATTATTGATATAATATGTTGCCCACTATTATTAGGAAACATAATTTCCTAACAATCCGAACCCTTGAGTTCGTGTTTTGAATGTTTTATTTGTCAAATTCGGATTTTGGTCAAATGTAATAGTACTTCTTAACTCGTTTCATTATCATTTCTTTTCAAAGATTAATAGAATGGTTATATGTTCTTGCAACTTTGATAGACTTAGGAAGTATTGGATTAAGGATTGGGAGTTTTGAAACGATTGTAAAGTGTGAGGTTATTTGATCCTTAGGCAAAAATCTGCCAAAGGTGAAGGATTTTGCTAAAGGGTCATTCGACCGGTCAACGGGGCATGCAGTTGACCGATCGAAATACCCCTGCATGTTTTCTTTTTCTTTTTCTACCCCTTCCGGAAAATATTTAAATGTTTTGATTAGTTCTTAAGGTACCTTTGGGACCCCTTTTAATATAAATTCATTCGTTTCAAAATATAATTACGTTTTCAATTTTATACAGATTTATAACTCGAAGGGTATAGTTTCCAAAAGTTTTAAATACTCAATGTTGTTTTAAGTTATTTTCCGTTGCTAAAATATTTTAATTGAGTTAGATGAGCCTTTGTGGCATGCCACGTGTCCTATTTCTGCCCGTAGCAGCATTAGGTCGTGACATTTTTCTTCTCCAAATCCATAACCAAATAGTGCATAAAAGAGAATTTCAAAATTTTGTAGCTGGGCATGGCCACTCATGCCTCAACGAAAGCTCTGCCACTGTATATATGTGCATTTATATTACCACTTTATATGTCAAGAAGGCTAGGTGTGAAGAAGGCCTATTTGAAGGTTTTGACTGTTTTGCTCTGCCACTATATATATGTGCATTTATATTACCACTTTATATGTCAAGAAGGCTAGGTGTGAAGAAGGCCTATTTGAAGGTTTTGAGTGTTTTTACTCTTCTATATTTGAAGAAGTTTTTCTAGAGAAACAATTTGGTCACTCACTTCAAATAAACCTTCAAACTTCAAGTAGTGGTAAGTCTGTGCCTAGCTAGAGCAAGGAATGTAGAGCATCAAATATGGATAAATGAATGATAAGAAAGGGTTTGATTTCATGAGCTTTAGCTGTTTTGTTTTGCATATTTATCAATACAATTTCTGAGGATTTTCTATGGTATGAAATTTTTAATAAAAAAACAATGGAAAATGCAGTACTTATTCAAGTTAGTATGCAATTTTGATGACTGGTTTTCAGTAGAGTTACACCTATTTTACCTGACTAACCATGCATAGTCATAGTCACAACTAATTTGAGGTAAGGAACATGTGTTCCTTCCTTTGGTTAATAAAGAAAATAAGAAGGAAAAAAAGCGTATATTGAAAATAAATTAAGTTTTGAATATTGGGAGTCACTTTTCTGTCTTTATTTTTAAGTTACAAAATATCGTAGAAAGTTTTAACTACAATGTCATCCAAGAATGGAAGAAAACTCAAGAGAACTAGTTTTCATTTCCCTTTTCTTTTCCTTCAGTGAATCTGCAAACCAATTCTAAGAAAAATAGTGAGGAAAATAGGAAGGAAAAGAGAATAGAGTGAGAAATAAATTTAAATATTAAATTTCGTGAGTCACCTTTCTTCCTTTATATTATTCAGCTATAACTATATTTTGCAAATTTTTAACTTCTACCGTTATTTAAGTGTGGAAGATAACGCTAGAGAACTAGTTTTGGTTTCCCTTCTTTCCTTTTTTTTTCCCTTCAATAAATCCGCAAACTAAACAAAGCCTAATGAGGGCAGTTTTTCCAAACACCGCCAAAAAAATGCCTCTTAAATTCTTAATTTCTCATATAGACAATTGTGACCTAATGCAAGCTGGAAGAAGATAAGAATGCCCTAATTAGTCTGTAATTAAATTTGTTTTTGGCTACGCTGTTTGCCATATATGTCCAGCCTTTCATTCTCTTATAGAAATACAAATGGAAAAATAGTGGGTCCCATTTAAATTTTTTTTTTTTTTTAAATCTAATAAACTCAAATTTGAGACAGGAAATAACTGCTTGTTTCATAGTTTTTTTTTAATGGCAAATTTTTTTAAGAGTTTACTAGTTCATTGGATCTGACCAGTTAGACTATTGACATTATCGTTGTTTTTTCAATTGTTGGGTGCATTATTGGCAATATAGTATTCATCATCAAATCTTCCAAATCTTCTCTTTATATATAGTTTTAGGATTAAAATTCATGATAAAATATTTAGTTTCTGTTGGCTTTTCGGCCATATGAAACATATACCCATGTTGAACACAAGCTTACTTTCACATTAATAATAGAGTGACTGCAACTATTTTTATGTTCACCATTTTCCCCTCTGATATTTTTAATTCTTTTGGTGCAATGATTTATTGCTTGATGTTGAAATAATCATTTAAAACTGTTACTGGGAGAAGTTAAAAACATTATCATCAATTGGTCAAACTTTAAAAGTGGAGTAATGCTATTGACGCAACACATTGCACTACACAAAGCACAACAGGGCTTTAAATGCCTTGTACCATGTGCTGTTTGAATTTTACATTTTACAGGGTGCAGGCATTTAAAGTCATGTTGTGCTTTGTATTGTGCAATGTGTTCTGTCTGTAGCATTACTCTTAAAAGTGTTGCCTTGTTTTGTGTATTCCAATATCACAGATCTGTTACTACTTGCTAATGACCGAACTATCTTTATGAAAAAGATTTGTTTTGTTCATATTATTTGCAAAACACTTCACATTAAATTTCAAGAGAGAGAAGAGAGTTATGAATGATGAAGGGAAAGAGACCAATTGAATTTTTCATATATAAACGAGAGACTAATTAGGGATATATTTGGAATTGAATTCTCCATATATATGAAAGAGTTGTTAGGAAATTATATTTCCTAATAAGAGTGGGCAACATATTATTATCAATTATATTATAAGGGCTATTAATTAAAGGGGCTAATATTATGTGGTCTAATTGTAGGAAGCCCATGGACTCCTACTGGGTATGGGTTTAATGAGTGGATACCAAATACTGATCATATTAGGAATAATGGAAACCCTAACATATCAGTATATAAAGACATATAGGTTATGGTCCCCAATATGTCAAATCAATATACTACTTCCTCCTCCATCCCATCAAGAGAAGGAACCCATTACAGATCTAAGGAGATTTGACTGAGGAAGACATAGCCGGTCATCATCGTTCTTGTAAGGTTTACTATTGCTTCCATGGATACAGGTATGTATTCTAATATATTGTACCCTTAATAATCTAATATGATATGATCCTAGGGCTGTGATTTTACTACTCTAGGGTTCTACGGTTTTATAGATTAAAGATTCTAACAAGAGTGATTTAAGAGATATTTTTTCTAATCATATTTTACGATATTTTTTGCTTTGGTATTATTCATTGCTGCTCTGACAATAGAACTAATCTATCATCAACATAAATATGTCCAAAAGAATTACAATTCATAGAACATTGGGCTAAGTTGTGAGCGACAAAGTTAACAGGTCTATGCACTTCACGAATGTTCCAAAAAACAAAAAAGCTAGAGAAAATCTTCCTAGCAGCAAGAATAGGTGTTTCCAAAAGCCAATTAGGGTTATGACCCCCAATCAGACAAGGACAAACACACTAGCAAAGAATCTCCTTCAAAAATAACAAACTCCAACCCCCACAATGGTATAGCTTGTTCATAAAGGAGTGTTTATAAAGTAAGAGCACGAATAATAGGGAGAGAGAAATTTTTGGATACTTTGAAACTATCATGGCATACTTATCTAACAATAGGATTGAGTCTTTGAATAGAAACCCAAAAATAGTGGACCCTTGCATGTAGGGACTACAAAGTCCCATCCAAAGACCAGCTTCAAAGATATGCTACTTGGTACTATCAACTGTCCCAAAAACTTCTTTAAAAATAGCTATTGTATCGTGAGACTAGTGGTAGAGTTGATCATTGATGGCAAATGATAAAGGAAAAAAAAAATATAGTTAATTTCCGATACATCCCTTGTAGTTGGCACGTGTTTCAGTTTACCCCTTATATTTTCATACATGTCACTGATACCCCATGGTTTGGTATAATATGCAACCCTTAATAAACATCTTAAATTTACCAGTATAGAAGTTTACATTTTTATTTTATCCTTCAATTAATTACAGATAGAGTTAGCACATTTCTCGAACACATCCCCCATACAGGCTCTATTCTGTTAAATTTTAACAAATTTATTATCGGTTACAACTTACACATTAGTCCAAATTAAAGAAATGTTTGAAATTACAAGATCCAACTGAAAAACGCACTAATTACATGGAGTGTATATGTAATTAACCCAAAAAGTTAATGAAGATAGGAAGGACTATTTCCACGCTTGCTTTTGCTGAGGCGCACATGTGAGAAAGGACCACTGAAGCTCCTGAATACTTGAGCCCCATAATGTTTGTAATAGGATATTAATTAAACAGATGAAACTAAAGCTTTGTTTGGTTCATGGATTGGTGAGAAAAAAGATAGGGGAAAGGAATACAAGATAGAAAACCACTCCCATCCTTAGGATAAATTAAATGAAGTAGTTTTCTATTTTGTTTTTCTTTCTTCTCTCTTTTCCCTCATAAAATCCATGAACCAAACAGACCCTAATTGTTATTGTTATCAGAACAATGTTCAGCACAATTATAATCCACTCTTGACTCCTTTTCTTCTCTTTATTTTATTTTTTAGGGTAAATCTACCACTAACACTGTCACCTTCTGAATCATAAACAAAGCATAGCAAACTCTCCATACAACACAAAATAAACCGGGTCAGGTACCTAGACCAAATAAAAAAGGCCCATCGTACAACTAAGTGCAATTCTAACCACTGAAATTTTTGGGTACTGTTGGATATCACAGAGCATGTTTAGGTGTCGTGCTACCATGCAGTCAATAGAAATGAGTAAGGATCCTGGGACTTACAAATAGTAGGACTCGTTATATGCAGGGACGTAAATCCCACCGAAAAAACAACAGTTTGGAATTCAATTATCACACTCTAAGGTCTAGGGTGTGTTTGATAAAACTGAAAATTAAGTGTTGAAAAATCTGTGTTGAATTGTAAGTACCGAAAATTTTAAGTGATTTGATTTGTAATACTAAAAACAGTGCTTCAACTACTGAAATAGAATGCATTCAGTGATTATTTTCAATAGAAATTTTTCAGTTAAAGTTTTCAGTGATTTTTTGGCTACTTTTTCAATTAAGTAGTATGTTATCAAACACACTGAATAAGAATAAGTGCTGAATCTTTTCATTTTCAGCACTTATTTGGGTTATCAAACATACCCTTAGTTTGGCTCCCATTTTGGTGCTTCTCATTTTTTAAAGCACAATTTCATGTTAATTTATTTGGTAGGGAAGCTTTTAAAAGCTCTAGAATGGAGCTTTTAAAAGTTCAATTGTTTTTTGGTTTCATAATATCTTTTTGAAGAGTAGTGTGCCACTTGTATAAAATTATCAAATAATTTAGTAATAAATTTCATAAGTTCCTTTTAAAAAGCCACGTGGGGGACAAACTAAGTCTAAGTCAATCGAACGCGTAGTTTTAATCATTGCATTGATATGTTAATTGGTAGCTCATGGCCTTGCCTAGGGGTGAAGGTCAGTCAGTTTGGTCGATTTTTTTTTCGGATTTTTCAACTTTCAAAACCGACCGAATAGAATTTGCTCGGTGGGTTTCTAAGCTGTGCTTTTTTTTTTTTTTTTTTTCTAAAAACATGTCTCGGTTCAGTCGGTTTGCTTACACCCATATCTCTAGCCTTGCCCAATGAGCAACGAATTGTAATTTATTCTATTGCTCATGATGTTTTTTGAGGAAGGTCATCAAAGGTAGGGGTGGTAATTTTTGACACGACAATCCGTTTTACAGAGACAACCCGAACACGACACGACATGATACGATTAATTTAAAATAGTTTCTATTATAGATGAATAGCACTCGAAACTAAAAATTAAATCCAAAGCACACAACCCGATTAATGACACAATTATGACACGAGAACCCGAATTGCCACCCCTAATCAAAGGTGATAGGTGCCCTTTAGTTGTTTTGTTCTGTTTCTTAAATATACAGTATCTTTTTAACAAAAAAAAAGGGGTCAACGAACAGATGAATCTAACCCCAAGTGCTAATGAAATATATGCAAAATGTCAAAGCAACAACTCCCCCAAAAAAAAAAAAAAGGAAAAAGAAAAAAGATATGGTCTAAATAGATAAATCCATATATCCTATAGAAATGACACAAGAATGACACTAAAGTACACAATGTAGAGATATACACGAATCATCATAAACATTCTCCTTTAGAATAGTTTGCACCAAATAAACAGTAAAAAAAATTCATACAAGTACATTCTACATTCCATTGTCACCTTCATTTCCTTCTACAAAGACTGTAAAAATAAACCCAACACCAAAAGATGAAAATGGCTTTGGTCCTCAAGCCCCTCCTTTTTATAACACCAGCTCAACCTCGTTACTAATCTGTCAACATCCATTGGTTCAGTGTTAAAACACTTAATTCGTATTATCCTGCATCCCTATAACTATATCAGGACCAGCTTAATTTTCAATTATGATAGGAACAACAAAAAATTGGTCCATTTTATCAAATTGAACCATCAGCTACATAATAAACACAGTCTAATTCCTCAACACACATTACAAAATGATCCTACTATTAAATTACATGACAGCTTGGACTTGCTAATTTCACCACCAACCTGATATGCCAAGCTCCTTTTCCATGTTTGAAAAAAGATTTGAGGTTTATAGTATAAATAAATAAATAAATAACATGGTAACCAGCCAATCCAACACCTACTAGGGCTTACTAATAATGTTGGGTTGGACCTATTACTAATAATGTGCACCTACTAGGACTTACTACTAGTTATCCCTTTTTGAAATAGGAGGGAAAAGTGGTTTGGGGCTTATTTGTAAAGGGGACTCTGTCTCACATTGCTTGCTTAGGAAGAGAAGAGTAAGTGAGCTTCTTGATGAGCTGAATCCATCGGTGGGATCCGTTTGGGTCAACAAAATTCGCAAAACGACCAAATTAATTGAGTAGGTGGGAAGTAGATAATCATGGATATGGTAAATATTGATCAGAACCAGAAACAAGACAACGAGTCGGTTGAAACGCAGATCTTCCTTGACATACTGTCGATGGTATTATTTGCTGGAAAAGATAGAAATGAGACAGAATGGGCAAAGATCGTCACTGATGCCAGCTTCTATCATTACAAAATAACTCCTCTGGGACCAAGGTCTGTCATTGAAGTTTATCCTCAGTAAGTCTTGGTCTGCATAGATATGCAGCTTTATAGGTTTATGCTAATTATAATATTGTTTGTGACTTTGTTGCTTCAATTATCACCTCTCATTGAGTCCTTTGCAAGTTGGAACCTTATCTGTGGATCTAACATGTTGGTCCAAGATTACAACCACATCCTATCTGCTTTATTTTTTATTCACAGATTCTTTGTCATGTATATTACTTTGTGACTGAACTCGCAGAAATTTGAAAAAAAAAAAAAACTTGTTAGGGAAAGAAATTCTATTATATAGAGTGTTCCATCCCTTGAAATCCAGATAAGAAAGTAAGGAAGCTTATAATAGATTTATATATATATATATATATATATATAAATTTATGTCTGGTCATGGTGAGAGATGTAGTGAGCTTCTTCAATCTCAAACTCAACTATGGAGACAAACATTCAACTTCATAAACTCTGCATCACTAAAATGTGCGATTCAACTTGGTATACCAGATGTTATTCACAACCACGGCAAGCCCATGACTCTTTCTGAGTTGGCTGCTGCCCTTCCTATCAACCAATCTAAAGCCAATTGTATCTATCGCCTCATGCGCGTCCTTGTTCACTCTGGGTTATTTGTTGAACAAACAGTAGGCGAAAATGTGGCCTATTTTCTCACACCCATGTCTCGGCTCCTCCTAAAAGACGAGCCCTTAAATGCAAGGGCCTTCGTGGCTTATCAACTCGATCCTATTATGATAAAACCATGGCATTTTTTGAGTGACTGGTTCCAAAATGATGATACTAATGCATTTGAAACAGCACATGGAAGAAGCTTTTGGGACTATAGCGCTCACGAGCCAAGGCTTAGTGATTCCTTTAATGAGGCTATGGTAAGTGACTCGCAGTTGATGACAAATGTGCTTATCGAGAAGTGTAAGGATATGTTTGGGGGCTTGACATCGTTGACGGATGTTGGGGGTGGCACAGGGACTATGGCCAGGGCCATTGCTATGGCATTCCCTAGCTTGAAGTGTATCGTATTCGATCTCCCACATGTGGTTGCTGACTTGCAGGGAAGTGAACACTTGGAGTTTGTTGGAGGAGATATGTTTGAGACAATTCCCCCGGCAAATGCAATCTTACTCAAGGTATAAAGTAAACTTCTTTTATATCCTCTTGCTTTCTCTTTGTGCAATTTACGTCACACATTCATTATATGTCCTTCACAACTCTACTAACCACCAATATGGAACCGTGCACGCACACTCAACACACTTGTGTGGTGGTCGAATCACAATCGAACGTGGGTTAGCAAAATGGGTTGGATTGACTCAGTTCGTTAAAATGTGTTAAATAAATATGCGTTTCGGGGCTAATGTTGCCATCACTGTTTAGCCTTGTGTGAGAGAGCTACACAGCTGTGCAAATTGATTCATTGTGAAACTTTGTCATCTCAGTGCCATGGAAATAGACTTTTAGTCGACCCACTTAAATTTTTGCGTTATTCTTGTGCTTGTATATATATCTTTTTGTTCAATTCACCTATGTGATTTTGCTGCTATTTGAGTCTGAATTCTAACTTTTTCACACACATATGTACGAGTGTTTGTGTCTCATTTAATGAAAACCAAACATATATATAACTAATTTATCATATTTTTTTTAATCGTGGTTGAAAATGATAAAAGTGGATTTTGCACGACTGGAATGACGACGAGTGTGTAAAGATACTGAAGAAGTGCAAAGAAGCAATTCCAAGCAAGGATGAGGGGGGAAAGGTAATTATCATTGACATGAATATGGAGAACCAGAAAGAAGATGATGAGTCAGTGGAGGCACAGCTCTTCTTTGACATGCTGATGATGGTTGTACTTACAGGGAAGGAGAGAAATGAGAAAGAATGGGCAAAGCTCTTCACTGCTGCTGGATACAGTAACTATAAAATTACTCCAATGCTTGGTTTGAGGTCTCTCATTGAGGTTTATCCTTGATAGGTCTTGGACATCTATATCTGTCAAACTGTCCAAGTCAGCAAAAATAAAAATAAAAAATAAAAAAATTTATGTGTGCTTGTTATGTTTTGGACTATGAGTTGTGGTGAAGAACTCATTTTTTTTTTTGGAAGGATGGTGAATAACTCATTTGAGAGTCTTCATGTTTATAATAAATATTAAGCTTATCAGCTTTCTTAATAACAAATGTTTGGCATATGAATTTTCCTTACACTAAGTGCCCTGTTTAGAATCACTTCTCAAACGTACATTTTGGCACAAAAGTGTTCCTGGTATCTAAAATGCATTTATTAGCTTGGTTGGATATAATTTAAGAAACTCCTTAACAATTTAAGTTTTAATGGTTTTTTTTTTTTTTTTCTCAATTCCGATAGTGTTTTTGTAATTATGAGTACTGCTTCTGCCTAAACGCGAAGTCACAGTTGTTCCAAACGCGTCTTCATTCCAATTCAAGTGATTCAAGTGTTGAAGATTGATCATTTCATGCACCTAGGTGCTAAAAGTCATCTATATGTGGCATATAGCTGAAATGGTTTTAAAGAGTATGTAGTTGGTCTAAATTGAGACCTCTTAATTTGTAGTGTCAATTAAAAAAAAAAAAGTAGGAACACTGAAGAAATAATTTTCCATGGCATTTTCCTTCTCCAAATCCAAATCCACAACCACAACCAAATAGAGCAAAAAAGAGAATTTCAAAAGTTTGTAAGGGGGGCATGGCCACCCTTGCCTCAACAAAGCTCCGCCATTGTATATATGTGCATTTATATACACGCTGTTGATGACAACATTTTATGCAAATACTACCACTCTATATGTCAAGAAGGCTAGGTGTGAAGAAGGCCTCTTTGAAGGATTTGAGTGTTTCTACTTTTCTACATTTGAAGATTTTTTTTTCACAGAAATAAATTGTTCACTCACTTCAAAAAAATCTTCAAATTTCAAGTAGTGGTACGTCTATGTCTAGAGCAAGGAATGGAGAGCATCAAATAATGGATAAATGAATGAAAAGAAAGGCTTTTGATTTCATGAGCTTTAGCTGTCTTGTTTGCATATTTATCAATACAATTTTTGAGGATTTTTCTGCAGTAGGAAATTTTGAATAAAAAAACAATGAAAACTGCACTTATTCAATTTAATACGCAGTTTTGGCAACTGATTTTCAATAGAGTTGCACCTATTTTACCAAACTACCAATGCATAGTTATAGTCACAATACCGACTGAAACAAAACCATCCGAATAGGGTCGGTTCAGTCGGTTTTTAAGCTGTGTATTTTTCTAAATCCAGGTCTCGGCTCAGTTTGTTTGCTTACACCCCTACCCTTAGCCTTGCCCAATGGACAACGAACTGTAATTTATTCTATCGCTAATGGTGTGTTTTGAGGAAGGCCATCAAAGGGACCCATAGGTTCCTTTTGGTTGTTTTGTTGTGTTTTTTTTTAAATATACAGTATCTTTTTAGCCAAAAAAAACTGAAGAAGAAGAAAAGTCAAAGACCAGATGAGCCCCAAGTGCCAATAAAATATATGCAAAATGTAAAGATATGGTTTAAATAGGAGTATTACCCAATAAATAGATAAATCCATATCCTAGAGAAATGACAATGAAGAACACAAGGTAGAGATGATCTATACACGAATCATCGTAAACATTCTCCTTTAGAATAGTTGCACCAAATAAACAGTAGAAAAATTCATACAAGTACATTCTACATTCCATTGTAACCTTCATTTCCTTCTACAAAGACTGTAAAAATAAACCCAACCACCAAAAAGATGAAAATGGCTTTGGTCCTTGAGCCCCCCCTTTTTACAACACCACTAGAACAAAAGCTACAGTTACCTGGGATTATTAGAGACCCAAAAAGCGCCACCTGGTTGGATGAGATTTTTCATGAGGCGAAGGCTCAACCTAGCATTCATAAAGTCAATTCCAATTTTGTAAGTAGAGATTGAATGAGTTCATCGGGACAAGAAAGTTTCATCACCGTCCTTCAAAACGAGCTCAACTTCGTTACTAATCTGTTAACAGCCATTGGTTCATTGTTAAAACACTTACTAGTATTTCATAAGTATTCATATCAAAAGGACCCGACATCCCTATAACTGTATCAGGACCCGCTTAATTTTCAGTCATATCACACTATAAAGACAATTTACAACAAAATGCAGTTCAGAAATTATGACATGAGAGAATGGAAAGTACTGTGAAACGCTGGTGATAAGAATGTGATTAAGGTGAGAAGAAGATAGTTGAACACATCGGAGAATTGTACTCCTATATCAAATATCTGCAAGTCGGGAATCCAGTCTTTTCACGACATACACAAACAGTTATCCTCCTTTTATATATCTATATCTAATATGAATGGTGTAATGTCTTGGTATATGAAGATATGTAATGACATAGAATTTATATTCGGGGGGGGGGGGGGGGGGGGGGGGGGGGGACCGGGGGTGAAGGGGTCCATTTTATCAAATTGAACCATCAGTTACATAAACATAGTCTAATTCCTCTGTACACACATCACAAAATGAGCCTTTACTATTAAATTACATCAACTTGGTTATTTTTGTGTTCTTGTTCGAAAATCCGAATGCAATCATGATATTTGTGAAATAAGAAGATAAACAAACCGTTTCCTCCAAAACTTCAAACTCCAAATTTCACCACCAACCTGAATTATGCCAAACTCCTTTTCCATGTTTGTAAACTTGTTTCAGAAGATTGAGGTTTATAGTATAAATAAATAAATAAATAACATGGTAACCAACTAATCCAACACCAACCTAGTTAGTGTTAAAAAGTCCTTCCTTTGACAACAAATTTCAAAAACATTCTCAATTCCCATAAGTTTGCAGTTAAGAATAATAATGATATTAAGTTGAAATTGACATAAGAAAAGTAATTGGCACCACTTCCAAATCCCTTCCTTCCAAGAAATTAAGACAAGTGTACAATACATCCAAAAAGAAAAGCTAGAAGAGACTAAAGACTCTAGGAATAATACAATTTGGCCATGGGAAACACTTGTCAAAAATAACCCAATGTGAAAAATTAAATTAATGTGTATAATTTAGTTTGAATTAAAACTACGTTGGTTGAACTTCACCTTTCAAAATGTAGAACATTTTGGTTCACATTGATCCGTCCACAAATACTACAAGACCACATGGTCATTATAGGGGCAGAAAATTCCCACGTCCATCATGTCATCAACCAACTTTACGAGGCATTTTAAGTTTGCGCCGTGGAAAATGGGGAGTATATACTAATTCGAAAGTTGCAAAAAAGTTTCCTAGTAGTAGTTATAATTAACATTGAGAAATTTTCTTTTTATTGATGAAAAGAATCAATACTGGCTAGTATGTTACAACTTTGATTTACTTGTGTCATTAGGATGGTTCATGAACTAACAGTCAGCAGCTAATGGCCAACGAATTTTTGTGATGAACTTATAACTTTTTTGTGACTGAAACTCCACATTTGATATTTCATTAGAAAATAGAAGGGAATTCTTTGGGCATTGTACAATACAAACCCGCAATACAAAAACTAAAAAGTTTGTTCTACACCCAAATCCATTCACTAGACTTGGATTTATGAAAGCATGGACTTAGATACGGAAACCTCCATGCTCAAAGACGAAAATTTCAGAAAAATAACCAATTTTCCTGTGGCACATTCAAAACCAAAACAATGGTAATGAACATTATCCACCTCATTTCTCTCCCATCTCTATGCTTTTTCTCATCTCCTAACTGATTTCATAATTCACTGATTCTAGAGCTAGAGCTTGCAAATCGAGCTTCCTTTTCTCGGTGTCCACTCGGCATTTTTTCTGAATCCCTACGTACCACCAAACATTTAATCCATCCCTAAATACAAACCTAACGTTAATAAATAAAACTATGTACACCACATATATGTACAGTGTACACACACATGTGTTAATGTGAGTACACATACCTAAGCATATACGAAATTGTATTTAGATGCACACAAGAGCGTACATATCTGCGTACAGGAATTCATTTATTCAAGAAAACACATACTAACAATACGTATGTATGTCTTTTGTTTAAATTGTTACTGTCTGTGAGCAATCATCGAAACCCAAAAACTCTGCGTCAAAACCAAATCTGAAACTAAGATCTGCAAACAACAATTATCTTCTTCAAACAGTACTCACTATCCTTGATCCAATCAACATATACACACACCCACCAACTCACATTTTCCAAGGCCAATACGACAATAAAGAATCTAAACCAAAAAATTTCACAGTAATCAAACATGGCAAATTGTCTAACCTAAATGAAGACTCTGCCAGCAATAACAAGAAGCCAACAATTTCGCAGGCCCAAGTTTTTGACTAAAAACAGAACAAACTTTACAAAACTAGCTTCTAACTTATCTGTAAATAGCTACAAAGTCAATTCTAGGAAAGATCACAACTTTTCGTAGATTTAAGAACACACTATTAGTCAAAGGCAAAATTAATCTGATGTGGATTTCTCTCTTTTAAAAAAAAAAAAAAAAAAAATTCCCATAATAGGAAAGATCAAAACTTTTTGTGGATTTTTTTTTTCCCATAACCAATCACAAAACAAGAAAAGATTGGTAAGTTAATTTATATCAAACAAATATGGAAAGGTGAAGACAATCAAAACAAACAGAGAAATATAAAGTACTCACATGATTGCTATGATGTTTTCAGCTACAATAAAAATGAACAATGAAGTTATGAAACTGTTTGATTAAAAACAACAAGAACAACAATATAAGTTATTGATCAGAGGGACTGAAAATTAATGAAAATGCTAGAAAGAATTGTACCATCATCCACTAGAACTCGGCCGACTCCCACTCGAACCAGGACGATTCAACTCAATCAGATCCGAATCACCAACCCTCCTCATCCTCTCATACCCACCTCCAGATTTCGGTCGCCCTTCTTCATCGTACCGATTCGGTGATCCAAACTGCCCCTGACGTTGACTACCGACCTCCCTAGACCTCGCGACCGGACCCGGACCCGGTTGTTTCTGAAATTCGGGTTGAAGCCTCTCCTCCCGACCCGCAAACCCCGGCCGGAGATGAGGCGGCACGAACCGATCCGACCTCGGAGATGTCAACGGCGACGAAGCAATCGTCGGTGTAGCCCCGGTACGACCCAATGGGCGGAGA
The DNA here is from genome assembly GCA_033977485.1 of Hydrangea macrophylla. Classification (NCBI taxonomy): domain Eukaryota; kingdom Viridiplantae; phylum Streptophyta; class Magnoliopsida; order Cornales; family Hydrangeaceae; genus Hydrangea; species Hydrangea macrophylla. The sequence continues at coordinate 98,418,235 of CM066990.1, read as the reverse complement.
GAGATCGGGTCCGGATCGACCCGAGTTAGATCTAGGTTTGTCGATTGCGGTTTTTGAGGTGGTGGGGAGGGTTGAGAGATGGGTTTGGGTGAGGGACGGCTCAGGACGAGCATGGAGCCATGGATTCGAGAGTTGGAGATTATAGTTTTATTGGGATTCGTGAACGAAGTTGAAGACGACGATGGTGATGAAGAAGAGGAGGGTTGTTTCTTCTCGTAGATGTCGTTGAAGTTGAGGGACGCGTACTTGTTGGTCCTTGCCATCCACCGCCGATCGCCACCACCGTCACGCAGAGATGTGAGAGAGAGAGAGAGAGAGAGAGAGAGAAAGAAAAAGAGGGATCTGAAAATGGAGCTGAGACGGTGAAGGTGAATCGTTGCAGCGCTTTCTTCACGAGTAATGCATTAGAGCATCTTCAATTGGCTACCAAATTCACTATAAAATCGTCATATTTAATCTACTCCAATATTAGGTTAAATTTTCTCCCAAAAAATGACGAAGTTATTTATATGATCAAATTTGAGTGTTTAAATGACTTTTGTTAAATTAGTGGACTCTACGAATATTTACAATATCAACGGATATAGTTTGTGCTTTTACTTTTATATCCTCCCAAATGTCTGTAAATAAAAAATTTGAACCCAATTTTTATATTGTGCTCTTTGTCCAATTTTATTATTTATTTTTCTTTCTTATAATGGTAAGTTGAGTGTCACCCAAGATCCAATTGTTGGTAACTTACAGACTTACAGTCACAAAATAATTGAGTGTCTCCATCTCCATTATTGTGTAATTTTTTTTTTTTTATTTATGATTAATGAAAATGTTAAGTTCTTGTTAAATTCATTAAGTCGTAGAGATTTATAGATTAACATTTTATCACAAACATGCATACTAGCATTTAGTAGTGTTGTAGGTGAAAATTGAGAATAGTAGGTAAAAGTTGACTAGGAGAATGGAAGTTGACCAAAATTTGGTAGTTTGGATGAAATCTACCATTGGAGCAGTATTGTCAAAATATAATTTTTTAATATTATAACAATATCAAATTATAGTTTTGAGATAAAAAAAAATAACTTTTTGCATTGAAGATACTCTTAATTACATACACTTAAAATTAGTTGTCAAAAATACCCTAGGAAGCATGGACACTTCTAAGAAGGTAACGTGTCGCGTGTCGTATCGTGTCCGACACACGGACACGACACTTCAAGGACACTTTTATTGGAGTGTCGACGTGCAATTTTTTAAGAATTTTGTCGTATCGGTGTGTCCGTGTCGTGTCGTATCGGTGTATTCGTGTCCGTGCTTCATAGTCAATATGAATTTTAAAGTCTTACTAGTATTACTCTTTCTTCACGAGTGTGGGATCAACACTTTTTGGTGGGTGCGAAACTGACGTGGCAGAATCTGAATCGTTGCTTTCCTTTTTGCGAACGTGTTGTCTGTTGATCGCTGCCACTAAGAAGATTTGACTGTTGCTAAAATGAATTACCGCTGGACCCACTGATGTTGCTATTTTTTTTTAGACTAAATTAATAATGTTTTGAACAATAATGCAACTAATTAAGTGTTAGGAAACTGCGTTCCCAGAATCCGTTGACAGTGCGTATAAGTTGGTATTGCAAAAAATTTAGGTGAGAGCTACAATAACCCTACAAGGGCGGAAACTAGGGTTACCTTGAACTGCAAAAACGGATTGCTGTAGTAAACGAATCGAGAACACGGGCTCGAAAACAGCTCACGATCTTCTACCGTATTCCTTTGTTGCCAGAATATCAAACTGAGTGTGGGCTCTTTCGAAATCCTTTATGTTTTCTGCTCTTCCCTCTTTACGTTCTATTTTCTAATCCCAGTTATAACAATCTCTTTGATTGCTATGACGATTCAAACCCGATCACATTGATCCGACAAAGATGTGTTTGTCAGGAGGACTAAACGATCTCCGATTTACTTGAATTTTTTACAGCAGCTCCGTCTCGACGTCAGGAACGTCGTGTAAAAAATTCAGCAACTTTCGATCAGTATCGAGCAGTCCGAAGTTCTTTTAGTGAGCGTTGTCCGACGCTAGCGATCTTCACTCCTATGTCTCTTGAATGCTCACAAAGACTAGGGTTTGGTGAAAACCCTTCTAGAAGAAAACTAGGAGGTCAAAGGAAGCTTAGAATGTGAAATCATGCAACCTGAGAGAAGAGCCAAGGCAACATATATATAGGCTACGATAGGGACCATAAGAAGTCAATAAGGAATAGGCTTCCTTATGGAATTAGGAAACCCTAATTCGAACTGAATCAGATTCCTATTTCCATAAATTATAATTCATACCACTAAAGAATTATAATTGCACTCCTATCCTTATCTCAAAAATATATTTCGAGCTCCATGTTATTAAATGCTTATTATCTCCCCATGTTAAGATTACAGATATCCATTAATTAAGTATAATTACTGACAATCATATTTAATTAATTTCTTAAAATTTCTTGAGATCCTCTGCTTAACTTATTTGATATGTCGGATACAAAATCCACCTGCAAGGTTTGACATAATCAAAACTCATAAGCTTTCTCAAGGGGATATCATCAATCCCAAAATTGAGACATGGATTCCATCATTAATTAATATCCACCATACAATTAATATTGTCACCCAATCCAATGAGATATTGACCCATTTAAGGATCTCACCCTTTTAGGGATCAAAGTGTAAATATCAAATGTACGTGTCTATAAACTAACTTAGGATTTAGAGCATAAGCACTCATAATAGCCATGAGGTATTAATTATCTTATAAGTCAGTATAAAGATAATTGCCCCAAGTCGGTCCTGTTTAATACACAAAGTGTACCAGCATAGTGAGTTGAAACTATACCGTTTTCCGCAGTCAAGACAAACCTACTACAACACCATGCTGCAGTCCTACCGATGGTGTGTCCAATCCCATCTAAGACTGTAAACCAAAATCTTACATTCTACAATATCTGGTGGTCTGATCTTCCGTGTGTAAGCCGAACTCTACACACCAAACCACCTACTATGTAGAATGAGAGACACACATGCATAATATTAAATAAATAATATAATACAAACATTGCCCACACAAATTCTCATAAAAATGGAATAACTGATTTTATTAAAATAATAAATTAACTACATAAAGCATGCCTTTTAGTATACATCCCTAACATTAAGAACATAGATCAATCGCAAAGTTTGGTATAGTTCAAGTGGCAAATAGTTTATATATAAGTTTTCTCTAATTAGGCCTGTTACTGAATCGGGTCTAAATCCGGATCCAGCTCAGTTAGATGGATTTGAGCACTTTTTAAGATCTAGATCCGATCCATATCCGAATAGAATTGAATGAAAACGGACCGGATATGGATTTAATAGATCTGATCCATCTAAGACCCAATCAGAATTTGTGATATATATATATGTATATAAATATATAATATGTTAGAGTTAGACAAATCTCTACCATTGATTCTTTTAATCCAACGGTAGACTTATAATATATAAATTCAATTTTGGGCAAATCCCTTAACCCTAATCCTTAGAATTGGCAGCCTCTCTCTCTCTCTCTCTCTCTCTCTCTCTCTCTCTCTCTCTCTCTCTCTCTCTCCTCAGGACCTCAACGGCTAATCCCCTAACCCTAATCCTCAAGGACCTCAATGGCTTAACCTCATGGCAGTCTCACTCGGCGGCCCTCATCACACACAGTCATCTTTCACAGTCAAACTTACAACACTATAGTCTACTGCAGGTACTCTCAGTCTCTCGTCTCTGGTCTTACTCTTTCGTCTCTCTCTCTCTGTCTCACTCTCTCTGTCTCTCGTCTCTTTCTATCTCACTCTCTCGTCTCTCGTTTCTCTGTCTTTCACTCTCTCGGCTCTCCTTGTTGTTATTGTTGTTGTTGTTGTTGTTGTTATTGTTGTTGTTGTTGTTGTTGTTTATACTCACCACTAACTCATCAATTTTTATCTTTTATTCTTAGGAGTAGCGGCTATTTCAAATCTCCGACCGACGAAGACATTTGACAAGTATGTATATTTCTGTAATCGGTTAATCTTGCCAAAAAAATACTTCCATACCTTATATTCTCAATTTGTCAATTTGTATCAGATGTAGTTTAATGTTTTGAATTAAAAGTTTTGTTATTAAATCTATTTGTTTAAAGTTTTGTTATTAAATTCTATGTGTTTCAAAATTCAATTGCAGTTAATCTTTAATTCCACGAAAATGTCAACGGAGCCTACTTCACAATCTCAACCATCTCTGCCCACAGATGGTACCAATGAGAATGTGGAAGAAGTGAACAATGATGAGGCAGATGGAACTTCAAATAAGCGGCAAAAAAATTGACATCAAACGTATGTATGGCAAGATTTTGTTAAAGTTAAAGGCAAAGATGGTGAAGATATTGCTAAGTGCTTGAAGTGTAAGAGAAATTTGTTGGAAATAGCAGTAAATGAACTAGTCATTTGCTCAAACATCAAAAGAGATGGATAGGAGGAAATAAAGATATAAGACAACAAAAGCTAGCTGTCAAATCTGAAAATTCAAACTTTCAAGTTTGATCAAGAGAGAAATAGGATGGATTTTGCAAGAATGATAATCAAACATAACTATCCATTTAACATGGCTCAGCATGAGTTCTTTATTTTGTAACAATCTTCAGCCAATGTTCAAGCTTGTATCTCGAAACACGGTAAGGACTGATGTCCTAAACATGTATCAACAAGAGAAGAATAAATTATATCAGTTTTTTTGATGAGCTTTCTTGTAGAATAACACTTACAACTGACATTTGGACTTCAGACCATCAAAATTTTGCATACACTTGTTTGACTGCTCATTATGTCAATGATGATTGGGAGTTGAAAAAAAAAATTATTGCATACACGTCTATTGAATATCCACATGATGGTGAAACTTTGTTTAGATTCATCAGTGATTTAATTTTAGAATGGAATATTGACAAGAAACTATATTCGATGGTAGTAGACAATGCATCAAGTAACAATGTTATGGTTAGACTTTTGAAATTTTGGCTTTGTGATAAGCCAATGTTATCATTGGGTGGCCGGGGATCTATTTCATGTACATTGTAGTGCACACATACTTAATTTGATTGTCCATGATGGGTTGAAAATGTAATAACCTGCATTTTCCTGCATGATCATAATTAAAATTTATTTTCATTATCATTTGCATTATCATATTTAAAATTTAATATATATATATATTGTCTGTTTATATGTTAATTTCAATTCTTATGTATTTTTTTTTTGACTAATTTCATAATTGAAATTACTTTTGGGGTCAAAATGCAATTTTCATAAAAACTTGCTATACCTGTGTTAAATTTCAAAATTGTATTTCAAAACGGTGGAATTATTTCTTTTAAACTCAAACTGTATTTTTATAAAATCAGAAAACTATTTCTAACGTTAAAATGAATTCTCTGTATTTTTGTGATAAACACCGTGTCACGAAAATACCAGTGTAGGTTTAAAACTGTCCGCGCAGTGTTAAACTTCCACAGAATTTTGGAAGTAAATGATTGAACAAATTTATTTATACCCAAATTATTATGCTGATACTTTTCCCTTAGGTCTTGTTTGGCAAATGTTGTAGTATGTGTGTTGTCCTTATGCCATAAGCTAGATTACCCAAACACACTTTGACCCACCTCATCTCCACCTACCTCTTACTTCAGCAGTGGAGAATAAAGGGCAGTGTATACACATCATATCTGCACATTCATTGTATTTAATGGAAGTTAATGGAGATTGAGTGGGAGGTTAGGCCAATGTTTTCTTAGTGGGAATTTGATTATTTATACACCCAACCACACTACACATTCTGCACTTCCATCACAGCATAATTCAGTATACACAGAGAGTTTAGAGAGTGCAGAGAAGTTCTTCAATTTCGTAGAGAGAGAGAAGAGCTCAATCCTCCATAGCCAAAGCTTGGAATTTTGGGAATTTCGTAATTATATTTCTTTCTCAACAATTTCTTCAATCTATATCACAGTGAGTATTCTAAACTCACTTGGAATGTAATTTCATATTTATTTGCTGATAGTTTAGTCTAATTTGCAGAACACCATTTTCAATTTACGTATGAAAGCTTGAAACTCAAAAATGGTGATTTTTCAAACTTAACCAAAATCGATTTTGTGAATTGAAAATGAAAGATCTTAGTCCCAATAAGCCATGGTTCGAATACTACGGCTTAATTCATTCGTATCACGACGTACCGTTGATTTAAAGTTTTGTCACCTCTCGATTTTACGTGAAATCCGAGAGCTACGATTGAAATTAGTTAAAACCGATCACGTATTCTTAATCCTTGCGGAAAAACGAAGAAATCCATATATTACATGTCTTGGTTGAAGCAGAATTCAGAAATGGGTCAATTTGGACCCTTAAACTGAAAACAGGGGATAACCAGCGAAGAAGACGAAGCTACTGTACAAAGATATTAACGGCGTTTATTCAAAAGCGCCGGGAAATTAACGGCGTTTGTCCTGAAGCGCCGGGAAATTAACGGCGTTTGTCCTGAAGCGCCGGGAAATTAACGGCGTTTGTCCTGAAGCGCCGGGAATTAACGGCATTTATTCAAAAGCGCCGGGAATGATTCTGGCAGTTTCTAATTCTTGCTTGTTTCGTGTTTTAGGGGCTGTTTGGGTAGTATTTACGAACTGTTAAAGCCCTGGTTGGGAAATTTATTAAAACAGAATCTTAATTGGTTGTGATGGGACGAGTAGAACGATGTATTAAGACTTATAAAACCCCGTACGTACGTTGTGCCTTTAATTCAGTATTTTGCTTTATGTTTAAGTTCATGACATACATGTAGAGTCAGTGGTACATGCATATGGTTGTCAGTATGTGTGGAAAAGAGTAATGGTAGTGTGGAAAAGAGTAATGATAGTGTGGAAAGAGTATGAGTTTGAGTTGTGATTGTGATTGTGGTTGTGGTTGTGATTGTGGTTGTGGTTGTGGTTGTGGTTGTGGTTGTGGTTGTGATTGTGATTGTGGTTGTAGTTGAAAAAGAGGATGAGGGTGTCTTTGAAATGCGAAGGTGGCAAAAATGGACACTCCCTGACGCCCATGGAAGCGTTAAAGTGTGTGAAGCCGAACTTGGACACTCACTGGCACCCATGGAAGTGCTAAAGTGTGGCCTATGGACACTCCCTGATAACTCGAGTCTGGATACCTGTGTGGGGGTTGCCCCGGTATTTGCATGGCGGTTAGGGTCTTCAAAGTGTGAGGCATTGGACACTCCCTGGTACCCCGGACCAAAGTGTGAGGCAAACTGGACACTCCCTGGCGCCCCGTTGCTAAAGTGTGGCTATCTTAGTATTTCAAAGATACCAGGAGTAGGATAGAGGGTTGTTGGGTTTTGTCGAGAGAAAAGAGTCGGTTAGATGAGATGGTGCATTGTTCTCATACACGGTCACATATGTGTGAATTTATCTTTTAATTATTGTTGTGGTTGTTTTTTTTTTTTTTTTCTAACAAGCTCTTTATCATAAATATAAACTTGTGGTATTTAAATGGAAATGGGAAAAAGGTAAATGGGCATGTTTTTACATTCAAAGCTATGTTTTTAATACTCACCAGCTTCTTGAAGCTGACGGCGTTGATGCGTCCTGGACATTCGTGTCTAGGCTTTGCAGGTTATAATCAAGAAGAACCGTATGACTATGCTAATTAAGATCTGTTGCTGAGAAGAGATGTTACCCTTATATGCTTTATGTTTATGTGTTATGATTTGGTTTGTAATAAGGATGACTGTAGTAGACTTTAAGTTATTGTTTTATTTCAAGGCGGTCTGTGCCTTAGTAAACCCTGTACTATAGGATGTAATAAGTTAGAAAATTTTTATAAGCCCAGGTTGCCCTACTCTGATTAATGGTTTTATGATGTTCGACGTTTTGGGACGGAATCGATCCTTCAAACTGTCGCGACCTACGGGTCCATAAAGGAAATTAAACGCTTTCCATATTTATGCTACGTCGGGGCGTGACAGGATTTGGTGGTATCAGAGCCATAGGTTTTCTAGATTGACCAGGCTCAGTTATTCACGCCATAGATTAGTGACATAGGTTACCCTTAAGTTTTACTAAGCTATACAACCAAGTTCTAGTGTTAGTTTAGTACGGATTACCCTTAGTTCAGAAACTAAAATTCTAAGTTGGTTTTATCATAGAAATGATTACCCGTTTGTCTTGTCACATCGACAAGAATGATAACAATTTTCATATACCTTCAGACATATCCATTTAGGATTAGCCGAGATAACCATAACTTATGATGCCCCTACAGACATATAGTAGCCGAGTTTCTAAGGAGTTAAAGCATACCATAGCCCTCATTAATAGCTTAGGCACTGACGAACTTCCTGAGTCAAATCTCGGAACAGTCAGCATGGCCCACAGCCCAGAGTCTGGAGAATAAGAATAAGAATACAACCTCTTTGCTATTAGACAACCCTAATTCGAATACATGTTTAGATTTTATTGTAATACGAGTATGTGATATAGTGATATATATACTACTTTGAAAATTGTCGTCATAGTACTGTTGCATACATGTTTCTCATTCTACTACCACTATCATGCATAGAATGGCTGGGAGACCAAGGAGGAACAGGAATTTGATTGAAGGAGCGCCCGAGGCTGCCGACCCCACGGGAATATTTGAAGCTTTTATCAGACGTCTCGAGAGGGTTAGTAATGCGAATGAAAACCAACGAGACCGCCAGACGGGAGATAAGCTGCTGGAGAGATTCCGTGCGCTCAGACCCGAGCAATTTGCGGGTACCACGGATCCCTGGAAGGCGGAACAATGGTTAAGACAGATGGACCGCATGTTCGAAGCTGTCCAATGCAACGAGATGGATAAAAGGAGATTGGCTACATTCCAATTGACCGACGCCGCTGCAGATTGGTGGGACTCGGTCATAGCCACTATCGGGAACACCGCTGCTATGGGGATGACGTGGACGGCGTTCAAAGGGAGATTCCTGGAGAAGTACTTCCCGGCTACGGAGAGGCACAGAAGAGAGAAGGAATTTATGGATCTGACGCAAGGAACCAAGACGGTGCAAGAGTATACCACACAGTTCGAGAGGCTGTCACGGTTTGCCCCGCACATGGTTGATACTGAGGAGAAGAAGATCCGGAAGTATAACCAAGGGTTGGCACCGCAGATTCGTCGCCTGACTCTCGGCCATCTAGACAAGACGTTTGAAGGACTAGTCGGCCTGGCTACCGATCTGGAAGAAGATGCTCGAGTATATCGCAAACAATTTGAATTCCGACCGCCTCAGAGGGGTAATTTTGGGAATAGACCACCAATGAATCGTACCCAAGGGCAGAAGAGGAACTTTGACGGAAGCAAGAAGGCACAAGCTATTACCTATCCGACTCAACCCCGAGTAGGAGAAGGAAGTAGTGGCGTAAAGTGCTTCAACTGTGGCAACCCTGGACATGTGGCTCGGGACTGCAAGGCACCAAGGCGTGTTGCTCAGCCAGGAATAGTCTGCTTCAACTGTGGTGAACCAGGTCACATCAGCAGGTTCTGCACTGCTCCTAAGCAAGCGACTTATGGGCAACAGGGTCAGACCCGCTTGAATGCTGTTATTCCTGATGCCGCTGGATATGATGGAGCTGTATATGAAGAAGGAGATCATGGAGAAGCTCAACCTGATCAGCAAGCAGTGAAAGGTACAATGACTCTATTTAACTCCCATGTTAGAGTATTATTCGATACGGGTGCTTCTCTATCATTCATATCTGTTAATACAATTCGGAGATTGGGTATCTTACCTCATCGCTTAGAGAAAGCTTTGAAGGCTACATCACCAATAGGAGCTGCGGTAAGTTTAGGACATGTGTGCAAGGATTGTCCCTTAAGATTAGGAGACCGAGAAATCCCTGCGAGGTTGATTGTTCTATCGATGAAGGAGTTCGACATAATCCTAGGAATGGATTGGCTGTCTCAGAATCAAGTGAAGTTGGATTGTGCGAGGAAGAGAATTACATTCTCCGACAATGAGAATCAACCCTTTGATTTTCAATGTAACCCTTCGGGAGATATGTTCCTCACAAGATGTTTAGCCAACATCGAAGTCGTCAGTACAGAGGTGACAGCTTTATCTATACCTGTAGTCAAGGACTTCGAAGAAGTATTTCAAGACATTTCTGGATTACCGCCCGAGAGAAGTATAGAGTTTTGTATTGAGCTTATACCGGGTACCGTACCGATTACCAAGGTTCCCTACAGAATGGCCCCCACAGAACTACTAGAATTGAAGGGACAAGTTCAAGAGCTCGAGAACCTAGGTTTTGTACATCCAAGTACATCGCCTTGGGGAGCACCGGTGTTATTTGTGAAGAAGAAGGACGGGACGCTCAGGCTGTGTATCGACTACAGAGAATTGAATCGAGTGACAATCAAGAACAAGTATCCTTTGCCTCGGATCGACGATTTATTTGATCAACTACAAGGAGCTACGATATTTTCCAAGATAGACCTTAGGTCGGGATATCATCAGTTGAGGGTACGGAAGGAAGACATACCTAAGACTGCTTTCAGAACCCGATATGGTCATTATGAATTTCTGGTGATGTCGTTTGGATTGACGAACGCCCCGGCAGTGTTTATGGATCTGATGAACAGAGTGTTCAAGCCTTATTTAGATCAGTTTGTCATCGTCTTTATTGATGATATTTTGATCTATTCTAAGTCAGGAGAAGAACACGAGCAACATCTACGTATTGTGATGCAGACGCTTAAGGACCACCACTTGTATGCCAAGTTCAGTAAGTGTGAGTTCTGGTTGCAAGAAGTGAAATTTTTGGGACACAAGGTGTCATCTCAAGGAATTTCTGTGGATTCGTCCAAGACCGATGCTGTATCCAACTGGGTTAGGCCAAGCAACCCTACAGAAGTTCGGAGTTTTCTTGGACTCGCAGGCTATTACAGGAGATTTGTTGAGGGATTCTCTAAAATAGCTGCACCTTTGACTGGATTGACGAAGAAGAATTTGAAGTTCGAGTGGACAGAGAAGCATGAGCGAGCCTTTCTAGAGTTGAAAGAGAGACTCACTACCGCACCAGTACTAGCAATACCCAAGCCTGGTGAGAAGTTCACTATCTTTAGTGACGCATCATATCAAGGACTAGGGTGTGTACTTATGCAAGATGGTAAAGTTATAGCCTATGGATCTAGACAGCTGAAGCCGAATGAGTTGAACTATCCTATTCATGATTTGGAGTTGGCAGCAGTGGTATTTGCACTCAAGATTTGGAGACATTATCTCTACGGTGAGAAGTTTGATTTGTTCTCCGATCACAAGAGTCTGAAGTATTTGTTCACACAGAAAGAGTTGAACATGAGGCAGCGCAGATGGATGGAGTTGATCAAAGATTACGACTTCACGTTGGAATACCACCCTGGTAAAGCTAATGTGGTCGCTGATGCTTTGAGTCGGCAAACTCGGGAGACGATCGCCTCCTTAATGGTTAGAGAATGGCGAGCATTGGAGACGTTGGCGGAGTTCGATGTACAGAGTGCTGAAGAAGGAGAAGGACAACTTTTCGGATGTCTTATCCTACAGCCTGTTCTTATCGACCGCGTTATTGAAGCTCAGAAAGAAGATGAAAAATTTCAGACATGGTTTAAAAAGATGTCAGAGAAAGACCCGACAGAATGGAAAGTAGGAGTCGATGGAGGGTATCGGTGCAGGAATAGATTATGTGTGCCAGGTGATGGAGAGTTAAGGAAGGATGTCTTGGAAGAAGCACATAAATCGAGGTATACAGTTCACCCGGGAGGGACGAAGATGTATAAAGATTTGAAGAGAAATTTTTGGTGGGAAGGCATGAAGAAGGATGTGGCCGAATTTGTATCCAAGTGTTTGACATGTCAGCAAGTCAAAGCCGAGCATCAGAGACCGTCAGGACTGTTGCAACCATTACCTATTCCTGGTTGGAAGTGGGAGCACATTACGATGGATTTTATTGTAGGATTGCCTCGATCACAGCAGAATCATGACGCTATTTGGGTAATTGTGGATCGATTGACGAAGTCGGCTCATTTTATTGCTTATAGTATGACATACCCGGTGGAAAAGATGAGTCGGATGTACATACAACAAGTTGTGCGACTTCACGGTGCACCTGTGTCGATTGTGTCAGATCGTGACGCACGTTTTACTTCTGGATTTTGGGAAAGTCTGCAAGAAGCTATGGGAACTTCACTCAAGATGAGTACTGCTTTTCACCCTCAGACAGATGGACAAACTGAGCGTGTTAATCAGATCATGGAAGATATGCTTAGGGCTTGTGTGATCGATTTTGAAGAATCTTGGGAGACACACTTGCCGTTGGTTGAATTTGCCTATAACAATAGTTATCATACGAGTATCGGTATGGCTCCGTTCGAAGCACTGTACGGACGACCATGTCGTTCTCCATTGTGTTGGGCAGAGGTTGGGGACACAGAATTGTTGGGACCAGATTTGGTTAGAGAAACCAACGAGAAGATTTCCTCGGTCAAGAAAAGGATGAGAACCGCTCAGAGCCGGTATAAGAGTTATGCTGATCGACGCCGAAAAGATTTGGAATTCAGTGTTGGAGATCACGTACTTCTTAAGGTTTCACCAACACGAGGAGTAGTACGCTTTGGTCTCAAGAGAGGGAAGTTAGCTCCACGATTTATCGGACCGTTTGAGATTTTGGAACGTATCGGGAAAGTGGCCTATCAACTGGCGTTACCACCAAAGATGTCTGGGGTTCACAACGTGTTTCACGTGAGTATGTTGAGGAAATACATACGAGATCCCTCGCATGTGGTTAGTTATGACGACATTGAGACGAGTCATAGCGTTTCTTACAAGGAGAGACTTGCGAAGATTTTGGATCAGAGTATCAAGAAGCTGAGGAATAAGGATATTCCGTTGGTGAAGGTTCAGTGGAATCACCATGACGAAAATGAAGCCTCGTGGGAAGTTGAAGCTGATATGAGGAAGAAGTACCCGGAGTTGTTTCATGACTAGTTAGTCTTGATTTCGGGGACGAAATCCTGTTTAAGGGGGGAAGGGTGTAATAACCTGCATTTTCCTGCATGATCATAATTAAAATTTATTTTCATTATCATTTGCATTATCATATTTAAAATTTAATATATATATTGTCTGTTTATATGTTAATTTCAATTCTTATGTATTTTTTTTTTGACTAATTTCATAATTGAAATTACTTTTGGGGTCAAAATGCAATTTTCATAAAAACTTGCTATACCTGTGTTAAATTTCAAAATTGTATTTCAAAACGGTGGAATTATTTCTTTTAAACTCAAACTGTATTTTTATAAAATCAGAAAACTATTTCTAACGTTAAAATGAATTCTCTGTATTTTTGTGATAAACACCGTGTCACGAAAATACCAGTGTAGGTTTAAAACTGTCCGCGCAGTGTTAAACTTCCACAGAATTTTGGAAGTAAATGATTGAACAAATTTATTTATACCCAAATTATTATGCTGATACTTTTCCCTTAGGTCTTGTTTGGCAAATGTTGTAGTATGTGTGTTGTCCTTATGCCATAAGCTAGATTACCCAAACACACTTTGACCCACCTCATCTCCACCTACCTCTTACTTCAGCAGTGGAGAATAAAGGGCAGTGTATACACATCATATCTGCACATTCATTGTATTTAATGGAAGTTAATGGAGATTGAGTGGGAGGTTAGGCCAATGTTTTCTTAGTGGGAATTTGATTATTTATACACCCAACCACACTACACATTCTGCACTTCCATCACAGCATAATTCAGTATACACAGAGAGTTTAGAGAGTGCAGAGAAGTTCTTCAATTTCGTAGAGAGAGAGAAGAGCTCAATCCTCCATAGCCAAAGCTTGGAATTTTGGGAATTTCGTAATTATATTTCTTTCTCAACAATTTCTTCAATCTATATCACAGTGAGTATTCTAAACTCACTTGGAATGTAATTTCATATTTATTTGCTGATAGTTTAGTCTAATTTGCAGAACACCATTTTCAATTTACGTATGAAAGCTTGAAACTCAAAAATGGTGATTTTTCAAACTTAACCAAAATCGATTTTGTGAATTGAAAATGAAAGATCTTAGTCCCAATAAGCCATGGTTCGAATACTACGGCTTAATTCATTCGTATCACGACGTACCGTTGATTTAAAGTTTTGTCACCTCTCGATTTTACGTGAAATCCGAGAGCTACGATTGAAATTAGTTAAAACCGATCACGTATTCTTAATCCTTGCGGAAAAACGAAGAAATCCATATATTACATGTCTTGGTTGAAGCAGAATTCAGAAATGGGTCAATTTGGACCCTTAAACTGAAAACAGGGGATAACCAGCGAAGAAGACGAAGCTACTGTACAAAGATATTAACGGCGTTTATTCAAAAGCGCCGGGAAATTAACGGCGTTTATTCAAAAGCGCCGGGAAATTAACGGCGTTTGTCCTGAAGCGCCGGGAAATTAACGGCGTTTGTCCTGAAGCGCCGGGAAATTAACGGCGTTTGTCCTGAAGCGCCGGGAATTAACGGCATTTATTCAAAAGCGCCGGGAATGATTCTGGCAGTTTCTAATTCTTGCTTGTTTCGTGTTTTAGGGGCTGTTTGGGTAGTATTTACGAACTGTTAAAGCCCTGGTTGGGAAATTTATTAAAACAGAATCTTAATTGGTTGTGATGGGACGAGTAGAACGATGTATTAAGACTTATAAAACCCCGTACGTACGTTGTGCCTTTAATTCAGTATTTTGCTTTATGTTTAAGTTCATGACATACATGTAGAGTCAGTGGTACATGCATATGGTTGTCAGTATGTGTGGAAAAGAGTAATGGTAGTGTGGAAAAGAGTAATGATAGTGTGGAAAGAGTATGAGTTTGAGTTGTGATTGTGATTGTGGTTGTGGTTGTGATTGTGGTTGTGGTTGTGGTTGTGGTTGTGGTTGTGATTGTGGTTGTAGTTGAAAAAGAGGATGAGGGTGTCTTTGAAATGCGAAGGTGGCAAAAATGGACACTCCCTGACGCCCATGGAAGCGTTAAAGTGTGTGAAGCCGAACTTGGACACTCACTGGCACCCATGGAAGTGCTAAAGTGTGGCCTATGGACACTCCCTGATAACTCGAGTCTGGATACCTGTGTGGGGGTTGCCCCGGTATTTGCATGGCGGTTAGGGTCTTCAAAGTGTGAGGCATTGGACACTCCCTGGTACCCCGGACCAAAGTGTGAGGCAAACTGGACACTCCCTGGCGCCCCGTTGCTAAAGTGTGGCTATCTTAGTATTTCAAAGATACCAGGAGTAGGATAGAGGGTTGTTGGGTTTTGTCGAGAGAAAAGAGTCGGTTAGATGAGATGGTGCATTGTTCTCATACACGGTCACATATGTGTGAATTTATCTTTTAATTATTGTTGTGGTTGTTTTTTTTTTTTTTTTCTAACAAGCTCTTTATCATAAATATAAACTTGTGGTATTTAAATGGAAATGGGAAAAAGGTAAATGGGCATGTTTTTACATTCAAAGCTATGTTTTTAATACTCACCAGCTTCTTGAAGCTGACGGCGTTGATGCGTCCTGGACATTCGTGTCTAGGCTTTGCAGGTTATAATCAAGAAGAACCGTATGACTATGCTAATTAAGATCTGTTGCTGAGAAGAGATGTTACCCTTATATGCTTTATGTTTATGTGTTATGATTTGGTTTGTAATAAGGATGACTGTAGTAGACTTTAAGTTATTGTTTTATTTCAAGGCGGTCTGTGCCTTAGTAAACCCTGTACTATAGGATGTAATAAGTTAGAAAATTTTTATAAGCCCAGGTTGCCCTACTCTGATTAATGGTTTTATGATGTTCGACGTTTTGGGACGGAATCGATCCTTCAAACTGTCGCGACCTACGGGTCCATAAAGGAAATTAAACGCTTTCCATATTTATGCTACGTCGGGGCGTGACAGAAAATGATTGTGGGTATTCTTGACAAAAATCGAGATAGTGTGAGGTACTTGAATAAATCTCCATATGGAAAACTAAAAATTTGATAGTGCAGTTAATCAAGTTAAGTTGCGAGGTAGAAAGAAAGTTCCAATGGATGTATTAACTAGATGGAATTCTACGTATTTAATGCTTGAAGCCGCATTATCTTTAAAGAAAGCATTTTGTCGGTTGGAGCAAATTGATAGAAATTATAAACATAACCCGTCTGAAGAGGAATGGAGTGTGGCAAAGGTGATAAAAGGTTGTTTGAAACATTTTTATGACGCAACATGTCATTTTAGTAGAACCAATTTTCCAACTGCTAATGTTTTTTTTTCGATATTTGTGAAATTCAACCCGAATTGAGGCGTTGGGAAAGTAGTGAGCATGAATGCTTTCGTACGATGTCTGTTCCTATGATAGTCAAGTTTGAAAAGTATTGGGAAGAATGTAGCTTAGTGCTAGCGATTGGCCTAGTACTTGATCCAAGGTTTAAGATGGACTTGGTGGCGTATTACTATGATAAGATTTATGGTGATAACTCTAGCAGTTATGTTCTAAGAGTTCGCAACGCGTTTCTTGATTTGTTTAATGAGTATGGAGGTAACTCTCCTAGTTCAGCTTATGACTTTGATATAGTTGTGGCCGAAAGAAGTTTAGTAGTAATAATCTCTCTGGTACACCTAAAGATATGAGATATAATGAGTTTGACAATTGGTATAAGCATGCTCTTAGTAGCACCATTCGTACTTATCAAAAATTAGAGTTTGAGTAGTACTTAGAGGAGCCGGTTTTTCCAAGAAAGAACAACTTTAATATTTTAAATTGATGGAAAGTCAACATTGCAAAACTTCCTATTTTGTTGAAGATAGCTCGTGATGTTTTAGTCGTTCCAACAACTACGGTTGCATCAGAGGCAGCTTTCAGTGTAGGTGGTAGGGTGATTGATGAATCACGTGCCTCTTTGCTCCCGGATATTGTCGAGGCTTTGATCACCACTAATGATTGGATTGAATCAAAAAGAAAAAGAAGTAAGCAAATTAATAATACTTTACATAATTCTATTTGTCTTCTATCTCTTATCCTGTCCCATTGATATTTTGTTTCTTCTAATTTAGATATTGAAGAATCCGTAGTTGATCTTAGTACGACTTGAGAAGCCTTGGAGTTTTTTCAACGCTCGAATGTAAGTCTAACGCCTATTTATTTTTCTTTTAATAGTATATTTGAACAACTTATATTAACTAGCATTGTATATATTCTTGTAAGTTTCATTTGATCTTACTTGGAGACTTGGAATTGCAGCAGTTGCTGAATGTGAAGAATTTGACATGGGGAAGATTATGAAGTTGGGCTAATAGTTGTCTTTTATTTTGTGATTTGTTATGTTATGGTCATGTTGGACTTGGACAAATGGTCTGTTTTAACTTTTTATGGTGTGATTTTCTTTATGTAATGTTATGTTGGATTGGAGAAATATTTGATCCTTCTTGTGAGCTAAAATAATGTTGTGATTGGTTATGTTATGGTAGCTTTGTAGGATTCAGCTTGAAATTGGATTGTATTGGCTTTGCAAATAACACTTGTGTTGCTATTTGAAATTTGTGGAAAATGAGTAATATTACATTTTTACTTGCAGGATTTCTATTCGGATCGGATCGGATATTCGAGCCGAATATCTAGATCTTAGCAAATCCAGATATGGGATAAAGTTCACAATTCCGTCGGATATACGGACCGGATTCGGACTAACATATGTTTGCCGGATGTGGCCGATCCGGTCCATATCCGATCCGTTTACAGGCCTACCTCCAATGTATAGGTTCGGGGCAAGGATCAAAATTTCGTTTCGATCGATTGTTTCGGTGTGCCCAGAAATGGAAACATCTCGAAGACATTTGGAAACATGGGGAAACAAACACCAGAAAAAATTGGAAACATTGAGAAACAAGGGGAACATAACTTCAATCTTAACTATATGCACGTATAAAGCTAGCAATTTATTAAATGAACCTTTGAGAAGTTTATATGTATAATTACATTAAAAATATGTAGTTCAAATTGAAAATACATGAGAATTAAGTCACCAATCTACTGTCAAACACTTCATAGAACGCGAAAGTTACATATAAGCACATAGTAAGCTAATAAGCCACCTCTAACATAAAATGATTGTTCATATGACGAGTACGCATCCATAGGATTATTTCGATAGAAACAATCATGTTTCGTTGGAAGCAAATGAAACGGTGGAATCATAGGTTTGTTTCGATGGAAACAAAAGAAATAAAGTTGTTTCGATAGAATCCATGGAATTTCAAGATTCTATGACTGTTTCGTTTCCATGACCCACGAAACGGAAACGTTTCGGCCGTTTCGATGAAAACAGAAGGAAATTTTGATCCTTGGTTCGGGGTTCGAACCTCATTCCCCTCCCCCATACAAAAAATAATTACCCTTTCCCATATAAAAAATAATTAAAAAAAAAAAGAATAGACATCAATCTTTTCATCGCCAAAAAAAATAAAGAAACGAACCACCTCTTGACATGAGTAGGGTTAGTAGGTTAGAGTTAGTTAGGGGTGTACGTAAGAAAAAATAACAAATCAACCAAATCGAAAATCGATTGATCGGTTTCCTAAATGTATGTACAAGCTAAAACCGACCGAACCCCTAAAAAACCGACTGACCGATCGATTTACACCCCTATTGGTGGATTTTCAAACTCTAAAAAAATCGGAAAAAAAGTTGACCAATTAACCGATTTACACCCCTAGAGGCTAGAGTTAGTAACACGCGCACACACAAGGGGGATATACTCCACTTTAAAAAAAAATCTCCCTTGTTTATGCTTCTTTACTGGAGCGTCGAACCCACAACCTCCCAATTGGGGGATGGGCCCTGGCCAACTCGGCTACAACTGAGTGATTTTACTTTCGAGCTATACTTCTCTTGCATTTTATGTCGGAGAATAATAATAAGATGACAAGCTTGGTGTAAAATAACATTAGTTTTCAAATTTGTATCTCAAACTACATTTGTAGCCTGTGTGATGCACGGGAGAGTTATTATAATCCAAACATTTAATAAATACAACTCTACAAAATTATTGAAATGGTTGATAAAATTGATAATTAATTATAGAAAACTAAAAGTGTGTTTGATGACTCAATTGAGTGGTGAAATTTTTTTTTAAAAAAAAATTGGCACTTATTTTTTTTTTCAGAGCGTTTGATAATGTATCACTTAATTAAAAAAAAAAACCCCACTAAAAATTTTAAGTGAAAAAATTCTACTGAAAATAACCACTGAATGGAGTCTATTTCAATACTGAAAAACACTGTTTTTAAAAGTATTGCAAATTCACTCTCTTAAAATTTTCAATGCCTAAGTTCAACACTTAATTTTCAGTTTTATCAAACAGACCCTTAGGGTATGTTTGATAATCTAACTAAGTGCTGAAAATGAAAAGATTCAACACTTATTATTTTTCAGTGCGTTTGATAACGTACCACTTGCTTGAAAAAACAGTAAAAAAATCACTGAAAACTTTGAGTGAAAAATTTCTACTGAAAATAATCACTGAATGCTTTCTATTTCAGTAGTTGAAATACTGTTTTCAGTATTACAAATTCAATCACTTAAAGTTTTCAGTACTTAAAATCCAGCACTTAATTTTCAGCACTCAATTTTCAGTTTTATCAAACACACCCTTAGTGTTGAATTTTAAGCAATAAAAATTTAAGAATTAAGATATGGCTAAAGTGAAATATGGATAATTTATTCTTTGGTTAAAACTCTTGCACTCGTAAATATAGATTAGATTAGATGGAATTTAAAAAGTAGTAAAAGATATACTTGAATTTAATAGTATATATATATATATAAATATGTGAAAAAATGCCCGTTTAATTCCACTTTATTATTATTATTATTATTATTATTATTATTATTATTATAATTTTAGATTAGTTGACAACCTGTGTTGTATGTATAAACTTACTATCAAATATAGCAACCAATGAACATACACGAAAACACGGATACGGCATGCCCACACAGCAAAAAAAAGTTTTTGTGAAGTGTGTGTCCAAAGCAGGGATACAACACGACACATTACCGCCTTAGAAGTGTCGGTGTTTCCTAGCTGATACCTCTTATATATTTAACTAGGTAAAACACGTGCGTTGCACGTGTTGAATACTATGTTGATGATGAGGAATGAAGCACATAATAGCACGTGTTGAATACTATGTTGATGCTGAGAAATGTAGCACCAGTTAAATATATGTGTGGATAAACACAGTACTATATTAATTTGAAACAAAACAACATACAGTCAAATGCAAAAGAAAAAAAAAATCCACTACACAATTTAGACAAAAGAACAAACAATATCAAATCATTTGGAACCGAGGAATCCACCATATTAAACCAAAACCCATCTGAAACTGGAAAGAAATAGGCACATTCTATATAGATAACCCCCTTACTATCATTTCCAAAAGTATATCAAATTCTTCATGCAAACAAGAAGGCATCACAACGATCTAATTCTGTACATGACATAGATCCATTGCAAAGTTTATAAGTTTACACCTATATACAGTAGTGGAAACAACCTAACTCAAAAATAGACTTACTATTTCACATATATTTGGTTTACACAAAAACTGGTTAGCCTTCTGTCATTAGACTGAGCATGAATCAAAAGATAATAGCACTTTCTATGCCATACTACCAAAAGATTGATTTGTCTTCATCAGTTTTTATGCATTAGGTACAACTGCCATGGATATATCAGATTCAGGTTGTGGAGTTGAGACAGACGGGGCATTTTGAGTGTTTGATACTTCAATTACATCATACTGCTCTTGTGTTTGTTCCACCATCGATTTTGTAGCAGTAGGAGGGTAATAGTTCTCAGCAAAGGAGAGATTAAACACTATTTTCATTTTCCCACAGTAGTACTTTTCATGCAGCTTTACTACAACATTCACCTCTCCATCAGTTTTCCTTTTGATGAGTGAAGAAATTTCCACTTTCGAATCCTAGAAAGAGGTACAATATTAGCGACAAGAATTCATAAAAATCCACAAACAAGATGTAAACCATCCCCGCAAGTCTCTTGTTTTATGACTGATATTTTCATTCAACTACCTCTTTCTTATATAATTACATTAAAACGTAATAAATGTGAGAAGAATTCACTGATCACTTCTAAATTTCTATATTATCTATGGATTTCTTTTTAGATGTATCAAATCCGTCACATTCATATGTATTTAACATGTATCATTCATGACAACAAAAAAACTTTTAGCAAAACAAAAGAAAGTGAAATAGATAGGCATTGCTTCTAAAGTAACCTAATTTGTCAGTATAGCTCACATTGTCTAAATTGTGCATTATAGTTGCTGCTTCGCATGAAAGCACCTTTTCAGCATCTATCCCGAACATTGTCCCATGTATGGTTCCACTTGGATCAGTCGCCTTAAGATGGAGGCAACACCTGTTTGTTATGCAAAAGTGAAGAAAATACATTTAACGTATTGTGACATTAGTACTTTTAAAATAAAATTTTAAAACTTATACCATGGCACTGCATGTACATTGACACGTTTGCTGGTGTTACAGTCAAAAGTATGCATGAAAGGAGTAAAGGTTCCTCCATGACAAGCCTCGCAGCTCATGTAGTAGAATTTTTGTGTCAAATCAGTCACCTCCAGTGTACACTTGAGAGAGTAGTTTTTCTAATTTAACATACATAACACACTATGTTAATATGTTTATATGTATAAGTGCAAATACTATCCTTCATATAAATTAAAGAGTTCCATGATTTATTGATTGATAAATGAGAACATTACATTGTTAGGAAGATTGGCCAGAGATGCTATGGAAGTGATTTTATGAGGTGCATAGTTTCTTGAGGTATAAGTGAAGGCATGGAAGCTTTCTGAAGCCATAAATTCATTAACTTTGACAAGATTGCTAGATAGCCTGGACAATTAAAAGTGTCTCTAAAGAGTTGAGGTAAATTGTTAAAGGAAAATGAAAAATGAAAATTTTATGAAACAGAGAAGTTCTATCAAGTAACAACATGAGAATACTTGAATTACCATGTATTTAGTTGGCGTGCTTCAAGAGTATCTGGATCAATCGCAATCGAACTTTGACCCTTTGTTGCCAATGAAGTGCCTATGAAATTTGTGGAATCAAAAGTTTATTTGTATGATCTTGGTGATATATAGAGTAAACAAGACACTTAATTACTTACCATTATGAGAAACCACCTTTAAACGTATGCCAATAATCACTGGTTTTCTTGTCATAGCATTTTTCAGGATCATACCCTCAACATCCACAAACTGATTCCACATTGAAAAAAGTATAGGCTTCATTCTGTAACATAACAATTAATTCATTGGGATATATATATATATATATACATATACATATATGTGTGTGTGTGTGTGTATTTAATAGTAAAATAAGTAAATTTTCCAAAGCAAATTGTTAAAGCGAATTTAAGTAACAAAAATTTTCATTTACTTTGGTAGATCAATTTACGCTTACCTATAAAAAGTGAAATAATGACATAAGGACACAAAGGAATAATTGTTTATACTAAACATACCCTCACATACATAAGGAATATAAATTGAGTTGCGCTTGAAGAATAGAAAATGGAATGGTTTAGTGGTTAGAAGAGCTAAAGCATAAGGGAGGTTATTGCATAGTGTTAATAACACAAAAGATTAGCCATATTTTAAGTAAAGGTAAACCATTCATAATCATCAAGCTAGCTTTTCACTATCTCATTAACAATAATAGGAAATTTTGAACTAATGTTTTTAAGAACTAAACAATGAGACGATAGGGAGTAGCTATCGATCAGATCAAATTTGATCTGTTAAATAACGATAAGTTAAATGCCCATGGAGAATATATCTTTAAGTACTTGTGTTTATAGATTCTCGAGCAACAATCTAATAGAAAGCCAAAGGAAAAGTTGAATATTAAGAAGAAACTATAATTAGTCATTTCTAATAACTAATATATAATTCTGACTATAACAGTAAAGATAATAAACTCTTTTCCTTTTAGTTATGAACAAGATACGTAAAGATATTTAATTAAGCAAATATACGTAGTTATGCATATGATTTAAAAGCAATGCTAAGATACAAAGCATGGTAATTCAAGTAGACAAAGTTAATGCGAATTTGACAGTTTTCAAACGTAATCAGCCTTGTATTTGTGGGCAATAGGTGGTTGAGGTTGAAGAAAAGATAGTGAATTGAAGGGAAAAAGTATGCATAAAGAATAAATGTTAAACAAGAAAGAATGAAAAGAGATAAATTACTCGGTGTTTATGATAAACACTTCTTGTATCCTTGCTGGCCCATATGACATCTTACGTTCTTTAACAGGGTTCAGATGTAGTGCTATTCCAATGATATCAACTGCAGAAAGAGTTAAAAATTTCTCTTTAATATTAATCCTCAAATAATTTAAAAATACTTGGAACATAATTAGAAGAATTACCAGTCCTAGTTAGGCTATCCTTGTAAGGTTCAAGATTGTCAAACGAGACAAAGGCATCCAATTGAGGTAAGATCATCGCATCATTTTCAAGCATTTCTTTTATATTCGATTTAGACAATAGTGTCCATTGATAGTCATTTGGAACAATACGGAACTTGTCGGGTATATGTGTGACTCTACAACTGGAAATGTTATACTTTCGTCCCACCAATAGTTTATCTTCAAAGAGCACAATATCATCTCCGAAAATGGACAATTGTACACGAGTTCCCTGCTTAAATAAGACTTGTATAAGATGTATAGTTCTAAACCAAATTATTTGAAATCTAAAATAAACACACAATACCTCAGAATCTTCTATGATCAAGCGTTGGAATGTAGTACTTGTCTTAGTCGCTCCTTGGGAAAAAAGTTGCTTCTTGTATGGGCTTGGTTGGGATTCCTGAGGAAGGCTTTTTTCAAGAACAATAGCTTTAACAGTCCATGGGTAGGGAGTAGCTGGGGTTATGTCTTTTATCGCATAAATTTTGGACGCCATGGTACCAACGAAACTTGCAAAAGTACATTACAAACGCCAAATACAAATCAGACATACATTAGTAACATGATGAAAGTTAGCCCAAAAAAAAAAAAAAAAACAAAACAAAACAAAAACTAAAAAAAAAAAAAAAAGGAGTGAATGGAAAAGGCTATATTGGAGTATCATAAGTTAAACAAACAGAATTTTACAAATAATATATATATACATATACAATATTAGTCCCTTGTAGCGTACAAAAAGACGTCTCTACAGACAACGTTATGTGTTATTGTTTTATTAGGTATATTGTTCAATCCAGGGGCAACCAATATTTTAATTGATGCTGAAGTCTTTGCCCTAGACAATGCCATGTAAAGCTGCCCGTGAGAAAATACAGGTTGTGGAAGATAAATTCCGACAAAGTCTAGTGTTTGCCCTTGCGCTTTATTTATTGTCATTGCAAAACATAGGCGAATAGGAAATTGAGTTCTACAAAAAGCAAAAGTAGTTGATTCATTTTCAGCAGGGAGAAGGGGGATTCTTGGTATAAAAACATGCTTGCCTTTGTGGACACCTACTGCAATTTCGGCACCAATTAAGTTAGGCTCAAATGTTTTG
Source organism: Hydrangea macrophylla (assembly GCA_033977485.1). Classification (NCBI taxonomy): domain Eukaryota; kingdom Viridiplantae; phylum Streptophyta; class Magnoliopsida; order Cornales; family Hydrangeaceae; genus Hydrangea; species Hydrangea macrophylla. The sequence continues at coordinate 98,393,496 of CM066990.1, read as the reverse complement.
CAAATTAACCGTGTTCCATTGCAAAGTCCCTTCGATGGATCAATATTTCGCAACAAAATGATAGGGTAATTAACTTTGAGTTGCAAAATGTGTGGTGGGAAACCATTTGGTGTCATACTATTAAAGAAGTCTTCTTGCAACACATGTTGTGTTTCATCAATAGCACGATCAAAGCTCTTGTATTCAAATGGAATTCCAGAAAATGACTCAATAAGTGTGTTATTTATTTGATCAACAAGCTCATTTGTTGGAGTTAAGATTGCACAGTTGATCATACTCTCAATACAATTTGCATAATTTTGAATATCTGGAAAAGTGACTTTTGTCAACAAATTTACAGAATTTTCATCTTCATATGGCAAAACCATTGAAGAAGGTAGCACTATATTATCTTCAAGTATGGATGGTTCGGTGCCGTCGCCCACACGCAACAAAAACCTTGAAAAAGCAGGATCAAGCCGAGCTCTTAGGTTTTCGGTTAGTCTAAATTTAGTAAGAGTAGGCCAAAGGGGAGATTTAACCAGACTTGTATCTACAGTTTGCTCGATGGTGGCCCTTGGTACAACTGGAAGGACTTGTCGAAAGTCACCTCCAAAAACAATTGTCTTTCCTCCAAATGGTAGCTTGCAGCTACAAACATCCTGCAACATGCGATCAAAGGCTTCTATTCCTTTCCTTTTCATCATTGGCGCTTCATCCCATATAATGAGTTTCGCAACGCACAAAAGCCTAGCTAATCTACTCTGTTTGCTCATGTTACAAGAGGTATTTTCATCAACATTAATTGGGATCTTAAACCTTGAATGCGCAGTGCGCCCCCCAGGCAATATTGATGCAGCAACCCCAGAACTTGCTGTGGCTAATGCTATGTAACCCTTGGACCTTATAGTAGCAAGAAGTGCACGATACAGGTAAGTCTTTCCTGATCCACCAGGGCCATCAACAAAGAAGGCACAACTGCGGTCTGAAAGACTTGTCCTTAAAATGATGTCATATGCCTCCCTTTGTTGAAGATTTAAATTTGCAATGCTTGCCATGTCATCATCTGAAACAGTTAACTTCAATTCATCATCTATCTCTTTATTCCCTCGCTCAACCTCATCAAATTCAATGTTGTGGCTTACAAGGTGATAATCGTTTATATTTTTGCCCATCGATTCCAACAAAAAGCCGATTTCCTTCAAGGCACGCATCGTGGCAATCCTTATACTAACTTGAGGCAATCGAACATAGTCTTCACTCAAGCAAGTGGAGAATTCTTCCCAAAGAGTAGCAGCGTTGATAGGATTGCAATAGACCAATATAGTGGCAAAAAGACGATGCAATGATCGCGGCATATGGTAGACCGAGGCTTCTTGCAAACAAAGTTGAACACTATTATCCGCTTCTAAGAGTCCATAAAGCAATGCAGCCTCTCGAAAAGAAGTAGCATGTACACCTTTAACAAACTTAAGATCATCAAAACTGGTTGCTCCCTTGACATGGTTGAGCAACAATCTTAAATAGTATCTTTCACCCTCTTGGGGACTTGTTGTTACAATACGTCCTATTGAAAATCCTTTTTTCCGCGGGTGCCATGCTTTTCGTTGATCATCCCAAACAAAGTGCTCTGGAAATTCTTTATATAGATACTTTCTAGCCTCAGGATAGATTAGGTTTGCTGTAAAATATTCAGTAAGCATGGTTTTGAGAGAAGGAGTAAATGCAACAACATTTTGAAGGTCAGCATTTTGAGCAAATGTTACATTCTGGCCATTCTCTAGATGTAGAGGCAAGTTGATGACCGGAGGAAAGATATCATTAAGGGGGAACCTAAAAATACGCCAAATTGCTTCAGGAGGTGAAACCCATCTAGCTGACTGGAATCTTTCTATTTCATCCACCATTTCAGATTCATTTCCCATTCCCAGATGAAATGCAATGCGATCATGCCCTTTGTATATATATTTATAAAGATATTTGACTGCTTTAATTGTTGAACAAATTTCTACATTCAAATGACAGTCAAATTTTGCAAGCAAATATGGATTGTATGGTATAACCCATTGATTATCCAATAATTGGTGACGCACTCTAATTGGTTCAACATTATTGCGTCACCTATAGATGGGATAAGAATCATTGCTTTGAGTTGTTCGCTCACAAAAAGCTTTTGGATAATGGTTTTTGCATGATCCTGTTTTTTTCATACACACATTGTTAGGATTAAGTACTCCACAAGGACCATGTAACATGTGCTTCCAAACAGCTTGGTATAGGTGAGGGAATTTTTTCTTATCAGGAATTTCTGCGCTCACATAACGGTCAAATAAATCAGGAGATCTTATTTTGGATGCTTCCTTGAGGATTAGAAGGAAATGGGCATGGGGTAAGCCTCTTTTTTGAAACTAAATGGCATAGACATACGCTGCGACACATCCAAAAACTTGCTTTGTGAATAACTCTTGTTTCAGAAGCTCTAATTTTGCTCTAAAGACTCGAGTGACTAAATCAGGGCGATTCTGAGCCTCTTCCACAGGCAATAATTCTTTTTGGATTTCTGGCCACGAGGGATTGCATGTCATGGTTAAGAATAAATCTGGCTTACCAAAGCGTTGGACTAAAGCCATGGCATCAATATACCTTCGACGCATATCACGAGGACCACCAATGAAAGATGCAGGCAGGACAACTTTCTTCCCCACTCGAGCTCCATTTCGTTCCCCAACTGAGATGCAATCAATTATGTTTTGGTACATTTCAGCCCTTAATTGATCCTGGTTGAGCCGAATGTAATCTAGCCTAGAACTCTCTAATTTGACGTACATGTCGACAACATATTGTTGCAAGAGTCGGCCACTGTGCAAAAGAATAGATTTGGAGTTTGGTCTCATTTGTAACTTATATGCATAATATTCTCGACAAGAAACACAGTTACGATGCTTTTTCCGTCCTTGTTGCAACACTGTGAATTTTCAAAAAAATTATAACAAAGTTAAAGGACTGGTTAAAAAGTAAAGCACCATGAATAAGAGCATCAACAAAGTTACCCACATGATGCCTCTTGGCGTAACAGTTGCTCTGCAGACTGGAACTGATTCAAATCAAAAGGCTGGTTATTGGGTAGTTGTCGAACGCCACGAATTCTAATTTTCTCAATTCCTTCATGCCATCCGAAATCCCCTTGAGGAAATAATATCAGATACTGTAAAGGGTCATAACATGCGTAAAAATATTGGACTCTATGAATAAAGCCGGGTTTACTATGAACAACAATATGTCGTGACGCTGAGTAGTCCTCGCCTGATTGTTCGACCCAAATTGCAGCAACTTGAGAGGCAATGGGTGCATTGTATACACGTTGATCAAGTTCAACATTATCTTTAATAACAATTGAACGATCGCGAATATTAGGAATGTCAGATAGCGAATGAAAAAAGGCAGAATACGAATTATTAACAAGAATTCCAACGATGATGGATATAATATCAGGATGCAAACGGTCACATGATTCGGCCCGATGTTGTATCTGTACATCAGTATCAAAGAAGTAAAGCTGAAGATGCAAAAGATTGCCATCAGAAGAGAGAAGCGCATTTAGAAAGTGATAAACTTGACCTTGCACCCTAAATGTGTAAACTCCAGAATTTCTCTTACACAGGTCCTTGTCATATGTGACACCAAAAGACGTAAAAGAAAATGTATTATTGTAAGTACGGACATAGGTCCTGACATGTTTTGCAAGATCTGAAGAACCAGTGAACAATTCCCATAAAGGGGCAGGGGCATCATTGGATGCAAGTAGAACCCCTCCATCTGAGCAACAAAACCCCTTTGGCTCAAGGTGGAAGCGCTTCGCCTGGAAATAAGCACACGATCAAGTTTCTGGCAATATATCAGCCTGACCAACTATGTTTTGAAGAGTTGATATTCCACAAAAAGACCTAGACCGTCGGCGAATAGAGTTGGCACCAACTATATTAACAATAGTAAAGATTAGATAGTCCAACAATGTACAATGCGAGTCCTATGTAGAGACCTAACTTGAACAATTGGTAAGAAGTAACCAGAAAATAATACATGCACCACTGGATCTAGTAATTTCAATATTAGGAATTGAGTTCCTACCAGGTTCTGTAGATCAAATAAATTTGAAAAACTTAAAAGGAAAGAAATGATCTATGTAGGATAGCATTTGAAACAAACTCGACCTCTAACAAGTCAAAGATGCTCCTCGACATAATCCTAAAGAAAAATTCCTCCCTTACCATCGTCTGCATTGTCATGCTGCAGAGAATCTTCCTCGTCACACAGTGGATTGGCAACATTATAATCAACAGCCTCAACGTTTGTTTCTAAAGGTAGTTGTTCCCCCCCGGAGCTAAATGTGCCTAATAATGAATTCACCATGTTTGTGAATCCCATACAAGTAACAAGATGAATAAATTAAAAGTTAAAGAGGAAGCACATGGGGAGAAACAAACATAAGAGGATTAGTATTAATGACACAGAGTCCAAGAAATAGATGAACGACTCCAAACCTTCGGAGGAACAAGTTTCAGAGACCACATGATTTTGTGTACAAATCTCGGAAGTGCTAAAATACAAGAGTTCACCCCTGCTACTACTCCCAACCTCAAATAATCCCCTCCGCCTTTTAGGGAGAGGAGATGAACATATGCGATGCGTATTCTCCATTATACGTCACACATAAGGAATATAAATTGAGCTGCACTTGAAGAATAGAAAATGGAATGGTTTAGTGGGTAGAAGAGCCAACGCATAAGGGAGGTTATTGCATAGTGTTAATAACACAAAAGATTAGCCATATTTTATAAAAGTCACAATATAAACCAGAAGAATAAGTAAAGGTAAACCATTCATAATCATCGAGCTAGCTTTTCACTATCTCATTAACAATAATAGGAAATTTGAACTAATGTTTTTAAGAACTAAGCAATTAGATGATAGGGAGTAGCTATCGATCAGATCAAATTTGTTCTGTTAAATAACGATAAATTAAATGCCCATGGAGAATATATCTTTAAGTACTTGTGTTTATAGATTCTCGAGCAACAATCTAACAAAAAGCCAAAGGAAAAGTTGAATATTAAGATTCAAGAAGAACGGGATTTATCATTAAAGGAAGAAAACAATATAACATACCAAAAGTGAAACAGCAAACAGAGAATTGTTGAGCGTAACTGCAAAATAAAGGAGCATAGGAAAATAAAAAATCAAAACCCTAATCAGAATAGCACAAATAGCGTTGAAGGTCTAAGTTTACAGTATCAAAGTATCAAGCATAACCACTTGGCAAAAATCATCATAAAGTAACTTTAAATTACTTGGTACACAAAGTTCGAACAAATATAACAAATGCAGCAAAAATGGTGCCAAAAAGTCGAGTCATGAGCATGATTTGAAGTCTTTCCCGACAATTGACAAAAAAAATCTCCTAAAAGTGTAAGCATTGCACTTTGAAATTTAAATTAAAATTAAACGTAATTGATAAATTAAATTTACCTTAGTTGAATATGCATTGGGATTAGCTTCCAACAGAATAAATAGTGTAGACATACCATAATACACTACCTTAGTAATTAGATGAGAGCAACAATAAAGGCCCTCCCAAAAAATTGCCCAGATACACACGAATTTGAATTAGACATATAGATTGACCAACAAAAGCTTGAAAATACAAGAATTGTAAACGACAAGAATTATAAAAATACTATATCCTCATGTAGTATATTCAATAATGAAATCATAAACAATTTTATTAATTTTGGCTAGGTTTTTATATCTATTAAAAAAGGGGGGTAACTATTTAAAAGGAGAAATGCTAAAAACGCATAGAAAAGGCATTCAAAAGATAAGGGCAAAAAACCAAAGGGGATTGGTTTTGCATTTTCCCTATTGGTTTTTGTATCCCAGTTTTTCCTAGAAACAACAAACCAAACAAAGCCTTGACAAAACAAGCATGCAACTAACCAACTAATCACTCCTCTATACAAAACATGTAAAAATCACACAAGACAAAAGAAGGAAAGAATAGGCACAATCACAGTTACATAAATAAATGATTGATTTTATTAGAAGTTAAAGGTTGTTAATAATTTCCAAATCAAACATGCAACCAATGAAGCAACTAAAGAGGTACGTCTAGTGTTGTTTGGGTACAATCAATTTTCATCTGTATATATGGCAGTGCGTCTACCACCAAAAACCAGTTGGCATGTTTGATCCCAATTGATATTTGCACCTAAAGCGGTCGTGTTAAATTATTCCTAGGATTGTCCGCATAATCTCTATATTTTAAAAGCACAAAGGACCCTAAAACGTATGAATGTGAGAAGAAGAAGATGAAGAATAATTGTCGCAGAAACACTGAAAAGTGTTGGCCCATTAAGTGTGGTCCGCTAAATAGGCCAGGGCTTAGGGGACATTGTCTGAGCAAAAAAACAAATTTGGAGGAGGAAGAATGTTAAATCCAAAAAAATATGAAACATGAGACTTCAAACACATGGAATGCAAAAAAAAAAAATATGCATGTGTTAATTTGTGTTCAAAGCTAAAGAAAACCAAAATGCATGTACATGATTTGAGGAAAGAATGTTGTTTGACAAATCTAACCAAAAATTCATGGAATAATATACATGCCCTTTTTAAGGAATTTTCTCAAACACATGGAATGCCAAAAAAAAAAAAATATGCATGTGTCAATTTGTGTTCAAAGACAAAAGAGTTGGTTCAAAAAATTATTCACCTATCACATTCAAGTAGGCGCAGAGTGTAAGCTGCTCGGGAGATTCGCCGGAATAGTGGTCGTCGTCTTCATCTTTCTATCATTCTTCTTTTTCTCTCTTTTTCCCTCTCTCCGAAGGAAACTGAGAATTTGTAATCAGGTTCCCAATTTTATGTGTTTGTGAAATCACATGGGACGGGCCCACATTTTGATCTTAAGACAAAGGAAAGACATATGGGATGGGGCCCACTGTTGGCTCTTGTCCCTTCCCAATTATGCCTCACACTCATATGCACACTGATATAGATTAATGCATGCGCGTGTGGTTGAAAAAAATAAACAAAAGGGTAAAAAAGTCACTACACTGTAGGCTTCTACAGTGATGGAACTGTTCAATGCCATATTCTCTTCTTATATTGTAATAGACATAGATGTTTTTGCCTATTTCTAATAGATAAATCAAGCATATTTAATAGAAGTCCAAAGAAAACTCAACATAATTGTGATCACATTAACACGAAAAATAACATATATAAGTACTTCATAAAAACAAAATTATCATCTACTGATTATAAACCATTAAATTGCAGCAAAATAAATACACTCAAATGCATGCACTGGAAACATATTTCTACAGCCATTGAGTTTTCCTCCAAAAGTTAGGGAGCGTTTGATAAAAATGAAAATTTATGCACTGAAAATTAAGTGCTGAACTTTAAGTACAAAAAATATTAAGTGATTGAATTTGCAATACTTAGAATAGTGTTTCAAGTACTGAAATAGAATGCATCTAGTGATTATTTTCAGTAGAAAATTTTCACTTAATTAAAGTTTTCAGCATGCTTTTGGTTAGTTGTTCAATTAAGTGGTACGTTATCAAACGCACTAAAAATAAACAATTATTAAAAATTTATATTTTTACCACTTAATTGGCCGGATTATCAAACACATCCTTAGTGTTGACTTGAAGGGGATTGAATTGAGTTTAACTAAACTACTTCATTTAGAATCCAGCACACCTAATAGTAATACACCCAATAAACGCATAGTTTTAAATAACCTTTTGTTCCTTTTTTTTTTTTTTTCTTTTTAAAAAAAAAAAAAAATAACCTTTGGTTCTTGAAGCACCTATTAATCCAGAATATTAATCAATATCCTTCATTGAAAAAAAAGAAGATAAAATTTAATCCCAACAAGAAAATACAAATTTCAGCATTCTGCTTGTAGCCAAATGTTTGAAGCAATACTGTGTTAGTATATTTATCATTGTTTTATGCAATTTTTGCCAACTGTGGGGTCCATCCCCATGTAGTCAAAAGAAATTCAATTTCTTTTGATATGCTAGCTGTATGAATTGATGAGCATGATAGTATTGGATAGTATTCAATACTAGTTGGAGTTGGATTTGGATAATGCAAAGCCATGTGCTTATCAGTGGCGTGAATGAGAAGTCTTCTCATGCTAGGGAATCTCTCATCCGTGCATGTGTATGGTTTATATACATGCGTGTGATGTATATGAGAATACACTTGGTCGTTTTCTTTTTGGGAGAGAAAAAAAATATTGTGAGAGTTTTTTTCTTTGGGATATTGAGTGTGGGAGTATAAGGGAGGGTTGTGTTATGTGATTTAACCCTAGGTTTCTTGTACCATATATTTTTATTCTCAATAGTAAAGGAAATATCTCTTGGGTGTGGACGTAGGCAGGGTTTTGCCGAACCACGTAGAATTCTCTTGTGTTATTTTTCTTTTCCTTTTCTCTTGTTATTTTCTTTTCATTGTGTGCTCGTTTAATTCCGTTGCTTAAATCTCAACAAGTGGTATCAGAGCCAAGATTTGGTGTGTCAGTCAATTCACCATGAAGGCGATGATCAACTCACAATTTACCGTGGAGCAATTCAATGGAAATGGCAATTTTACTCTCTGGCAGAGAAGAGTAAAAGACATTCTTGTGCAACAAGGCTTGTACAAGGCTTTGAAGTGAAAGGATGGAAAGCCGGAGGTCATGAAAGACGACGAGTGGGAGGAGTTGGAGTTGCGGTGTATTAGCACGATCCGACTCTGTATTGCTGATAACATTATCAATAATGTTATGGATGAAGATTCTGCGTCAGGCTTGTGGGAAAAGTTGGAAAAACTCTATATGGCTAAGAGTTTGACTAACAAATTGCATCTAAAGCGACAGTTGTACCGGCTGAAGATGGAAGAAGGCGGGGATCTCATGGAACACATGAGTGTGTTCAACGGGTATTTGGATCAACTGCGGAAAGTTGATGTCAAGATTGAGGAAGAAGATAAAGCTCTCCTACTTCTTACCTCTCTTCCAGATTCGTATGACTACCTCGTGATTGCGTGGCTGTATGGTAAAGATACAGTGATTTTGGAGCAGGTGGAGGCTTCACTAATGTCCCACGACACTCAGAGAAAGACAACTAGTGATGGTGGACATGAAGCTACTTTGGCTGTAGCAAGTGGAAATCGAGGAAGGACGGAAGATAGATCTGAAGGTAGCAGCAGGGTTAGATCTACTTCTAGACGGAGAGAAGTCCAATGCTATCTGTGCAAAGATTTGGGTCACATCAAGAAATATTGTCCTCAACGTAAAGGGAATGATGATGGTAGGAAAGATGGTGATGGTGAAAATTCTTTGGTTTTATTGGGAAATGATGGAGATGTCTTCACAGTCTCTGAAGGTATGCACACTATTTCTCGTGATGATTGGATTTTGGATTCTGGTTGTACAAACCATATATGCTTCAGGAGGGAATATTTTAATGAGTTCCAAAAAGGTAATTTGGGGAAGGTGTCATTGGGTGACGGGTCCTCGTGCAAAATTATGGGTATTGGGACGGTTAGAATTAAAATGTTCGATGGAGTAGTTCGTACTTTGGGTGGTGTGAGATATGTCCCAAAGATGCGAAAAAATCTATTATCACTGAGCCAGATGGATTCCATGGGGTGCAGGTATTCTGCTGCAGGTGGAGCCATGAAAATCACACGTGGCTGCATGGTTCTTATGAAGGGAGAAAAATGTGGTGGGTTGTATCGTCTGATTGGAAGTACAATGAAGAAAAACTCGATTGGTGTTTAGAAACGGAGTGCACAGGAAAAAGGGTACCCTAGACGTGTTTCTTTTGCGGTGAAGGCGAAGACAAGGGTGACAGGTTTCCAAGGAGCAGACGATGGTCAGGGGAAAAATACTGCTGGTGGTGGAGGGGGTGGATCGAGACCCTACTCCGGCATTAATGGGTAAAATTAATGGAATACGGTTACACATGTTCATTGGCCATGGTGAATCAAATTGGGACTATGTTGATTCGGTATGTGTAACTGGAATTTTTAGGCCAATGGTTCGGGCATCTTGACGGGTTGTTAATCAAGGTGGGATATTTTTTTTTTCTCTCATGGGAATAGAGGTGGAGATTTGTGGGGTCCATCCCCATGTAGTCAAAAGAAATTCAATTTCTTTTGATATGCTAGCAGTATGAATTGATGAGCATGATAGTATTGGATAGTATTCAATACTAGTTGGAGTTGGATTTGGATAATGCAAAGCCATGTGCTTATCAGTGGCGTGAATGAGAAGTCTTCTCATGCTAGGGAATCTCTCATCCGTGCATGTGTATGGTTTATATACATGCGTGTGATGTATATGAGAATACACTTGGTCGTTTTCTTTTTGGGAGAGAAAAAAAATATTGTGAGAGTTTTTTTCTTTGGGATATTGAGTGTGGGAGTATAAAGGAGGGTTGTGTTATGTGATTTAACCCTAGGTTTCTTGTACCATCTATTTTTATTCTCAATAGTAAAGGAAATATCTCTTGGGTGTGGACGTAGGTAGGGTTTTGCCGAACCACGTAGAATTCTCTTGTGTTATTTTTCTTTTCCTTTTCTCTTGTTATTTTCTTTTCATTGTGTGCTCGTTTAATTCCGCTGCTTAAATCTCAACACCAACTTCATTAAAGGAAAATTATACAGAACATTCAAAATGTCTAAGTTATTTCTCGAACTCATTCTTTTTTCTCTTATTTTCCTCATCATTTTCCTTATTAACCAAACAAAGGAAAAGTTTTACTTTTTACGTTCTCTATTCTTTTCCCTCACAAAATCCAAGAACCAAACAAAACCATAATCTAATATGTGAAAATTGTATTGTGAAATGGTGAAAACTTTATGAGTAATGATGTGTTTCTCAAAAAAATTTTCTTTCAAAAGTGTTTTCCAACACATGTGACAGTGACCCCAGTTGATTTTGATAATGAAAAGAGAAAAACACTGCCACATATATTAAAAAACACTTTTTGGAAAAAAATTTGAAAAACATAACATTACTCAAACTTTATATACTCCCATAAGCAATATACTGCAATTTTATATATCACGTTAAAGGCACTTTGCAATCACCAGTTTTAACACATCATTTACATTTTCAAGAATTTCATAGTGCTCGTATAATTCAAGACTTTCATCATATATATATATATATATTTATATATACGCATTGACCATAATAATCTAATCTTCCAAGCACAAAACAATTCGAAGCAAGTCCTTGATTGATTACCTTAGAGTAGAACAAGTCAACCCAAATCAAAATCGATGGAAGTTGAATTAATACGCCAAACAAACAAACAAACAAAAAGTAAAAATAGCATAATTTATAGCAAAACCTATTTTGGAGAGTTGTTGAGCACGAAGAAGAACCTGGTTAGAAAACCTGACCACACTTATGCAAGTTACTAGTGAAGAGAGAGAGAGAGAGGAATTGGGTAGTGCTCTCTCTATTAGAGACAAAATTGAGAGTTTTGTGTGAGAAATTGAATGTTCGGGCAATGAAGAGGTGTAACATTTATGGGTTGTTTGGAGTCAAAATTGAGAGTTTTGTCCAAAGAAATGCTTGAAAAAGGACAAATGTATTGAACTTTTATTGCTTTTTAAACTATCTCAAAATGGAATAATTCGTGACATTACTTCATGTAAAATGAGACTTGAAATGAAGCAACTTTCGTTGAAACCTTCCATGACCTTTTGAAAGTGTGTGTGAATTTTCAGGTAAAATAGGCCATGTGTGTATGTTTTAAAATTCGGTAACTCTAGCATTATCCATTTCAATTTTTAATATCTAAACAAAAATGTTTTGGGCTGGATAATATTTTTCATAGGCCCGGCATGAGGTGCGGCTGTACGGGCCCTGATGAATTTTTAAAAAGGAAATTTAGTCAAAAGTTCACTAAAATAAATTTTTTCAATATGAGCACTACTACACCCACATATTTTTTTACACACTTTTTGACAGTCAGCTTTAAATGCATGTTTCCTGTGTTGTGTAAGTGATGTACAGAAAAATGTAAAAAAATTCAAATAGCACAAGGTACATGCATTTAAAGTATAATGTGTCAAAAAGTGTGTGTATACCTAGTATTATTGTTTCAATATTAGGTCCAACCCATTTTTAATTTTAGTGAAAAATACACACTTATAAAAGTTATGTGAAATTCATATAATTTTTCTAAAAAATTGAACTTGTTATGTGAAATTTCACATAACTATTTTATGTCAAATTTCACATAACTTTTAAAACATAGGGACTTGATCCGATTAAGTTTTACTAGTCATAGAGTTTTGACCAAAATATATATTTATATACATATATAAAAAAAAAATGGGTTATCCTTTAAACATATTATTCTAAAATGAAGGATTTTTCACTAAATTTTTTATTTTTAAAATGGAACATGTGTATATTAGCAAAAATTACCTTTCATAAGACATTAAACTATTATGAAATATAAATATAACGACGATATTGGTTATGAGTAATGATATGCTTCTAAAATTTTGGATCTCAAATATTTTCTAATTACATGTGATAGTAGGACCACTATCAATAACGGTAGGACCACTTCAACATCCTTCAATTAAAATCCAATGGACTTGCTGTCACATGCATTGGGGAAGCCTCTGGGATTCAAAATTTGGGAAACATAGCATTACTCATTATTGATACTGATACGAAAATTTGATTCTCAAATATTTTGTCAATTGTACCACATGCAGTGGTATGTGGTACCACCGACCACTGTGGAATAATTGTTAAAGCATTTGGGAATCAAATTTAGAAAACATAGAATTACACTTATTTTTACCTTATTTGGGCTTTAGGGTCTAATTGGGCTTTTGAAATCCTTATACTAGCGGGCTTGTTGCGATTTTTTGGTGCTCTAAAATTTTAATGGGGGGGGGGGGGGGGGGAGGGGTTTGTGTTTGTGGTTTTGGTGCTCTAAAATTTTATTGGTTTCGTGCGGGCAATTGAAGTAATTAATGTAATGTTGGATTTACAGTGATATAGAATGAAAAATGTACTAAAACCAAAAAAATGAAAGAAAGAACTACAGTTAAGTGAAGAAAAAGTAATGCTTCCACGTGATTAGGTTTCTTTTCATTATAATTTTTATATTTCTTTTGTTATTTTACCTTCTATATATAGTTCAAACGCTGACATTTAACTCACGGTAGAAGATGGGAGAAAAAAACAGTAACAAAGGTGGGAAGAGGCATATGCCTCTAGGCTCGCCATTTCTCATCCCTTCAAAGTGATCAGATTGGAAGAGATAAAAAGCTTCTTCCATTTTTTACTTTTTATCCTTTCGTCATTGAAGGGTGTAATAGTAAAATCCACAATATAAGGTACTTTCCTTGGTTCTTTTCTTTTTATTTAAACACAATGAATGAAGACTCCCTCCCTTTTCTTATAAATATTTCCAGTGCCGGTCCTGAGTTTTGAGGGGTCCTAAGCGAATTCTAAAATATAGGCCCTAAAGCTATACAGGGGTTCGAGGGTAGTGCCCCCGAAGTGAATTTTTTTGGATCTACTTATACATACATAATTACATGTAAATTGATTTTTTGCCGCATCTACAATTGGAAGTAGCTACTTAAGGTATTTTAAGTAGGCAAATTTACCTGAATACATGAACGGAGTTATCTATTTGGAAATCAAAACCAAACTTTGCACAAACCCATTTAATTAATAAGCCAAACTTATTTAATCAAGCCCATTTTAAAAAGTAAGAAATGAAACCCTAACCAATCTTACCATAGACCCTTAAATGGCAGAATACCTAAATTAAACCACCATTAGGCCCAAACCCAATATATTTTCCCAAGAACAGCCTACCACAGATTAAATGGTTTTGCAGAAAAGAAAATGAGTGATTAATTATTATCACGTGTGACTGTCCTATAATATTCGTGTGACTTTTTCTGTGATTTGAGTATTCTGTAAATTCTACACTAATGAAGAGATCACGGTTGCAGTCACACAGTGTGACATTCACATGAAATAAATTCTTAGGTTGGTTACCGTGAGCACATGAAGAGAAAATTAGAGGGAGCTATTCTCACCACATTGTTTTTTTTTTTTTTTTTTGCTATTACACCACTTTTGCTTTGTTCTAATAGTTTTTAATCACTAAAATCATTTACTTTCCTATAAAATCAAACTCTTTTGAATATACCCAAAATACCCTTTAAAAGTCAATCAATGTCTTTTGCTTTATAAAGTAATTAGTGGTTTAGGAGAAGTTTTTGTATACCTTCAGAGTATCACGTACGTCGATAGTATCAAGGTGGTTCTCCAGGATTGTCGATATGCTCCTTTTTTGTTCCGCCGGCGAGCCTGGCAACCCCATCCCGAATAAGGCACCCTTTTCAACAGCCTTTTCGGCTAGCGCATTTTGTTCTTCTGTAATACGGGACAACTTTTTGTCCATGGCCCGCAAGAGGCGCTCGTCCGGCTCGCCGGTCCAACAATCCGATGGGCCAGCAGCCTCCGCTCATTGCGGACGACTCACAAATGCAACCACAATTGGAATAAAAATTCCGGAGCCTGGCAGAAAGAAATTTGCGATTTACCGGCCGGTCCAAAGAACGAAACGAGTAAAAATGGTCTTCCAAAGTGCAAGACTCTTCTTGTCATTTCTCATTCTCGAAAAAGTAAACACGATCTTTTTCTTCATTTTTGGTTTCGTGGAATGTCAGAGAAATTCAAATGTTATAACTGCCTGTGTGGTACCCTGTAGCCAATAGAAATAGCTCATTTGGGTGGGTCCTACACTCTCTACATATGGATCTCACCCAAATAAGTCAATCCTATTGGCTGCAGGGTACCACACAGGCATGTCATGTGGTACCCTGAAGGTATACAAAAATTTCTCATGGTTAAGGGCATATCAATTTCATTTAGGTCATAACTTAAGACAAAAAAAAAAAAAAAAAAAAAAAAAAAAAAAAAAAAATAAGAACAAACAACAACAAATAAACCAAAAGATTTGATTAAGGACCTAACTAACATAAAATCCAAAGTCAAACCAATGAAATCCCAACGAGTGGCATAATCTAAACAAAATAGCCTCAATAATCTAGATTTTAAAATCACCCAAAATGTGTAATCACCAAAATCAAGATTTTCACTAGAAAGTTGCTAATATTTCCAGAATTATAAGTGTCACAATTTTCACTTGTAAAAGTGTCACAAGGTAATCGTGGAAAACAGAACATATTGATTAGTGGATTCTATTTCAAGAAGCAAAAGGATTCGCCTTACAAGCAGCAATTGATTACAAAAGTCACGTATGTCAATAAACTTCTCACACCAAGAGTCAGTTAGCCTAAGTGGAAGGGGCTTTGGCTGCTTAAGCAAGGGTCTCAAGTTCGAGTCCTTGTGTATGCAAAAAACTATCTTGGGAGAGGTCCCCACTTCGGTGCCCGACAGTACCTCGGAGGATTAGTCCTGGGCGGAAGGCCTGGGGATACCTTGGGAAACCGAAAAAAAAAAATAAACTTCTCACGTGAGTATCCCAAAGCAACGGTGACCTCCGGTGGGGTATGTCACCAATGAGGGCGATGACGACGGCCGATGATGGACATCCGGTGGGGTATGTTGCTTGAAAGATGCTAGCAGTATGAACTCTGTGTGGAATAAAATTGATAAGTCCTAATTGGCTTTTAAAAGGTATTTTGGGTATATCAAAAGAGTATAATTTTGTAGAAAAATAAGTAATTTTAGTATTTAAAAACTATTAAAATAAAGTAAAAATAGTTTAAATAGCAAAAAATGTAGTAGTAATAGCCGCACCGAAAATTATCCCTTCAATTATAAACTATTGCCATTAATTGACAAATCAAATAAAAGAGAGAGATTGCAGCAAACCCACGAGAGAGCCCTCTTAGTTCTTGGTTGTCCTGTCACATCCATTTAATCAATAATGTGCATTTTCTATATCCTAAGAATACTTTGGTTTTTTTTTTGGGTAATCCGGGTGCCCAAGTCAACTTGCGCACACCTTGACTAATCTCCCGAGGTTTTAGAGTCGCCGGGTGAATTTTTCAGTGACCACTATCCCCATGACTCAAATACTAAACCTCTTAGATAGTACACTTAAGAAACATATCACTCGGTCACACCAAAAAAAAAAAAAAAACTTATGAATTAGAATAAGTTGTGTTTGGTTCATCAGTACTCGGTATTAGTAGTAGTAGTAGTGATGGTGGTGTTAGGCTTGAGAAATCCGAACTGTTAAGACAGACCATATATGATATATTCCCTTTTATTTTTGGGTAGGTAGATCATTATTCTTCATCCGTATATATACAAAGCATAACAATATGCCTTACAGAGTAATCCATCTGGCTGCTGATTGGTACTCCTAGATAATGACATGAACAATGAGGCTGTATGTACTCCTTTCAAAGAAAGATAGTATTTTTGCTCATTTAAAAATAGTCATTCATTACTTAATTGGGCCTCAGTTAGGTGAGATATATCCTATTTTATTATCATTTTATCTTTGTATTATCAATATAATTATTAGAATGAAACACATATCACCAAATAAAAACCTCAGTGAGCAATTGGTGACCATTTTTGGGTCAGCATCTTCAACGAATGACAATTTGTACACATATCAACTTGCTATATATATATATATGTTCTAGTAGGAGTGAGGTTCAATCTATTTGAGTTGACAGATACCAACTCTCCCAACGCCTTTAGCACATCTTCAATCCCTCCCTCAGTCATTAAAAAAAAAAAAGAAAAAGAAAACCTTGCCATCCTCTCTACACGAAGGTGGACGTAGAATAGCATTAATTGTTTCACTTTGAAAAAGATAGTAAATGTTTGTGTCATCTTATTAAAATGAGAGTGTACTATAATAGTTCTATAACAAGGCCACTAAAATGATTGATAAGTTCCCTAATTATTCTCTACACCCACCTAAACAACTAGTGATATTGAATGTATAACTCCTCATTCCTCATTAATATAGCCTATGTGAGTGTAGAAAGTAATTAGATATATGGTTGTAATTAATTAATTAGCAGCTCCATGTAGATAGTGGTTGACATACAGTTTGACCAGTACACGTCAACAACGACTCCACGTATACCAATATCACCATTGATTATGGACTCTGCCAACAACAATCGCTAGCTCACTTCTAAGCCTTACTCAAAAGAGGCTCACCCCGCGGAGCCCACTGCGAAACTCCACAATTGAGAAACTCGCCCCGAGGCCCACCTCAAGTAGCTCACTCTGAAGCCTCACTTCGGATGAGCCCATTCCAAAGCCTCACCGTAGAGTAGCCCACTCAGAAGCCTTACTCAAACGAAGCCCACCCTGCGGAGTCCACTGTGTTACTCCACGACTGAGAAGCTCACTCCGAAGCCTCACCTCGAAATAGTCCACTTCGAAGCCTCTCCTTAAACGGGGCCCACCCCGCAGACCCCACTGTGAAATTCCACGACTGAGAAACTCGCCACGAGGCCCACCTAAAGTAGCCCACTTCCGAAGCCTCACTTCGGATAAACCCACTCCAAAGCCTCACCTCAGATTAGCCCACTCTAAGGAGTAGCCCACAAAGGAAGCACACTTCCAATATACACGCACTCACATCTCAAACACCCACCCTTGGTCCGGAAGCAATACCTAAGAGTGCTCAAGTCCGCTGCAATTTTGGAAACTTATGGTTAGGTGGTTAGAACCGAAGACATCTCCCTAACCTGCGCCTCATGGGCAAAGTAAGAGTTAGTCCCAAAGAGAGAAAGAGACATGTGACTTTCACGCGCCTTACCCCAGACAACTTTATAACTAATGGGCGAAGCCCATCACTGCAAAACTTGCCCAAACCTTTGACCATCAGTGCTTAGTCATTTCAAGCTTGCCTAATGGACTACACTAATAGAAATAGCCTCAGTTCCCTCCCTCGTTGAAACCCTCTGTACGCCTCGGTACTCGCCCTCGCTTACCCTCTTGGAACCAGTAAAGAAGGCCTTGGTATACCCACTTGCATAAACCTCTGCACCAATAGTATTCCTTCCCCCCCGCCCCTTTTGACCAACCAATGGTATTAGTTCACACCCTCTCACATGTCTCTGCCTTCTCAATACACCGCGTTGTCTACATCCTATTTAATAATCCCAATTACCTTAAACATGAGCATTTAAGTCTCTCATCTACCTTAAACAAACATTCCACTAAGAGGTAGGGTTGCTCAAAATTCACCCGCCCACCCGACTCACCCCTAGCCTTTTTATTAGTTTTTAAACAATGTGGGTGGAGTCACGGGTCTTTGGGGTGGAAACCCGACAGTTTCGGGTGGAGTTACGGGTCTAGGGGGGTGAAAATCCGATTCACCTGACTTGACTCAAAACATACTTAATTTTTTAAAAATATATATGTAATATGCTTATATCAATATATGCATTATGTATTATATAGTCTTTTAATATATATATATATATATGTAATATGCTCATATCAGTATATGCATTATGTATTATATAGTCCTTAAATATATATATATATGTTATATTATTGTATCAATAAAATATATGTCACTAGCGGAGATATAAAAATATTAAAACCACCAAACTAGCACATGACTATGTTTTTATTTTTTGTTTGGTCAGAGCTTTGGTTAGCCCATGACTATGTAGACAAAAACATTCAAAGCCAAAAAAAAAAAAAAATGAAAACAAAGTCATGTGTAAAGCAAATGCTTGATTGAGACAAATGAGACAGTCGGGTTTCACCCGAGCACCTGATGAGTCAGGTCCACCCGACAAAGCGAGTGTATAACGGGTGGAAGGAGGACAAACCCGACTATGTTCGGATGGATGAGCGGATGAGGGCCAAACCCGACTCGTGAGCACCCTTACTAAGAGGATACTATTCGCCCTGTCACATCAAAGCTTTGCAGCTCCCCATTAGCTCCAGTATAAATAAGTAGCATCATTTACTACATCAAAATGACCCCACACAACACAACCCAACTCAACCTAATCCTATCCTACAACAAAGGATCAATAGTGACTACTACTCTTCCCCACTTACAAAACATTCTTTTTGTCCTTAACACAACTAGACCCTTCGCCTAATGTTACTGTTGGCCCAAATATGGAAACCTTAGAGGGGGGGGGGGGGGGGGGGGGGTGAATAAGGTTTTAGCGGAAATAAACCTTTTTAAAACTTAATTGCAAATTAAACACTATCACAAATAATAAAGTAAAGAGATAATGGCAGAGACACTTGCAAACCAAGTTTTCAAGTGGTTCGGCAATCCGCACACCGCGGCCTACGTCCACCCCTCAAGAATACCTCTTGAGGATTCCTGTAATCTGATATACTTCACGGGTATAGACCAAACCGTTACAAGAGCCTCCAATCTCTCCCAAAGAAGAAAACCTCTTCTTTGCAATCAAGGGTTACTAACCCTCACTCTTTACAAATGATTTGAATACAAAACGAATTCTCTCTCTCTCTCTAGAGTGGATAATACAATTTAACGTTCACACAACAACTCCTTAGTGAGTGGATAATACAAATGAAAGTTCACTACAATTTATTCTCAAAGAAATACAAATAAGAACTAGAGCAAATTGATAAACTCACACAAACTAGGGCTCAAATGTGAATGATTAAAAATCAACAAGTTGTGTGATTCAAATAAATGTTTTCCAATGGATTGATCAACACTAAAAGGTTTGGAAAAACATGTATATATAGGCCAAGAAAGATTATAGCCGTTAGTGGCAAAATGGTAAATATTTGGCCTTTTAAGAAAACTAGTCGTTCTGGAATAACTGCTCAATCTAGTCGACTGATGCCGTGACCCATTCGACTGATGTCTTTTTCAGTCGACTAAAAAGTGGTTCGGTCAATTGAAAGTGGTGAAGCGGAACCTTTGTTTTTCTTGCAGAAACCAGTCGACTTACAGGGGGTTTGGTCGACTGAAAATTGAAGGGTCCAGTCGACTGGGAAAATGTCCAGTCGACTATTTTTCTTGTGAAAAACAGTTTTCTTGTTTTGAAGGTTTTTAAACAACTTTAAACCTTTGAGCCCTTATGAGTGATGATCAAGATGCTTTACATGTAAGTCGTAGACTTTAACCAAGGATGAAAGATCTTCAAGTCTTCAAGCTTGATCCTTGTTGAGCTCCATCACTCTTGGACTTCACCCTATGCTATCTCATGAACTGAAACAAAGTTAGAACATCTAAATGCATAAATCAAGAGATTAGCACAATGAAAATGACTTGATAATAGTTTAGAATAGAACAATTACAAACATGCTATTATCAATAGATTTGTCATCATCAAAACAAATATCAATAATGCCTTAAAGGAATTTAAGGCTAACAATTTCCCCTTTCTTGATGATGTCGAACATGCAATAGAGATATAACAATTAAAGCAACAATTAAAGCATATAAGTGTCATTTTCATGTTATTATTCAAAGTAGCAAGATATGCAACATATGAATCCAAGAATAATAACTTTTGATAACTTTCTAAAAATCTCTATTAACATTTTCCCTTTATTTAAAGATCTCTATCATTTTCATATCTCTATATCATTTCTCCCTTTTTGACAACAACAAAAAGATTGGGGGTTTGAACTAGTAGTTCCCCCTCAAGAAAAGCAAACATGTCATGGAGGCAACATAATGATACCAAATTACCAAATACTAAATATGATACTAAAGTAAACATATATAATGGTATGTTCCCCCTCAACATATGCATATATGAATAGGTACCAATTTAAGATCAAAATTATGCATTATCTCCTTAGGAGGATGGAAATACTATGAACACCAAAACAACATGCCATTCGAAAAGTAAGCATGGTTTCACAATCAAAACAAATTAATGTGATATACCAAACATGATTAGCATGTTATCAAACTCAAGAGACGTATCAAAACAAATTAATCGATCCTACTCCTACTAGGCTTAAGGTGAGAGCTTTAACCATTGTCCAAACACCTGTTAGATACTTCATTTGCCAAGTTGGTAGAAGAGGATCCCTTCACAACTCAAACCATGTTAATTTTCTTTCGAAATGAACATTTATAATTAGCATACCCCATTTTCATGCAATAATAACAAGTTACAAGGGGAAGGGTCTCATTTCAGATTCATGCCTTGACAAAGAAATTCTTGTGAACATTTTGAGAATTTGAAGTGTAGGATGTGGTTTTTACAAAGAAGTTTTTGTACTTCTTTTCCTTATATATGAAATTAAAACCCAAAGCGGCTTTGTCGAAAACACATTTTTGCTTTCCTAAAAGCATATTCAAATTTTGTTCACCTTGTGTGAATTTTGCCAAAGTTTTTGTCAAATCATCCACCTCCTTTTTCAACTCAACCTTTTCATTTTCAATAAGTTCACTTGAAGGTTGATTGGTTGAAACAAACTTTTTTTTTTCTTTTCTCACAATTTCATTTTCAAATTTTAAATCATCCAATTGCTTTTTCAACTCCAAATTTTCTTTTTCAATCTCATTTGAAGATTGTGCTCTTAAAACATGTTTTTCATTTTTAATCTTCAAAGATTCATTTTGGTGTTTCAAAATATTTAATTCATTTGAAAGTATGGAAAAATTCTCTTTAAGAGTTATATATTTAGATCCCAAATTCTCTAACTACTCGTGTAACTCCTCAAAAGCACATTGAAGCTCATTATAGTTAGGAGATTCAACAATAGATGTAGGGTTAGAGTTTGTGAATATATTAAATAATCAAGAAAACAACAAAGGGAAAAGAGAAAAGAGAGCTAGAGTTTCTCATTACACAAAAAAACTGAATGAATGAATACAATCGAAAAGAAGAGACAATAATAATAGATCTAGGTATACAGTATTACCCTAATAGAAAGTAAAAGACTAAACTACCCTAAAGCTAATAAAACTAATAATTACAATAGCTAACTCTAATACCCCCCCCCCCTCCCCCTCAAACTCACGATGCTGCAGCTAAAAACATAGAGAGTTTGCCAACTAAAAAACAAAAACGCTGAATCGGATGTGACTTTGTAAACAAATCAGCAGTCTGCGCAGAAGAAGAAACAAAAGGCAAAGTGATAGCTCCATGCTTAAGGTGATGACGAGTAATGTGATAATCAATCTCTATATGTTTCATCCTCTCATGGAAAACTGAATTGTGAGCAATCTAAATAGCACTTTTATTATCACAATACATAGGTGAAGGGCGAGGAAAGGAGACACCCATATCTGTAAGTAGCCGGCGTAACCAAATAACCTCACGTGTAGTCGAAGCCATAGCATGATACTCAGCTTCTGTGGAAGACACAGCAACAACATCTTGCTTCTTGCTCTTCCAAGAAATGAGAGAATCACCCAAAAATATACAATATCCAGTAACAAACTTGCGATCTGTAGGATCACCAGCCTAATCAGCATCAGAGTATGTACGCATCTCCAAGGAAGAAGATGAAGAAAGTAAAAGATTTTGAAATCGAGTGCCTCTCAAGTACTTCAAAATACGATGACCAGCAACCCATTGAACTGTAGTAGGGGAAGTAACAAACTGACTAACAACATGAACGTCATGAGCAATATCCGGACGAGTAATAGTAAGATAAACCAAGCTACCAACAATAGTGCGATATAAGGTAGGATCAGGCAAAGGAACACCATCAGAAGGAGAAGGACGAACATTAAACTCTAAAGGGGTATCAACAATCTTATTATCAGTGAGGCGAGCACGCTCAAGAATGTCACCTGTATACTTAGACTGAGAAAGAAGATAACCTTTTGGAGAAAAGGCCACTTCAATCCCCAAAAAATAACGTAGTGGACCTAAGTCCTTCATTTCAAAACAACGAGCTAATTCAGACTTCAACACTGCAATCCCATCAACATCATCACCAGTAATAATCATGTCATCAACATACAAAGAAAGCATAATACGACTAGCAGTGGTACACTTGATAAAGAGAACTGAATCATACTCACTCCGGGAAAACCCAAATGAGGTAATCACAGTGGAAAACTTCTCAAACCAAGCTCGAGGGGCTTTTTTAAGACCATATAAGGCTTTCGTAAGCCTGCAAACTTCACCTGGACCATGAGGAACACCCGAAAGAAGAACCATATAAACCTTCTCTTGGAGGTCTCCATTCAAGAAAGCATTTTTAACATCCATCTGAGTTATATGCCATTGACGAACATAAGCAACGGCAATAAGAGCAAGAACAATAGTAATTTTAGCAATAGGAGCAAAAGTCTCCTCATAATCTATACCATATTGCTGGGAAAAACCCTTGGCAACCAATCTTGCTTTGTACCTCTCAACAGACCCATCTAACTTGGTTTTGATTTTATAAACCCAACGAGAACCAATATCGCTCTTACCAGAAGGTAAGGGAACCAAATTCTAAGTGTCTGTTTTATATAATGCAGAAAGTTCATCTGTCATAGCCTGCTGCCAAAGAGGATCAAGAGCTGCCTCTTTATAGGACAGAGGCTCAGAGAGATCATGAACTGAAGCTAAAAAGGAAGCAAAAGAATCCGAATAACAAGAATAAACAAAATCAAGTGATTGAGTGGATGTACGAGTGCGAGCAGAATAGCGAGGAGGTTCCACAGCCTTAGCAGGTGCTTGAGTGGCCTCTGGAAGGGAGGTAACATCAGGCGGCAAGGTACCAGTATCAGCAGAAGTAGAACCATGAGGTGAGACAATATCAGTGGTGCATAGGGCTTGAGAGGGCACACTATCAGTATCATCAAAGAATGGGTCTAGATGGATGAGTTCAGATTTAGTCAACTCATTATGATTATCAGGAATAGAAAAGAAGGGTATGTGCTCGAGAAACACAACATGGCGAGAGACATATAGTTTCTTAGTAACTGGGTCAAAGCAACGATATCCCTTTTGACCCTCACCATAACCTAGAAAAACATAAATAACAGACTTTGGTGACAATTTAGTACGCTCTACACGAGGTCGAAGGACAAAACAAGTACAACCAAACACCTTTAAATAAGAATAATCATGAGCATGCCCATACAATTTTTCAAAAGGTGACAGACCTGAGTAGTGAGAGGACGGAATTTTATTAATTAGATTGACAGCAGTAAGGACAACCTCTCCCCAAAAATCACTAGGGACATATGCAGATAATAAAAGAGAGCGAGCAGTTTCAACAATATTCCGATGTTTCCTTTCAACAATGCCATTTTGCTCAAGAGTGTCTATACAAGAGGACTGGTGAATAGTGCCATCTGAAGCAAGCAATTCACGAAATTTATGGTAGGTATACTCTCCACCTAAATCACATCTAAAACATTTGATGACAGCAGAATGTTGAGTTTTGACAAAAGCACGAAAGGTATTGTAAATATCAAAGAAGTCTGAACGACGTTTCAAAAGATAAATCCAACATTAACGAGTGCAATCATCAATAATGATACATAATATCGAGACCCCCCTCTTGTAGTAACAGAAGAGGGTCCCCACACATCAGAATGAACTAAATCAAATGGTGCAAGAGAATAAGAAATACTTCTATTAAAAGGTAAAGCTGAAAATTTTGCCAATTTACAACCACTATAATCAGAAATATCGTGAGTTTGTAAATCTCCTAATTGTCCTGTAGAAGCTAACAATTTTAAACGAGAGGCTGAAACATGACCAAGGCGAGAATGCCATAAATAAAAACTAGACGAAGAAGAACTCAAACAAAAGGATGATAAGTCAACACAAGTAGCTGCAACCACTAGTATATTGAGCTTGTCCAA
Organism: Hydrangea macrophylla; assembly: GCA_033977485.1. Lineage (NCBI taxonomy): Eukaryota > Viridiplantae > Streptophyta > Magnoliopsida > Cornales > Hydrangeaceae > Hydrangea > Hydrangea macrophylla. Next base: position 98,368,666 of record CM066990.1, on the reverse strand, counting down.
GATGTATAATCCCCCTTGCCTATGGCCTGTCCCAATTAGCGTCTGAGACTTCGGATCCTGCACATGACAAACAGTAGAAGAAAAAGAGACTAAGTAACCTGTATCACAAATCTGACCAACAGAAACAAGATTCATAGTAAGTTTGGGAATGTGGTAAACACTAAAGAAAGATACATGAGGTGTGACAATAGACCCAACACCTGTTAATGGCATAGGAGTACCATCAGCAATCATAACAGGCAAAGAAGAAGCAGGACATAAGGATGCAAAAGACGACAAGTCAGGTGACATATGATTAGAAGCTCCAGAGTCTAAGACCCAAATACTTGAGGACATACCTGAAGACATACCTAGTGAAGAGGTAGCCATAGCATGTGGCTGTGTGGCAAGGAACTTCTGAAATTGCTCGGCAAGGAAGGTCATGGATGGAGTGGATAGGGAAGGGGAACCGGGTCCAAATGAGTCTGATGGTGGTACAACTGCTGCAGTGTTAGGCTGTGGAGGCCTATACGAACGCAGCTGAGATTGGTTGTCAGATTTCCAATGAGAAGGTTGAGGTTGTTGTTGTTGTGGTGATCGACCATGTGAGGGATGGTTGCTGCTATTGGGCTGGTTTGCTCGACCCAACCTAGGACACTGAGCCTTCCAATGACCCTTTTCTTTATAGTAGCTGTATACATCACTACCAACTCTCGAGTAAGGCTTATTCTGATTGTTGGATGGTGGTCGAAAAGGAGCTGCTAAAACAGACGGAGTAGAGTCGGGGAGAATTCCCTTTCCAGACTGAGTTTTGAGACGTATTTCCTTGGCTACTAACTCATGGACAACAGAATCAACTGACGGAAGTGGGCTACGATGGAGAATGGACCCACGAAGGCCCTCAAAATCATCACGTAGATCCATCACAAATTGAACCAGGCGTTGTTCCTCCTTTCTAGCGATATATGGTGCAAACGCCCGCAATTCGGGCGACTCCATAGGAGCCAACTAATCCCAAAAATCTGGAATAGCTAGAACTCCTGAATGCTCAAATTTTTTTGTTTAAGGGCACGGATATCACACTCTAATTGGTACCTTTTCGCAAAATTGGACTGTGTAAACAATTTAGCCAAATGATCCCACACATGCTTTCCATATTCAAACTTTGCCAATTGCATACCTATCGAGGGAGCAACAGAGTTGTTGATCCAAGTAATGATTTTCGAATTGTTTGTTTCCCAAACATCTAGCAATTCTGTAAATTTATCAGCCTGTTCATTCGTAGGTTTACTAAAATCTCCATTTATGTAAACCCACATCTTCTTCCCCTTCAGAAAATTTTTCATCACATAATTCCAATATGCAAAATTCTTTCCATCGAGTTTAACACTAATCGCTTGAAGCGAATCATCACGTTCAGTAGCCATAATGAAAGCGAAGCAATTAAATAACACACAAATGAACCAAAATCAAAGACAGATCCAAAAACACAAAACAAACAAACCAGATTCAGGGATAGATCCAAAAACGAACACGAATCAGTGCGAGATCGATCCAAATACAAATCTGAATCAATGAGAAATCCAAAAACGAACCAGAATTATCGAAAAAAAAAATTCGAACCTGCTCTGATACCATGTGAATATATTAAATAATCAAGAAAACAACAAAGGGAAAAGAGAAAAGAGAGCTAGAGTTTCTCATAACACAAAAAACTGAATGAATGAATACAATCGAAAAGAAGAGACAATAATAATATATCTAGGTATACATTATTACCCTAATAGAAAGTAAAAGACTAAACTACCCTAAAGTTAATAAAACTAATAATTACAATAGCTAACTTTAATAGAGTTTACCAACTTCTCTTGTGCACCTTCTTGATCACATGTCACACCCGTTCCAGAAATTTATGGTTTTGAAAATGCATCATTTGAGATTTTTGAAATTATTAATGTTATTAATAATTTGAGTTGAGGTTGACTGTGGGTCAACGGTAAGGTGTCAGTGAGGACACGGGAACATGGTAGTTCATATGGCATGAGCATGAGTAAATGGCATTTATATGATTTAAATATTATTTGACTTATATGGTATTTTGTGAATAGTGAATTATACCTGTGTAGTATAATTTCTGGTATTTTCGGTATTGTTTGTTAACATTTTGAGAACTGTGGTGAGAACGTGAGTGATACATAAATAAAAAAGGTAAGTTGTGTAGAGATTCCACAGAATATAGTTTTCGGACGTTATTTTTGGACCCAAACGAAACCTAGTCGAAAACTTTTGAAACTTATAGTTTTTACTCGTAAAGTTATAAAATGGACGTGTGCGAAGTTTCGAGAGCTAATTAGAAGTTTGAGGAACTCGTGGGGAGGTAAACGCGATTTTCGAAGAGTTCTTCTATAAATAGGTAGGGGGGGGGGGGTGAGATTTCATTCTCATCCAAAACTCACAAATATCTAGAGAGAGGAGAGAGAAGGGAGATTTGGTTGCTCGAGCTTGCCGGCGACATACGACGACCTTCCGTCCGTCAGATTTTCTCCAGATTTCATATTTGAACTCGTGGAGGTAAGATCTACGTTTTGATCCTACTTAGGCCGTGTTTGGCCAATTTTTGTAAAAATCTTAATTCTAGACTTTTGGGAAAAACAGGTATAAACTTGTAGGAATTTTCTCAAATTCAAAATTCGACGATTATTTAGCCTCCTAATCGATCCTTCAAAGTTTTAGGGAAATCGCACGAGATATGAAGTCCTAACTTATGAAATATAGAGAAATACATGTTTTATATTTCGACGACGAAATTGAGATCCGGGCGAAATCCATGTGTTAATTGTAGGCCCGTTACTTATGCACGCGTTAAATTGTGAAAAGCATGTCTAAATTTACACGAGCACGTTGAGTTGTCTATGTGGGTCAAAGGGGAGTTTTATACAAATTCATGCCGGAGTAAGCTTCTCGTTGTTTGAGAATTTTAGTAGCGATGGCTACTGTGCATGGTTTTAGGCTTGGACTTGCCATGGCACTTGTGGGGATGTAATGGTTGTAGGCTTGGACTTGCCATTAACATCGCGGTTTAAGGCTTGGACTTGCCGCTACCGGATGAATGCGTATTTTTCTCCCTAGAGACTATTGATATGATTTATGAGATTAGAACATGTTTTGTCATATATTACACATGTTAGACTTGTACGCTCAGCATATAGCTGAGCAGTGGAGATTTACTCCATTGCAGGTAAGAAGAAAGACAAGAAGATGCGTGATGAGTGAGGCCGTTAAGGAACGCGAATCATTTATTTATATTTTTGTTTCCTTTTCCTAAACTTGTGTAAGGATTGGGAATTCGTAAAATGTTGTAATAGATCTTTGGATTAGTTCCTTAGTATTGTAATCTTGTAATTGAACGCCTGTAGTTATGTTTTAAATGTTGTAATTGGCGTTGGTTGTGATGGTTTGTGGATACTTGAGAAGCATGAGTTATTATTTTCACAACAGGGCTGCACAGCAGGGTAGCAGTCGACTGGATCCCGTGTGTTTGAGACACTAAAAGTGAATAGTAAGAGAAGCAGTCGACTGGACCTTGCATCAGTCGACTGAGATACTGTTGATTTTGGCTACTGCTTCTAATAATGGTAAAACCAGTCGACTGGATCCTCAGATCAGTCGACTGTACCCCTTTTCAAAATGTTGCATTTTGGTTCTGCTTAGCACAGTCGACTGGGGACCTTGATCAGTCGACTGAGCAGTCGACTGGGTTCCCTGATCAGTCGACTGGACCTCTGTTGAGAACTTTAAGTTTTGGGTTCTGCTCAGTACAGTCGACTGGACCCTAAGAGCAGTAGACTGAACCTCTGTTTTTAGAACTGATTCTTTTGAATGTATTTTTACTTGGCCAAAATTTTTTATAACTCAAATTTTTAATGGATTTGTCAACTCAGAGGACGATGTTTCCTAAGTTTTAAAATACCCAGGATTGTTTTAACGTTCTTTCCGTTGTGTATCGTTAGAGGATGTTTGGATGAGCCTTGATGGCGTGCCACGTGTCCTATTTCCGCCCGTAGCGGGTTGGGTCGTGACATTTATTGGTATCAGAGCTATAGGTAACAAAACTTTGGGAACGTTCGACGACGAGTGGAGTGTTGAGTAAATTATCACATGTTCTAAATTGCATCCATACATAGTAGAGATGTTTGATGCATATGTATGTTGATTTACATACATGCTATTGTTATTGTTGTACATGCATAGTGTTTATGCATTGAGAACTACATGATTGTAATCATGGATGACCGAGAGTTATCACCCCATACTCGACGTATGAATGAAATGGCAGAGATGATGGGGAATATGGGGGAAATGATACGAAATATAGCGGAGCGACTGCCTCCCACACCCCACATCAAAGTGGAACCAATAACTGTAGTGCATGCACCCGAAACTAGGGGCATAAGATCCGTATCCGAACAATTCGCTCGAAAGAAACCAATGGAATTTCATGGGACACCCGATCCAACGCTCGCAGAACATTGGATTATGGACATGGAGAGGATTTTCCGATCTATTCCGATGAACGACAGGGAGAAGATGGAAAATGCAAGTGATGTGCTAAAGGGTGAAGCCCAGAACTGGTGGGTAAATGTTCTGGATCAAGGGGCACCGATTACTTGGGAAGGGTTCAAGGCGGAATTCAATCGCTGGTTCTTTCCGCGAGCAGCCTACAATGCAAAGAAGAGAGAATTTGATAACTTGAAGTAAGGGGATATGACTGTAACCGAATATACTTCCAAGTACAACGCGTTGTTGAGGTTTGGCAAGGGTTCAGTGCCAGAGGATGAAGATAGGGTAAGAAAATTTGAAGAGGGTTTAAGGGAAAATATCCGTTTGAGGGTAGAAACCTACGAGCATTCGACCGTGGCAGCAGTACAATAAACGGCGCTAGTGGCCGAGGGCGGAATGGAAAGGTCAAGGCAGAACCAACACGGTAAACGAAGCAATGAGGGTGGGGATAGGAACCTAGGCGGATCTTTCAAGAGGCCGTTTCAAAGAGGCTCTGGTTCTAGTTCCAGTGATTTCAGGAGAACGCCAAGTAGCATACCGTTGTGTTCACTTTGCAACCGACCACACTCAGGCCGGTGTTTCATGACCAAACCCCAGAACAGAAATCAAGGAGGGGGTAGTGCTAATTCTACACCCGATATGAGAGGCAAGTGCTATGATTGTGGAGTATTTGGACACCAAGCCAAGGATTGCCCGAGGAAGTATCCTCAATAAGGGCTAGTTCTATGGCTTCTAGTGGTTCAAAGCCTAAGCAAACTAATGACGGGGGACAAAGGATGGAGCAATGTCAAGGAAGGGCATATCAGATGAACCCAGGAGATATGACTGCTTCCGAGACAGTAGTCTCAGGTATGGTGCTTGTGTGTTCACACTTAGCACGCATTCTCGTCGACTCGGGATCTACGCATTCATTTGTATCGCATGCCTTTGTTGAACATTTGAATATTAAATCGGCACCGTTAGGATATGAATTGTCTATTTCTGTGCCACTTAGTAAATCGATAATGACGTCTACGATATATAAGAACTGTGAAATCAATCTAGGCGAGAAGTTGATGACCGTAGACCTTATACCGATTGCGATGAATCATTTCGATGTGATACTGGGAATGGATTGGTTAGCTTTTAACCAAGCCACAATAGACTGTGAACGGAAAGAGGTTAATTTTCGATCACCGGTGCATGGGAACTTTTGTTTCCAAGGGAATGGGGTTATACCGCCGCCGTATTTGGTTTCAGCTATTCGAGCGAGAAGGTTATTGAAAAAGGGATGTCAAGGATTCCTATGTTCAGTGACCGATGTCTCAGCGACCGAATTCAAAGTAGAACACATTCCGATAGTGCGAGAATATTCAGATGTCTTTCCTGATGATCTACCAGATGTTCTTATTGAGAGAGAAATTGAATTCGCCATCGAGGTAAAGCCATACTCAAGACCGGTATCTAAAGCACCGTATAGAATGGCACCACTAGAATTGAAGGAACTGAAAGTTCAACTACAAGAGTTACTTGATAAAGGTTTCATTCGACCAAGTGTATCGCCGTGGGGAGCTCTAGTATTGTTCGTAAAGAAGAAAGATGGTTCAATGTGTATGTGTGTTGATTACCGGGAACTGAACAAGTTAACAATTAAGAAAAAGTACCCGTTACCCAGAATTGATGACTTATTTGATCAACTTCATGGGGCACAAGTATTCTCCAAGACAGACCTGAGATCGGGTTATCATCAGTTGAAAGTGAAGGCCGAAGATGTTGAGAAAACAGCTTTTAGAACGCGTTATGGACACTATGAGTTCTTAGTTATGCCATTTGGAGTTACGAATGCACCAGCCGCGTTCATAGATCTTATGAATCGAGTATTTAAGGATTATTTGGATGACTTTGTGATTGTATTCATTGACGATATCCTTATCTATTCACCGAGTGTGATAGAACACGAGAACCACTTGAGGTTGATACTTCAGAGATTGCGAGAGAAACAATTATTTGGTAAATTCAAGAAATGTGAATTTTGGTTGTCTAGTATTACTTTTCTTGGTCACGTGATTGACAAGAATGGAGTATCAGTTGATCCTCACAAAGTAAAAGCTGTATCTAATTAGCAGAGGCCGACATCCGTATATGAAATTTGAAGTTTCTTGGGATTAGCGGGATACTACCGCCGTTTTATTGAACATTTCTCAAAGATTTCATTGCCGATGACAAAGTTAATGAGAAAAGGTGTTAGTTTTGAATGGAGTCAGGAATGTGAAGACAGTTTTCACGAATTGAAGTCGAGGTTGACAAGGGCGCCTATTTTGACAATACCATCTGGAACCGAAGGATTTGTAATCTATAGTGATGCTTCACACAAAGGGTTGGGATGCGTGTTGATGCAAGGGGGTAAAGTGATTGCTTATGTTTCTAGACAGTTGAAGACACATGAGATTAATTATCCGACTCATGATCTGGAATTAGCTGCGGTAATTCATGCTTTAAAAATTTGGAGACACTACCTGTACGGGGAAAAGTGTGAGATACTCACTGATCACAAGAGTTTGAAATACATTTTTACCCAACGAGATTTGAATATGAGACAGTGACGATGGTTAGAATTGAAGAAGGATTACGATCTTTCGATTGAGTACCATCCGGGAAAGGCGAATGTAGTAGCCGATGCATTAAGCCGGAAGACGCCGAGAAATTTAGCCGACGAGCTAACACAACAAAAAGAGTTGATAAAAGAGATGGAACGCTTAGAATTAATGTGATTCGAGAGACTAGTGGTGGTTTAATGATGGCGATCATGGCATACCCAGATATTATTGATGAGATCAAGAAAGAACAATTTAACGATGTCTATTTGTGCAAAATGAGGGACGAGATACCTTTGGGAAAACGATCGGGACTTATCTTGCAACAAGGGGCGTTGATGCTTGTGAATCGATTATGTGTACCGAATGTGAAAGATTTGAAAGAATGACTTTTGAAGGAAGCACATAGTACTAGATATTCAGTGCACCCGGGAAGTAATAAAATGTACAGAAACTTGAGAGAAAACTTCTGGTGGAAGGGTATGAAGCGTGAAGTCGCTAAATTTGTATCTGAATGTTCGACATGTCAATAGGTCAAAGCAGAGAGACAATTACCCGTGGGGTTACTACAGCCATTGCCAGTGTCAGAATGGAAATGGGACGAGATTACAATGGACTTTGTTTCAGGATTTCCACGATCATGTAATAAGAATGATAAGATTTGGGTTATAGTTGACCGATTAACCAAGTCAGCTCATTTTCTACCAATCAAGACGACTAAGCCTTCGAGGTTAGCAGAGTTGTATGTGAAAGAGATTGTAAGACTACATGGAGTTCCAACAGTGATTGTATCAGATCGGGATAGTAGCTTTACGTAAAGGTTTTGAGGAAATTTACAAAAAGCTATGGGTACGAAATTGAGTTTCAGTACTACATTTCATCCTCAGACCGACAGACAGTCAGAGCGTATGATTCAGACCTTGGAAGATATGTTGAGATTGTGTGTATTAGACTTTGGGAATGATTGGGAGCACCACTTGCCATTAATTGAATTTGCGTACAACAGCGGATTTCAATCAAGTATTGGTATGGCACCATATGAAGCTTTGTATGGCCGTAAGTGTCGATCACCGGTTTGTTGGACCGAGGTGGGAGAAAGAAAGTTGTTAGGACCTGAGTTAATACAGGTGACTACTGAGAAGGTGAAATTGATTCAGGAACGTCTTAAGGTAGCTTAGAGCCGATATAAGAGTTATGCGGGCTCTAAACGACGACGGATGAATTTTGAAGTGGGAAATTTCGTATACTTGCGAGTATCGCCTTCGAAAGGCATTGTACGATTTGGAAAGAGGGGAAAGCTCAATCCAAGATTTATAGGACCTTTTGAGATCCTAGAGAGAGTAGGTCCAGTGGCTTATCGATTGGCCTTGTCATCAGAGTTGGAACATGTGCATAACGTATTTCACGTATCAATGTTGAGACGGTGTATGACTGATACGAGTAAGATCATTGTACCTGAACCACTGCAAATTCAGGGAGACTTGACTTATGTAGAACAACCGGTCGAGATTCTAGATCAAAAAGAACAAGTCTTAAGAACTAAGACGATTCCGATGGTGAAGGTATTGTGGCGTAGTCACACGGTGGAAGAGGCTACGTGGGAAAGTTAGGAAGACATGAAGAATGAGTATCCGTACTTATTCGACGCATGAGGTAAAGTTTGGGGACAAACTTCCTTTTTGGAGGGGAGAGTTGTCACACCCGTTCCAGAAATTTATGGTTTTGAAAATGCATCATTTGAGATTTTTGAAATTATTAATGTTATTAATAATTTGAGTTGAGGTTGACTGTGGGTCAACGGTAAGGTGTCAGTGAGGACACGGGAACATGGTAGTTCATATGGCATGAGCATGAGTAAATGACATTTATATGATTTAAATGTTATTTGACTTATATGGTATTTTGTGAATAGTGAATTATACCTGTGTAGTATAATTTCTGGTATTTTCGGTATTGTTTGTTAACATTTTGAGAACTGTGGTGAGAACGTGAGTGATACATAAATAAAAAAGGTAAGTTGTGTAGAGATTCCACAGAATATAGTTTTCGGACGTTATTTTTGGACCCAAACGAAACCTAGTCGAAAACTTTTGAAACTTATAGTATTTACTCGTAAAGTTATAAAATGGACGTGTGCGAAGTTTCGAGAGCTAATTAGAAGTTTGAGGAACTCGTGGGGAGGTAAACGCGATTTTCGAAGAGTTCTTCTATAAATAGGTAGGGGGGGGGGGGGGGGGTGAGATTTCATTCTCATCCAAAACTCACAAATATCTAGAGAGAGGAGAGAGAAGGGAGATTTGGTTGCTCGAGCTTGCCGGCGACATACGACGACCTTCCGTCCGTCAGATTTTCTCCAGATTTCATATTTGAACTCGTGGAGGTAAGATCTACGTTTTGATCCTACTTAGGCCGTGTTTGGCCAATTTTTGTAAAAATCTTAATTCTAGACTTTTGGGAAAAACAGGTATAAACTTGTAGGAATTTTCTCAAATTCAAAATTCGACGATTATTTAGCCTCCTAGTCGATCCTTCAAAGTTTTAGGGAAATCGCACGAGATATGAAGTCCTAACTTATGAAATATAGAGAAATACATGTTTTATATTTCGACGACGAAATTGAGATCCGGGCGAAATCCATGTGTTAATTGTAGGCCCGTTACTTATGCACGCGCTAAATTGTGAAAAGCATGTCTAAATTTACACGAGCACGTTGAGTTGTCTATGTGGGTCAAAGGGGAGTTTTATACAAATTCATGCCGGAGTAAGCTTCTCGTTGTTTGAGAATTTTAGTACCGACAGCTATTGTGCATGGTTGTAGGCTTGGACTTGCCATGACACTTGTGGGGATGTAATGGTTGTAGGCTTGGACTTGCCATTGCATCGCGGTTTAAGGCTTGGACTTGCCGCTACCGGATGAATGCGTATTTTTCTCCCTAGAGACTATTGATATGATTTATGATATTAAAGCATGTTTTGTCATATATTACACATGTTAGACTTGTACGCTCAGCATATAGCTGAGCAGTGGAGATTTACTCCATTGCAGGTAAGAAGAAAGACAAGAAGATGCGTGATGAGTGAGGCCGTTAAGGAGCGCCGGGGGAATCATTTATTTATATTTTTGTTTCCTTTTCCTAAACTTGTGTAAGGATTGAGAATTCATAAAATGTTGTAATAGATCTTTGGATTAGTTCCTTAGTATTGTAATCTTGTAATTGAACGCTTATAGTTATGTTTTAAATGTTGTAATTGGCGTTGGTTGTGATGGTTTGTGGATACTTGAGAAGCATGAGTTATTATTTTCACAACAGGGTTGCACAGCAGGGTAGCAGTCGACTGAACCCTGTATCAGTCGACTGGATCCCGTGTGTTTGAGACACTGAAAATGAATAGTAAGAGAAGCAGTCGACTGAGACACTGTTGATTTTGGCTACTGCTTCTAATAATGGTAAAACCAGTCGACTGGATCCTCAGATCAGTCGACTGTACCCCTTTTCGAAATGTTGCATTTTGGTTCTGCTTAGCACAGTCGACTGGGGACCTTGATCAGTCGACTGAGCAGTCGACTGGGTTCCCTGATCAGTCGACTGGACCTCTGTTGAGAACTTTAAGTTTTGGTTTCTGCTCAGTACAGTCGACTGGACCCTAGGAGCAGTCGACTGAACCTCTGTTTTCAGAACTGATTCTTTTGAATGTATTTTCACTTGGCCAAAACTTTTTATAACTCAAATTTTCAATGGATTTGTCAACTCAGAGGACATTGTTTCCTAAGTTTTAAAATACCTAGGGTTGTTTTAACGTTCTTTCCGCTGCGTATCGTTAGAGGATGTTTGGATGAGCCTTGATGGCGTGCCACGTGTCCTATTTTCGCGCGTAGTGGGATGGGTCGTGACATCACATGAGTCATCATCGGATGAGTCGTTATCATCCCAAGTGGCCTCTTTTGCCATTTTTTAATTCTTATCATCTTCATTTGCAAAAAAGGCACAATTTTTCCTCTTCACAAATTTGGTTAGTAGTGAAATGAAAATTTTCTAAACATAACCAAATTTCATGTGCACTTGAGCATGAACGAATTTTATTATATGAATTATCATCTAAAGAAGTATATAGAATTTTATGGCTCTAAAATTCAATATAAAGTTATATTGATCACTTTCACTCCATTCACTCTTTGGTTTAGGAGAAAAACCATTTTTGACATTTTTTTAAAAATTTATGTCAAATGATATAAAATAAATTTCCATTCTCCTCTTCCAATGATCATACTTATGATCTTTCAACGATGGAAGAGTAGTAATGCAATACCCTTCTTGAAATTTTATTTCCATAGAACTTGACTCAACATTTTGAAATTCATAAAAATCATTAGAGTTATTGAAAGAGCAAGAAGTAGGGGTTACCCCATTGTCAATTACCATGAGGCAAAGATTGACAATCTCATCTTCATTTGAGTTGTCGTCCGATGATTCACTCTCGGAGCAACTTTGAGTAGCCTTCATTGCCTTCTTCTTGCATTTTTCTTTCTTTAGAACCTTTGTGAATTTTTGGGTGATCAAAGCCATTTCCTTATCCTTATCACTCTCATGATCTTTTCTCTTTTTCTTTGAGCTTGAGGATTTAAAGGCCATGTCTCCTCTTTTTGATCTCCCTTTTCTTGTCTTCTTCGACATACACGGCTAACTCCATTTCATGGGTAATGAGAGATCCCATGAGTTGTTCAATTGACAAGTTTGTCAAATCTTTCGCTTCCTGGATAGCCATGACCTTAGGTTGCCATTGCTTTGGTAAAGCCCTAAGAATTTTCTCAATAATTTCTTCATTAGCATAAACTTTACCAAGATTTTTCAAGCTATTGATGATAGTTGTAAAACGGGTAGACATATCACCAATAGACTCAAAAGGCAACATTTTGAACATTTCATAAGATTGAACAAGCAAATTAATTTTTGACTTTTTGACTTGGCTTGTTCCCTCATGAGTCACTTCAAGTTTATCCCAAATTTCTTTTGCGGATTCGCAAGATGAAATTCTATTGTATTCATTTGGGTCTAAACCGCAATATAATAAATTCATTGCCATTGTGTTCATTTTAATGAGTTTCTTATCGGCATCATTATACTCATCTTTCGTTTTTGAAATAGAAATACCATTTAAAATTTTTGTAGGAAGATGAGGGCCATTGACCAATATTTTTCATAAATCAAAATCTTGATAAATCATATAGATTCTCATTTTATTTTTCCAATAATTATAATTTGATCCATTAAAACAAGGTGGTCTATTTGCCGATTGACCCTCGCTATAAGAGATGCAAGAAGTGTTGGTTTCCATTAGGATCTTAACTCAAATTTTGCAAAAATTTTTGAAAATAGAAGAGTCGAAGCTCTGATACCAATTGTTAGCCCAAATATGGAAACCTTAGAGGGGGGGTGAATAAGGTTTTAGCGGAAATAAACCTTTTTAAAACTTAATTGCAAACTAAACACAATTACAAATAATAAAGTAAAGAGATAAGGGCAGAGACACTTGCAAACTGAGTTTTCAAGTGGTTCGGCAATCCGCACACCGCGGCCTACGTCCATCCCTCAAGAACACCTCTTGAGGATTCCTTTAATCCGATCTACTTCACGAGTGTAGACCAAACTATTACAAGAGCCTCCAATCTCTCCCAAAGAAGAAAACCTCTTCTTTGCAATTAAGGGTTACTAACCCTCACTCTTTACAAATGATTTGAATACAAATTGAACTCTCTCTCTCTCTAGAGTGGATAAGACAATTTAAAGTTCATACAACAACTTCTTAGTGAGTGAATAATACAAATGAAAGCTCACTATAATTTACTCTCAAGGAAATACAAATCAAGAACTAGAGCAAATTGATAAACTCATACAAACTAGGGCTCAAATGTGAATGATTAAAAATCAACAAGTTGTGTGATTCAAATAAATGTTTTCCAATGGATTGATCAATATTAAAAGGTTTGAAAAAACATGTATTTATAGGCCAAGAAAGTTTATAGCCGTTAGTGGAAAATGGTAAATATTTGGCCTTTTAAGAAAACTAGCCGTTATGCAATAACTGCTCAATCCAGTCGATTGATGACGCGACCCATTCGACTGATGCCTTTTTCAGTCAACTAAAAAGTGGTTCGGTCGACTGAAAGTGGTAAAGCAAAACCTCTGTTTTTTTGCAGAAACTAGTCAGACTTAAAGGGGGTACGGTCGATTGAAAATTGAAGGGTCCAGTCGACTGGGAAAATGTCCAGTCAACTGTTTTTCTTGTGAAAAACAGTTTTCTTGTTTTGAAGGTTCTTAAACAACTTTAAACCTTTGAGCCCTTATGAGTGATGATCAAGATGCTTTACATGTAAGTCCTAGACTTTAACCAAGGATGGAAGATCTTCAAGTCTTCAAGCTTGATCCTTGTTGAGCTCCATCACTCTTGGACTGCACCCTATGATATCTCATGAACTCAAACAAAGTTACAACATCTAAATGCATAAATCAAGAAATTAGCACAATGAAAATGATTTGATAATAGTTTAGAATAGAACAATTACAAACATGCTATTATCAATAGATTTGTCATCATCAAAACAAAAATCAATAATACCTTAAAGGAATTTAAGGATAACAGTTACCCTTCGTCTTACTTGACCATTCGCCTAATCTTACTCTTCGCCTTACTTGACCTTCCGTCTTCTAAGACCCTTCGTCTTACAAGACCTTTCATGTTACAAGATCATCCGTCTTATAAGACCCTCCGAGACCCTTCGTCTTATAAGACCCTTTCGTCTTACATTACCCTTAGTCTCACCTCATCTTTCATTTCACTCTATCCTCTACCCCACTTCAATACTTACTCACCACTCTTTGACAACCCTTGGATACATACTGCTCTCTCTCTCTCTCTCTCTCTCTCTCTCTCTCACATTTTGGGACTACTTTCGGTTCTCATCCAATCCGAAGTCTCTCCGAATCTCATTACTCTGCTATATTTTCACATATTTATTATTTTTCACTTTCTTTATTATTTTTATTATACTTTATTAGCTCATTGTACCCTCACTTATACCCCACATATTGTTCCACGTGTACTAATCTTGCTTGCGTATTATAGATATCTCTCTGTATCTCTTACATACAACGTAAAAGAACTCTCACACTCCCCAAGTAATTAATTGACTTTTTTTTGGGGGGGGGGGGGGGGGGGGGGAGGGAGGGAGGGTATTCCAACCCGTGTAACAAGCATAGGAAAATTAAGGTTGGTGCCGACCAACTCGAATAGGATCTCAGCCCTCCAGATCATTCACTATCATACACAAATTTTTTTAATGCCATCAATTTAATTAAGTAGTTTTTTTTTTTTGGTAACCGTAGGTGTCTAGGGCAGCTTGCGCGCACCCCGACTAATCCCACGAGGGCAGGACGTCCGGGTAAATCACCTGTGGTCACCTCCTTGAAAATCAAACTTAAGACCTCTATCCATAAGATATTCTGAGTTTAATTAATTAGTTGGTATGAGATATTCTGTCCATGTAACAGTAAAAGTGAGCACTACTGAAAATGCAATAGCCTAATAAATTAACATTGCCCTAATATATGTATGTATGTGTGGTAGAAACAAACAACAAATCATGGCATTAGGGAGGATATATAGATTATGTTAATGATTTAAAATTCCATTGTTAACAATATAAACAAAAAAAAAATATGTAAAAATTTTGATTTCTGCCATGTGTGTGTGTATATATATATATATATAAAGGGAATCGCTATCCTACAATATGAAGGTTGTAGGATAGCGTTGTACACCAGTTTTTAGCGACCAACAAAATTACCTTTAGCGACGAAAAAAAACCTTTTAGCGACAATTTTTTTAAAACTTTTCATTACTCTAGGTTGGAAAAAAAAATTTGTCACTAAAAGAGAAAATTTCCGTCGCTAAAAGTGTATTTTTTGTAGCTAAAGGGACATCGTATTGTAAGTTAACATTCTCCATATATAAAAATATATATATATATATATATGCTGATTGGTAAAACTATGATAAGCATGCATTCAAGGGCTTATACAGCACTGGGCAGGCCTGGGCTGTAGCCCAGTGCTGATTATTTGGGGAAAAAAAATTATATCCTATGTTTAAGCCCAATCTATTTACATACAGCCCAGTCTATTTACAAAATCCCATTCAATTCACTGCAAGCCCATTCCATTTTACAAATGCTTATTACTTTAAACATTACGTTACAGCAAAAAATCTATGAGTCAGTCTCACTGTAATCTAAAGAGTAAAAAGACTGAATTGCAAGGAAACCCTTCTTTGTATTTTTGTTCACTTTGTATATTCCCAAAAATCTAAACCTAACTCTCATTTTTCTCTCTCTTCCTCACGGGCCTCACTCTGTCTCTTTTACTCTCCCTCTTCTTAAAACCCTAAGCAACCAAGAGGGGATTTGCTGTTGAAATTACTCATTAGTCCTCCGAAACGCTTGTGAGATTGTGATATTGAATCATCCCAGATTTTAATAGAGGAAGTAAAGATGATATCTTTGTCAAAAAATGAAAGAATGAATGGTGATATAAAACCAAATTTAGCATAAACATGTATAAATAGACCCAAAAAAATCACCTCAAATCGGCTACCCCCGAACCCCCGCATAGATTTGTCACTGTGTGCACGCCCCACCAATCCCACCCACTTTCTAGCCCACCCGTCTGTGAGATCCTGATACGCCCTTGCATGCATTTGTACGCCATAGCCAAGGGGCTCATGTGAACGTACCTAGAAGTGGCTGAATATCATGAAACTCAAACATATATGATCACCAATCGGTCTACCAAATCATCATTTTTTATCCAATAATTTGCTACCTTGCTGTATTATATATTAGTTGTATATATATGCATCTATGTATATAGAGAGAGAGATATTGCTGAAGCTGTATATGCATATAAGTGGAATGGGTGACCCACATGCCATGTTATGACAGGCTGTCATACATACGATACATACCTTTTGTTTGTTCCTTTTTATCCATACATATATATTGGGAACACTATGTCGTGGGTGGTGCAACTTGGGTTCTGTTGGGACCCACTTCAGCTGAAGTTCAACATTCAGGTTGAATAATGTCATTGGAAGCTTGATAATCCACTAGTTTGGATTATTTCTGATTATTAAAAAAAGTAATTGTTTTGCAATCAAATTAAAATTTTGTTAAAAAAAAAACTGAAAAACAATCTATTATTCACATGGCAATATTAAATATTAAAAAGCTTCTTTTAATTTTTTTACAATAAAAAGAGATCTTAAAAAATTGTTATTTTCACATTGATCCAGACGGACTCTTAGGCTTTGTTTGGTTACAGATTTAGTGAGGTAAAAAGAAAAGGGAAGGAAATCAATAAGAAAAACTAGTTTTTTCGTGTTTCTCTTATGTTTTCTTCTATGATATTAAATAACACTCAAAAAAAAAAAAAAAAAAAAAAAAAAAAAAACAAAATCGTGTAATTATAATACAAGAAAAAAGGAAGAAAAAAATCACTCACAATATTCAAAATGTTTAAAAGATTTCTCAAGTTTTTCTCTTTTTATTTATATTTTTATAATCATTTTTCTTTATTAATCAAACAAAAAAAAATGCTTTACTCTGATTTTTTTTTATATAAATTCTTTCATTAAATCCAAAAACCAAACGACGCCTTGGTCGAAATCAATTGATACATTAAACCTCATATAAATGATAAAATATATCATTTACCGAAAATATACATCGTGAGCCATCGCTTACATACATGCGTGGATGCCATGTTGTTACATGCTCACTCGTTTATGCAATGCCGTTTGTGTGTATTATATCATGAATATACACAGCCACACATGCATGCACGTTCTCACGCCAGTCAAAAATATGCCCAAATTAATCAACTCAAATTAATATTTCTCACATGGACAACATAATTAATTTGTTTAAGTTCTGATCCTTTATCAGCTTCATTTTATATGAGCTGATTAGTATGTACGTTCCTATATTAACATACAAATAGTGGCAATTATATATGAAACTAGTCTCTTCATTAATTAAGGATATGCTTGCTTTGCAGATTTATATTAAGAAAAAGGAAAACGAAAATCACAATTATTTTCCTAGTAGTTTTTCTAGGGATATCCTCAATCATTATCGCTTTGTTTGGTATGTGGATTTATTGAAAGAAAATGAAAATGAAAAATGAAAAGGAAAATAAGAAGAAAAACTAGCTAGTTCCGTTGTGTTTTTCTCCATACTTTTTTTTGGTGAAATTTTCTCCATACTTGAACAATATTTATAGTTAAACGTTTCTAAAATATAATTGTGACTTAATTAAGGGGGAATAAAAAAATAAAAAATAAAAAGAAGAAGAAGAAGAAGAGGAAAGTGACTTACAAATTTGATTTATTGAATTTAATTATATTTTCATTTTCTTCTTATTTTCTCACTATTTTCTTTAACCAAAAAGGAAAACGTAACCTTCGTGTTTTTCTTTTAATTCTCTCACTAAATTAAGAACCAAACCGAGCCTAAATATCATTGGAGATTACAATTTTTTTAAAAAGAATAAGAACTAAAGGACAGAGCAGGAACCTCATTCCTATTTTCACTATTGTTTTTAGGGTAAATTATGTAAACACCCCCTCACCTATGACCCATTTTCACTAATATCCCCTCAACTTTTTTTGTGAACAAAGTGACCCCCTCATGTATTTGAGGGACCATACTAACAGACGGTAGTGGCAGAAAGTGTAAAATTACTTAATTGCCTACCCATGTGTACAAAAATTACAACCTTAGAAATCACCAAGCTTCTCTCTCCACTAACACGAACCCATCTCTGACCACCACCAGCATCTAACCCTCTTTCACTATGCCGCCATTGCCACAATACCCACAACCACCACAAAACCCCATCTCCCTCTCTGCCTAAATCATCACCACAACACCACCAGTATCGAACTCATCTCTGACCACCACAACCATTCCTACCGCCAATCCCATCCTTAACCACCACAACCACATCCACCAATCTCCCTCCCAATCTGCCAGAAACTTCTTCCCAATCTACCCATCTCTAACCACCACTGCTTTGGGATTTTAAGCTAAAAACAACTGATCTTTGGCAAATGGGAGCAAAAACAATATATTGTAGCAAATGGGTACGAGAAAACAAAAAAAATATTGCTAATTGAATGTTTAGGCTATAGAAAAACCTTGAGTGAAATATGATCAATTGCTGGGTGGGTTTGAAATCATCAATTTTGAAATCGTAAAATTGAAAAAACTCTAGAGTGAGAAGGATATGAAATTGACCAAGAACTTACAGAAACTCTCTCTCCTTTCTCTCAATTTAAGAACACTCACTCTTCCCAATTTGTCACCACCACAAACCGTCGACCCTAAAGACTACCGCAAAGCCGAATTTCTGCAAAAAAAAAATTTATGGCTCAAAAATTGCAAATCAAATCTTTGAGTAGAGGAGTTGCCAACAATGGAGCTGTGATTCAGAAATCGATCGTTGAAAAGGCTTGAGAAAGGCCAGTTAATGGTGTGAAGTATGGTGATTTTGGAATCAAATCATTTTTAGGGGTTTGGATGGCTTTGTCAATGACACAATGGGTTAAACTTGTCTTCTATATGTATATACCTATATATGCTTGTACATATATATCTATAAAAATGCATATGTGTGTAAACATGTGTATAAATGCAAATCAACCTCTGGTGCTTAATTGTGCGGTGTGAAAATGAAGAGAGAGAGAGAGAGAGAGAGAGAGGGGGGGGGGGGGGGGGTTGGGGGATAGGGCAATTTGGTCTTAAATTAATTTTCTCATATCACGTGGCATTCACATGATGTCTTTTGGTTAAGGTTTTGGACGGATGTTTAAGAGAAGGGGTTTAAGTGTCAAAAAGCTATACCCGAGGGGTTGACCAATCGAGTAAAATAGTTAAGGGGGTATTAGTGAAAATGAGTCATAATTGAGGGAGTGTTTACATAATTTACCCTTATTTTTACTGATCATTAACCCAAAAATAGCTTTTTCAAGTATTTTTATTTTTTTTTGTCTTACTGAACACACAAACCAAACAAAGCCTACAAAAACTAATAACAGTCTGTATTATCTTATGGGTATAGGCTGTATAGCCATAGACCTTATGATCTAACACAATCTGTATATAATTCATATAACATATATGTATATATATATATATATATTATTCATTTCTCATGAAGGCTCGTCTTGATCCAAAGTCCAAAGTCCAAAGCCAGCTCATTCCAACAAAGTCCAAACCCAACACCTTATCCCATAAATCCCCAATCACTCCTCTCTCCACCCCTCAACAACACCACCACCATCATGGCTCTCACACCTCTCTCTCTCCTCTTCCTCTCCGCCACCATTCTCTCCCTTCTCTCGCCTCAAGCCCAAGCCCAAACCCCCGCTGCGCCCGCCCCATCCCCGCCCGGCCCAATGAACATCACCGCCATCCTAGAAAAAGGCGGCAATTACCAAAAATTCATTCTTTTCCTCACCCAAACAACTCATGTTGCCGACCAGATCAACAGCCAAGTCAACAGCTCCAGGGATGGAATGACCGTTTTCGCCCCCACCGACAATGCCTTCAATAACCTTCCGCCCGGTACCGTAAACAACCTTACCACCAACCAACAAGTCCAACTTTGCCAATACCATGTCTTGTTCAAGGCCTATACTTTGCAAGATTTAACAACCGTTAGCAACCCGGTTCGGACCCAAGCGTCCGGACCGGATGGTCAAGTTTACGTGCTTAACTTCACGGGTCAGGGTAATCAAGTCAATGTCTCTACTGGAATTGTTGAAACCCGGGTCGATGACCGTTTTAATCAACAGAATGAAGTGGGTCATTTGGAAGTGTACTCGTTGGACCAAGTGTTGTTGCCGCCTCAGTTTTATGAATCTCCAGCTCCAGTGGCTGCTCCACCGGCGGCGAACACCACAACCACAACTGGTGGATCATCAGGAGAGAAGACAAAGCCGGCGGATCCACCTTCGAATGGGTCGGGTCAGATTAATGTGGGTTTGGGCTTGATTGCTGGATTTGGGTTGTTTTGCATGGGGTTGCTCATGTGAGGGGAGTGATTTTCATTTCGTATAAGTTGCTGTTTGGGGGTTGAAATAATATATACCTCTGCATTCATGTATTTCTTCCTTTCTTTGTTTTTCTTTTCTTTTTTTTTTAAACGTTGCATTGTTTGATTCTTACTCCATAAGAGTTCCATTAATGTATGTTCTCTCTCTCTCTCTCTCTCTCTCTCGCTCTCTCTCTCTCTCGTTTTACAATTGTTAATTTTATAGGCAGATGCAGACAAACACTAGTTTATTGGATGAAACGGAAGTCACATGCAGTCGGGTTTGAAATAAATAAATAATTATATTGTGGACTTGTGAGTATAGAAATTTGGAAATGAGCAATATTGTTTGAAAGTCGAAACACTTAAAAATTAAAGTCACTAAAATATATTAGCTGCATGTGATGTGTCCTTGACATTTTTCAAGTAATTAAATAATCTTCCGTCCCATATTTTATTTTGGATGTCTCAATACAATGTCCAAATTTGAAAACTCAATGCATATTTTTCCCAACTTTAAATCTTCACTAATTAATTAAGAGTTAAGAATTTTGGAAGAAACCCATGCATTCTTTTGTGTGATAATGATGTTCCTTTAATAAGTTGACTTCTCAAATATGGACTCTAATTAAATACAAGTCGAAGGGAGTAAAATAAGTTTATGCTCTTTTGATTTGTACAGTTTGGCATCAAAGGAGCAAAACTCACTTGCTCCTTAAACTTAACTTTCTTTAAACTTTAAAGTTCAAGATTCTAGTATCAGATCAAATTGAGAAGTGAGAGTGTTATATATAATAAATGGTAAAATTAAAAGTGTGTAAAATGTATTAATTTTTCAAGTGGGACTCTTAATATACAAAATTCCAAAATAAAACATTTGACTTCTAATTTGAGACGGATGAATTATATATATATATATATATAATATAGTTAGCTTCTCTCAAGGGCTAAGAGATTAGGGCCATGTTTAACAGTGTACCGAGGCCTATGTATTGTTATTGTAAAACTCGTGCCGCGCGATTTTAATATTTTGGCATAGTTTGTGCCCGTTTATGTGAATCTTCATAAATATACATACAGAGAAAATATAATTTGGGATGAATGCATTAAATTATTTGGATCTTTTAATTTAGATCTGCGAATGTGGTGTCCACCTCATCCGTTGAAACTCAACCAGAGCAACTCAAAAAAGTAAACGGTCCAATTGAACTCTCCTCACTTTTGGTTCTTAATTTTTGGTCTACTTGGCTCCAATGGTCCATCATTTTGGAGTTCTGATTGGTTTAGCACCATAGTTGCTAAATGAGAAAGGACTTTGGTAAGTTTACTTGGTGGGATTGGGTAGGTGTCCAAAACAAGCCATATATATATATATATATATGAGTAAGTCTTGGGCACCGAAAAAACACACCGAAATGGTGTACCGAATGATCGGTGTCTTCCATTTTGGTGGAACCCATGACCTGTATGCGTGTGTCCCACCGAGATGGAGGGCACCGATCATTCGGTGCACCATTTCGGTGCACTCTTTGGGTGCCTATAGCATTGCTGTACAAAGATTCTCTAAAAAAGGCCATCTCTCTTTATTAAAGAGAGGACCTATTTTGGCTGTCGAATTGTGTTTAAAAACTGTGAAATGACAAAACTGTCATTAATGAAAACATGATCTGACTGCCACAACAGAGGTCCTCTCTTTAATAAAGAGAGGGCGCCCTCTTTAGAGCCTGACTGCACTGTTGTATATATATATGCTAGGAGCACAAACACTTTATACAAACACACTCTATCTCTCTCTTAGGCGGCACTATGGAGTCTACTGAAATTATCCGAACCCCACAGTGCCACCTAGGAGAGAGATAGAGTGTGTTTGTAAGTGTTTGTGCCCTAAATATTACTCATATATATTTATTAATAAAAAAATACAAACAATTAAGACATTGATTTTGAGACAAAAGGATGGCCTAGTAGTAATCATTACCACCTGCAAGTGGTTGCAGTTTCGAGTCTCATGGGATGAGATAGCACTACTTCCCCTGTGTAGAGCATAATAAAATAAATAAAACAAAAAAATAATAATAATTTAGACTTTGATTTTGTGTGTGAAGATCAAAGTGGCCTCGGATTATAACCAGTCCAAAAATTCTTACAATAAGAAGGGTAAGAAAGAAAATGAGGGGACATCTGGACAAGTTGCACCAGTGAACTTCATCCAATAGCCCGTTCTTCCAACTTTCCCTTATCAATATGCCATGCATTCGTATCATCAACCGGTAGTACATCATGTGGCCTAGGGTCAATCCCAGCCCATCACGAATCAATATGAGGGCTACGGACCTCCCCCTCAACCGTTTCAAAATACGGGTTATTAAAGGAAAGTGCTCGATTAGAACAAGAAGTTCTCTTCCTTGGCAGAATCACCGAGCTCTATTTTAAGCAAGTTGTTGCCTCAATGGATCATTATAATAGTTCCAACCGGATGAGTCCTAGACCCTCTCCCCAAGATATATGATCACAACAAGCGTTGTGAGTTCCATTCTGGGATGAACGGGCATACAACAGATGAGTGCTTCACCCTGAAGCACAGAATCCAAGACTTAATAGATGAGGGAAAAATAACTCTTCAATAGATAGAGTAGCCTGCCAATGTAGATAACAACCCTCTTTTGCAACACGGAACAATGAGCCTAGCAATCAATGTGGTGACAATTGAATTCGAAGAGGCCACCATTTTAGTCGCGCATCACTCACAGCCTCGATGGGTTGGTGGCCCTAGACCAAATAATCTCGAAGGGAAGCTCTCAAGCCTCGATCTGAACCATGCACCAATAAACTCTCTCCTTCCAACTTCTGTATCCTGCTCAAAAAATCCAAAAGGCTATCGAGCCTATCTCTGTGCTGGTATACAGAAAATCAAAAAGGCAACTGCATTCAGAAATATCGTCAACTACATTCAGAAAATCCAAAAGGCAACCATGCCTATCTCCGTGCTCGTGTACTCTCTCCCACCTACTACTCCCTACTCAGGAAAGACAACCGAGCCACTTTTTGCATAGGTCAAGCCAATAGTCGAGGTCCTCGCTACTCTAATGACCCCGATAGTCTTTTATACCTCACAACCCATCATTCAACAGCCGATAGAGGACACTTATGCCATACCATGGGTATATCAGATCCCCGACCAGGATGTCGGTGAAATCTTTAGGACTGGGAGGTTCGTCGACTAGACCAAGTAAACTCGAACAGATGGCCCAATGAAGTAGACCACTTTCGATAAGGGGTGGAGGAGTTCTTAAAGATGTTGAGACGCATCGAGTATAAAATTATTGAATAGTTGAGTAAGTCTCCTGCACAGATATCAATGCTATATATATTACTGAATTCCAAGACCCATTGTAATGCTCTACTGAAAGTATTCAACGAAGCATACATCTTAAACAGCATCTCCAGTGACAAGCTCGTCGAGATCATGGGAAATACTATGCTGCTAACATGATCTCGTTCTCTGATGATGAGATCGAACCTAAAGGCACTAGTCACAATAAGGCACTACACCTCACAATGAAGTGCTCTAATAGGGTACTCAGCCAAGTCCTAGTTCACAATGGATCCGCAATAAACGTCTGCCCTCTAATCACCCTCGAGAAAATGGGCATTGACCAGACAAGAATCCAAAGATCCAATACCATTGTCCAAGGCTTCGATGGGGCTCGTAGGGAGACAATTGGTGTAATCGACTTGCTTGTCGAGATCAGGCCTTATGAATTCTAAGTCACATTTCAGGTCTTGGATATCCCGGCTACTGCTCCTGGGAAGGGCATGGATTCACCCGGCTGGGGCGGTTCCTTCCACTATTCATCAAAACATCAGATATATGCAATTGACGGGTTCCTAGTGATCGTGCATGGTGAGAAAGAATATTCTATGTTCAGAGAACCCGTAATCCCATATATCAGTGCAAATGGAGGAGTCGAGCCTACTACGTATCAGATCTCTGGGTAGCATGGGCTACCTATGCCCTAGAAGGAAAGGTAGAGAGAAAGTCATCATACTTCAAGGCCCATGTCAAATGGCTATTAGCTAAGGAAGTGCTAGGGAAGACTGAATTAAGGATGAATAGAGCCGATCGATCCACTGACTCAAAACAATACCCGCGGCCTTAGGTACAAGAAGAAGTTTTGGAGGGGACTAAAGTCTGGTCTCATTACCGAGGGGGATTGTTCCCCACATCAGAGAGACTTTCCACTACCCTGCCAAAGTCATAGCCCCCGATCAAGTTTAGGAGAGGGACATCTAGAGCTCTCAAGCTACCCAGACCATAGATTGGATTTTTGCGGTGCCAATGGGTAGCATCTAGGCATTGTTCAGAGAAAAAAATCCTTATGATGAACAATCAAGAGACTGCTCCTCCACCTACGATCCACCAAGCTACGCAAGACGAGACCTAGAAGAATTGGGAGATCAATTCGCTTGTTTCCTCGAAAAGAAGAGTCTAGGTAAAAATAACATGTGTAATGTTTTCGTTATGTTGAAAATCATGCATACAAGCATGGAGTCGGGTTTAGGTCACTTACCTAGTGGAATATAGCCCGACGGGATCAACGAATCGGTGTTGTTACGAACCTCCAATACGAACGAACCTGCTGCCTCCGTGCACTTCCTTATGCCTTGTATCAGTCGCGAAAAGAACCACAAGAGCACTCTCTGATAATACCACGATCTAAGTCCCAAGCTCTATGGTGATAAGCTAGAGAGATAGAGGACCGTGAGGACAGAGATAGATAGATAGAGAGAGAGAGGGGGGGAGAGAGAGAGACTAACACATAGAGAGAGAGAGAGAAAGGAAAGAGGCTACTATGTGTATTATCTAGGGTTTGTGTAGTAGATGTGTGTATGTATAGGCATACACAAACCATACTTGCTTAGGACTTCAAAAGCCCATGCCTCTTTGGACCCGGTCCATATTATGTGGGTGGCCATATGGCTCGGCCACATTATTCTCTACATCTCCCACTCACCCACATAGGGTTAGTACTAAAACCAATATCTCAACATAACTGAACTTCTCAACTTTTTATATAGGGAAATAGAACGTGCGACCTTACAAAAAAAAGTACAGTAACATGAGTGTAATGCCAAATCATCACCATAACCAGCAAGACACATCACTTGGAAGCCTCTCGTGTATGCCTTAGACGATTCAACCACACCGGACACATCATTCTCAATCCCTCGGTGAAAAGAATTGCTGCACCACCTCAATGTAATGTACATTGATATATCAGTAACAAAATACGATTATCGCAGTCCTGCTAATGAGTCACAAAAACATGGTGTGTTATTGAATGGTCTTCCCTGAGCCCACATGCATGTCAATCCGACTAACTTGACTGCTTGCCCAGACACACCCCAATAGAACGGAACTATCTCTTCGTCCTAGGATAGCATGCTAAAGTAGCTATCATCGAGCATCTTCTTCATGACATAGTCTTAAGTCGTGAAGGCAACTAGTTTGTAGGATAACCAATCACAGCAATGAAGAGGAATCCATTTATTGTTCCACAGTCGATCGCAAAAGCACATACAGTATAATATGTATGCTATGGCGTTCTTACATAAAATGGGCATGTCACTCTGTGTTTGAAAAACCAAGTAGCGCTATACGAATCTTAGTCTTGTCGTTACACAAAACATCTAACTTGAGTTTTCCAGCGTAGTCACCCTTCCCAGCGCCCATCTAAGAACTCACATTCGGCTATAAACAGGCTACATAGAGTCTTAGGATCTCTCTATATTCGACCAAATATAAAGGTCTCATCTTAGCTCCATCTAAGGCGACATATGGAAATAATAAGGGTTAATATCTAGCTCGTCGTTCTTACACTGCGTAGATATAAATGTTCAAGCTCGCTTTCTAAGCGCTATGGACACACATGTCTTAGCTAGCTATCTAAGCGCCATGAACACAAAAGTCTCATCTTGCTTGCCATCTAAGCGATATGGACACACGTGTCCTAGTTCGCTATCTCGATGCCAAGGTGAATCACCCGTATGAGCAGGTCAATTCAAGCCCGGTGACATTAGAAATATGCATTCATTCCATTCATAGAGCAAATATATATGTATGAAAACCAACTAGTTTATTATTAACTGATAATAAAAAACTTGAATAACAATGTCAATAACACAATAAAATGTCCAAGCACATTAAATCCCCAGGTGGAGACGTGCCTCAAGACAACTTTCTTTTGCGCAAACCACATCTCAAATGTGACAAAATAAATGTCCACGTGCTAGAATAGTTTGAGATCTTTTGCATATGCTTAGGCTTACGTGCTATCACTGTAGATGAGCACAACCCTATCACTATGAGGTGAAGAGCCTAGCCACTGTAAAAACTCTTCAACCAAAACAACTTCTAGAATAGCTGGCAAGTACACCACAAATTATGTTTCCATTACGGATAACATAAGGCAAGGTCCACAGTCCTGCGAATATATCGCAAGATACTCTTCACTACTCTCTAGTGATAGGACCATGGTTGCTACTACAACGACTAATTAGACTAACTGCATAGCAGACATCTGACCGAGTACACAACATAGAATACTTTAGATTCCCTATTGCGGATGCATATAGCAGGCCAGACATTTATTTCCCTTTCTCATTATTCTTAAGACATTGTTCTAAGGTCAAGGCGAGTCCCTTCTAAAAAAAATTAGGATATCAATGGGTTTTTTAAGCTTTTTATGTGAAAATATTCAAGAACCTTCATCTTGTAAGTCCCTCGAGATAAACAGATGAGCTTCTACGAACAATATCTCACAATCTAAACTCCTAACTCATAGTTGGCATCACCCATGTCCTCAATCTCAAACTGAGAGGACAACCACTCTCAAGTAGCGACAATGGAACTCATCTCATTCCCAGCTTTCAGGATGTCATCAACATACAAAGAATTAGAACACCTTTCTTGGACCGTTTTATGTACACATATTGTACCACTGCCTAGATGATTGTTAGCTTGAGATAATAAACAGATCATTTGAGACGGCACACTTTTATGCTCATTCCCTTTGGTCACAACACCAATGGGCTGATCCATATTTATCTCGTCGTCTTGTTCTCCATTGAGAAAAATAGTTTAAACATCCAACTAAAAAGGTTCCAAAACTAAATATGCGACAATTGCTAGGATAAGGCGAATGGAGTCAGATCTCACCCTTTGGGAGAACATGTTTCCATGGTCTATACCCTCTCTGGGTACAAACTATCGCCACAAGGCGTGCCTAATACTTGTCAATTGAACCATCTGCCTTGCATTAGATTTTGAAAACACACTTGTCTCAATAGTCTTACGCACAGGCGGAATGTCAACTAACTCCCAAACCTTATTCGCATCCATAGAGCTTATCTGATCTAGCATAGCAACTATCCACTCAACTTCAGCAGACGAAGAAAAATGCTTTTACAAAGAAGCATGCTCATCCTCATCCACTTGTGCACACATTTGTACAAAAGAAGCAGGCTCATCCTCATCCGCTTACACACACATTTGCACACATATGAAAATGTTTTCCTCAATTTCAAAACAGTGATATGGATTTTTCCTCATCACCATACAGTGAACTACCTGAGAATCTTGAGTGCCTAACAGTGTGCTACTTGAGAATCTTGAGTGCCTAGTGGTGCACTCCCACTATCTGGTACACTCCCACTAGCGTCTAGCGGTGTACTCCTACTTGGCTGGAGACTAGTATCATTTTACAGCGATTACTGGATGGAATCCCAACCTCCCCACCCTCGCTTAAAGATGGTATGTTGTCTTAAACATCCTCCAAATAATAGAGGTCAGGATATCTCTTAGCATTACCAACCTAAGGAAGTCATTCTCAATATCATGTGACACCATTTCTGCCATTCCTATACCCGGTTGTTCATTATAGGTAACATAGCCTTTCGAGTTATTAGAATACCTTATAAAGATATGCTTTCTAGCTCTTGGGCATATTTTCTCGCACTTATGCGAGTTATAGTGAACATAACCTCCTGAGCTCCACGGGCGGTAATGCTCCAAAATGAGCTTTTTGCCTTTCTATAGCTCATAAGGGATAGAAGAAACTGACTGAGAAGAGGCACTCTAGTATGTAGGTAGCAATCAAGAGTACATCCCCCCAAAATAATATTGGGGGTTTGACTTACGTCATCATAGTCCTATCCATATCTAGGAGTGTCCTATTTCTTCTCTCTACAATACCACATTGTTGTGGAGTTTCAGGAATAGGAAGTTGTCTACGTTTCCTCTTTTCCTCACACAGTTCCCTGAACTGATTAGATAAGTACTCGCGATCCTCATATCACGCGAAATTATCTATAAAAGTAAGAAAATAAGAGGCACCATGACGTGCCTTTACAACCATGGGTCCACAGATATCTGAGTGAATTAGCTCTAATGCTTAAGTAGCTCTATATAGCCTCTTTAAAAAGTTTTCGACATGTTTTTCCAACTAAGCAAAACTCACACATAGATAGATCAACCTCAGGGAGTGGGCCCAAAAAGGCTTCTTGAGTTAATCAAGTCATCCTATCACATCCTATACGTCCAAGTCCAACATGCCATGTCTCAGAATAAATGAATAACAGAGGAAACTAGAATTTATTAAAACAATTCTTAAGTAGTTATCCCTAGATAACCATGTCCTAGTAACACTATCACCCAAAAATATCCATCCTATTATCAGCGAATTGAAAAACGCCCTCGAGTGCGCTCTTCCACCTTGTTAGCCTTGGGCGCAAACTTCCTAGCGCCACCCTGCCTCTTGGCGAGTTTTATTTATTTATTTATTTTATTATTTTTTTCCATTGCGTTTAGACCCGTTAGCCTTGCGCTCATTTCCACTTATGGAAGTCGTGGTTTAGGGTGTAGCTATATGGTTCGCCGTACTTATTGGCGTTCCATATTTAGCTCAACATGTCGAGAAATGTCAAAAAAAAAAAAAATTACATTTCCATTGTGGATCATGATTTGTTTTCTGTTGACCCGCGAATTAGGCAAAGAACTAATCATAGCCTAAAACTGCAGTCCGCTAGTAAAGATGTTCCCAGTAACCTGAAATCACGAATCATACCTGACATCGACCTTAGATGTTTAGTCATCTTGTACTTGGAACATTTTCTTTACTTTTTCGAAATTCATAACTAGACACTCAATCTAGTAGTGAATGTGCCACTGAAAACAAATTCGAGCTGATCCCACAATTGCTAGGCTATTGGGTAGTACTTATACTTCCCAACAAGATCATAGTACATGCTGCATATCACAAAGCGCGTGCTGTGATCCTTCTCGAGCCAAGTGTCATGGGCTTTCAATGTTATAATGAAATTGGGCCGGAGGCCCATTAGTCGCTTTAATGGGTTGGTCTATAGAATAAGTCTAAAGCCCATAAGCTCTTACTTATTCTGTAGGTGTGTTACTTTGTAGTGTCATACTACCAAAAATTAGTCCCTTTCATACTTATTACTTTTGTAAAGATCAACAAAGTGTGTTTTTGAAAAACGTTTGAGAACATGGACAAGGGATTGACATTATTATTGCACAAAACATAAAGTTTGTTTTAAAATCCAATTACAAATGAATTTTTCCCTTTTTACAATTTAAGATCAAAAAATTTTCTATTGCTCATTAATCAAATCTCAACTTTGTAAATAAAGAAAACCTTTTACAATTGATTTTTCTAAGAAAACATCAATTAGATGGTACAATTACCTATCTAAAATCATCCACAATGATATAAAGTGCGACATACAACAAAAGTGCGCATGGACTCCCACGTGGGTACGAATTGACAACTTAGAGCTCATGCTAAGGTAATTCAAGTGTATGATGTATGAACAAAGAAAACCATCCCTTCACAAGTAGGTTTTTCCAATACAAGAAACAAAACTCTCGTCGTTACATTACATTTATAGCCCATAAAAATAGAGATGCTTTATTCATATACATAGATAGAAATAACCTTAAACATACATCGTGAGAACACAAGCTCCATAAATTGTCAATTAATTGTCCATTCATCTAATCCAGATTAATCTACTAATCACATACACCAAGCACTCATGCGGTCTATTTAAAAATGTTAGACTAATCCATCACTCCATTTAAGGAGGAGGATTAGAGGTCTCGGGTCATCCAATCACAAACAACAGTAATTAAATATGACCTACAATGCAGTGAGCCTCTAAAATAATGCAACGTGCAAATAATTATTGCATTGCCCGGATAGCTCCCATATAAGCTAAGTAAAATCAATGAAAAATCCTAGAGTTTTCACTAATTTTAACATAATTCTAGGTTTTAAAACCAATTCATTAAGGGCTTTTAAATTAACTAATTAATTTAAAAAAACTTCATAGAAAATTTAATTAACTGAAAATTTGATTTTTCATTATAAATAAAAATTTCCAGAACTTCATCAAGGCCCAAAAAAATATTTTGAATCAATTCAACAAAGTAAATTGATCTAGTTAAACACAATTAACTATGAGCAACTAAATTCCCAAAAGTACAAAAATTTCAAGGAATTTGTTCTCCAAGGATTTTTAGTGGTCTAATATGGTGTTCTAAACACCCCATATTATTAGTCTATTTTGGCTATTTTAAGCAATCCAAAAAATATGCCCATAAGCATAAATTTTATGCTCTAAAATACCAAAACAAAAATGAGATAATTCATGAAAATTTTCTCAAGCCTCCAATCAGTGTGCACAAACACTATACATTAAATTCAAGGATTAACAACTTTAATTGGTTGTATTTTAAGCAATTAATACTGCGTATTCAACACAATATATATGCTCTAAAATATGTTTCAAAGAGCGAGAAAATTCACTAAAATAATTTTCTCAAGCTACCACTAGTGTTCTAGACACATTGTGTACAAAAACACATAATTATATGCTCTAAAATATTAATATGATTAAGATAATTTACCAAAAATTATTTATGGGTCCCACAAAATTTACATGATCTCAAAACAATGTCTCTTATGTCCCTTATTAATTACAAAAATTAATAATATATTATGGATATTTTAAGCAATTAAATAAATGCCAGTGTACTAAACACTATATATTAATTTCAAAAATTAATATGCATTTTTTGATATTTTAAGCAATTAAAAACATATTTAAAACATATCTTTTATGCTCTAAAATAACAAAAATAATAAAATAATTTACCATAAAATTATTTCTAGTCCCACCAATTGTCCATACTATAGGAAAAATAAAAAAAAATTGATTTTTCACATTTTTCCAGAATTTTAAAGCAATTAAAACAGTTTAAAACATTAAAAACTATATATTTTAATAACAGAAACTGTTTTAAATACAAATTAATTAAATAATATTCTGGAATATTTTAATAAAAAATATATTAAAAAACTACGGGCCAGGGGGGACCTACACTACCCGGAGTGGGGTCCACACCACCACCAGAGCTGCTGCACGCGCTATCTATGCTCGTGGGGGTGGTCTGGACGGGGTATCTTCTACATTTAAAACCCTAAAAAATGCAACAGTATGCTACGCGACCCCCTAACTTTGATGGCTTGTATCTCACTCATTTTTTATCCAATAGCAGTGTATTATATATGGTTGGAAAGAGCTCACGGAGTAGAATAAGATCAAGCCAAAAAAACAGGCTGATTGGATGTGTGAAACTTCCAAAAATTGAGGACAACGTTGAGAAAAAATTCCGTCTGGCCATAGCACTTCCTTATGCCTTGTATCAGTCGCGAAGAGAACCATAAGAGCACTCTCTGAAAACACCACGATCTAAGTCCCAAACTTTATGGTGATAAGCTAGAGAGATAGAGGACCGTGAGGAGAGAGAGAGAGAGAGAGAGAGAGAGAGAGGCTGCTATGCGTATTACCTAGGGTTTGTGTAGTATCTATGTGTATATATAGGCATACACAAACCCTACCTGCTTAGGACTTCAAAAGCCCATGCCTGTTTGAACCCGGTCCAATATTATGTGGGTGCCCGTCTGGCCCGACCACATTATTCTCTACAGTTTAACTTAAGCCAGACAAGCGAGAAATTGATCCACTATTGTAAAAGTCTTTCTATCTTATGTGTTTTGATTGAATAAAATGCTAGTTCACTTTATTTGCTTTAAAACTTATCTCTGAATCCAATTTCTTTTGTCAAAATTGCTTTCAGGAAACCTGTGTATGAATCCACCACTCCACCAAATATCACAGAACTTAAAAAATCCGAGCATCATTTTAACATAGGAATAGATCTCAATCTCACGGGTATAGAAGAGAATTCTAATCCCAATAATGAAACACCCATGAACTCGAAAGAATGATCTCGGAACTCACCAAAACCTAACCAAGCGGAAGTCGACACCATCAATGTTGGTACCGCCAAAAACCCTCGAGAATTGAAAATTGGTCATCAACTAACACAGAAGCATAAAGAGGCATTGTCTCAGTTTCTGAAGGAATACCAAGACGTCTTTGCCTGGTCATATCTAGACATGCCCGGACTGGCTACAAGCATCGTTATGCATAAGCTCGCTATCAAGCCAAAATTCAGGCCCATCAAGCAGAAACTGAGAAAACTGAAATCGGAATGGAGCCTCAAAGTAAAAAAGAAATGATCAAGAAGTTTGAAGCCAACTTCATCATGGTCGTGAACTATCCAACATAGCTCGCAAATGTAGTACCAATACCCAAGAAGGACGGCCAAGTTAGGGTTTGTGTCGACTATAGAGATCTCAACAAAGTGAGCTTGAAAGATGACTTTCATCTGCCTAACATTCATATCTTGGTTGACAATATAGTTGGAAATGAAATCTATTTATTCATGGATGGATTTTCTGGTTACAACCAAATTCTCATAGATGAGGAAGACAGAGAGAAAACATTCTTCATTACCCCTTGGGGCACATTCTGCTATCGAGTCATGCCATTTGGTTTGAAGAATGCTAGGGTAACTTATCAAAGGGCCACGACTTCTATCTTTCATGACATAATGCATCAGGAACTAGAAGTCTACGTCGATGACATGATCATAAAGTCCCGAAAGATGACAAAGCATCTCTCAGACCTCAAAAAGCTTTTTGATCACCTCAGAAAGTACAGACTCAAGATAAATCCTACTAAGTGTGCTTTCAGTGTCCTCTCGGGAAAGCTTCTGGGATTCATGGTCATTCGACACGGCATTGAGATCGATCCTGATAAGATCAAGGCCATCACTAAAATGCCTTATCCCACAACGGAAGAGGAAATTTGGGGGTTCTTTGGGCGGATCAACTTCATCATTTGATTTATCTCAAAGCTCATGGACAAGTGCGAGCCAATCTTCAGATTGCTTTGGAAAGGTTTTGAGAAAGTATGGAACAAGGACTGTGAAGCTGCTTTCAACACAATCAAGAAGTACCTCTTAAATTCGCCCGTTCTGGTCCCACCAGAACCAAGGCGCCCTCTACTACTCTACTTATCGGTTCTTGATCACTCGATGGGATCTGTACTAAGCCAGCATGATGAGTCTGGGTAGAAAGAACGTGCCATATACTACTTGGGCAAAAGGTTCACTGATTGTGAATCTCGATACTCTATGCTAGAATGGACCTGTTATGCCCTCGCTTGGGCCGCTACTAGGTTCTGACACTACCTGCTCAGTTATACTATGTATTTAATTGCTCGAATGGATGCGCTCAAATACATCTTCGAAAAGCTGATATTGACAGTGAAGATCTCAAATTGGAAGATGCTACTGACTGAGTTCGACATCATTTATGTCATACAAAAAGCTGTCAAGGGCCAAGCAATCACCGATCAGCTCGCTGAAACTCCGAATAACAACTACAAGCCAATGGATACATCATTCCCAGACGAGGCTATTTTGTTTGCCACTAAAAATAACAATGACGAATGCTTCAAAGGATGGCAAATGTACTTTGATGGGGAGTCTAATAACAAAGGAGCGGGGGCAGGGGCAGGGGCAGTTGTTGTATCTGAGGACGGAATGCACGTTTTTGTCTGCAGCAAGCTAGGCTTCGATGCGGCCAACAATACCTCTGAGTATGAAGCATGCATCTTAGGTATGAGACTGACTCTAGACATGGACATTCGCAGAATGGCAGTTTTCGAAGATTCTGAACTTGTCATCAAACAACCCACCAAAGAATACGCTACGAGGGACGCCAAGCTCATCCCATGCAGAAGATGTTTGTTGGATCTGTGCAAATGCTTTGAACAATCATATTCCCCGGGGTTAGAATAACTTCGTTGGTGCCCTCATAACCTTGGCATTCATGATCAAGGTCCCCAGGATGGACGAAATCCCTCCTCTAACGATCAATGTAAAAACCATGCCCGCTTATTGCTACCAGATCGAAGAGGAAGCAGACGGTAGGCCATGGTACTACGACATTATCAACTTCTTGGAATGCCAATAGCATGCTCCAACTGCTAATATTGGAGAACGACGCACCCTCCAAAACTCGATTCATATCTTTTTTCTTAGCAGTAAGACTCTTTTCAAAAGGAGCCATCATTTGGGACTACTCAAGTGTGTATTGGCATCAAAGGCCAACTACTTAATGGAAAGATACACAGTGGAATCCGCGGCCCACACATGAGTGGCCCTATGCTCGCCAAGAAGATAATGAGAATGGGTTACTTCTGGTTAACCATGGAGCACGACTACGCCAAGTTTGTAAAGAAATGCCGTCAATGTCAAATTCACGCGCGATTAGATTCATGCACCACCAAAGGATCTACATTCCATGACAACTCCATGGCCTTTCTCCATGTAGAGAATGGACATTATCGGACCGATTACGCCAAAGACATCCAATGGACATCATTTTATTCTAGTAGCCATCGACTATTTCATGAAATGTGTCGAAGAAGAATCTTATGCTAGTGATAAGGGCTGATATTTGCAAGATATTGGCCTGAAAAAGAATAGAATTGGTCAATCTTAACCCCAGATCTCTAGTTTTACTTACATTTGTACTTCAATCTATCTCTTTACACAATGATATATTTTCGTGGTATGTTGTTGTGTTTAGTTCTGTTAGATGCAGGTCCTGAAGCTGGAACGAATAATAGGTTGAAAAGGGATAGCTCAAGAAACAAAGAGGAAATCTCCAAAAAATGAAATTCAAGTCCCAATCGATTGCCATCAATTGGCAATCAATTGCCAATCAATTGCCACTATGAGCAATCGATTGGAATTAATACCAATCGATTGGTTCCAGTACTCAATCGATTGGCAAAAACTGGCAGTTAAACCTCTTTAATGGAGCTGAATCCCAGTAAATCAAGGTTAATGAGGACGGCTGTTACATAATGTATCTGGACACCTATAGCTTGTGGGTATCATAGTATATATAGGTAGGAATGAGTGGAGAGAGGGGTTGGCTCATGTTTTATTTTATTTTGTAGATTAATTCTAGAGATTGACAAATACTGGGAAGAACTACAAGTGTAGAGATTCTGTATTTCAATTTCATCTTGCAATTCAGGTTTTATTCATTTCATTCTATTATTTTGGATCTTGCTTAGTTGTATCCTGTTTTAGTTTTAGTTTTGGTTTTAGTTTAAACTTCTATTGTAATCCCAAGTTTTATGATTAAATCCATGACTACATTTGATTTTGATAATATATTTCAGTATATTTTTGCTTTTGCAACCTTAAATATGCTAGTTTAGAATCCTGGTTGGGAATAATGTGATGAAACATTATTCTCCAGCCACTTCCAAGAATTTGTTTAAAATCTAGTGGCAATCGATTGGACACAGGATCCAATCGATTGCTATGGATCCTAAGCTAATCGATTGGTATCTATACCAATCGATTGGGAGACATTCCAGACCAATCAATTGCTACCAATGTCAATCGATTAGTATGCTTATGTCTTGGGCAGAATCTTTATAGTATTCCAGTAACTTCTATTTCAGAAACTAAACCCAAATTGATCTTTTTAAGTTCAAGTTGCAAACAGATTTTGAAACATAAGACCCTTCGGCCAGTTAACTCAATGAACATGCATAATGAACACATCAATTATCCTATACTTGATTTGTTGATTATAGTTCATAGTTTTAATTGGTTATTATTTCAGCTTTTCATAGTAAGTAAAGTAATTCAACCACTAGTTATGTAAAATTCAAATACTTAGTGTCTAGGTTACTTAACTTAATCCTTTTCGAAATAAGGAATACTAGAAGGGTGAAACCCCGGTCGTACGTTAATGTCAAAACATGGTAGTGGTTGGTATAATGTGGATTCTTATGTTCCCAACACCTGTTTCATATATACTTTAAAATCACATTATTCATTTCTGTTTGATTTAGCTATTGCTCCACTTTAACTAATTTAGTCTAGCGTTGAATACCGTAGGATTGTTAGAAACTCCCTCTTCAAGAGATCATTTTTTATTTCTTCTTTTGGTCTTAATCCCCTCTGTCCCCAATTTTCGTTGGGATACAACTCGATCTTATCAGTTTTTACTCGACGCGACCGTCTACACTTGGACGTACTTATAAGAGCACACACAATCAAAGTCATGTCAGCTAGGGTAACCAAAGAGGTCGTAGTCAGCTTCGTCAAGAGGAACATCGTATATCGATACACCTCCTAGAATCCCTTATCTTAGACAATGCCAGAAATCTCAATAATATGACATGATGATTGACCTCTGTCAGTAGTTTCAGATCATTCATAGGCATTTTGCGCCTTTCCGTCCCAAGATAAACGGGGCAGTCAAGGCCGTCAATAAGAACATCAAGATGATCATCTAAAGGATGTCCACTAATTACAAAGACTGATATAATCTACTACCACTTGTCCTCATGGCTTATCACACCTCTATTTGGACTTCAACTAGGTAACCCTCTACTCTCGCGTATACGGAATGGAATTCATACTCCTGGTTGAGGTAGAGATCCCACCACTGAGGATTCTCATGCAAGCTGAACTCGAAGAAGCAGAATGGGTCCGAGAGAGGCACGAAAAATTATGCCTGATGATGAAAAGCACTTCACTGCTCTATGTCACAGTCAGTTCTATCAAAAGAGGATCGCCAGAGCTTACAACAAGAAAGTTAGGCCTCGACAATTCAAAGAGGGTGACCTGGTCCTGAAAAAGATCTCCCCCTTCCAAGAAGAAGCTCAAAGAAAGTTCGCCCTTAATTGGGAGGGCCTATTCATCGTAAAAAATGCATTATTTGGAAGAGTTTTGATACTTACAGAAATGGATGGTGATGTGTTTCCAGAGCCAATCAATGATGACTTAGTCAAGAGATTTTACGCTTAAAGTCGAACTTGTGTGTTTTAATGCTTTGATCAAAGTGAAGAGAGAACTTTATTTCTAATATCCATTTCAATCAATAAACTCATTCATTAACCACTTCGAGCCTACTTTTTTTTATTTTTGACTATCTTCCACACAGGGGCATTTTTATTTTTTAAGTACCATTTTCCTTCTCCCTCTTTCTCTTTCTGTCACTCTTACTGACCCTCTCCCTCTCTTTCTCTTTCTATCACTCTTACTGACCCTTTCTCTCTGTATGTCATTCTCACTAACCCTCTCTTTTGCTCTCTCTCTCTCTCTCTCTCTCTCTTCTGTCACTCTCTCTGCCCCCCCTCTCTCTTTCTCTTTTTCCCCACCTATTCCTTTCTTTTTTTCTCTTCGTTGATCTACTCCCCCTCTCTCTCTTTCTTTCCTTTTAAAGTGTAATACTCTAAATTTCTGGAGAGTATTAATAAAACTTCATTCAATATACTTATATAAACTTTTCTTCTTTTTGGTAAAATTTGGTTACCAATCGATTGGATTGTTTCCTAATCGATTGCCACTTTTCAGATACTAATCGATTGCCATTGTTCTCAATCGATTGCAATTCTACCGACTAAAAGTTATGACGTGGCAACATATCAATTGATTGCCATTCTTTCTAATCGATTGCCTTCAAATATCTGTTACCAATCGATTGCCATCGTTACCAATCAATTGGCATAAGCTGAGATAAATTTTCTTCTTTGCTTGAGCTTTGGACGTGTGGCACCTTCCCCCTCTATATATATGAGTTCATATTGAGCTAGGAAGGATTTATTGATAGTCTTGAGAAAGGGAGTGTTTGTATATCTTATATATATACACATATCCATATATCTATATCTATATAGATATACACACACACACACTCACTGCTTGGGTAGAGAGGAAGAAGAAGAGAAGAACAAGAAGAAGAAGAATAAGGAAAAGAGGTAGAGAAGAGAGAGCTGGATAGAGAAGGAGGAGAGAGAGGAAGCTTGGAGTTTTTCAAACTCACACAAGCCAAACACACCTTTAAGTGAGTCCTAACTCACTTGGTCCCTTTATATGAAGTTTATACAAGTTATTGTGAGATTTAGATGTATAAAATGCATGTTTTGTACGTTTATATATGCTATTTTTATAATCTGCTAGTGAAGACGAAGTGCCAATCGATTGGCATAATTACCAATCGATTGACATCCCAATGATTGCCAATGTTAGCAATTGATTGACATTATTTTAGACCCAATCGATTGTTAGTTTCCTTAATTGATTGTTACAATTTTTGTTCCAATCGATTGGACCTTTCCCCAATCGATTGGTATTGGCAGAACATGGATTCCTTTGCCTATTTATTATAATAAGGGTTCGATCATTCGTTTCTCGATTTAGACTTCCGTTATGCAATTTTTGGGTTGATCAGGGATAATGTAACAACAAAGTTAAGTATGATTAAGAATAATGGATTAAAGTAATGACATGAGATACTATGCTGTTCATGTATAAGTTTGATTCTCATTTTCTTTTAATCAGAGTAGTCAGGCTATAGTGGGAAGTCTTGTATCAATGATAGTGCATAACCTAAGTAGGCTTGATATGTTCTGGGAATGGTACGAGGGCAAATGCTTGGTCATGACATGCTTTCACATGCGGCGGATGTGTTATATCCTTAACGAGTTGTGGGCAGGACCATGTAGCCCTAAGGTAGCCAAATGATCCATGTTATATCCTTAACAAGCGGTGGATGGGGATCACTGGTGTATATATATATATCGAGAAGTCGTGGCAATAGATTTAATATGCTGTTGTTCAAAGCGTTGTATCCCTGACATGCGGTGGATGGACCGATGTGGTGTCCATGAATATAGTGGATGGTTTATATCCTTAACAAGCAATGGACATACTAATGCTATGTCTATATATCTAATACGATTGAGTCTGTTCTTTCTAGATAGTATGTTGATCATCGATCTTCGAGTAACAAGATGACAAGGGTTGGTTAACCACGTTGAATAAAGGAGGAAGATGTTATTATTATGGTAAGACTTAACTCATGTCTTCATATGCATGTTTTTACTTCAGATAATTGGTACCTTGTTAGTTTATACTCACTCAGCTCTTAGTAAGTTGATGACCTTTATTACCTGGACTTTTCCCTGTCTAGACTATCCTGTACCTTATTCTGCAGATCACGGAGCCTGCAACGATGGTTACTATCTGGGAGGAGAATACACCGAGGGTGGTCCCACTGATGACAACTATGCCGGGGAGGACTACTATGCTGATGTTTACGCTAGCTGAAGACTTGGAGACAGTTTTTAGTTTATATATTTCTGTTTAGATTGTTTTGTTATATTTGGTACTTGGGCACATGTTGCTTCCAAACCTTATATATATTTCCGTTGTAGCTTTACTATTGTAATAACTCTGATGTTTGTAATAAAAGCAATGGCTATTATATCCAGTTTGTTTTTATTACTTTTCTTGTTATAGACTAGTACTGTGTGGTGTGGATCATTAGTGACATTCATCAGTCATTCCCTATGGACCCAAAAAGAAAATTTATTTTTCTCTATTTTTGCTGTTCCGGGGCGTGACATAAAGACCCTCCATGTCCCCCTCTCTATCTGTCTTTCTCATCTACACACATTCTCTCTCTTTGATGAACCTCTCTCTAGTCTCCCTTTCTCTATCTCACTCTCCTCATCTCTTTCTTCTTCTTCCCCTCCTCTTTTATCTCTAAACTCGTCTCTCTTCTTGGAAAAAAAATCCATCATCAAACCCAGATCTGAATAAGAGGAAGCTAAAATAAGCCCTGTACAGGAGCTTCCCATAGAGACCGAGAAGAGAAGTAGAAAATTGTGCCAAAAAATGGATTCAAGAGTGGTTGTAGACCCAACACCTTATCTGTCACACCCGTCCCGGAAAATCTTTTATTTTAAAGGCATAAATGTTTTAAATGGAATTATTAACGTGGTTTAATAATTGTGGATGAGGTTGACCGTGAATCAACGGAAGGTGTCAAGCGAGGACACGGGAACATGGGAATCATGTTGCATTGGCATAGCTAAATGACATTTATGTGATTTTAATGTTATTTGACTTATCTGGTATTTTATGAATAGTAAATTATACCTGTGTAGTATAATTTCTGGTAATCTTGATACTGTTAGATACCATTTTGAGAACTGTGGTGAGAACGTGAGTGTCACGTTATATAAAAGGTAGGTTGTGTAGAGATTCCACAAAATTTAATTTTCGGATGTAATTTTGGACCCAAACGAGACTTAGTCAAAAACTTTTGTAATTTATGATTTTCACCCGTAAAGTTATGAAATGGATGTGTGTGACGTTTCAGAAATTAATTAGAAGTTTGAGAAACTCGCGGGGAAGAAAACGCGATTTCTGGAAAGTTTGTCTATAAATAGCAAGGGTGAGAATTTTATTTTGTCAAAACACTATAAAATATCGTTAGAGAGGAGAGAGAAAAGGGAGATGGTTGCCACGGGCTTTGTGACGACGATTGGCGACCTTTCGTCCGCCTATTTTCAACCAAACTTCATATTTGAACTCCCCAAGGTAAGGGCTACGTTTTGATACCTATTAGGCCATGTTTGACTAAACTTTTTATAAAATTCTAATTCTAGAAAAAAATGGAGAAAATACGTGTAAACTCGTAGGTTTTGCGTTGGATCGGAGATTCGGCGTTTAATCGGGCTTCTAGTCGTTCCCTCAAAGTTATACGACGATAGCTCGAGGTATGAATTTCTAGCCTATGTTATATAGGTGAAATACATGTTTTATATTTTGACGACAAAATTGTGATCTGGGCAAAATTCATGTATTAATCTTAGGCCCGTTAATTATGCACGCGATTAAAAGTGAAAGGCATGTCTACTTTTACGCGAGCACGTTGAGTTGTCTATGTGGGTCAAAGGGGGGACTTATACAAATTCATGCTGGAGTAAGCTTCTCGATGTTTGAGAATTTAGTAGTGACGGCTACTGTGCATGGTTTAAGGCTTGGACTTGCCAGGGCACTTGGGGATGTAATGGTTGTAGGCTTGGACTAGCCATTGACATCGCAGTTTAAGGCTTGGACTTGCCGCTACCGGATGAATGCATATTTTTTTCCCTAGAGACTATTTGATGTGATTCATGAGATTAAAGCATGATTTGTCATATATGAATATGTTAGAAATTATGCACTCAGCATGTAGCTGAGCAATGAAGATTTACTCCATTGCAGGTATGAAGAAAGGCAAGAAGAAGCGTGAAGAGTGAGGCCGTGGGAATGCCGGGGATTACCTTTTGTTTATGTTTTTGGTTTCCTTTTTAATGTTGTAATAGTGAGCTTTTCGAATAGCTAGAACTATGTTTTTGACTTGGAAGATCTGGAATGGTCTAGTAGCATTGTAATAAGTATTAAAACTCCTTTTGGTTAAGTTGTAATGAATCCGAACTTATGGATTTGCTTTTTGAATGTTTAACTTATCAAATTCGGATTTTGATTTGAATGTGGTTAGAGTTTTGTGAAACGATCCAAACAAGCCTTAACTTGTTTCAATTTTGTTTCTTTTCAATGTTGGACAAGGTTTATGTATGTTCTTATAACCTTGATGTGTTTGGAAAGATTGGTTTAAAGTAGGAAAGTTTGGAAAAGTTTAGAATATGGAAGGTTGGGTGACTTCCTTAGTAAAATTCTGCTGCAATAAGGAATTATGCTAAAGGGTCATTCGACCGGTCGAAATACCCCCTGTAAGAAATCTTTTTATACACCTTCCGGAAATTTTCAAAAGGTTTTGATTGGTTCTTAGGGTACCTTTGGGACTCCTTTCAACATAAAATCATTCGTTTCAAAATATGATTGTGTTTTCAATTTTATACGGATTTTACAACTCGGAGAGAAATGTTTCCAAAAGTTTTATGCACTCAAGGTTGTTTTAAAGTCTTTTCCGCTGCGTATGGTCATTTAATGAACTGGATAAGCCTTGAAGGCGTACCACGTGTCCTGTTTCCGCACGTTAGCGGGATGGGTCGTGACATTATCGTTGTGGTGCATGTACCTATAAAGAAGACAATGCAAAAATGATTATCCTATGTCTCCCTACTTTAGGCAAGCAAGAAGTTTTAGGGATTATGATGCGATTCACAAAATTTTTGGATATAGGAACGTTTTACGCATTATTCAAAGGGTATTTGAGGTAAATCATCAACAAACTATCAACTACCTTGTGTATGGAGCCACAACCAGACTTCAGGAGCCCATTCTGGGATGTATTTCTTATGTCTTTTTCCTTGAACAACAAGTTCAAGAATTGAAGGAACATGTTTCACAACTTCGAGTTCAGTTAGATGAAGAACCGTCCAAACAATCCAAAGATCCTGATCCGGAACCTGGGCTCAACTATGCCATGGATGATCTAAATCACGAAATAGAAATTCTTCAAAAGTGCTCCAGTTTCATTTCTCCCACCACAAGTACTCCAATCTCTTCTAAAATCTCTAGCCCTACCCATATTCTCCCTGTCACTCAAACTTATACAACCCCTTCTCATTCTCGTTAGTCTGATTTGGTCTTGTACTTGCAATCTAGCAACAACCACCAAACTCCTCCAAGTCCGTCGGATCTCGTTACTTCCAACACAAGTTCTCCAGTCTCTTGTCCTACCCACACCCCCTCTGTTACTCCAATTTTCTCCCATTGGTCTGATCTAGTCCAGCACTTGCAATCTAGCGAGGCCCGACTTCCCTTGGGTCAGACAGAAAGACCAAGCATCCTAAGATTCTCTACGTTCTTCCCAATAATCCATCAAGCAAGAGATCCTACTCCAGCCACTGATCCTCGTCGCTTCTTTACCGACAGTTACTATTGGATAGACTAAGACGTCCAGCAGTTGAAAGTGTTTTTTTTTTGGCTTACACTAATTCTGTATAGTCTCTCTTCAAAAAAAAAAAGAACAAAAAAAAATTATAATAATAAGAGGAAAAATGGTGGAATGAACATCACATGGTCCAGATTCGAGGTGGTCCCTGTACGACGAGTGTGCGTGGAAATCGAGCCCATATGTCTTATAATGCGTGTCCCTCCACCAGCTTAATGTGGTTTGGACCTTTGGGTACTATTTTATAGGGCAACTGGGAGGGTAATCATCCCAGGACAGTATTGTCCTCAGAAGTAAGTCTTGAGACCATTAACCCAGGGTTCTATAGAACGGACTATAGGATCTATGTAGTTGCTGAAAAGCGCGCATAGGATGTCGTTAGCATTTTTGACCTCTAGAATGTAGCCTCACATTATCAAAACTCAGTTAACCTCCTGCTCATCCAAATGTATATATGTGTTGTTGTAATCTCTCCTGCTTCAAACAAAAAAAATCATCCTTTAGCACCATTTTCATTTTCTTATGGAATGTACCCTCACATTGGGCTATCAGTTCAAGAATCAATTGTGGAAATACTATCTC
Source organism: Hydrangea macrophylla (assembly GCA_033977485.1). Classification (NCBI taxonomy): domain Eukaryota; kingdom Viridiplantae; phylum Streptophyta; class Magnoliopsida; order Cornales; family Hydrangeaceae; genus Hydrangea; species Hydrangea macrophylla. The sequence continues at coordinate 98,324,602 of CM066990.1, read as the reverse complement.
TTGTTAGCAACATAAGTACACTTTCTAAAATGAGGGTTCTAACCCTATCACTTTCATGTGCTTGCTATATTCAATCTGAATAAGCTCAAAGGCTGACATGTGTCCCAATTCCAAAAAGGCATGCTTGATCATTTCTAGTCCTTCAGTCGAGGCCAAATCTGATACAATGGCAGCACATGTAAGTCAAGACTGCGAACACTAATATTTTCAAATCCAAGCAGTATCAACGCATTCGCAATTGTCCAAATCATATTGCTGCCAAATCAATAGGCTGCTCTACTTTCTCAAATACATTCTTACTCTTTTTTTAAAATAAAACAAAAATAAAAAAGAAAAAGAAAAAGAAAAGGAAAAGAAGAGAGAGAAAGTGTCGGCAGAGAGAGAGGGAAATATCAAAAAGAAAAAGAAAAAGAAAAAGAAAAGGAGAAGAAGAGAAATAAATTATCGGTAGAGAGAGAGAGAGCATAAAGGTTTTAAAACCCTATCTCCCCCCTCATTTATTTATTTTTTTTCTCCTTCTTCTCCTTCTACTCGACCGCGACTCCCTCTCTCTCTTCGCTCCCTTCTCACCCTAACCTCTTTTTCTCTGTTTCCTCCCTTTTCCCTCCTTATCATATCCATAGTCACTGTACTTCACCATTATGCCTTGCGATTTTGACTAGGGGTTGATTTTGTTTTAGGTGTGCGGGCGCTCATCGAAAAAGTTTGGGGGTGCTTGACTCTCCATGCTTTTCAACAAATTCGATCTATATACCACACAAGTGATAATACTTTGTACCCGTTATTCTAGAATAATATGGATTTGGCTAAGATTATTTTACTTTGGGAAGTATGTTTTCTTCTTGGTATGGCTGTGATGGTTGCGTGTTACTTTTTGTTGGAATGGTTTGACAATTTTAACGAAGAAGTTCATGAAGACTAGGAAAACTGTTCTTGGAAGCTCAGTCCACTTCTGTGATTCAGATTATTTGTTGGATGGGGTGACTATACCAATGACCAATGAGTTGAGGAAAATGTAAGGGTTATCTTGTTCTCTCTTTGCTCTTATATATATCGCAAAAAATCATCAATAAAAGGAAAATGTCAAGGATTGTTTAAATACATGGGCAACCAATCATATAAGTTGTTTCAATATCTATACAATGAGATGGTACATCAATATTGGCATTGCCCGCAAGTTCACCTAAGTATCGCCAATTTTTTCTACCCGTCATTTTTTTTTCAAAGTCCAAATGATAACAGTTCACCATGCACACCATTGTTCAGTCTCTCAACCCTTCTAATACCTCCATAGCTTAACTAACCTGAGCTACCATTTCCCAGAGACTATCAATACACCTCCACAGTCCGCATGATCTAAATACCATCTTCTAATCTCCATCCACTGCCCAAAATGCCACTCCTTATAAGGCATCAAAATGCCACACAGTGGCAATTTCTCCATTACTGAATCTATGCATTGTCTTCTTTGTATAAGTACATACATTTCTTTAAAAAAAATAAAACTTTTTTCATCATTCTGTAATTATCATCTTGCTTTAAAATCTTATGATTCATTGGATATGACTGTCCAGTAACTTATTGAAGCCGATTTGAACATCGCATTAGACTTTTGGACACAACACATGTCCAATTACCATGCAATCGCAGTCCATGACAAACATGCCAGAAGGCTTCAAGTCTATGATTGATCATTACAGTATCTGACACTGCTCATCATCGCAAATGCTTGCTGCTCTACAACTGCTATAGGATACGGACAACACACTCTCAAGAGCAAGAATATCTCAGATCTAAATTCAAGGCGTGCCAAACATCGATCAAGTATCAATTGGGGTGGCCCATTGCGCCTCATTACATTGCACATTTCATAATCTATAAATTTTAATGTTGCACATATATGGTTTCTAAAATCCAACTGTACTTGTGTCAAAATGATAAGAGGCAACTATTTCAGCTATCCATACACTATTATCCCCTTGATAGCCCACTTGAGCCATACAATGAAAATTTCTCTCCAAATTCAAACCCTTGGGGATCACCCTCCACACTAGGGCAACGCAAAAGAGGAAACGAAGCTCAACGAAAAAAAAACAAGGAAAAAAGAGAGCTCAATACAAAAGCTGGGAAAAATCCACAAAATACTATCTGACTTGAATACTCACTTTAAACTTGGGCGATCCTTCCCCAAGTCGCATTTCTCTCAGCAATACTCATCCCACACTAAACTAGGGCAGGCAAAAATAAAAAAAGCATAAGGTGATCTCAGGCATTCCAGTCAACCTTTCAAAAACTTTGAGCCTTCGTGCGATCCTTAATTTCTTAACCCATGACCCTAGCCTACAATACAACCCACTAAAAGTCCACTCTAATTGACACAAGTCTGGTTGGATTCGTTAAATCATACTTTTGCATCATTTCAAAGACATGGGCCATCTCATACTATCAATTTCGAGATAGTCCGATGGGTGTAGTAAAAACTTCAAAAAGGGCGCTACGAGCAAAAAATCAAGACTATGGTAAAACTGTCTACAGACAAGGACTGGACATTCAGTAAATATTGGGGCACTGAGCTCATAAAGTAAAAATACGGTGTTCCAACAAGCAACAAGACATACAATAACCATTAACTTATGAACATTCTTTCGTAGATGATAGACTTATGCATCAAACATTTTTGTAAATACTTTGTACATAACATTGTATTCAAAAACAAAAATCATTCATGCTTTACAATATAGCAGAAAATGCATATCTTTTGAAGCAGGGGCAACTGGTCCTAATACTTCCATTTTCCTTGTGAGGAGAACCCTCTCTACCACTTACGAAACCTCACCACTGGCCCAACATAACTCCAAAAGCCTCACCACTGGCCTGACTACTTCCAAAAATCCCCAACGACATACAACCTTTGCTCAGGCTCGCCAACTCTACAGCAATCCCTCTTCTCAGATCCACATGTCAAATTAACCCCCCCCCCTCTACAGACCATGAAGAAGTCTATCCCCTACTCGGGATCGCCAAGCCCATATCATCTCCAACATCCAGTATAAGTCCTCAAGTGGCATCCTATCAACATCAGAATCAGGTATAAGCCCTCAAGCAAGCATCCAGTCAATATTAGAATCAAGTATAAATCCCTCAAATGACATCCTACTTATCAAGCATCAGGTATTTCTCTTACCCTCATGCATTCTATAGCAATCATGCGCATCACATTTTGCTGTCATCACCTCTACGGTGATCATGCGTATCGCATTTTTGTCAGTCTTATCTCTTACTCTCACAGCAATCACGCCGCGTGTGGCAATTTGCTCTTGAATCCTCACAGCAATCATGCTCCACCTGGCATTTTGCTTTCTTATACCCTTAATGGTCTTACATATCGCATTCCGCTGATTTTACCTCCACAGCGATCACCCGTATCGAATCTTATTACTCTCATCTCTCACCTTCAAGGCAATCACGCGTATCACATTTTTCTACTCTATACATTCATAGCAATCACGCCCCACGTGGCATTTTGCTCTCCTATATCACAGCAATCATGCCCCACGTGGTATTTTGCTCTCCTATCTCACAATGATCACGCCCCACGTGGCCTCTCGCACTCTCGTATCCACAATAATCATGCCTTGATGTGGCATTTTGCTCTTCTCTATCCTAACTTGGCATCATCTTCATCATTCACGAACTATGCACGGTCTGATTCTCCGACAGGAGATATGTAGGCAGCTCAGGGAGCTCGTCCATACCCTTACTTTACTACATTTTCGGTTAGAGTTTGAGATTACGTGGTTACGCACTTCTTGACTGCACCATCCCTCATCTGTTTGATTCTTACATGAATCCCTAGTGGAGTCATTCGCCCATTCTGGTAACACTCAATTCCCAACAGATATATTTGCCTAATCTGACAATACCCCCAATTCCTACTTGCCTACTCTGGCACATCACTTCACTCTTTGACAATCATGGCGTCACTCACTTGAACTACTCTCATCTTGAATCTTCTCCACAGAAGATACATAGGCATCTTGAACCGACTTCGAGATCGGTTGCACTTTTGTACATACTTTACTTACTTTCATCGCTTAAAAAGATAAAAACAGCAAAAATGGCTCATCTTGTTTCTTTGTCACGATTTGCACCGCAAAGTCTGACAAAGAGGGACAGCTGTAGACACCAATTTTGCCCAACAACAAATGTTAATACTATTTACCCTATTTTTCCCCAACCTAAAAAAAGAAGGGATTTTTACTTTTTTTTTCACCAAGTTAGGTAAATTTTTTTTAAAAAAAGAAAAATAAAACAAAGAAAAGATGTTGGGATTCTTTCTTTTAATAGGAAAAAACAAGAAAAAAAGGGTGATGGATTTTCACTATTCAGTAAAAAAACTATAGTGGACATTTTCTTTTTATAAAAAAACACTTGCTTGATCTTTACTATTCAATAAAAAATTCAAGTGGTTTTTTTTTTCTTTCACTTAAGAAAATGGGTGGATTTACTTTTTACTTGAGTGGAGTGTTTTAAAATAATAATAAAAAGAAGTAAAATCATTGCTTGGCCTAGAAATAGAGACAAGGCAAGCCATTTTGGAGGATGGAAGAAAAAAACTAAGACAACAAATTTCTCTCTATATCTCTCTCTCACATTCTATACATCCCTCACTCCATCCCCATCTATATTCTCCCCCTCTCAATATCAGCCCTTCTCCCTCACCTTTCTCTCCATCTCCCTTGTGAATATATTAAATAATCAAGAAAACAACAAAGGGAAAGAGAAAAAGGGAGCTAGAGTTTTTCATAACACTAAAACTGAATGAATGAATACAATGAAAAAGAAGAGGCAATAATAAATAGAATATCTAGGTATACAGTATTACCCTAATATAAAAGAAAAGACTAAACTACCCTAAAGCTAATAAAACTAATTCTAACACCCCTCCTCAAACTCACGATGCTGCAGCTAAAAGCATAGAGAGTTTGCCAACTAAAAAACGAAAATGCTGAATCGGATGTGACTTTGTAAACAAATCAGCAATCTGTGCGGAAGAAGAAACAAAAGGCAAAGTGATAGCTCCATGCTTAAGGTGATGACGAGTAATGTGACAATCAATCTCTATATGCTTGGTCCTCTCATGGAAAACTGAATTGTGAGCAATCTGAATAGCACTCTTATTATCACAATACATAGGTGAAGGGCGAGGAAGGGCGACACCCATATCTGTAAGTAGTCGGCGTAACCAAATAAGCTCACGGGTAGTTGAAGCCATAGCACGATACTCAGCTTCTGTGGAAGACACAGCAACAACATCTTGCTTCTTGCTTTTCCAAGAAATGAGAGAATCACCCAAAAATATACAAAACCCAGTAACAGACTTGCGATCTGTAGGATCACCGGCCCAATCAGCATCAGAGTACGCACGCAGCTCCAAGGAAGATGATGAAGAAAGTAAAAGACTTTGAAACCTAGTGCCCCTCAAGTACCTTAAAATACGATAAACAGCAGCCCAATGAACTGTAGTAGGGGAAGTAACAAACTGACTAACAACATGAACATCATGAGCAATATTCGGACGAGTAATAGTAAGATAAACCAAGCTACCAACAATAGTGCGATATAAGGTAGGATCAGGCAAAGGAACGTCATCAGAAGGGGAAAGACGAACATTAAGCTCCAAAGGGGTATCAACAATCTTATTATCAGTGAGGCGAGCACGCTCAAGAATGTCACCTGTATACTTAGACTGAGAAAGAAGATAACCTTTTGGAGAATAGGCTACTTCAATCCCCAAAAAATAACGTAGTGGACCTAAGTCCTTCATTTCAAAACAACGAGCTAATTCAGACTTCAACATTGCAATCCCATCAACATCATCACCAGTAATAATCATATCATCAACATACAAAGAAAGCATAATACGACCAGCAGTGGTACACCTAATAAAGAGAGCTGAATCATACTCACTAGAGGAAAACCCAAATGAGGTAATCACTGTGGAAAACTTCTCAAACCAAGCTCGAGGAGCTTGTTTAAGACCATATAAGGCTTTTTTAAGCCTGCAAACTTCACCAGGACCATGAGGAACACCCGGAGGAGGAACCATATAAACCTCCTCTTGGAGGTCTCCATTCAAGAAAGCATTTTTAACATCCATCTGAGTTATATGCCACTGACGAATAGAAGCAACTGCAATAAGAGTACGAACAGTAGTCATTTTAGCAACAGGAGCAAAAGTCTCCTCGTAATCCGTACCATACTGCTGGGAAAAACCCTTGGCAACCAATCTTGCTTTGTACCGCTCAACAGACCCATCTGACTTGGTTTTGATTTTATAAACCCAACGAGAACCAATAGCGCTCTTACCAGAAGGTAAGGGAACCAAACTCCAAGTGTCTGTCTTATACAATGCTGAGAGTTCCTCTGCCATAGCCTGTTGCCAAAGAGGATCAAGAGCTGCCTCTTTATAGGACAGAGGCTCAGAGAGATCATGAACTGAAGCTAAAAATGAAGCAAAAGAATCCGAATAATAAGAATAAACAAAATCAGGTGATTGAGTAGACTTACGAGTGCGAGCAGGATAGCGAGGAGGTTCCACAGTCTCAGTAGGTGCTTGGGTGGCCTCTGGAAGGGAGGTAGCATCAAGCGGCAAGGTACCAGTATCAGCAGAAGTAGAACCATGAGGTGAGACAAAATCAGTGGTGCATGGGGCTTGAGAGGGCACACTATCGGTATCATCAGAGAATGGGTCAAGATGGATGAGATTAGATTTAGTCAACTCATGATGATTATCAGGAATAGAAAAGAAGGGTATGTGCTCGAGAAACACAACATGACGAGAGACATATAGTTTTTTTAGTAAGTGGGTCAAAGCAACGATATCCCTTCTGACCCTCACCATAACCTAGAAAAACACAAATAGCAGACTTAGGTGACAATTTGGTACGCTCTACATGAGGTCGAAGGAAAAAACAAGTACAACCAAACACCTTTAAGGAAGAATAATCAGGAGCATGCCCATACAATTTTTCAAAAGGTGACAGACCTGAGCAGTGAGAGGACGAAATTTTATTAATTAGATTGACAGCAGTAAGGACAGCCTCTCCCCAAAAATCACTAGGGACATATGCAGATAATAAAAGAGAGCGAGCAGTTTCAACAATATGCCGATGTTTCCTTTCAGCAACACCATTTTGCTCAGGAGTGTCTGTACAAGAGGACTGGTGAATAGTTCCATCTAAAGCAAGCAACTCACGAAATTTATGATAGGTATACTCTCCACCTAAATCACATCTAAAACATTTGATGACAGCAGAATGTTGAGTTTTAACAAAAGCACGAAAGGTATTGTAAATATCAAAGAAGTCTGAACGGCGTTTCATAAGATAAACCCAACAGTAACGAGTGCAATCATCAATAAATGATACATAATATCGAGACCCCCCTCTTGTAGTAACAGGAGAGGGTCCCCACACATCATAATGAACTAAATTAAATGGTGCAAGAGAATAGGAAATACTTCTATTAAATGGTAAAGTGGAAAATTTTGCCAGTTTACAACCACTACAATCAGAAATGTCATGAGTTTGTAAATCTCCTAATTTTCCTGTAGAAGCTAAATATTTTAAACGAGAGGCTGAAACATGACCAAGGCGAGAATGCCATAAATAAAAACTAGACGAAGATGAACTCAAACGAAAGGATGACAAGTCAACACTAGAAGCTGCAACCACTGGTACATTGAGCTTGTCCAAGATGTATAATCTCCCTTGCCTACGGCCTGTCCCAATCAGCGTCTGAGACTGCGGATCCTGCACATGACAAAAAGTAGAAGAAAAAGAGACTAAATAACCTGCATCACAAAGCTGACCAACAGAAACAAGATTCATAGTAAGTTTAGGAATGTGGTAAACACTAGGGAGAGATACATGAGGTGTGACAATAGACCCAACACCTGCTAATGGCATGGGAGTACCATCAGCAGTCATAACAGGCAAAGAGGAAGCAGGACATAAGGAAGCAAAAGACGACAAGTCAGGCGACATATGATTAGAAGCTCCAGAGTCTAAAACCCAAATACATGAGGACATACCTGAAGACATACCTGAGGACATACCTGAAGACATACCTAGTGAAGAGGTGGCCATAGCATGTGGCTGTGTGGCAAGGAACTTCTGAAATTGCTCAACAAGGGAGGTCATGAACGAAGTGGATGAGGAAGGGGAACCGGGTCCAAATGAGTCTGATGGTGGTACAACTGCTGCAGTATTAGGCTGTGGAGGCCTATATGAACGCTGCTGAGATTGGTTGTCAGATTTCTAATGAGAAGATTGAGGTTGCTGGTGTTGTGGTGATCTACCATGTGAGGGCTGGTTGCTGCTATTGGGCTGGTTTGCACGACCCAACCTAGGACACTGAGCCTTCCAATGACCCTTCTCCTTACAGTAGCTGCATACATCACTACCAACTCTCGAGTAAGGCTTATTCTGATTGTTGGACTGTGGTCGAAAAGGGGCTGCTAAAACAGACGGAGTAGAGTCGGGGAGAATTCCCTTTCCAGACTGTGTCTTGAGATGTATTTCCTCGGCTACTAACTCATGAACAATAGAATCAACGGACGGAAGTGGGCTACGATGGAGAATGGACCCACGAAGGCCCTCAAAATCTTCACGTAGAGCCATCAAAAACTGAACCAGACGTTGTTCCTCCCTACTAGCGATATATGGTGCAAAGGCCCGCAATTCGGGCGACTCGATGAGAGCTAACTGATCCAAAAAATCTGTCATTGTAGAATAGAACTCCTGAATACTCAAATTTTTTTGTTCCAGGGCACGAATATCACACTCTAATTGGTACCTTTTTGCAAAATTGGACTGTGTAAATAATTTAGCCAAATGATCCCACACCTCCTTTGCATATTCAAACTTTGCCAACTGCATACCTATAGAGGGAGCAACGAAGTTGTTGATCCAAGTAATGATTTTCGAATTATTTGTGTCCCAAACATCTAGCAACTCTGCAAATTTATCAGCATTTTCATTCGTAGGTTTACTAAAATCCCCATTGATATAACCCCACATCTTCTTCCCCTTCAGAAAATTTTTCATCACATAATTCCAATATGCAAAATTCTTGCCATCGAGTTTAACACTAATCGCTTGAAGCGAATCATCACGTTCAGTAGCCATTACGAAAACGAAACAATTAAATAGCACAAAACAAGCGAACCCAAAATCAAAGACAGATCCAAAAACACAAAACAAACGAACCAGAATCAGAAAGATCCAAAAACGAGCGCAAAGCAGTGCGAGATCTAAATACAAATCCGAATCCGAATCAGCGAGAAATCCAACAACGAACCAAAATCATCCGAATTTTTTTTTCATAACCTGCTTTGATCTGCGAAAATCGTGGATGAGATTCGAACCTGCTTTGATACCATGTGAATATATTAAATAATCAAGAAAACAACAAAGGGAAAGAGAAAAAGGGAGCTAGAGTTTTTCATAACACTAAAACTGAATGAATGAATACAATGAAAAAGAAGAGGCAATAATAAATAGAATATCTAGGTATACAGTATTACCCTAATATAAAAGAAAAGACAAAACTACCCTAAAGCTAATAAAACTAATTCTAACATCCCTCACTTCATCACTAAATAAAAAAATAAAATAAACCGACAAGAAACAAAAGAGTTTCCATTTTCTCCACCACAATATCACCCCTTCTAACCACCACCATCAAGGCCACCACTACAATCATCACCCAACATCTCAGTCACCTACCATCAATGTTCTAGACGATTTCTCGAGTACTCTAGTAACTCAAGTTTTTTTAATCAAACTTTCGTTCATTTTTTGCATTTATAATCTATATTCTTGCTCATTAATCAAAAAAAGAAAAATAAATAAATAAAGAAAGAAATCCACGCCTGACACAATATTACTTGGTTCCCAATACAGAAATCCATAGCGATGATTACTTGGTTTCCAATATAGAAATCCTACGCGATTTCTAATACAGAAATCCATGTTCTACTGGGGATTATGTGGTTTCTAATGCAAAAATCCATGTTCTACTGGGGACTACACAGTTTCTAATATGGAAATCTATGTTCAACTGAGGAATACGTGATTTTCTAAATATGGAAATCCATGTCTAAATAAGGACTATGTGGCCTTCAATCTACATCGACTAAAGCGAGTTTGCTTTCCCTTATTTGGGGTTTGATTCTACTCCGCCTCTTGATAGATTGCTCAATTCACATAAATTGAATAATAAAAAGAAAAAAAGGATTAATTGGACCCAACAACCGCCTTTGCATTCAGAGATCTTCACATATAAGTCTTCTTATCCTACACATACTTCACATTTTTTTCTTGGGCACCGACCCTTTCTTCCGGTATAAACAAAAAAAAAATCTCTTTTCAATCATTTGGGCACTGACCTTTACTTTTGATGCAAATTTTTAGTCATTTGGAGCACTGACCCTTACTTCTGGCTAGGGGTGTATACTAGCCGAGCTTTTAAAGCTCTTGCCTAAATATTAAATGAATCGGCTCAAGCTCGGCTCGACAGAAAAGCAATTAGATCAAGCTTGACTCGAGCTTGGCTCGATTCAGCTAGATGAACAAGCTCGAGCTCTAGTTTGAGCTCAAGCTCGATTATGAGCTCGACTCTACTGGTTTTTTTTTTTTGGCTATAAAAATTGTTGCAGTAGTTTCTAACTAAGCAGACACACTTTCTAAGATTAATTGGAAAATGAGATTGGTTTGAGATTAAAACAATAGCTAACAAGAACATTGTTTTGTAGACCAAGCCTACAGCAACAAGTTCACCTTACCTCACACTAATCCATCAAGTGTTTGATTAATTTTTACTCAAAAGGGGACTCCGAATTTGACTAAAGAACAACATAATCAATGAAAACTTCATTAAAATTAACCCTAATCGTGCCCGACCCCCAAAACACATATATGTATGTTTATATATGTATTGACAGCCATATATAGAACTCGAAAATAACCCTTTGATGAGGTCTATATGTTCACACCCTTTGCCCATCAACATGATTGCATACCTGCTGGAAGTCGGCTCTTCTTGCCGTGAAAGTCGCCAGAATCAGCTTCTCTCTCACTGTGATAGGGACCAAAGTCATCAGAGTCAATGGAGATGGCGAAGAATGAAGAATAAGATGAAATTGTTGGCCCGCTACTGTCGCCTATGGAGAGAAGAGAGAGTCGATTTGTTTTGCAAACAAAATATCTAGGGTTTTTATTATATATACTCCAGCTTATATTTTTTTATTTGTTTTCGACCCCCCCATAATTTTAATCTATTTTTTCAAACTAAAGGGTTTTTATTTACTATATCTATATATACTCAATATTTCAACTCATATTTTTCTTATTTATTTTTGGACCCCCCATAATTTTATAACTAATACATATATGTACATATTATATACGAGCTTATAAACGAGCCAACTAACGAGTTTTTTCACGAGCCTACTAACGAGCTTTTTCATGAGCCTACTCACGAGTTTTTTCACAAGCCTACTAACGAGCCTTAATCGAGCCGAGCCGAGCCCGAGCTTGAGCTTGAGCTTGAGCTTGAGCTTGAGCCAAGCCGACGTGTGCTCAAGCTTGTCTCATTTATTAAACGAGCTATGTATTCAAGTTTGAGCTTGGCTCGTTTATAATACGAGCCGAGCCAAGTTGTTATCAAGTTGAGTCGCAAGCCCTTGTTGAGCGGCTCAGCTCATGTACTCCCCTACTTTTGGCGTAGGACTAAAAGGACAGAAAAAATAAAAAAAAAATAGAAAAGTACAAAAAAAAAAAAATTCATTCTCCACTCACTTGCATAACCTCATTTCAATCTTAATCACTTCCAAAAAGTTAAAATCTAGGACTATACCACGTGGGTTACAGTTCCAAGTTACACCGACTATTTCTTAAATCACTATATCCACACATGTACGGTCAAATGTGACCACTTTTTTCTTTTGTAACAAAATTCATGCATACACTCACACACACGAAAGTCAGAACTATGTTTGGCCTGATTTCCGTCTTAGGATACGTAAGCAACTCTCAAAGAGTGCGGCCATATCCATCAACAGTTTCCTTCCTATTCATTTTCTAAAACTTGTTTTCAATCAAAATGCCCCATTTTTATGAAAATCATTCAAATCGGCAACTGTTTGTTTCACGGATGTTCGAGGGTGCCAAACACGTTCCCTCGACATAACCAAGTCCCCGAACCCATTTTTAAATATCTTTGGTTCTCGCACGGCTATTCAGAGTCACACTTTAAATGGCCCACTTTTCTCAAAAACTGTTTTCAAAAGTCAAAGCTAATTACCTTAATTGTTATTGTAGGGATTCTAACTCCCGACTATTGTTAGTTGGCGTTTCTGAACTTTTACTTTGGCCCTACTCCCACTTTCACCCACTTTTGCACGTCTTTAGACATAAGCAGTCGCAATCATCAAAGGAAATGCCCTCATTTCAGGGCGGGCGCGACACACTTCATACCATACTAGACGTTACAAAGATGAGTAATTTTTTATTTTTGTATTCCACGTATTCATCGGGATTAACCAAAGAGATTTAGTATAATTTGTGGTCGCGAAAGCATGTATTATTATTGTAGATTTGTAGTTTGAAGTTCTAGTAGGAATATACATTTGCTCTGAATATGATATTACTAGAATAGGGTCTACACTCAGTATGTGTGCCAGTTTGTTTGTTTTTTAGACAGTTTTTTTTTGGCCCATTATTTTAGGCAGTTTTTCCCATTTATTGAAGCAGTTATTTTTTAATTGCTTGGACATTTTAATGCCCTTGTAATATTTCTTAAAAAGATAAAGTGTAATGGTTAAACTGTAATTATAGAGAAATTAGAAAATAATATTGGTATCCCTCCCTTTTCCTTTATAATAGTACAAATATAATGAACCAATTTTACTAAGTTAATCTAGATAATCACGTTTTTTCTTGCTTGTGCAATTTAATTATTGTGGTATTTGCCTGATTTACCTAAAATTTTACAATGGAATGTAACAAAATATGGTAGATAATATGCCAGTTTTCTGACAATCAGAACATCTTCATTTCTCAAGTACTATTTGAAGTTAGGGGTGTACACAAGTTGGGCCGCTTAACAAGGGCTCGCGACTCGGCTTAATAACAGCTCGGCTCGGCTCGTATAATAAATGAGCCAGGCTCGAACTTGAATACATAGCTCGTTTTTATAAACAAGACAAGTTGGAGCACACGTCGGTTTGGCTTGAGCTCGGCTCGTATAATAAACGAGCCAAGCTCGTACTTGAATACATAGCTCGTTTAATAAACGAGACAAGCTTGAGCACACGTCGGTTTGGCTCGAAATTAGACTTCCGAAAAAGCTCTTGAGTAGGCTCATGAAAAGTTCGTTAGTAGACTCGTGAAAAAACTCGTTAGTAGGCTTGTTTACAAGTTCATATATAACATGTACATATATGTATTAGTTATAAAATTATGGGGGTCGAAAAAATAAATAAGAAAAATGTGAGTTGGAGTATTGACTCTTGACTATATATAGAAATATAGCACTGTAGTAAATAAAAACCCTTTAATTTGAAAAACAGATTAAGATTATGGGGGATTAAAAAAGAAATAAAAAAAAATATAAGTTGGAGTATATATAATAAAAACCCTAGATATTTTGTTTGCAAAACCCTCTCTTCTCTCGACAGGAGACAGCGGCGTCTCATTTCTTCGCCATCTCCATTGACTCCGACGACTTTGGTCCCTATCATGGCGAGGGAGAAGCAGATTCCGGCGACTTTCACGGCTAGGAGAGCCGACTTCCAGCGGGTATGCAACCATATTGATGGGCAAAGGGGGTGAATGTATAGATCTCATCAAAGGGTTATTTTCGAGCTCTATATATGGCTGTCAATACATATATAATCATACATATGTGTTTTGGGGGTCGGGCAAGATTAATTTTAATGAAGTTTTCATTGATTATATTGTTCTTTAGTCAAATTGGGAGTCCCCTTTTGAGTAAAATTAATCAAACACTTGATGGATTAGTGCAAGATAAGGTGAACTTGTACCTGTAGGCTTGGTTTACAAAACAGTGTTCTTGATAGCTATTGTTTCAATCTCAAACCAATCTCATTTTCCAATTAGTCTTCAAATCTAATCTAGATGAATTTGTAGATTTCTTGTAGAAAGTATGTCTGCTTAGTTAGAAACTAGTGCAGCAATTTTTACAGCCAAAATAAAAAAAAAAAAAAAAAAAAAACCGCGAGCTGTTTTTGAAGCATTGTTGAGGTAAAGGCACAAGAGGAGTTGTTATATACTGTGTTGTCTATATCCCCATTTCAAACCTTTTACTACTAGTAGTTTGCATTACATAAAATCAGCTTGTTTTTCTATTAAATTCTTAAACTCTTAATCTAGATGAACAACCTTTGTGCAAACTTTTGGCTAAGACTTAATTATGTTTTCAATCAGCCCATTACTTCTTGTTCCTGGATGTTGGACCATGAACTAAAACTCTAGACAATTTTTACACACACACACACAGAGAATGTCTGGGTGAGGGCATTGTTTCATGATATACTTAATGCTTTGTTTTATTCTTTCCATACCATGCATATGATTTTGATGATTGTATATGACCATATTAGTGTTTCCTCATCCCCTCATCTTTTTAAGTTTTCTGATTGGGAGAGAATTTTGGCAAATTAATTGGTTGCTTGCTCTGTTTAAATTTATATTTTCCCCCCGCATGAAGAGTTTTGTTTTCGTTATTTAACCGATTTCTAATTTTGTTAATATTTCTACTCACTTTAGCTTCCTTATTTTCAGCAGTTCAAATCATGAATTTCAAAAATGTTAAAGTTCCCAAGGTGCCAGGCGGAGGTGCAGCAGGCGCTTTAATTCGGTTTGGTGCTCTTGCCGGACTTGCCGTGTATGGAGCTGCTAACAGTCTTTATAATGTTGAGGGTGGGCATCGGGCAATTGTATTCAATCGTATTGTTGGTGTCAAAGACAAGGTTTTGTGTTACTTTCATCTCTTTTACTTGTACTCAAAAAAAAAAAAAAAGAGCTTTATATTTTTTCAGAAATTATTGTTGGGTTTAAGTTGCTTCTTTTACACATATGACTTGTTATTTTCAGGTATTTCTTACGCATTTGATCTGTTATTTCAACAGGGCATACGCTCTGTTCCTTGGATTTCGATTTTTTTGGTTCTTCTTTGGACATAAAACGGTGTTCTGGGGACAGACTTTGGGTTAGACACCTAGATCTATGTCTTGGACACTCTTAATGAGAGGATGTCTTACCTCCATCTTCGGAGGAACCTTTTAGATTTGTGGAGTTCTATCCTGATGAACCTCTTTAGCTCTTTAGGAGTGGTTTAGCTACTGGAGTAGAGATATATAAAAAGTAAAGCTAATCATAAAACACAATTTCATGTTAATTCATTTGGTAACTACTTTATGAGTTTTGCAAAAATTGAACTTAGGGTTTTTTTGGGGGAGCTTTTAAAAGCTCTAGAATGGAGCTTTTAAAAGCTCAAGGTGACTTTTTGGTTTCATGATATCTTTTTGAAGAGTATTGTGTCACTTGTATAAAATTATCAAACAACTTAGTAGTAAATTTCATAAGCTCCTTTTAAAAAGCCACATACAGGCCAAACTAAGCCTTAGTGGTTTAGGACTTGTTGAGTAGATAAATTGGAAGTTGGAGGACCTATAGGCAGTGGCCTATAGTTTTCTAATACTCCACTCCTTTCCTATGTCACTATTGTGATGATTAGTAATAATATAAGTTTCTCCTTAATTTGAAGTGTATGCATAGTTGTGTAATTGTGATGCTATGTTAGATGTTATATGTGCAAGGGTTATAGCGAAGGGATATTCTTGATTGTTTACCTACTATAGGTAGTAAGAAAATGATACAAACCCCAAGGTTGTATCTTAAAGTAACAAATAAAAAATAGAAATAGGTAAGAAGAATGCCACTTCGATGGGGCGAGACCTCCGAATTGGTTCTAATGGAGGAGAACTGGACCTCCTACAAGACTTTATTTCATTGGGAATCCCATTTAAATACAATGCCATAAGCTTGATAAACCTAACTTGCCCAAAAACTCTCCTTCACAAATGCCACAACCCACCACACCCTAATAAATCTCACCCACTAACTTATCCTACGGAAATTACTAACTATTTATCATGAAGGCATAAGACTTGTTCAACCACTAAATATTAACTACACAAAATTAAATTCAATAATTTAACGAAAATGAGTATGTAACAGAAAATATCGTGAAAACATAAGACTTTTTCAACCAGTAATTATTAACTACACACAAAATTAAATTTAATAATTTAAATAAAATGCAAGGTTATTTAAGGCGCACTGAGGCGCAAAAGTCTCCTGGTGCCTAGGCGCAAGGCGCACTCCCGCGCTTTTACATGATTTTATTTTACATAATTTTACATGTAAATAGTTTATCTAAAATCTAATTTTAGATGATTGTAATCTGATTTTACATTAATACAATATATATACTACACCCTATAGAAAAATTATCAATCAAATATACCCAAATTATCACCAATTAAACACTTAGATCCATTTGATTTCATAAATAAGAGGGGTGAAATAATAAATAAGAGTTATTATTTTAAATGTAATTAAAATTCAAATTGAAATAATTAAAATATCACTATATTTTATTTTCATAAAAACAGGAAGGAAAAAAAAGCCTATGTTTTCAAATTTAGAAATACATGAAATTCAGGAGAAAAAAAAATGTTATTTGTTTATGAAATTCAGAAATACATAAAAAAAAAAAAAAAAAAAAAGAAAGTTCATAAAAAGAAAATGTTTTTTTTTTTAAGATTTAGAAATACAAAAGGAAAAGAAAAAAAGAAAAAGGAAATAAAAAGAACACTCCCTGTGGACGAAGAGAGAGAGAGAGAGAGAGAGAGAGAGAGAGAGAGAGAGAGAGAGAAGTCGTGACTGGTAGCTAGAAGGAGGAGGAACATACCTAGTTTGAAGTGGCTTGGGAGCTGCGATTTAAGCCTTGACTGGTTCTAGGGCTCGTACCTCGACAGCTTCTGATTTGTTTTTTTTTTTTTTCTCTCTTTTATTTTGATTTGGCCCAAAAATTTGTGTTTGAACCTCGATTTACACTGGGTGTGCGCCTCATGCGCCTGCCCCTCAACAATAAGCCCTCAAAGGCGCTCCTCCCTTGCGCGTGGTTAAAGGAGTTACGCCTTGCATTAGGCACTGTCTACGCCCGCCTGCGCCTCGCGCCTAGACGCGCCTTTCACAACAGAGAGAAAATGAGTATGGAAAAGTAAATATATGACAATGTGTAATTTGAATGAAACTAATTATCAACAAGAGAATTCGAATGAGACTTGCTTTAGGCATAGCAAAATGGAGAAACATGAACCGATCCCAAATAATTTGAAATTTGGCTTTGTTGAGTTGAGTAGATTTTGCATGTATATAAGCTGGAAATTGAATGTCCTGCACCTTTCTATTACGTAACTTCCTTTTCTGTGTCACTGTGGTTATGAGTAGATATATGTTTCTCCTTGCTTTGAAGTTTATGTATTTCTATTCGTTTGTGATACCATGTTATTACATGTTGGATGTGCAGGTGTATCCTGAAGGGACACACTTGATTATCGATCCCATGGTTTGAAAGGCCAATTATATACGATGTTCGTGCACGCCCCCATTTTGTGGAGAGTACTTCAGGGAGCCGTGATCTCCAAATGGTATATACGCAACACGCTTACTAGATCTTTTTTTTTTTTTTTGTAAACCTATGCAGTAATCTCCCATGACTAGTTTTAAATTAAGTTGTGGTTTCAAACTTTTTAATATATCAAAATGTAATTTAGTCGTTCCTATTGTACATTTGACGTTCAGATGGTATAATTGTATAAACGTTTGCTAGTCTCTTTTTTTCCTTTGGCAGTAGTATGCCATGGCTATATCTTGATCTCGTGGACAGGTGCTGAACTTAAAGCTATGGTTGTAATAGCATCCTTGTTTATGTAATCTTAATTAGTGTTGCTGTAAACTTATTGTCTATGATGCACGGACACTTCAAAAATGTCGCCGCTGGGGCACTTAGTGCGCACCCAGTTCGGGTGCGACGTGGGTGCGACGGAGTGCTTCGTGAGGTGTTTTGGGTGCGGCATGGACACTCCATGGGTGCGGCTGGACTGTTTTAGGGGAAAAAACCCTTTTAAATAATTTAAAAAACCCTTTTTTAAAAACCTGATGCTACTTTTCTTTTCTTTTGGTTTAGATGTGTTAAAAGTAGGGTTCACATATTTTTTTATTTTTATTTTTTCTTATTTTAAAACTAATGATATTTACGCATGGATTGCGAGGTGTCAGAATTGCAGATGATGATGTAAATTGTTGATAATGGGTCACATGACTCACATCACTTTTGCTATTGTGTGGCTTACTTGCATATGTTATTGCTTGTTAACTGTTATTTGTGACTTAATTAGAAAAAATACATAAAAATTAGAAGAATAATTCATATGTAGTAATGTATAAAAATATATTTTTAATATTTTATATAAGTCGCCACCCGCACCCTTACTTTTGGGAAATTTGCCGAACTTTCCACACCGCATCCCCGCACCAACGTCCGTGCTTCCTAGCTTATTGTTTATGTTTGCAATTGTATCCTTGTCACTTGTTGGGTACATCTTCTGACATGGGTTTGAAGTGAGTGATTCTGTATTTCTCTTGCATTTTTTCTTATGTTGGTTATTAATTTTCTGTAAAAATTGAAATAGCATCTGATCTAGAGAAATTTAATTTGTACCTTTATCTCTGTGGAGTCCTATAGCGAAACACATCACCTGAAGTGCTTCTAGACTTCTAGTGGCTGTTTAATTGCTCATTTGGTTAGCTTTTAAGATAATCACATTTTGGAATAAGAGATTTTTGAAAGCTACAAATTGAGGCTTTATAGAAAAGCTGTTTTTCAGCTTTAAAAAGGAATCAGATTTTAAAAAGCTGTCACAGCTTTTTACACAATCTCTTATAGGTGAATGCTGGCCCTGAAAAAGGAATCCCAGTTGGGTTCTAGAGAAGCTTGTTAATAGATTTCTTTTATTTATTTATTTATTTATATATATAACAGTGATTCTAGAAGCGAGTGGTTCAAGCTTCTTGTATCAAGATTCAAGTATAATCCTAACCATTTCTTTCTGTGTATCGCTTCTGTTTTTGCTGTACAGGTAAAGATTGGTCTTCGAGTACTTACCCGTCCTTTGCCAGACCAATTGCCTACAATTTATCGAACACTTGGTGAGAACTACAATGAAAGAGTTCTGCCCTCAATTATTCATGAAACTTTGAAAGCTGCAGTTGCACAGTAAAATGCCAGCCAGCTTATTACTCACAGAGAGGTAGACAGGCACCAGTGCCTGATTTTTTTCCCTGATGTTTACACATTTAAAGTTTTGAGCAAGGCTATTTAAGGTGCAAGGCGCACTGAGGCGCAAAGGTTTCCTTGAGCCTAGGTGCTAGGTGAAAAAATACATATATTTTTTTTATATGATATAGCAGCCTGGCTACCCTTTTTTTAACATATACTAGTATTGTTTATATGATTTTTTTTAAAATTTTCTAGTATTTTCTGCCTAGTATTTTCTAACTTCTAAAATATGTTTTTATGTATTTTTGTGGGGGAAAAGATTAACACATTACAATACAATACAAAATAAGAGGAGAAGAAAAAGAAAGAAGAGAAAAAATTAAGAAACTGAATCAACACGAACAATTACTATTTGCTGAGTTGGAGAATTACTATTCCATAGTCCATAGACTCCATACCCAATAAGAATACAATTGAGGTATCAAATTTAAGGGTTTTAAGCTAGGTTGCACCGGTTTGGGGATTCGGTTACGGGGATGCGGATGTGAGGGATTCGCTAATTTTCTAAAAAGTAAGGGTAAGCGTGCGGGTGCGGCGCGAATACTTGGATAAAAAATTAAAAATATATTTTTATATAATAGTATATACAAGTTATTTTATAACTATTAGTGCATTAGTGTATACCGTAGATAATTGCTATTATTATTTTTTATTATTTATTTTTTAAACCCCCAAAGTTTTCAAAATTGTATGAAGAACTTGTGTTTTATTTTTTTCAAAAGAACGCTTCAAAAAAGCCCCAGTCACACTCCAAAAGAACTCAAAGAATCCACGGCGCACCAAGTACGGGTGCGGCGGCATTTTCAAAGAGTCCGTGCTTCATAGGTTTTAAGCTAAATTAACAATTACTATTCAATTGATAGCAATGTGCCAATGTCTAACTTCTAAAATCTGTTTTAATGTGTTTTTGTGTGGGAAAAGATTACGATATTATAGTAGTATAGTACCATACAAAAAAAGAAGAAGGAAAGAACAAGAAAAAAAGAAAAGAAAAGAAAGAACAGAACAAAAAAAAATAATACTAATAATAGTAAAGAAGATGAATAAATAATTAAAGAAAAAAAAGAAAAGAAAAAGGGGAAAAAAAAAACTTATCTGTTTCGCAGACTTGCAAGAAGAAAGAAAGGGAAAAAAAAATCGCAGACTTGAAGAAGAAGAAGAAGGCAGCGAAGAAGAAGAGAGATCACAGGAAAAAGGAAAAAAAAAAAAAGGAGTCGGAGTCGCGACTCGCGAAGAAGAAGATCCAAAGAAGAAGAAGAAGAAGAAGAAGAAGAAGACGAAGAAGATGGAGGAAGAAAATACCTGAAGCTCCTAGGGTTCACGACTGGTTTCACAGCTCTCTCTCTCTCTCTCTCTCTCTCTCTCTCTCTCTATCTATCTCTCTCTCTTTCCGCACTAAAGTGATATGCGATAATGCAATTGGGATTTGGGGGGTACATGATAGTGATTGGGTCTCGCTACCATTAGGCGCGCGCCTTGTGCGCCTTGCAAAAACCCCTAAAAGGCGCGCCTCGCATGTGCCTGATTGAAGGACTGGGCCTAGCCTTAGGCGAGGCCCTAGTCTTGCGCCACGTGCTGAGGCACGCCTTTCACAACAGAGGTTTTGAGTACCGCAAGTATTGATAAGTAATACCTGTTTGTGGGTAGCTTGCTCTTTTTCATGTTACATAGTGTGTTGGCATGTTATGCATATCACATTGGGTAGCTTGCACTTTTTCTTTTTTTCTTTTATGTATTTTTTCCCTAGAAAGAGAGGAGGGAGAGGGAGGTTGTGGTGCATAGATTACCATTTTTCTCTATTAATTAGGACATGTTTGGGATTGCTTCAAATAGTATTTGGTTCAATCTCAATGTCACCTTCTATCCGGTTATTATGAGAACTAAGATTATATTAGTTTGACAAAGAACAATTCTAAGAGATATATTAGATTGGACATGGTCTCCTGCCAACTAGATTACCATTTTCCTCAATTGATTAGGGCCTGTTTGGGAATTCATAAGATATGGTTCAGTCTCACTCTCACCTTCTATCCGTTCCTATGGCTTATGAGAACCAAGGATATATTGGTTTGACAAAGAACTAAATTTAAGAGATATACTACGATTGTCATGGATTTTTGTGCAAGAAATTGGCATTCAAACACTTGAATTTACAAAGTTGGTTCACTTTTGATCTAGAGAACCGGTTCTCTGTCTTCCCAAACAGCCTCTAATAATACGGAGTTCCCATATTATTTGAATTTATATTGTAACTGAGTTTTCCAGCAACCTACTTGTTTTTCATAGGCTGTTAGTAGGGAAATAAGGAAGATACTGACGGATAGGGCAGCTAATTTCAACATTGCACTGGATGATGTGTCCATTACAAGCCTGACATTTGGAAAGGAGTTTACGGCTGCAATTGAAGCCAAACAGGTGGCTGCACAAGAAGCTGAGAGAGCCAAGTTTGTTGTGGAAAAAGCTGAGCAAGACAAACGAAGTGCTATTATCCGAGCACTGGTGAGGAAAAGATGTTCCTAGATACTGACCTCTCTATATATTCTTTGTTGCAAATTGCTGCAATGTGTGCTTGATCTTAAAGAATGTTTCATCAGACAGCTAAAATGGGGGTGTTTTTGTGTGTGTGTGTGTGTGTATGTGTGTGTGTGTATGTTGGGCTGGGTTGGTTTGAGTCTTTGAGATCATGTGAAAGTGTTTTTTCTTTGCTTCCCCTTGTTCGGTTTCTTGTTTTGTATCCATGGGGCTTAAAATCTACAGAATTCTTTAAGTTTTCTAATAATTTCTAAAGGGCTGCATTCGTCATCGATTTTCTGTATCCACCTTAGAAATTGCGAATTGAGCCATTCAAATTCAAGATATACATCCAAACACTGCATTAAAGTGAATCTTGAATTTAAGTTTTTATGGTTGCACTTCTCACAAATATGTGCCTTATCTCTCTCTGACGTCTCATTTAATTAAAGCTCGCACTTTTACGTAAAATGGATACCTAGCACTTGTTAACATGAAGTGAACAAACTTCCTCCAAAAGATAAGCATTCATTTTGTTCTATGAACACTTTCCCTTTCTGGTCAATAGGGTGAGGCTAAGAGTGCACAACTTATCGGTCAAGCCATTTCCAACAATCCAGCATTTATCACGCTGAGGAAAATTGAAGCCGCAAGAGAAATTGCACACACGATCTCGAACTCGGCCAACAGGGTTTTCTTGAACTCTGATGATCTGTTGCTGAACCTTCAGGAAATGAATTTGGAGAGCGCCACCGGGAAGAAATAAGACACCGTGAAGTAGAATTTAGATGTTTCCTGTTTACTTTTGCTTCCACATTGTTCAACTGTGGAAGAGCATCTCTTTAAAATTTGCATAATGGGCTCTAAATTATTTTTGTTTTTGGTACTGTCTGAAGAATGAAGATGTCTATCTTGAGAAACTTGTGGAAATCGAGAGCTGAATATCTGCGCTCCCAAACCTCCTCGAAATGTTCAATTGAGATCTAAAATTAAATTATTTTTTTGCAATTTTTGAATATGGTTCTCAACTTTTTTAGTTCATTCAGTCTTTGGAAACTGTTTGATATTTGTCACCCTGGTCTATGATTACAGAAGTAAAGGATATATTTGGTTGACAATTTCGGAATGGATTTTTACTAATTAATATGTTAAGAGATTAGAGAGAAAGAAAAGGCTTAATCCAATTAGGTTAGCCAACACACACACACACACACACACACACACACATACACATATATATCTACTATTATAAGAAAAGAGAGGATACCCAGATCACTATTCACCTGTCTAACCCCGGCTTGCCAAAATCTCCTCTTATCCCTGGGATCAATTGTTACATCCACTCTTACCCCTCTCACTCTCATCGACTCTCTCTTTCTCCCTACACTATTCTCGCTCTCTCCTACAAACCCTGCAAAACCAACCTCCCATCCCACGTCCACCGCCACCCCTCCGGTGCAGTCTCCAAAATTCATATACGCCGCGAAGAAACCCAAGCTTTTGGTTGCCTACTCCTATTGGTATGCTTGCTCCTCCGTACTTTCACGCCGCCTTCTTGATCTATTGCTGCTATCTGATTTGACGCACACAATTACGGCTGGGAATTAAAATTCCACAGGTTTTCAGCAAACGGTCAGACCCAGTTTAGAAACTCTGCTCGCTTCCACGTTTGGAGTACAATCATGGCTCATTGAAAAAAATAGGGACCATGTTGCTTGCTTCCAGGTTTAGAGCTTTAATCATGGCTCATTGAAAAAATAACGACCATGTTGTTCTAATATGCTCAAAATTACTTATTTATTGCAACTTTACAGCTTCGACAAATAAGGGATTTCGGTTGGAGTCATTATTTACTAATCTTCTCATGGATTTTTACGTTGCTCAATTTCATCAGCTGGTTAGTGTAATATTTGCCAAATCATAATTTTAACAAAGTTCAAAGGTTCAGATTTACCATGAATTTGAATCACAGACAAATACAGCTACTATGTTCTGCGCTTCTGTTATGTGTCTATGTATACATAGATATATATATATATAGATATATAATAATAATAAGAGGTGTCTAAGGTGTTGTAAATAAGTAGTTGATTATTTGTTTTGGTATGAATAGATGATATTTGGGTGCATGTGTATTACGATTGTATTTTCTGACAATTACACAATTACAGATTATATCGTAGATTATTCAGTAGTATTGTATTTGCATTCTGTTCCTTTTTCAAATCTGATCTCGTGCTCCAATAAGAAACCTTTTCAAAGCTAACATCCACAATTCACATAATTGTGTTGTGTGGATCTATTTTACACTTTCTTACTTCTTCTGCGTCAATAATCTATGCTGCTGAATCTGGCACTTTTGGAAGGTGTGATCTCACAAAAAAGTTTTCCATATTGTTGTAAAGTCTACTCCTTTCCAGCATCCTAGGCTTTGTATACATCCTCTTTTATAGCAGCAACAAGTTTACGGTTGTGTGTGCTACAATTTCTGCGCTTTCTAAATATTATTGTGCATATTGAGCAGTGAGCACAATAATAAAGAGACTTAAATCATAAATAAAAGGTCATACTGAGCAGCTCCCAACCACAGGCCACCACCTGCTTGGGAGAATGTTTGCTTGTTTGTTCATGTTGTTATTTCTTTTTTAAGGGTTGAGGAGGTGTTTGGGAGATTATTTGCTTGTTTTTTCATATTGTTATTTCTTTCTTTAGGGTTGAACAACGGGTTCGCTGGGAGTAAAAGGGCATACGGAAAAAGATATCACCATTTGAATTATTTCAACTGCAAAGATGGGTAAGCGCCATCGGCAAGGTGATAGGGAAAGCTTGAGTATTAGAGATCTAGGTAAGGTCACTCTTCCCTGTAAACAAAGGAACCCTTCTATAATTCAACTACTATACAATGGCTGCTCATAACATTATTGCTGCGTAATCAGCCTTTTTAAAAGGGTCTTCGGAGGTTCGAGTGTCATTAGATGCTCCGGAGAGAGTTCTTGATTAATTGTCCGAGCAGTATCGATGTTTAAGGCCTAGGCAATCTTCCAACAATGATTTCCTCCATCAACCTCTCCCTCAAATTCATGGTTGTGAAGATATCTTTGTTAGGCTTATGGGTATATGGCTTTGAGATACTCTCAGTCACATATATGACTTCTTTACAAAATGGCGTCGTACTACAAAAAAGGATGGCATCAAGGCATCTTTGTAAGGGTGACATGTATATGGCTACGAGATTTTTACAAGGACATATGTGGCTTATTTGCAAATGGCGTTGCTCTTTATCGGGAAAAAAAAAGGGAAGCATTGGGATTTATGTACTAGATGTAAAATAAGGCTGGTCTTTTGTGTAGTTGCCTCCTCGTCATCTGCGCGAGTTGCTCAAGCTTCTGGTGAATTGTCTGGGCAACGCTGATATTTGAGGGGCATGCAATCTTCCAACAATGTTGTTCCAAGTCAGCCTCTCCTTCCACTTAGTGGTTGTGCAGGTATCTTTGTGACGGTTGTGTGGATATTGTAGGGATGACATTTATATGCCTCTGAGATATATAAAAGGACATGTGTGGCTTGTTTGTAAATTCGCTTTGTTCTTTATAAGAATATGGCTACACCTGTGTTACACTACACGTAAATTCGAGGTGTCAAACTAACACCGTTTTTTAATGTAGCTGCCTCCTTATCATCTGTGCGAGTGTCTGATGCAGTTCTTAATTTCAATCTAATTCCCCATGCTCCTTTCATTTTACCAGCAGCCGACTCATGCGTACACTATTATGCAAAGAAGTTCCACCGAGAGCCTAAAGGGTTTTGTTGTTCCGACGGGGCTGTGTCATTAGCATCACGAGCCTCCCCATGTGAACTTTGGAATTTGTTTACTTCTACTACCCCAATTTCAGTTGCTTTTAGGACATGTCTGCGCTCATACAACAACACATTCGCCTTCACCTCATTCGGCGTTAAATAGGACAAAGACTTGTGCAGGTGCAATAAGGGAGTCTATACTTTTAGGGCACAAGGCCAAAGCTTATCATTACATACAAGGTTTAATGCCTCTTGATGGCTGTCCTTCTTGCTTGCAGCTCTACTTTAATGATACCGAGCATGAGATCCAGCATCGGGCACGCCTATCTGAGAAGTTGCGGCCTGCTATATTAGCAATTTTAATGGATGTGCTCATTCAAAATCCTTTTGCAAAATTCTTTTGTTCACTAGCGGATCTCCCCTGTTTAGATGATTGTAGAATTGTTACATGTGAAAACCCTGGTTTGGATCAACGTGTTTTCAACACTCCCACCTCTTCACAGGTTGTAAGGATTTGGGTTGAACTAGGTTCCACCACAGTCCAATCTAGAGATATAGTTGTTTATAGCCACCCAGACTTTAGCCTTTCTATTAAATATTACTTTGGCTGCTATAACCCTCTATAGTATCCATTGTTGTTCCCTTTAGGTGAGTCAGGGTGGCATGAGGGTATTAAGCGATGAGTACGCAGCCGTTCTACTGAACAAACCCATGAATCAATTACAGGCCATAGCACATACAACACTACTGAGGAACTCCTGGACCATGAGATGTCAGGTAAACTTCTTACACATTTTATTATACAATCAGATCTGTCTTTATCTGCGCCTTTTCTTTTCTCCATTTGTTGCAATTCCTTTGTGCAGTCATGACCAAGGGACACAAGTGCTGCATTTCTGTGTCTTGCAGGGAATACTATTGTTACAAGCTACAGATCAGACCTTTGAATCGCTCTATTTTGTTGCATTCAGGCCGACTATTTCAACAATATGTTGTTGACATGTATGTAAAACTTGAGAGTTCAAGACTAGACTACTTTAGACTAAACCAGGCAGCCATTCGATCAGAGCTATATTCTGGCCTTGTGGATTGCATCGCTGCTGGTGAAACCCGCGGTGTGGAAGTAGGTCGCCGATTTATACTGCTAGCAACGTTCATTGGAGGCCCGCGTGACATGAGGAAGCGATATGTTGATGCAATGTGTTTGGTGCAACGATTTGGCTGACCAGACATTTTCCTAACTATGACATGCAATCCTTCTTGGCATGAAATCACATTAGAGTTGCTGCCTACAGAAGAGGCACAAAATAGGCCTGACTTGGTTGCTCGCGTGTTTAGGGCGAAGCTGGAAGAATTAAAGCAGGACCTTTTAAAGCGCCACATGCTGGGACGTGTAATTGGGCATGTTTATGTTGTTGAATTTCAAAAGAGAGGTTTGCCCCATGTTCATTTTCTGTTAATCATCCAGCAAGAATAAAAAATAACTTCCCCTGAAATGTACGATAAATATGCTTTGGCTGAAATACCAAATGAATCAGCAAACCCTCACCTCAAACATGCTGTTTGGAAGCACATGATGCATGGTCTATGTGGCTCTTTAAATCCATCTAACACCTGCATGGGGAAAAAAGGGAATTACAAAAACCATTTCCCAAAAGATTTCTGTGAAAAAACCACGTAGACCAACGAATCCTATCCCGTGTATATGAGGCGTGACAACAAAGAATTCGTGGATGTTAGGGTTCATGCATTAGACAATCGGTGGGTGGTTCCTTACAACCCTTACCTCCTTGCTAAATTTGATTTCTACTTTAACGTGGAAATTTGTTCAACAATCAAGACTGTGAAGTATCTATATAAATATATCTACAAAGGGCACGACCAAGTTTCATTTAAGGTGGGCTTGCAACAACACAATAATAGCCTCGATGAAATTAGCCTCTACCAGTTGCCCGGTGGGTGTCACCGCCTGAGTCCGTTTGGAGGATTTATCGTTTCTTACTCAACGAAATCAATCCGACCGTCTTATCACTATAAGTGCACCTAGAAAACAATCAACCCATTCAGTTTAAAACTAACTCCAAATTAGATAATGTTGTCAGAAATCCTTATGCACAAAAAAAAAAACAATGTTAACAGAATACTTTGTAATGAATCAAATGTTCCCAGAAGCACATCAACTGCTCTATAGACAATTTCCAAAAAAAATTGCATGAAATTTCAACCACAAAATCTGGAACTGTCGCAAAAAGGGTTTTATAATTGGGAGAATTGTCACAGTAAACCCTTCAGAGGGCGAGCGCTACTTTTTACGCCTTCTCTTAGGTTCAGTTCGTGGCGGAACTACCCATGATGCTTTGAATGTTGTTGATGGCATTCATTATCCAACACATAGAGAAGTTGCTCTCGTCCTTGGATTGTTCGAGGCTGATACCAACTTGTAGCTGACCCTAGCCGAGGCATCCATATATCAAATGCCACCCTCAATGCGAAGGTTGTTTGCAACAATACTTGTATATTGTAATCCAGCAAATGCTTCTGCGCTTTGGGCTGAATTTGAGAATCACATGGTAGAGGACTACATGTGCACACCTTCTATTACCCTTTCCTTTTCAAGCGGTAAAGCACTGGCTGATATTGAATCTCAGCTACAATCAGTGGATAAAAAGTTAGCAGACTACAATCTACATGCTTCAGAATTTAATGCTGGAATCCATAACGATGGGCTCAAAGAGATTGAAGATGAGTTGCAGGTTATCATACCACATCAAAATTGGTTAAATGTCGACTTGTTAAATGATAGTCAAAGAACAACATACAATGTGATAGTAAACTCAGTCCTTAATAACAAACAGGCTGCCTTTTTTTGGATGGGCCTGGAGGTTCTGGAAAAACATCTTTATACCGAGCACTACTTGCATCGCTTAGAAGTAGTTTGATTGCCGTTGCAATGGCAAGTTCAGGTGTGGCCGCTTCAATATTGCCTGGTGGTCGAACCGTACACTCAAGATTTAAAATCCCTTTAAATGCAACTGAGGCTATTGGCTGCAATTGTAGAAAGCAAAGTGGTCTTGTTGCATTAATTTGTGCCACACGGTTGATTGTTAGGGACGAAGCACCAATGGTCCACAAACACGCAATTGAGGTCTTCGACTGTTTGTTGTAGGATGTTTGTGCTTACACATCTGTGTTTGGTGGGAAGGTGGTTGTTCTTGGGGGTGATTTTAGGCAAGTGCTCCCAATTGTGCCAAAGGCAACCATCAAAGGCACAATGGAAGCCAGCCTATTAAATTCATACATGTGGCCTATGTTACAAAACTCAACTTGACGCATAACATGCGCGCCATGGAAGATCAACAGTTCGCAGACTTTGTTCTTCGTGTAGGAGATGATAAGGAACCAAAGTCTAATCATGATGAGATTGAAATTCCTTCCTCGATGGAAATATGACAAGATGGACTTGAGTGTCTTCTGAAGTTGATAAGTGTGACTTTTCCACATATTTCCCACGACAGCCCCAATACAAATGTATTTGAGAATCGAGCAATTTTGGCGCCAACAAATGACATTGTGACTGAAATAAATGCTATTATGATAGACAAATTTCAAGGTGAATCAGTGGTGTATTGCAGCTTTGATAGTGCAGTAGATCCTTCTCATAGTGGTTTGCAAGAAGACTTTTTTAACACCCTTAGACCAACTGGCTTCCCTCCTCATCTACTACATTTGAAAGTCAACTGTCCTGTTATTCTACTTCGCAATCTTGATCCTGCAAAGGGTATGTGTAATGGGGACTCGTCTTCTTTGCAAAGCATTTGGCAAAAATGTAATTCATGCTGAGATTTCAAGCGAGAATTACAAGGGTAATCAAATCTTGCTACCACGTATACCGCTTCTTCCTCTAGAATAAGAAAATCTTAGTTTTGCATTTAAGAGAATGCAATTCCCAATTCAGCTTTGTTTTGCAATGACAATAAATAAAGCATAGGGACAAACACTAGATTTCGTGGGTATCTATTTGCCCCGACCTATTTTCTCCCATGGACAGCTTTACGTTGCTCTCTCTCGTACACAGAGTTCCGCTCGCATTAGGGTGCTTGTCATATCCCCTTTTCTGAAAATGAAAAGGTTGTTACTACAAGGAACATTGTTTTTGCTGAAGTTCTCTCCTTGGCCAACCAATGAATTTCCTTGTTATCTTACTGGGTGGACATGGTATGTTGCTGCTTACTACTATCCTCAAATTGTATTTTTCAGCTATCACAATACTTGCCCAAATAGATTGGCTAAATATTTCCCAAACTCTAGCTTATACATCTTTGATTACGTTTTAGACAAATACCAATTATCAGCCTTGTCTAAACCTGCACACATTTGGACTAGAACATGTAAACATTTTGCTTTTCTTTTTAAGGATACATTGTTGCTATATATGGACATAGATGTACAACTTTTTATTGTACAAAAAACCCAAACGCTTTGCTAGCATTCATAGCATTACAATACACTAAAGCATCAAAACTTGTATATCTTGGGTATTCCCCTCTCAACTACTTCAAAACGTACCATTAACCAACGCTGAAATGCTTTAAAGTTTTTCCTAACAAAGTTCTCATCCAAACATCATGTAATTAATCTCAGTTGCATTGGAATTTTATTTAAAGGTATAGTTTCATATATAGAGTTATTGATTTGCAAACTTGTTTATGCTAATGAGGTGTGATTTCAGCTACTCCATTCATTTCCAGCTTCTGAGGAATGTTGGATGGCTCTTCTACCAAGTGTTATGCTTCCATTTCATAAAGTAACAAAACTTCTACTTTTATATGCACCAGGCAACACATTCCCATGTGCCTTGTATGTGGGTCCTTCCTAGTATATATATACATATATATAAATCAAAAGAGCAATTATAGAAATACCCTTAAATACTAATACTCATATTTTAACACTCCTCCTCAAGCTGGAGCATAGATTTCTATTATGTCCAACTTGTTACGAAGATCATAGAACGGTCCTCTATTTTAGTGCATTGGTAAGAATGTCTCCTAGTTGATCACTAGACCTAACAAAAGAATAATAATTTGCTTTCTCATAGTCATATCTATGATAAAATAGCAATCAATTTCAATATGTTTGGTCCTATCATGCAACACTGGATTACTCGCAATATACATAGCTGCTTGATTATCACAATACATCTTCATAGGTTTACTACTTACAAATCCCGTCTCTTGCAGAATAGTCTTCACCCATAATAACTCACACGCAGTAGGAGCCATAGCTCTATATTCAACATCTATACTTGACCTTGTAATTACATTTTATATTTTGCTTTTTGCTCTTCCAGCTGGCAAGATTTCCACCAATAAACACATAGAATCCTAAAATTGAACGTCGATCATGACTATCTCTAGCTCAACTGGCATCTGAGAAACCAACTACCTCTAAGTTATCTGAAGGTTTCAACACTAAAAACTTTACCAGGAACACCTTTTAAATACCTCAATATATGACACACTACCTCCCAATATGATAACTTAATGATAACTTGGGATTCTGTATAAACTGACTAACAACTTCTACAGAGAAGGTGATATCAGGTCGAGTCATGGTTAAATAAATCAACTTACCCACAAGTCTTCTATATTGTCCAACATCATTGAAGTCTTCTCCATCATCTTAACTAAACTTTATTTTAATCCATTGGAATGTCAACAAGTTTTGAACCCAGCAATCCTGTTTCATCTAGAAGGTCAGGAACATAATTTTTTTAGGATAAGAAAATCCCTTCCTCAAACCTCAATACCCAAGAAATAACATAGTAGCCCCAAATCATTCACTGTCATTCCTTCATATGAAAATGCTTACTCAGATGAGACTTCAATAACTGTATACATTCACTGTTATTGCCAGTAATTACTATATCATCCACATAAACTGCTATAACAATCGTACCTTTCTCACAGTATCTCACAAAAATTGAATGATCAGAACTAGTTCTTTTCAACCCATATGAACAAGCTACTTGTCTAAACTTGTCAAACCATACCCTTGGATATTGTTTAAGGCCATAAATGGCTTTCTTCAACTTACATACTTTATGTGACTCCCCCTGAGCAACATACCCAAGAGGTTGCTCCATATACACTTCCTCTTGTAGGTCACCATGAAGAAAGGCATTCTTGATGTCAAGTTGATAAAGAGGTCATTTCTAAGTAACAACAACAGACAATAAAATGCGAACGAAATTGAGGCGAGCTACAGGTGAAAAAGTGTAACACCCGTACTCAAAAAAGAAGGTTAATGTGGTATTAATAAGTGTTAATTAAAGATAACTAATACATAAGATGGTTTAAGGTGGGGTTATGAACCCACATGTGAAAAGGTGATCAAATGCGGACATACATGAAAAGTCTTATGATAAGTAGGACTACTATAAAAGTGGGGTCCAATGAGAGTCTAGTTAATATAATTTGCATGTGGATGCCATTATATATTTATATAAATACTTGTTTAAATGTTTAAAGATATTATTATATTTTATGATAAGTAAAGGGGTACCCATGTGAGGGCGTATTTGGGTACCCATGTGAGGGCGTATTTGAATATAGTTCATAATTGGTACGTTTAATAGCAACCCCATAATATATGTGGGACCATATTTGGGATCCACGCTGGACTTAGATTAAATCCATTTAGAAAGGTGGGTAGTTAACATAATTAAGTTGGGGGTTTCATAATAAAGCTTAAAGAAAATTGGGGGAGGTAAATTGGAATAAGAGAAATTGGTGACAACACATATGCATGTTAGTGTATGTGTCTCACAAATGTTAGTTACAACTGGATTTATAGAAATTAGAGCGAACCGAGAGCTCTCGACGAAGACTATAGAATTCCACATGACGTTTTTTGCCGTTCCTTCGCCGTTTGACGCCGAATTTACGAACCGATACCATATTTAGACTCGTGGAGGTAAGAGGATCACATGCACGTCCTTTGTTTTCATTTTTGGTAACGTTTTTCCGACAACCGTTCTTGGTTGTTAACTTTCAGGGTACCAAAACTATGTAGGATTAACACCGATAGGATTTGAGTTGGGAAACTTGCAAAAGGTTAGGATATTCTAGACTTATTTGCTTATAATACGAAGATGTGAGTGTTCTAATCCAAAAATTGGGTGTTTAGATATGTTAATGTGATGATTGTTAGTAAAGATTACTTAATTTATGCTTATATGGTTATATAATGATGAATTTGTTGAAAAGCATGCCAATTATGTGAAAGTTGCTATGTTATATGCCTAGTTGCTTATATGCTTATATGGATCAAAGGGAAGTAAGTAGTGGTCACCATTTATAGGTCGCATATGTAAGCGATAGTAAGTCCTCAAGAGAAGGACGTGGTGACGATCACAATGATAAGATGGTGATGCCTTCGGGGTCACAAAAGTGTGTGTGATACGCTGTATGCATCCAAAAAGTGAGAAAGATCCAGGGTGAAAAGGACAAGGGGACGGTGGCTGGAGTTACTTGACTTTTCGGAGATTAATTTGTTGATATATATGATAATTGTTGCATTTACATGTTGAACATTCCAATAACATAATTAGTTCTCTCACTAAGCGAAAGCTTAAACGAATACTATTTTTCTATGTGGTTATTGAATAACCACCGCAGATACGGCACGGGAAAAGGAAATGAAATAAATCACGCGACGGGTTGGGCGTGAAGGTTGTTAGACGTGTTGATATGTTCATATGTATAGATGTTTTGGTTTAGTTGCACTCTTTGTACTCCAAATGTTAAGACAACTTGTGTTTTAGAAGTGTTAGGAACAACTTGTGTTATGGGGAGTTTTTGTAATATGTCAAGTTGATATAATATAGCTTACATGTCTTGTAAGGTGGGTTGTGTTTGCACCTCGTAAGTTGGATATGTTGGAGGAAACTTGAGAGAAACTAGGTAACTTTTGGATATAAACTAGACTTGGTTTCTCCTTGTTGATAGGTTTTGCAATTAATTGGGTAAAATGGAATTTTGGATGCAAGTTCATGATCCTTGAGAGGAACTTGTGTTTTTTTATTGTTGTATCACACTTACATATATTGTACAAATATTTGGAAGCTCTTTGATATGTTTGAAATGTCTATTTTGAAGTCTCATAAGGTTTGGATAATATCACGTCCCAGAATCGCACATATGATTCTAGGACACGTGGCACACAATCAAGGCATGTCCTATGTCATTAGAGTTCCATAAAAACTCCTTAATAAAAGTTTGACCCATGAACTCAACACATTTTGAATATTTTCAAAGAAATTTTATAAACTCACGTCCAAACACACCCTAACGAAGTTCTTTTTCAAAAGTAACATGTTTATAGTTCAAAGGGGTTCCAAAGGTACTCTCATGTTTAATTAGAAGTAAAACAAAACATCCGAAGTGATAGAACTAAAAGAGGATCATGGGAGTATTTTGACTAGTCGAACTGCCCCATTCGACCGATCGAATGACCCCTGGGTAGAATCCTTCCCCTACTGCAGAATTATGCCCAAGGCCATTCAACCATTTCGAATTTAACTAACTTTAGAACATTCAAAACATCAAGTTAACCTTGAAAACATATGAAAACATCATTGCAACCTAAACCCGGGCATCTTGAATTCATATCAACCATTAACACTCTAAAGAGAGTTTAAAAGCAAAATCTATTTCAAGTCGAACTCTTGGGGTAAAACCCCGAGTTCATCGTCCAAGTCAAACCAACCAAGATAGGAGTTGTCGCAACATTTTCCCAAACTAACCAACACAACTAAAACCATATATTACATGAGACAAGTTTTCTAGCTAGCTATTACAAAATATAAACCTCTAAATTACAAGTCTATCCACATCACTAGATATTACAAAGTCTAGAGGCCAAATTACAACTTAAATTGTCATGAGTTTAGACTAAACCATGAACATATTCTAATCCATCCACAAGTAATCCCAACCATATTACAAGTTACAAACAAAATGCAAAATTAACTAAATAGCCATAAGCACTCCCGAGTCCCACATAACCTTGCCAACTTCTATTTTCACTTCTTTGAGCCATCTCCTCTATCACCTACAATGGTTATTCAATAACCACTATACTATATCAGCTATACGCTGGTGAATGACAACAATTATAAATATGAATAATATACATTATCAATCTCATCTTTTACGCATAACTATGGTCTCTGGGAACGCAAGTATCGGCCACCCTTTCACGTTAGTCCGCGACTACTCCATTAGTCCGCGGGACTAACCGAGACTCACGCCTCTCTCATTCAGACGTGCGACCTCATGGCCATTTTGGAACCTAGTCATATTCTCGATGGAAAGTACAAGTTCCCCTTTGACCCACGTTAACAACTCAATATGCTCAAATATTCATGTCATTGTACAATTTCACCAATAATACATAAGCTAGCAAAATGCTCTAAACATGGAAATTGAAACCAAATAGACATGCTTAGCATCAAAAAGATTATCTCAAACATTCGATTATTCGTATTTCATAATCATTATCACTCATTTCTTGGATTTCGCTCCTACTTGTAGAATTAGAGCCTAGA
This sequence comes from Hydrangea macrophylla, assembly GCA_033977485.1. Taxonomy (NCBI): domain Eukaryota; kingdom Viridiplantae; phylum Streptophyta; class Magnoliopsida; order Cornales; family Hydrangeaceae; genus Hydrangea; species Hydrangea macrophylla. Next base: position 98,289,186 of record CM066990.1, on the reverse strand, counting down.
AAGGTCCAAGTATAATTCCTATACAATATATACAAGTTATGAGCTAAGCCCCCGAATTGGGTTGCAGAAAAACTGTCTCAGAATCTAATAAGATTAGTACTATCGTGTTAGACTCACATCCAGGAGTCCAAATATGTAGCCTGTTTCGAAATTGAATGTCAAACGGCACGTCGTTTGTCGTTGTAAGCGTCGTAGAAATTTCGTCGAATTCTGTTGAATTTTTCTTCTGTAAACTCTAACTTAGAAAATGAGAATATGACTCTCATGAGTCATGAGACACTTTTCTCGTAACATGCAAGTCTAAAGTTTGTAATTTTATGATGATCTCCCCAAGTTTCTTCAATTTAACAATTATACCCCTACTAATTATAAAACTTATTAAAACTATCCCAAACTTAAATGGGTGTTTGTCTATGTCATGTATGGGTCCCATAAGTGTTCCCACATAATATTATGAAGTTTCTAATTAACCTACTAATTATGCAACGTGTTCAATTCACTCTCACAAAGGTATCTCTAACGGACCACAGAAGTGGTCTCTAACAATTAATAAGTTATTAAAACAACATAGTATAATATTCACATATGCCTTAATAAATATTTAAGCAAATAAGATTTATTTCTCATATCTGTCCCATCACATGGGGACTTATCATAACTGTCCCAATCTGGGACTGCCACTTGGCCTGTCTCTGGGTTCCCAATTGGACACCCCCCATTAACTTAGTGAGTTAAAACTCACTTAACATATGTAATCACATCATTAATATAATATTAATAATGTATGCTAAATGCAATTAAATATAATCTGTGGGAGTGGGTGTCACAAATAAGTTTTGGGGATGTTTTGAACTTGTAAAAACAAAGTTTTTAGCAGCAATAATCCCTTTCTGCAGAACCGGATCAATCCTAGCTTTTTGGGGGGCATTCTACTAAAAATTGCTAATTCAGATCGATCTGACCTTTAGCCTCGAATCGATCCACGTGTATATTTTCTAGCCGTCGACTTTTATGGAAACGTACATAACTCTTCCTAGAAAGCTCAGATTCGCGTGCCATTTTTTTCATTGAAACTGGGACTCAAAGATCTATATTTTGGTATAAAATTTGGCTATACTTTATTAATGATCATTTTACTCTTGAGGTTGTTTTGTGTCAAGAACCTTCTTTAAGAGGTCTAATTCATGTTTTTCTTGGTTCTTTAAGGATAATTTGATGTGTGGGCTTGTTACACGTGTCCTAATCCATCCAAGGCGGGTTGGGGTGTGACAAAAAGTCTCAAAGTAATCAATCCCAAAAGTCTGAGTGTACCCTTTCGCCACCAAATGAGCTTTTAACTGTTCGACAGTACCATTAGGATGATACTTAACCACACATAAACCCAACGACAACCAACAACATGTTTCTCAGAAGGAAGATCAATTAACTCCCATGTACCATTTTTGGACAATGCCAACATCTCATCATCCATAGCACTCTTCCAACTCGGAGAAATCAATGCCTTAGTATGAAACTGAGGAATAGAGATAGAAGATAAAGCACTAACAAAGGAAAGAAGTGGAGAGGATAAATGAGAATATGATACAACATGATCAATAGGATCGTGAGTACAAGAACGAGTACCTTTTCGAAGGGCGATAGGTAGATCAGGGGATTGGAGAATCTCAGCCGAAGTTGATGATGATGGAGGTAGAATTGGCAGGTGATCAGTACTGGATGGCTTGTCACGACGGCGATACACCTGCAAGGGTGGAGAACTAAAAGGATGAGGAATGGGTAAGGGAATATAGGATGACAGAGCAAGAACATCAACATCTAAGGAAGCACTGAAGGACGAAAAAAATGATGTACCTTCAAAAAAGGTAACATTTGCACTAACCACATAATGACGACTCTGAGAATTCCAGCATTTATAACCTTTCTGAGTGCGAGAATATCCCACAAATGCACATTTAGTGGCTCGAGAATCCAATATATCATGACCATGAGTAAAAACATTAACAAATGCAAGATAACCAAACATACGTGGTAATAACAGAATGAGGAATGCCACCACGTAGAACAGATGAGGGTATGTAATTAATAAGATAACATGTAGTGAGTATAACATCCCCCCTAGGAACATGCATATACATGATAATAGTTCGTGCAACCTAAAGAAGGTGTCGATTTTTTCGTTCAGTAATACCATTCTGTTGTGGAGTATAACCACAAAAGGATTGATGAATTATCCCCTAAGAATCACAATAGGACTGAAGAGATCCTTTAACATATTCTAAAGCATTATCAGATTGTAAAATATGAACAGTGCAACCAAATTGAGTCATAATCTGTCACACCCGTCCTGGAAAATCTTTTTATTTTAAAGGCATAAATGTTCTAAATGGAATTATGAACGTGGCTTAATAATTGTGGATGAGGTTGACCATGGGTCAACGGAATGTGTCAAGCGAGGACACGGGAACATGAAAAATCATGTTGCATTGGCATAGCTAAATGATATTTATGTGATTTAAATGTTATTTGACTTATCTGGTATTTTCATGAATAGTAATTATACCTGTGTAGTATAATTTTTGATAGTTTTGACCTAGTTTTAGATCGTTTGAACATTGAGGTGAGAACGTGAGTGATACGTTGCTCAAAAGGTAGGTTATCTAGATATTCCACAGAAAATAGTTTCTAGTCGAAAACTTCTATAATTTATAGTTTTCACTTGTGAAGAGATAAATTGGTCGTGTGCAACGTTTCGGAGAATAATTAGAAGTTTTGAAAAACTCATGAGGAGGTAAACATTATTTCCGAGAATTTTGTCTATATATAGCAAGCTCTAGATATTTTTTATTTCAAAAGTTTCTCCTAAATCAAGAGGTGATTGGTGGCTTAGAACTTCTTGACTCAAATCGTCGAACTTTTGCCTGTTTGTTTTCAACCAAAATTCATATTTGAACTCCCCAAGATAAGGGCTACGTTTTGATAGTTTTTAGGCCACGTTTGGCTAAGTTTTTATAAATGTTTAAATCTAGAAATTTGGGGAAAACACGTGTAAACTTGTAGGTTTCATGTAGGATCGGAGATTGGCGTTTAATCGGGCTTCTAGTCGTTCTTTCAAAGTTATATGACGATAGCTCGAGGTATGAATTTCTAGCCTATGAGATATAGGGAAATTACATGTTTTAATTTTTGGCGACGAATTTGAGATTCGGGCAAAATCCATGTGTTAATCTTAGGCCGGTTAATTATGCACGGACTCAAATGTGAAAAGCATGTCTAATTTCACGCAAGCGCGTATATGTGATTATATGAGCATGCTATGTGTCTATGTGGGTTGAAGGGGGGTTTGGTGCAAATTCATCCAGGGGAAAGCTCCTCGATGTTTGAGGATTATAGTAGCGACGACTACTGTGCATGCTTTGGGAGAAGGCCCAGCCAGGGCACTGGATGAGTGGTAGGGAGAAGGCCTTCTACGGCATCAATTCCATCGTTTCATTACCGGATGAACGCGTGCTACTCTCCCTAGAGGCCATTTTTGATGTGCTTGATATGTTAAAGCATGATTTTTCATATATGTATATGTTAAAAATTGTTCACTCAGCATATAGCTGAGCAATGGAGATTTTTTCCATTGCAGCTATGAAGAATGAAAGAAGAAGCGTGATGAGTGAGGCCATGGGAATGCGAGGAAATCACATTTTGAATATGTTTTATTTTTATTTCAAAGATGTAATAATGAATCTTGTAAAGTTCGAATTATGTACTTGACTTAGAAACTTCGGAATGAGATTGAAATATTGTAATATGTCCTTAAACTTCTTCTGGTCATGTTGCAAAGATATCTGAACTCTTGAGATCATATTCTTGAATGTTGCTTGTCAAATTCGGATTTTGCAATGTAATAGAACTTTTATGTTTTAATCCAAACAAGCCTTAACTTGTCTCATTGCCGTTCTTTTTTAAGGATTAGTAAGATGGATATATGTCCTTACAATCTTGATTGACTTGAGAAGTTTGGATTAAGGGTTGAGAGTCTTTGGAAGTTGCAAAATATAATGGTTGTTTGATACCTTAAGCAAATTCTGCAACTTTGGACAGGATTCTGCTAAAGGGTCATTCGACTGGTCGAAGGGGGTCGTTCGACCGGTTGAAATACCCCCTGCCAGAAATCTTTTTCTACTACTTCCGAAAATTTTCAAAAGGTTTTAATTGGTTCTTAGGGTACCTTTGGGACCCCTTTCAACATAAATTGACTCATTTTGAAATATAATTATGTTTTCAATTTTATACGGATTCTACAACTCCGAGGGAAATGTTTCCTAAAGTTTTATACACTCAAGGTTGTTTTAAAGTTCTTTTTTGCTGCGTATAGCTATTAAAGGGTGGGATGAGCCTTGGTGGCGTGACACGTGTCCTATTTTCGCACGTTAGCAGGATGGGTCGTGACATAATCTCTTTATGAAATAAGTGAAAAATAGAAGAGATATTTGAACGGTCTTTCATTAAAAATATTCATGACATCCTGGAACAATCATCCATAAAATAAAAAAAAATCCTAACAGACTTTTATGTCTAGACTTACCCCAAACGTCAGAATGAACCAGCTCAAAAGGAGTGGCTTGATGATTATTTTGACGTAAAGGAAAAGACACCCTATGATGCTTACCTAACTGGCAAGCCTCACACTCTAAATTAGACATAGACATAAAGGATGGAAAAGCCAGCTTCAAGGACTGCAGTGATGGATGACCTAGACGGCAATGCCATTAATGTGGTGAAACAGCTATATGTAAAGTCGCCGAATTATTTGCTGCTGGATGTTGTTCGAGGTAATTAGGGGTGCAACTCGGGTCGGCCAACCCATGGTCATCCCGGGTAGGGGTGGGCACACTTCGGGTCGACCCGAATTTTTGACCCGAACTCGAAATTTTAGCACAATTTGGTTCGGATAAAAACCGAACTGAAATTAGTTCAGTTCGAAACTGAACTGATTTAATAAGTTTGGTTCGGTTTTCGGAATGGAAAATAAGTTCGGTTTCGAACCGAATATCCGAAGTTTCAATTCATATATAATATTGCTTCCAACATTTTAGGGCTAAACACTAAATAGAATCACAAGTTGGGAACATGGAAGTTGGAACGACTGCTCTCCTCTCTCCCTCACACCAGATCTCTCACAAACTCTCCATTTTCTATCATTAGCGACTGCTCTCTCTCTCACCAGTCCAGTCCGGCGCCGGCGGCTCAGTATCACTATCTCACTCTCTCTCCGGTCCGACGACTGTAGATGTATGTTTCTGATCTCTCTCTCTCTCTCTCTCTCTCTCAGTCGAAAGGGCTGTATGTGTCTATTTTTTTTTCAACCAAGACAGAGGGTCTGTTGAATCTGTTGAAGTGTTGATTAGATTTATGTGTTATGCTAGAAATACAATATTCCAAATTGCCTTGTTTAAGCTGGTTCAAGTTTGATAGATCTAATTATAGACTGAGTTTATTCCGAGCAGATTTCGTTAGCCTATTTGAGACTGAGTTTACTTCGGTGTTGGATTTTTTTTTTGTGACTGATTATTTAGAGGAGGCTGGTAGCGCTTCATTGGGCTTTTGGGGGGTGTTTGATCTTAATGGTGTTTTTATTTTGGAAGATTGTGGCATGTCAACTCCAGGCTCTGCTTCCAGCTTTTAAGTAGGTGTTGATTACATGGAATTGTGTATATATGGCTATTTTTTGGGTTTTTTGCCTAGGTTGTTTCTTGTGGATCATTCTTTGAAAAGCTCAACATGGAATTTGTTTCAATTTGTGATCCCAAGTTGTGAAATTTGGGTTTTTTTTGGGGTGCTTATCACTGGTATATAAAAGTTTTGTAATGCCCTGGCTATGATATTTCTATTAATGGATGAATGTTTCTTTAAAAAAAAAAAGATAGATCTAATTATATGGTTCAGTATAACTGTAAAAATAAATAAATAAATAAGTTCGGTTGAATTTCAACCCGAACTTTCAAACCGAACCCGAACTTTCATTTCGAAACTGAACTATACTTTCGAACTTTATTTCAGTTTGGATTTCGGTATCAAACCCGAACCCGACCAACCCAACCCGAACTTGTTGGTTCAAACCCGAACTGTCCGAATGCCCACCCCTAATCCCGGGCCCGGCCCGAAAATTACCGGGCTTGGGCTCGCGATACTCTCACCATGGGCGGGCTTGGGCAGAAAAATGCAAGCCCGAATTTAATTTGGACCGGGCTTGGGCAGAATTTTGCTAACCCGTGGAACCCGAGCCCGTGCCCGAGCCCGAGCCCGAATTCTATTCATGTATTATTTTTGACATTGTATTATAGTATTTTTTTTAGTGATAATAATACACTATTAGATATTATTCTAGCACTTAAGTAATAGATGAATGTTTTTTCTCAAATCTAAACAAAAAAAAAAATAGATTTGATACTCTACATATTGTTGTTTACATACTAAAAATCGGTTTGCACCAAAAAAAATTGCAATTCAGGCTCAATTCGGGCTCGGGCTCGGCTCGAGTTGTAGTACTAATTGACAAACTAGGCTCGGGATGACAAGTTCGGGTTTATGTCGGGCTCGAGCTCAGGCTTGGGCAGACTACTTAAATTCGGGCTTGGTCCTAGGCAGTGCCAAAACCCTTTGGGTCCCGCCCAAGTTGCACCCCTATAGGTAATAAAGATCATCCTACTCACGACCTCCACCAATCATCTTCTTCGAGTTGAGATCTTGAAAAACACAATGAGAGGGATTAAATGTTACAGAACAGTTTAGAGATTTATTAAGTTGACTGACTGATAAGAGATTGAAGGAAAATTGAGGAATATTATTTACAGACGACAATGAAAGAGACGAAGTAGGAGAAATAGGACCATAACCAATAATAGGACAAGACCGTCCATCAGCTAAAACAACTAAGGACTGTGTGTGTGAACTAAGAAATTGTGTAAATACATTGGACTTACCAGTCATATATACCGAAGCTCCTGAGACGATGACCCTTGGTGAAGGATCAGAAACATGCAATGTTACCTGACTATGCAAAACCAACAATATCAGACAAGGATAGCTGTTGTTGGTGTTGGGTTAAGGCATTGTATTCTTCTCCAGAAAGAGTGATAGACTCATTTGAAGATGCCACTTCAGGTGGAGTAGGAATACTAACTTCTTGATGAGACCCAACAGAGTTATAAGAGGAAAATGTGGCAGGATTAGGAGAGATCTCCCAAGGTTTACCATGAAGATCATAATACCTATCCACGGTATGATTATAACCTCCACAATAGGTGCAATAAAGAAAACTGCGACTACGAGTTGGGTAATCTCCCCGTCTGTGATTACTAGGAGGAACCGGACTGAAACTACCAAAACTGTGACCACCACGACCCCGATTATGAGTAGGATAATTACCACATCCACGTAAATCCCCTCGATGTCCTGTAGATGCAACAAGTGCAAAATTGTCTTTGCTCGTAGGCTCAGAAAGGGAGGAAGATTCAGTAGTAACGTGAAGCACACGAGAATACACATTTCCCTGGGAGGGAATACTACCATCACTTGCCAAAATCTAGGATTTAACTTACTAAAGATTTGAATGTAACCCAGATAAGAATGTGGAGACATAAAACTCTTCACATTGTTTCTTGATAATTTCAATGGCATTTGTGAAAGGATGATATTGATTCAACTCATCTAATAAACCTTTGAAATTGCTGTAGTACTCACTAACAGATTTATCACCCTGTTGAAGCATATACAAAATTTGATAATTCTCATAAACTCGAGAAACATTCTTTTCCATTGAAAAAGTTTCATGGATAGACTCCCAAATTTCTTTGGCTGATGACAAAAACATAACACTCGAACACACAGAAGGTTCCATACTATTCCACAACCAAGACATAACCATATACTTCTCAGATCGATGCCCAATCTTCATAATCCTTACTATCCTCAGATGGAGCACCAGACTCAATATATTTCAACTTCTTCCTAGCCCCTAAGGCGACTTTCATAGATTGAGCTCACATTAAATAATTAGATCCATTTAACTTGGTGGTTATAATTTGCATACTTACAACATCAAATGAGGAGATTGAACCCTTCTTGTCAGTCATAATAATGATAGGAGTCTTATACGATTACTAAATTTTTGTTCATAAAACCAAACACAAAGCAACATCAACACCAAAAAAAAAAAAAAACACAAATGTAACTAACCAATTAGGTCTATGGAGGGACCGAAGCAATATGAACGAAGGAAAACACCAATCAAAAAAGTCCAACCAAAGAACCCGTGATGTAAATATGTCCTCTGATATAGACGAAGGAGAATTATGAATGAAGAATCAGATGAGATTGGGCCAGGGTGGGTCTCAGCCTGATGGAGGGTGTCGACTAGGGTAAGTGAGGATTGGTGGGGCAGCTCGGTTTAGGCTAGGTTAGCCAAGGTGGGTCTCGGCTGGTGTAGGTGGGGCTCGGCTAGGGTAGGAGATGGTGGGTAAGGCTCGGTTTAGGCTAGGGTGTCCAGGGGTGGAGCTGGGCTCGACTGGTTGGTTTGAGGGTCTAGTGGGTTGCGTTGGATAGAGAGAAAGGTTGGTGGGTTGTGGCTATGGCATAGGAGGTCTCGGTTGGTGGTGTGGGTGGTGGCGCAGGTGGTGTGTGGAGGTGGCGCAGGAACCTAGGATGTGGGCTCTGATACCATATTAAGAGATTAGAGAAAAGTGAAGGCTTAACTCAATTAGATTAGCCAACATATACATATATATATATATATATATCAATCAAAAAAGCAATTACAGATATACCATTAAACACTAATACTTATATTGTAGCAATATTTATATAACCATATTCATTAGCAACTTATTTTAAAGATGAATTTTAAATTTTTTTTTTTTTTTTTTTTAAGAAGTACGTCTTATGTGTTTCTACTTTTAAGTTAGAGATGATGTTTTATATACGAGGACATGGAAACATGAGGACATAGGTTAGGAGTTGATGAAATCTCTTATTCCTCAACTTTTATATAGATTAATCTCACTTTGTAATGTTCTAATCTAGATCCCTAGCTTTCGGCTTTTATCTCTCTACATACATAAAATATATTACCACTGGTACATATACTTTGAAACATTTCAGGTTTTTTTTTTAAAAAAAATGGTAATTTGAGCCTAGAAAGATCAAGGGAAAAGATAACTAAATAAAATACTGTGCTTGGATACTGATCATTTAGCTGGTGTTTTGATATTCAAGATATGCTAGTAAAGAGTGATCATGAATAAAAGGTTTTCATCATTTGTGTAAGTTATAGGGTCAAAAAGATGAAAATAAACAGAGATGCTGATGAGAGGAAAACACTATAAAGAAGGCAATCTTCATCTTCAAGTTAAGGACAATGAAAGAGATGAAAAGATTAATTTTCTTGTCCATTTTGTTGTCATGTGACTCCCAAATGGGGGTTGTAATCAGTGAGTGCTTGACAGATGGATGTTTCAATCTGACAGATATATGGTGGTTGAGTGAAAGATACATATGTCCTAACTCCTTTTCAATAAATTATAGCTCTATTTGCTTGATGGATTTTATGAGGGAATAAAAAAAAATGAAAGAAAAATAATAAGAAAAATTAGTTTTTTTTTTTGTGTGTGTGTGTTTTTTTTTTATGCTAAATTTGAAATTGTAATAGTAGTATATGAATAAATGAAGAAAAATTATTCATAAAAATTCAAAATATTTAATTTATTTATCAACTTATTCTGTTTTCTTTCTTGTTTTCCTCGTCATTTTCTTTATTAACCAAACAAAGAAAAATAATTTTCTCTATATTTTTACTTTCTTTTCCCTCACTAAATAAAAGAACCAAACAAAGCCTTGGTGTTGATATGCATACAATTTTGAAGAATGATGGTCCCCTTCTTGTTCTTACAACAATTGGATGTTAAAAATAAAAATATTTTACTTTCTCGTGGTAGCTTGTTTCTTTTTTTTTGGTTCCCGTTGTGGTTCATTATTTTTCTGTTTTTTAAGGGAAGATTGTCATAGGAGTCCCAAGTTTCACGAATAATGTAGGGGTAATTTGGGTAAAGTCGTAAAGATCACATCCTGAGATTTTTTAGTACATCACTTGTATTCTAAAAAGTAGCAAGTATTGACCTCCTTATAGAATCGTACAAGTTAGGACAATTTATGTAAAGTAGCTAAGATTAACTTACGGGTAATACTTGGGGCACAACCTTCATACAACTTTCATACAACCTCCCCAAAAGATGTGTCTATCTCTCTCCTGTGTCACTGTGGGGTCCAGTGACATCACAGGAGAGAGATAGACACATCTTTGGGGAGGTTGTATGAAAGTTGTATGAAAGTTGTGTCCCAAATATTACTCTTAACTTACATTTCGATTTAATATTTATACAAAATGGCAAAATTGTAAACTAATTTGTACAACAAACGGTGTTTGTTTTTTGAAGTGAAGATATATTGAAAATCTAGGGAGGTTCGTGGTATTTAACATTTTTACAAACAAACAAGCATGAGATTTTTTCCATTTCAGAGTGGACAAAGATTTCAGTCATTTTAGTTCGGTATATACAGTACATTTCTGGACCATGATGAGTTTATATTTACAAATATTGTTGAATCAAAATTTTTTTTTTTTAATACAAATTTTGTTTACATAGAGCACATACTCCATTCATAGGAAGAAAAAGTACTAAAATGTTGTGGTTTTGATATTACAAATTAGGCCCAAGGATCAAGGGTATAACATAGTGAACACAATATAATAGGCCAGAGCCATCTAAACCTAGTCGAGTTGATCAGAGCGTCTAGCTTTCCAAAGAGAGGTCACGAGTTCAAAAACCCCAGAGCCGAAGCAAGATAGTTGAGCGAATAAGGATTTTAAGATGGATATTAATGCTATGTTTGGCATGAGGGATGATGGGAAGCAAGGAGAGGGGTGAAGAGAAGAGAGGATGGAAGAGGATAGAATCCCTTGTTTAGTAGGATGGAAGAGGGAATTGAAATGAAGAGTCAAGGAATGTCTCTTCCCTCCAGTCCCACAAATTTCAATTCGAAAATGAACGGATTGGGAGAGAGAAAAAACTTCTTGTTAGAATAATGTTAGAATATTTGTTTACATTCTTTTACCTATTGTATCTTACTATACTTACTGTCTAGATACATTGTACTACCGGTTGTACTACTAGCCTAGGTAGTTTTCTTTCTCTTTTAGGATTCTCTCTTGGTCTATATAAAGGCTAATCATTGTAAGGTTTCATCACACGATTCAATACACAATTCATAGTATTGTCTTACTCTCTATCACTCTCTTATATATTCTAACATGGTATCAGAGCTATAAGCTCCTGGTGGCCTCTTCCTCCTCCCGGTGACCTCTCAAAAGGAAAGTATGCTTTGTGGTTGCCACAATAGTGGATCCTCTACATCAGAATCCCTCTTGTAGTTGCCTCAAATTCGTAATCGTGCTGCCTCAGCCCGGTCACCTCCGCTGCCCGGCTACCACCATCCACATCTACCCTACCCGACATCCTCCTTCCGGTCACCTCGTCGTCTCAACTTGGGCTTTGCCACTGTCACCGCCTTCGCCACTCGGTCACCACCTCTATCGCCCAGTCACCACCACCCGGTTGCCTCCATTGACCGACTAGCACTTCTTCATCCAGGCTTCCTCCATCAGATCACCATCCGGCCACCGCCACCCAGATTAGTTCTACCACTCTCAGACTTATGTTACACATTAGATCCTTCCTCCAGATACTATCACAAATCAGGACATATTCTGTTGCATTATCCTATCAGAGTGTGTACTTTCTGTCACAAGCGTGGACCAGGGCACTATCTTGATGATTGCAATGAGAATCCTACCAGATATTCACAGGAAAATCGGTCCCGAGTTTGTTCATCATAATCCACTACTATTTTTACCAAGGGGTCATCATCTTTTAAGTCGTCTACCCCTTCATCCATCTCAATTTTCCTCCTTGCGAACATCATCAAATGAGTTCTTGATCATTGTGGTAACACGTCTCCTACTGCTCATCTATTGCCCCAAGTACATCTTCTTAGTTCTTGGACTCTTGTTGCTATAACCATATGACCTCGGATCCCACTACATTCTCTGCCAAACATTCTACTCAATGCACCATCCATACACACAGTTGATGGTTCCTGTATGAACGTTAGTCACATAGGACAAGTCTCCACCACTCACACATCTCTCCCTGACACTTACCTCATTCCTAAACTCACTTTAAATCTCATATCTGTTGGTCAATTATGTGAACTTGGACTTACTGTCTCTTTCTCTAATTCTGGATGTCTAGTACAAGATCCAAAAACAAAACAAACTCTTAGGACTGGTCGTAAAATAGGATGTTTATTTGAATTTAACAATCTCCATATTCCATCTCACTTCATTTCACTTACTCAAACTATAGCTTCAGTATCGTCCACCTCACCTTTTCACCTCTAGCACTCTCGTTTAGGTCATGTTCTGCTAAGTTGGTTAAAATCTTTAGCGCCAAGTGGTCAGTTAGGTTCAATTAAAGTCGAAAAGGTTGATTGTTTACCTTGTCAACTTGCCACACAACCAGCTTTACCATTTAATAACAGTGACTCAGTTTTTTCTGCACCATTTGATCTAATTCACTCTAATATTTGGGGTCCCTATGAAGAAAAAACAAGTTTAAAATTATTTTTAAACGCGCAGCGGAAAGGTTAAGTTTCAAAAACTTATTGGTATGCCCAGATCTACTACCCGTTAATTCTATAGATGCGTATAAGAGGAGAAAAGAGTTATACCTCAGGTCTTGAACCCAATTCTGATATTCCTCTTCCTTGTGATGTAGTAGCCTCCACTAGGTAGTCTGCACCCTTATGTCTCCTATTAGAGGGAAAAGAGAAGGTTTGGGAGCTCTTGAAATATTTTCTACAGCCTCTGGCGTATTAAAACGACGAACTCTTTTTTTCTGAACGCAGCTACCCTATTTATAGATTCCCAGAACCGACCTAACGTTCGAGCAATCGAAGTGGATTTGATCGATCGAATATTTGATCGATCGAACCATCTTCGAGCGATCGAAACTGTCCAGACTTCAATCGATCGAGACTCCTTTGATCGATAGAACCTGTCTTGACAAGATCCTCATTTGCCTTTCCAAGCATCCTAGCTGAGCTAAGAGTGGGACCTCCTAGGCTCTTTATTGTTGGCTCAGATCAGTTGTTAATTCCCATGACCAAACTCTTTGATCAGCAAAATAACCAACTGATCAGTTAACGTTTACTCCACTATAAACGATAACTGAACTCCAATGCAAAAGAACATATCTGAAGCAAAAACTAGACTTGTATGGTGTACTAATATCCCTCTACCTTCATCATTCGTAATCATATTTAGGTAGTCAGATAACTGTTACTGTCAACCTGAATCATGATTACTTCTTATATTCTTTGAGTCCCATTAACCTCTCATGATTACTAAACATGTTGATAACTACTTATCAACAAAACTGCAGTTATCAGTAATCAACTTGGTGACATTCTCAAGAGAATGCTTACTCTGAATCAAAGGGTAGATTCTATCTTGACAATATATGTTCACAATCCTATGAACATGACATACCCAAGATACCCAGGTGTTGATCTTTTAGAGACCTCACTAATTGGTAAGTCAAAACAGCTATATCCACAGTTTATGTTCATAATCGTCTCAAGATTGAGAACACGTACAGTATACAAGTTATGGGTTCCTATTGACTGTTGACAGCCTTTAGTGTCAATAGGAAAACTAATGTCCGTTAATGCACTATAAGCACTAGCATATTAACTTAGAGCTAAACTCTGGTGATTGAGATTCATCACTCCATCCAATGGTAGTTAATCATGCTACAATGTAAACCTGATGAGATATTTAGTCTCGTCATCCACTGTGACAAGTTCTAAGTATCAGAGAATAGTAATTCGTATCTCACTTGTATGTATCTCATACACACACAAATTACTTACTATGATACTTAAGGATTAACAATCATCTCATGATAGGAACATACACAATGAAATGTAAAGTTGATATCCATATATTAAAATGTCAACATCTTATACATAAAGTAATGGTTTGAAGGCACAAACCCAACAAACTCCCACTTGCACTCACAACCATACAGGATTACATCTGAGACCTAGACTATCTAGATGACGATCAAAGACCTTCTATGGCAAGGCCTTTGTAAACGGGTCAGCAAGATTGTCAGCGGTGGCAATCTTGGTGACAGTCACATCTCCACGTTGAACAATATCTCGAATAAGATGATATTTCCACTCTACGTGCTTTCCCTTTTTGTGGTTCCTTGGCTCCTTGGACTAAGCCACTGCCCCACTATTATCACCATAAAGTGTAATAGGTGACAGCGATGATGGTACCACCTCGAGCTCCATAAAGAACTTCTTAAGCCAAACAGCTTCCTTTGCGGCTTTACAAGCAGCCACATACTCAACTTCTGTAGTTGAGTCTATAATGCATTTCTACTTAATACTCCTCCAACTAACATCACCACCTCCCAAGGTAAAGAGATGTCCGGATGTCGACTTTCTCAAATTTTTATCTGACATAAAGTCTGAATCAGTGTATCCTACTGGAATTAACTCACTACCACTGTACATAAGCATGTAATCTTTAGTCCTTCTCAAGTACTTAAGAATGTACTTAATGGCTGTCCAGTGCTTTGGACCTGGATTCGATTGATATCTACTAACCATGCCAACGGCGAAGTAGATATCTGGTCTTGTGCATAACATCGCATACATGAGACTTCCCACTACCGAGGCATAGGGGACTCCTACCATGCGATTCCTTTCCTCTTGTGTCTTAGGAAACTGGTCTCGCTAAATCATGCCTGAAAGGTAACAAACCTTTCTTCGAATTATCCATTGAAAACCTAGTTAGCACTTTATCAATATAACTAGCTTGAGATAATCTCATTATCTTTCGCTTATGATCCCGAAAGAGCCTTATTCCAAGAATATAGCTCGCCTCTCCTAGATCTTTTATATTGAAAGTACTAGCTAGCCAAACCTTGATCGTTGATAGTGCAGCTACATCATTTCCAATGAGTAGAATGTCGTCAACGTAAAGCACAAGAAAAGCCACCACTTTTCCTTCACACTTCTACACAAGGTTCATCCAGATTCTGTATGAAGCCAAACGATTTGACCACTTGGTCAAATCAGATGTTCCAACTCCTAGATGCCTGCTTAAGCCCATAAATGGACTTTTGTAACTTGCATATCAAGTTACCTTTTTGACCAGCTATGAACCCTTCTAGTTGTTGCATATAGATGTCCTCCTCAAGATTGCCATTCAAAAATGTAGTCTTGACGTCCATCTGCCAGATCTCGTAATCTAGGTATGCAGCAATAAATAAGAGTATCCTGATGGACTTGAGCATGGCTACCGGCGAGAAGGTTTCCTCATAGTCAATGCCCTCCCTCTGAGTATAGCCTTTCGCTACTAGCCTTGCCTTAAAGGTTTCAACCTTTCTATCATATCCTTTTTTCCTCTTGTAAACCCACTTACAGCCAATGGGTTTAATATTGGCTGGAAGTTCTACAAGATCCCAGACCTGATTGGAATCCATAGATTCTAATTTAGCCTTCATAGCTTTAACCCAATGAGCTGAGTCTACATCTGCCATTGCCTCTTCGTATGTGGTAGGATCAGATTCAGATTCTATGGAGACAACTTCAAAAACTTCTCCTAAGAACATGTATCTATCAGGCTGGCTGATAATCCTCCCACTATGAGGATGTACTGGTGTAGAAATGGATGAAGAAGTAGTATTTTCTTGATTTACATCGTTATCAACTGCGGGTTGGACTGAGGGCTCTCCTTCTATCTCTATCAGGTCTATCCTTCCCTTAGGTTTATGGTTCATGATAAATTTATTCCCCAAGAAAACAACATTCGTACTAACAAATACTTTATGTTTTCTTGGATCATAAAAATACCATCCATAAGTACCCTTTGGATACCCTAAAAAATAACGTACTTTCGATCTAGAATTCAACTTGTTCATCTCTTATTTCAGCACATGTGTCGAACATCCCCATAGCCGGAGATGTTGCAAAGAAGGCTTGCGCCCAATCCACATCTCCCGTGGTGTCCTGGGAACATATTTGTTTGGTACTAGATTTAGTATGTATGCAGCGGTTTCCAAAGCGTAACCCCAAAGGAATAATGGCAACTCAGAATAACTCATCATCGACCTAGTCATGTCTAAAAGAGTATGATTCTTTCTCTCCGCTACACTGTTCTGCTGAGGCATACCAGTCAATCGTGACAGAATCCCATTTTGTACGAGGTGATCAATAAACTCATTAGAGAGGTACTCGCCACCTCGATCAAATCGAATGGCCTTGATATGTGTGCCTAATTACTTCTCCACTTTAGCCCTAAACTCTTTGAACTTTTCAAAGGCTTCAGACTTGTGCTGCATTAGGTACACATATCCACACCTCGAGTAGTCATCAATAAATGTGATGAAATACTCATAACCACCCCTTGCTCTAATATTTATTGGTCTACACACATCAGTATGAACTAATTCCAACAATGCATTGGTCCTATTGCCCTCTGCATTTTGGTCATTTTACCCTCTAAATCGCCCAGCTACTCCTCGGGAATGGGCCCATCCTTGGCCACCCGGGGTCGACCCGACCGGTACCGTTGGGAACCCGGGGACGGTGGCCGCCACGTGTCAGGGTGTGACTGGCTCGGTTGGAATCTAACGAGGCCAGCACTGGTGTAACTGATCAATTGTGTGGTGACCAGACCGTCACGTCTTGCATTTAATGGGCACGTCTTTTGAGGTGATACTTCACGTGCTCGAGGGGACAGCTTATAGGTGGTTTAGGCAGGAAAGCTTCTTGGTCGTTGGATCTGATCTGATCTGGACCGTCCGCGCTTCCAATATAAGGGGTCCTTGTTCATTTTCTTTATTCCTACTGCCCTAAGACTGAGATTACCGAGTGATTTTGAGAGCAAAAGTTCCCGGTCAAGCTTCCCGAGCTCTTTTTCTGCATTAATTCTTGTAAGTCCTGACTTTTCCAGTATCAATTCACTGTTCTCTTCCTTCTACTTTTTTCTTTTTCTTCCTTGGACTAGGCTGGAGAGGACGAATCCACTAGGTCTTACACAAGAGTAGGATTTCTTCTTCCTTAGGTTTTGCTCGTTCTTTAGGTCAGGCGGTACGCTAAGATAGTTGACTCGAGCGGGTTATCCCGGGGTAGTTTTGATTGAGTGCCACCTCACCTTAAGGACCCTATACTCTTTGCCCTTTAGGTTTGTAACCTTGCCCCCCCCCCCCCCCTTGTTTTTTAGACTCGGAGTTTCTGACCCTTATCAAGGCCGTCACTTGCTTTCCCATTCCTCGCAGGAGTACTGGAGAAGTGTCACTCCGGCTTCGACTCCTTTTCCCGGTTTGAAGATGAGCAGTCACGGTCTGGGACCCCGGACACTAGTCTGGACCCACCCTCTGCTACTTTGTTGGATCACCATAGCGAGGGCAGGATCCTGATCTGGGTGTCGTACGTTGAGTCAAACCAAGAGGCCCCGGTGGCCTTTGTCTGCTTACGTGCCCAAGACCTCAGCCGAATCAGGGAAAAGTTTGCTATTCCTGAACATTGCTCTCTCGCCGTTCAAGGCGGCGGGGCCCAGCTCTATCATCAGGGGTTCATCACCTTATACGAGGACTCCCTTATGGTTGGGTTTTGCATCCCCTTTCACCCTGTTGCTTGGGACGTCCTGATCTACCTCAGGACTGCTCCTGGGCAGCTTGCCTCGAACGGTTGGAGGTTTCTAATGGGGTCCATCTAGCTCTGGCCTCAAGTTTTCAGGTACGAACTCACCCTCCAAGAGTTCTTGTGGGCACACCGACTATTCCTTGTGCACGGGGAGGTCGGGTTCTTTTCTCTGGCAGCTCGGTAGGGGAGAAAGATCATTGTCAACTGCCCGAGCAACAAGGGGTGGAAGAACAAGTTCTTCCAACTGTCCGCCTTCGAGCTCTGCGATCGGGCCTCAGGAATCCAATTGAAGACCTCCTGGGTAGGAGAGCTGAGGGGTAAGCTCACCCAGTGTTTCATTTTCTTTCTTTATTTTTTGCTTTCCTTTGCTTTTGGAAGTAGCCGTATGGCTAATTGTTTTCATGTTTTGCTTTGCATTGGGGTCAATTGATCCACCGAGCGTTCTGGAGGAGTGTCAGGACCGGATCCGGTGCTTGGCAAGCCTTCCCACAAACATCTAGAATGTGCTGAGCTAGACGGGGGATTATAATGCTACCTACAGTCCGAACGAGCCCATTGAAGCCCCTATTTTTCCCCAATCATCCCAAGTGAGTATTCGGGTGAATTGTTTGATTTTAGTTGTACTTACTCCTTTTTTTTCTTTTTTTTTTCTTTTACTGCTTTCTAAACTACTGACTACATGGCTCTCTTGTTCCTTTTGCAAAAATGGGTCCCCGGAGAGGTATCGAGCAACTAAGGGCACTATAGGCACTTAGGAATGTTTTGGAATTCCAAGTCCTATAAGTGAACAGTGTGATTTCCTGTTTTAGTTCAACATCCCCCTGCCTCCCAAGCTTTTTCTAAGGCGAGCGTTGGTAGAGGGGCGATCGTAGGGAGCCGACCTAGAACATGGGTAGTTGTAGGGTCTTTTGGGCTTGCCATCATTAGCCACCTGAGTGGGTTTTACCCCCATTTGTCGGTTATGGACCTAAGCGAAGATGGTGCCTCGGGTGTGACACCGAGGTCTTTTGCCTTAGGCGTGACTCTGAGGTCTTTGTGTCTCGGGTGTAATCCCGAGGTCTTTGGTGCACAGAATATTGGTAGGGATCATTTTTGCTGAAAAAACAAAAAAATTTTATTTCATATTGAAAAATAACTGCTCGGTAAGAGCTACAAATTTCCTAGCCAATTCTAGTCCGTACTTCATTGAAAGTACTTGCGGAGGTGCTGCACGTTCCAGGGATGAGGGAAGTTTTGCCCATCTATAGTCTATAGCCAGTAAGTTCCCGAGCGGTTGACGCTAGTGACTCGGTAGGGCCCTTCCCAATTCGGACCCAATTTTCCATGGCTCGGGACCTTTGTCGACTGGTTCACTGCCTTAAGGACCAGATCTCCCACCTGGAAACTACGATGCTTGACCTTGGTGTTGTAGTACCGGGAGACTCACTGCTTGTAAGCTGCCACTTTAATATACGCCCGGTCTCTTTTTTCTTCCACCAAATCCAGCTTTCCTCGAAAGGCTTCCTCATTGCCTTGTTCATCGAAGCTTACCACCCGATATGTCGGCAATCTGAGCTCAGTGGGTACCACCGCCTCAAAGCCATAGGTGAGAGAGAACGGTGTCTCCCCCGTTGCCACTCAAGGGGTAGTATGGTAGGCCCACAGCAAGGTCGATAACTCTTCCTCCCAGAGTCCTTTGGCATCTTCGAGTCGGGTTTTAACTGACTGCAAAATTGTCAGGTTCGTCACCTTGGCTCGCCCAGTGGCTTAAGGATGCTCAGGCGAGGAGTAGTGATTGAATATGCCATAGCTCAAGCAGAATTGCCTGAACACCGGGGTATCGAACTGTCTACCGTTGTCACTGACCAAGACCCTGGGGATGCTGAACCTGTTGAGAATATTTTTCTCGATGAAACCTTCCATCTTCTTCTCGGTGATTGTTTCCAAGGGCTCGGCTTCTGCCCACTTAGTGAAATAATCCACAGCGACGGCCGCAAATTTAACTTGTCCTTTTTCGATCAAAAGGGGAACGACTATATCAATACCCCATTGAGTGAACGGCCAAGGGCTGAGGATTGGCGTCTAGAGCTCTCCCGGGTGGTTGGTCATAGGCGAGTATCTCTGGCACTTGTCACACCGACTGACGTACTCTTGGGAATCTCGGGCCACGGTCGGCCAATAATAGCCTTGTAGTAGGGCTTTTTGGGAGAGTGTCCGAACTCCACGTGGCTTCCACACACTCCTTCGTGATTTTACTCAATAATCCTTGCACTTGTATAGGGTGGATGCACCGTAGGTATGGGATAGAGAACCCCCTTTTATATAGGATGCCATCAACAATGTAGTATCTGGCCACCCGATATTTCAACCTCCAGGATTATTCTTTTCCTTCAGGTAAGGTACCCGCCATGAGGAACATTGCTATTGGATCCATCCAGTTGGGCCATGCAGCGACCGGGTCTACCTCAGTGCCCCCCGAGTCAGTTATGCTGGGCTCTGGCAAGTATTCAATTCTTATCCCGGGCAGGTCTGACTTGGAGGATGAGGCAAGGCGAGCCAACCGGTCGGCCCACACATTTTTCTCCCTCGGGATCTGTGTGACGGAGAAACCCTCGAACCTCTTTGAGACTACTTGCACGAGGGCTACGTAGGCTACCATGCTGTCCTTACGAGCCTCATACTCTTGATTGACTTGACTGACCACGAGTTGGGAGTCGCTATACCCTTAGACTTGCTGTGCACCCATGGAGGCGGCCAGTTGTAACCCGACCAACAGGGCTTCATACTCAGCCTCATTATTAGAGGCCCAGAATCCGAACCTTAATGTGTACTCCAGTTGGATCCCATCAAGTGTGGTCAGGATGATCCCCACTCTACTTCCTTGTTTGTTGGAGGACTTGTCCACATAGAGTACCCAGGTCAGGGTTTTAGGTTATAGGTCGGGCGGTGGAACTATCTGGTCGAGCTTTTCGACCAGATCTTTTGGATATGTGAACTCAACGAGGAAATCTGCCACTGCTTGCCCCTTGATCGCTGTCCGGGGTCTGTAGACTACTTCAAATTCCTCTAACTCCAACGCCCACTTGACAAGCCTTCCGGATGTCTCAGGCCTGCCCAACACGCAGTGAAGAGGCTAGTCTATGAGGACCACGATAACGTGGGCCTGAAAGTATGGGCGGAGTCTCCGGGCAGATGTGATGAGGGCAAAGGCCAGTTTTTCAATACAGGATTACCAACTTTTGGCACCTATTACTGCCCGGCTTATGTAATAGACCAAGAATTGTATCCCATGCTATTCTTGGATTAGTGTCGAGCTGACCGCTGAGGGTGATTCTGCCAACTATAAGAACAGCTCCTCCTTCGGTACAAGAGTGGAGAGTAGAGGGGGTGACGTCAGATATTTTTTCAGGTCCTGAAACACCTCCTCACATTCTTCCGACCATTGAAATGCTTTCCTGAGGATTTTGAAGAATGGCAGACACCAGTCAGAAGCTCGGGAGACAAACCGATTCAGCGCCGCCACTCGTCCGGCCAAACTTTGAACTTCTTTGGTTGACCTGAACGACCACATCTTAATAATAGTCTAAATTTTTCAGGGTTCGCTTCGATCCCCCGCCTGCTGACAATGTGTCCCAAGAACTTTCCGGACGAAACTCCAAATGTGCACTTGGCCGGGTTCAACCTCATCCAGAATTTTCTTAAGAAGCTGAAGGCCCAAGCCAAGTGCTCGAGATCGTCGGACTCTTCCCAGCTTTTGAACAACAGATCGTTGATGTACTCCTCCATTGCCTTCCCGTTCAAATCCTTATACATGTGGTTGACCAGGCGCTAACAAGTCACCTCGGCATTTTTAAGGCCAAAGGGCATCACCTTGTAGCAGTACGTCCCTTGGTCGGTGATGAAGGACGTCTTTTCTTTGTCCCTAGGGTACATGCTAATCTGGTTGTACCCCGAGTAGGCATCCATGAATGAGAGAAGCAAGTGGCCGGTCGTGGAATCCATAAGGAGGTCTATCCTCGGCAACAGATAGCAATCCTTGGGGCAGGCTTTGTTAAGGTTAGTGAAATCTACGCACATCCTCCACTTTCCGTTGCTTTTCTTGACTAGTACCACATTTGCCAACCAATCGGGATAGTGGACCTCCCGAATGGATTTCGCCTGCAGAAGCTTTTCAACCTCTTCACGCACTACTGCTTACCTTTCAGGGGCCATTTTCTTCTTCTTCTATTTGACCGATCGAGAGTTCGGGTTGACGTTGAGGCGGTGGGACATGATCCGTGGGTCTATCCCAGGCATGTCCTCATTACACCAAGCGAAGACGTCCTAGTTCTGTCGTAAGAATTGGATCAACTTTTCCTTGAAGCCTGGCTCTAGGAGGGTTCTGACACTGACGGACCGGTCGGAGAGTTAGGGGTCGAGCAGCACCCGTTTCAATTCTTCAGCTGGACCCACTCCGTCCCTTATGTCCCCCGGGTCCATCTCCTGGATGTTCAATGTTTTTATCACCGCTTCTCTATGCAAGGAACTGATATAACAGCTCCGGACGGTTGCTTGATCTCTGCGTAAGCTCCCGGGCCCTTGTGGGGTTGGAAACTTGATCACTAGGCCATACGTTGACACAACTGCCTTGGCCCTATTGAGCGTCGGCCTCTCCAGGATGACATTATAGGAGGACGGGGCTTCTACCACCATAAAGTTTGCAAGTATGGAGACTTGCTGGGGGTAGATCTCCATGAGGACTAGGAGCTTGATTGCACAGAGGGGCTGCATGCTAGACCCATTGAAACCTACCAAGAGGGTGACCACGGGCCGGAGCCGATCCCTTGATATCCCGAGCTAATCAAAAGCCGAGATGAACAAGATGTCAGAGGAGCTACCCGTGTCCACTAACACCCTCTTGACCACATAATTTTCTATGGAGAATGTGACCACCAGCGGATCGTCGTGGGGGCAGTGTAGGTCCTTCACGTCATAGGATAATAAAGTCAGCACATCGGTCGGCGGGGAGCCGGCGGACTGGACATGCCAGACATCCAATCGGGATGCCCGAGCATGCCTCTTCCTGGTCGACTGTTAATTCCCTCTGCCTGAAGTTACTCCGGAGATCATGTTGATTTTCTCGAGCGGTTGAGGCTCCTCGGGGGGTCGGATGTCAAGCCGAGGCCGTGTATCAGTCGCGACAAACTCGGCGAGGTGGCCCTGCTCAATCAGTTTCTCAATAGCAATCTTATGTTTAAAGTAGTCTTCTGTGTCATGACCCTGGTTTTTATAATACCGGTAAAACTTATCTCAGTTTCTCTTCCCGGGTGGGCTCTTCAGTTTTTCTGGCTGCTGGAGGAGCCTCTGGGTCTCGACATCCATGACCACGTGGATAGGCCGAGAAAGGGGGATAAAGGTAATCAGGACCTGATCCTGACCGCCTTTCTGCTGATCCTACTTTGGCTTCTTTCCCGGGCCCTTTCTGGGGCTCTCGCTCTTGCGTTTGGATCTTGGATACTCATCTCCCACAAAGCTAGCACGCTTGGACTTTAGGAAGTCCTCCATGTCAATATACTTCCCAACCCTCTAGGAGAGCTCAACCAAGGTTGCCGGTCGGTCATGGTGGAATGACGTAGCAACTTTGGTGTGCTGAACTCCCGAGCAAAAGGCCGTGGTAGCGACCGTTTCATTCAGGTGGCAGATCTGGAACCTTTGTTGGTTGAAAAGGTCGACGTAATCTTGTAAGGATTCCCCCTTACGCTGCTTGTCAGTCAGCAGTTGGGTATCGGGCTGCTACCGGTCTTGCATCCCCACGAACTGACTAATAAATAGCTTGCTAAGTGCCTTGAAGTTGTCGATTGTTTGGGGCTTGAGAGGATGGAACCACTGTGCTGCTGGCCCTTTGAGAGTGCTGGAAAAGGCCAAGCACAGTAGTTCGTCGGTGATGGTGACCAGTGCCATCTAGGCCTTGTAAGTCCGGACATGATCCACCGGGCTTCCCGAACCATCATAAGAGTCAAGATGTGGTGATTTGAACTTCTGCGGGATGGGAAATCCTGTGACCCAAATGGTGAAGGGCGACTCACTTTCAGTATTAGCATGATCATGGCGTTGCTTACGGCTCAGTTTCTCAATTTGCTTCTGTAGGTCCTCGATCTGGGCCTTGACATCTTTCTGACCGGTCTTCTACTCCGTATCTGAATAGTATGTCGGGTCGGACGATGAGGCCTCTTCCTCGAAGTGCATTGTCCTCGGGGATAGGGCCGCGGCTTTAGCTTTGGGTAATCGTGTGCCTAAGATCCCCACGGCTCTTGGCCGGGATGTCCTTGGCCGAATCCCGGGCAATCCGACCTTGCCTCCCCTCTGGCAACGCACCAACTGTTGATGATTTCTCTGGCGTCCCCTGTCCGGCGTGGGTTGGCGCAAGGGCGTTGCCAAGTTTGCTAGGGAGCTTGGCTACACTCGTCATTCCCAAACCAACCCAAATTTGACGGAGATATAGGCTCAGTGTGGGCACGCCTTCGGACCCGTACGGGCTCCCGATCGTTGACGCCCTTCTCGGGTTGTTCCTCTATTTAAGGGAGCTTTTCTTGGCAAGCCAGCAACGCTTCAATATACTCCTGAGTTTACCGCTGGCCCTCCAGTAATTGCGCAAGGGCTGCGGTAACCTACTCGGAGGTCATAGAAGCATCCGGTTGCCCGACTTGTGAATCTGCCTGACCGACTAGAGTCGCAGTTTTCTTACCCTTCTTTGGCGGCATGTTTGTCAGTCAGACATTTATTTTTTGAGGAATTTGTTCTTCCCACAGACGGCGCCAAACTGATGATGCCAAAAATTGGTAGAAGGATAAAAAGACTGAAGCAAGAGAGATTTGATTATGGTTTAGCCACGTTAATCAGGTGACCTACGTCCACGGGTGCGTCTGAGCGCTTTTACTAACAAATCATCGGCGGCCTCTAGTGAACCAACAGGGAGGGCGACACTACTAGCGACCGGCCGGGTATATGCACGAGTAACTTTTGTATTGATACTGCTCTTCTATAGAGGCAAAATTCAATCCCCTTTGACGGGGGTAGGCGGTCCATTTTATAGATGCAAGAGACCGCACGTACAAGGTAAGTTATTAGATTTAGGAAACCGAATCTCACCATAACTGATTTACACGAATTAGGAGAGTTTCCTAAGAGGTTTAGGAAACTACTTGCTCCTTCCATTAGTCCTTTAGACGGGATAGGAAACTATTCAGAGCCTTGAGGAGCGAGCCAAGGGATACGCTGGAAGATTATCCCGTATTGCGCACTCGACCTATGGGCCTGAACTGGGCGAATTCTGTTGAATAACCTGGGACGTGAGCCTCTACCTTGATAACCTGGCCCTTCATCCTGAGGTGGCGAAACTTGACCATCACCTAATATTTTTGTACCTATTAGATAGTACAGTTACCACTGAGTTATTAAGTTCCATACAAGAATCTTTAGAAATATTGGGAGTAATCACATACAAACCATTTGATTTATCACCAGAACAAGTAAAAGAACCATTTCTTTTAATCACAACTTCAGTTTCAAAATGAAAAGAATAACCATTATTCGATAAATTTGAAACTAAAATTAAATTATGTCTCATTGAAGGGACGTAAAGTACATCTGATAAAATCAAAACTTTATTGTCTAGAAATCCTAAAACTACGACTCCTATAGCAACCGCAAATACAGTTGCACTAGAACCTAGAGTAAGTATGATTTCCCCATCACTGCACCTCCTAGTTGATCTGAACCCCTACAATGAATTACAGATATGGTTAGTTGCACCAAAATCAATGCACCAAGTGTTTGAAGTATCCGTTATAAAACTTACTTCAATTACATGTGATTCAATCATACCTTGAACTATTATAGCTAAGAATTCTGGACAGTTCCTCTTCCAATGGCTCTTCTCACCGCATTGGAAACACTTTCTTTTGCCTTGGCCACCCACCTTCCCTTTGCTCTTACCTTTTCCCTTAGATTTTGCAATCTTAGGGATCGGTCCAACACTTGGACCACCAGTGCCAGCCTTCTTCTTCCCTTTCTAGCCTTTCGGTGTAGATCGGAGGAAGAAGAGCTTTTCTCAATGTTCAAAACGTTACCCCCAAGTTTGATCACCCCTTTCGCTTCCAATAAAGAACTCATTAATTCGTTCATTAAAAAATCCATTTTATTCATATTATAGTTTAGTTTAAATTGAGAGAATAACGGCGACATCGTATTGAGGATCATATCAACTTGGGTCTGTGCGTCAATGTTGGCACCTAGGGTCTCCAGCTCCGTTCAAATAACCAATCATTTTTAAAACATGTTCTTTGACTGGAGTCCCTTCTGACATCTTAGCACTCATTATCTTCTACATAGCTACCTGTTTGGCAGGCCTACAATGCTCCCCAAACATCTTTTTCAGGGATTCGATAATGTCACTGGCAGAATTGTTCGACTAGAATTGGTGTTGCAACACACCAGCCATTGAGGCCAGAATGTAGCAACGAGCCATTCCATTCGACTTCTTCCATTTATCGAACTCGCGTCTAGGAGCTGCCGCAGCATTTGCCGCAGGTTCTTCAGGGCATGGGGTGGTGAAGACATATATGTGATCCTTCGCAGTTAAAATGATGTTGAGGTTTCGTTTCCATTCAATGTAGTTATTTCCAGTTAACTTGTTTTGAGTGAGTATGGTGGCAAGTGGACTAAATGTAGATCCAGACATTATGATTTACTGTAAAAATCAAAGGACAAAATAAGTATGGATATCAAATATTGACAGTTTGAAATAAAAGAATCCTTAAAATTCTTATTTTAAAACAAAGTCACCGGAATATCAAAACGAAAGAGTAAAGCCTCCGTGTGGTGGTCAATACTTGATCTTTTGATTAATCATGACTTGTCCGCTATGCAACTCTTGCAAAACAAGCAATGACTCATGAACCTTTTTGATCTCTAAGTTTCTGAATAATACCCCGTGTGGGATCCCTTATCCATAGCTTATCTAGTGTGTACCATTAACTAGGATCCAATCACAATCGCCTCAAGTAGCGCCTCCGTATGGTGGTCACCCTCTAACACGTCTGATTGATCCTATCCATAGGAAGTTCATATCTAGTAGCCAATGAGTAGTGTACCCTCCGTATGGAATGATCACCCTAGCGAGGTGACATAGAGTGCACTACTCATCTTACAGTGAACCGTTAATGGAAGATCATGGGTGTTATAAATAAGACCCTCTCCCACTAGTTTTAGTAAGGATTTTACTTTTTTAAAAAATTGCTTCTACACATTACCCATAAACATCCAATGTTTACTAATGTATTGAAGGCGGTTTTTGAATTTTATTTTAGAAAACTTGTTTGACGTGCATGTAAGTAGTAACAATATAATTAAATGCCAATCACAGACCAAGCACATAAAACAAAAAACTAAAATGAAATAAAAACATCCAAACGATGCCTCTATCTCCCATGACTCTATCTCCATAGAACCTGCTTCTTGGTTTGATCACCTCCAGCTCCATCTTCATGGACAACGGCTTGCTCCTCGATCTTCATGGGTTTTCCAATTCTATTACATTGGTCCTATGCTTCTTTTGAAGCTTACAATTTATCTAGAAATAGAAATCAACAACAAGAAAATAAAGAAAACTAGGAAAACCGGTGTGACTTTCCTTTTCACAGGATTGAAGTCGCAACGCCCCTTACACATTCCTTAAAACCAAACCAAAATAAATACAACATACACCAATATCACGACCCATTCCTCTAACGTGTGAAAATAGGACATGTGGCATGCCACCAAGGCTCATCCATCCATTTAACAACTATACACAGCGGAAAAGAACTTTAAAACAACCTTAAGTATACAAAACTTTAGGAAACATTACCCTCTGAGTTGAAAAATCCGTATAAAATTTAAAACGTAATTATATTTCAAATCGAACGATTTTATGTTGAAAGGGGTCCCGAAGGTACCCTAAGAACCAATCAAAACATTTCAAAAATTTCCGGAAGGTATAGAAAAAGAATTCTAGCAGGGGGCATCTCAACCGGTCGAACGACCCCATTCGACTGGTCGAATGACCCTTAAGCAGAATCCTGCCAAAAACTACAGAATTTTGCTAAGACATCAAACAACCTCTCCTTTTCTACTCCTCCAACCATGATTACATTATTTTCAACTCCACCGTTGATGCTAGACTTTCAAGAACATCTTTAAGACATGATAGACTACGAAAAGAAATAATAACGTAACAAGCTAAGGCTTGTTTGGCTTAAAACATAAAAGTTCTATTACATTCCTCCAAAACGCTAAATCTACAAGTTAGGCTTTCAAAACACGAATCCATAAGTTCGGATTCATTATAACAAAACTAAAAGGAGTTTTACACATGTTACAACCTTTAAAAACTAATTCCAAGCGTAAAAGTATAGTTTTAAGTCTTAACTTTCAAAAGTTACATTTTCGACAAAGGAATGGAACCCAAAACATATACAAAGTGATTCAACCTTGTCGTCCCCGCGATCTCACTCTTCGCGCTTCTTCTTTCCTTTCTTCTTGTCACCTGCAATGGAGTAACACTCAACTGCTCAGCTATATGCTGAGTATACAATTCTAAACATATGCTTATATGAAAATTCATGTTCTAAACATTTAAAACACATCAAAATAGTCGCTAAGGTGAGTAGTACGCTTCCATCCGGTAAATGAAACTGATGGCGTGGAAGGCACAGCTCTTCCACGCATCTCGTACACTGGTTGGGCCTTCCTCCATACTAGGTACCGTGTCCTGGTTGGGCCTTCCCCCATACCAGACACCACACTATCAATTCTCAAAATCCTCAAACTTCGAGGAGCTTACGCCCTGACGGAATTGCACTACACTCCCTTTTGACCCACATAACACATAACATGCTCATATACACATTTGTACATGCTTTTATCGCATTTCTACGTGCATAATTAACGGGCATACATAATACATGAATTTTGCCAGGATCCAAAATATTAAGTTCAATGGTTAAAACATGGAATTTCCTATAAATTCATAGGCTTAGAATTCATACATCGTGCGATTTTCCTATAACTTTGAAAGATGAATTAGGAGATCAATTAAACGTCGGTTTTTGAATTTCAAACGATTCCTACAAGTTTACACGCATTTACCCCAAAATTCTAACATTAGGACATTTATAAAAATCTAACCAAACATGGCCTAATGTATATCAAAACGTAGGCCTTACCTCTACGAGTTCAAATCTCAAATTTGGGGAAAAACTAACGATCGGAAGGTCGTCGATTTGTGTCGGAAAGCTCGAAGCAATAAATCCCCCCCTTTGGCCTCCTCTTGATTTAGGTTAGAAATTTTAACAAATGAAAATTTTTCATAGTTTTCTATATATAGGCACGACTATTGGGAATTATGTTTACCTCCCCATGAGCTCTCAAAACTTCTAATTAACTCCTGAAACGTTGTACACGTCCATTTTATGCCTTTACGAGTGAAAACTATAAATTAAAAAAGTTTTCACCTAAGTCTCGTTTGGGTTCAAAAATACGTCCGAAAATTATATTTCATGGAATCTCTACACTACCTACCATTTATATAACGCATCACTCACGTTCTCACCACAGTTCTCAAAATAATATCTAACAGTATCAAAATTATCAGAATTTACTCTACACAGGTAAAATTTACTATTCATAAAATACCAGATAAGTTGAATAACATTTAAAATATATAAATGCCATTTAATCATGCGGATGCCTCATGGTTCTCTGATTACCGTGTCCTCAACCGACACTCCACCGTTGACTACAGTCAACTACTTATCTCAATTATCAAATAATATTGATAATTTTTGAAAATTCAAATATGCATGTTAAAATCATGAACTTTTTGGAACGGGTATGACAAGTCTCACCTCCAAAAAGGAAGTTTGTCCCCAAACTTATACCTCATAC
This sequence comes from Hydrangea macrophylla, assembly GCA_033977485.1. Classification (NCBI taxonomy): domain Eukaryota; kingdom Viridiplantae; phylum Streptophyta; class Magnoliopsida; order Cornales; family Hydrangeaceae; genus Hydrangea; species Hydrangea macrophylla. The sequence goes on along the minus strand of CM066990.1, from coordinate 98,259,414 downwards.
GTCGAACAGGTGCGGATACTCATTCTTCATTTCTTCCTCACTCTCCCATGTAGCCTCTTCAACTGTGTGACTACGCCATAGTACTTTTACCATCGGAATTGTCTTAGTTCTTAAGACTTGCTCCTTCCGGTCTAGTATCTTTACTGGACGCTCTATGTAACTTAAGTCTTCTTGAATTTGTAATGGTTCGGGTACTATGATTTTACTCGTATCTGTCATACATCGTCTCAGCATCAATACATGAAATACATTGTGCACATGCTCCAACTCTATTGATAAGGCTAAACGGTAAGCCACTGGCCCTACCCTCTCTAGGATCTCAAAAGGCCCGACGAATCGTGGGTTAAGTTTTCCCCATTTCCCAAATCAGACAATGACTTTCGACGGCGATACCCGCAAGTATAAAAAGTCTCCTACCTCGGATGTCATCGGTCGTCGTTTAGAGTCCGCATAACTCTTATAACAACTCTGAGCTACCTTAAGTCGCTCCTGAATCAATTTAACCTTCTCGGTAGTCATTTGCACTATCTCAGGTCCTAACAACCTTCTTTCTCCAACCTCGGTCCAACAAACCGGTGATCGACACTTATGCCCATACAAAGCTTCATACGGTGCCATTCCAATACTTGACTGAAATCCATTGTTATAAGCAAATTCAATTAACGGCAAGTGGTGCTCCCAATCACTCCTAAAGTCTAGAACACACAGTCTCAACATATCTTCCAAGGTCTGAATTGTCCGTTCTGACTGGCCATCGGTCTGAGGATGAAATGCGGTACTGAAACTCAACTTCGTACCTATAGCTTCTTGCAAACTACCCCAAAACCTTAACGTAAAGCTACTATCTCGATTCGACACAATCACTCCTGGCACCCCGTGTAGCCTCACAATCTCTTTCACATACAATTCTGCTAACCTCGAAGGCTTAGTCGTCTTGATTGGTAGAAAATGAGCTGACTTTGTCAATCTATCAACTATAACCCAAATCTTATCATTCTTGTTCGGCGATTGTGGAAATCTCGAAACAAAGTCCATTGTAATCTCATCCCACTTCCATTCTGACACGGGTAATGGTTGTAATAGACTTGCAGGTACTTGTCTTTCTGCCTTCACTTGCTGACATGTCGAACACTCAGAAACATACTTAGCCACTTCATGCTTCATACCTTTCCACCAGAAGTTTTCTCTCAAGTTCTGGTACATTTTGTTACTTCTCGGGTGTACTGAGTATCTGGTACTATGTGCTTCCTCTAGGATTTTATCTTTCAAGCCTTTCACATTCGGCACACATAATCGATTTTCAAGCATCAACGTTCCTTGTTCCAATACAAAACTAGAACGTTTTCCCAGAGGTATCTCATCTATCATTTTGCATAGGTATACATCGTCAAATTGTACCCTCTTGATCTCATCAATAATCTCAGGGTGTGCTATGATCGCCATCATTAAGCCACCGTTGGTTTCTAGAATTACGTCCAACTCTAATCGTTCCATTTCCCTTACTAGTTCTTTCTGTTGTGTTAGCTCGTCGGCTAAGTTCCTTGGCGTCTTCCGGCTTAGTGCGTCGGCTACTACGTTAGCCTTCCCCGAATGATACTCTATAGAAAGATCGTAATCCTTCATCAACTCTAACCATCTTCTCTGCCTCATATTCAGGTCTCGTTGAGTGAAAATGTACTTCAAACTTTTGTGATCCATGAGAATCTCACATTTATCCCCGTACAAATAGTGTCTCCAAATCTTCAAAGCATGAATCACTGCGGCCAATTCAAGGTCATGAGTCGGATAATTAACCTCATGTATCTTCAACTGTCTAGAAGCATAAGCAATTACCTTGCCACCTTGCATAAGTACACATCCAAAACCTGATGTGATGCGTCACTATAGATCACAAATCCCCTAGTTCCAGATGGTATTGTCAGAATAGGTGCTCTCGTCAAACGCGACTTCAACTCTTGGAAACTGTCTTCACATTCCTGACTCCATTCAAAAGTAACACCCTTTCTCATTAACTTTGTCATCGGCAATGCAATCTTCGAGAAACGCTCAATAAAACGGCAGTAGTATCCCGCTAATCCCAAGAAACTTCAAATTTCTGACACTGAGGTCGGTCTCTGCCAATTAGATACAGCTTCTACCTTATGAGGATTAACTGAAACTCCGTTCTTGTCAATCACATGACCAAGAAAAGTAATACTAAACAACTAGAATTCACACTTCTTGAATTTACCAAATAGTCGCTTTTCTCGCAACCTCTAAAGTATCAGTCTCAAATGATTTTCATGCTCTACCTCACTCGGTGAGTAGATAAGAATATCGTCGACGAACACTATCACAAAATCATCCAAGTAGTCCTTGAAGACTCGATTCATAAGATCCATGAACGTGGCTGGTGCATTTGTAACTCCAAATGGCATGACTAAGAATTCATAGTGTCCGTAACGCGTTCTAAAAGCTGTCTTCTCTACATCCTCGATCTTTACTTTTAACTGATGGTAACCCGATCTCAAATCTATCTTTGAAAATACTTAAGCCCCACAAAGTTGATCGAATAGATCGTTAATTCTAGGTAATGGATACTTATTCTTGATCGTCAGTTTGTTCAACTCTCGATAGTCCACACACATTCGCATTGAACCATCTTTCTTCTTTACAAACAACATTGGAGCTCCCCACGGCGATATGCTAGGTTGAATAAAACCTTTGTCAAGTAGTTCTTGTAGTTGAACTTTCAGTTCCTTCAATTCCACTAGTGCCATTCTATATGGTGCCTTGTATACAGGTCTTGAGTTTGGCATTACTTCAATGGTGAACTCAATTTCTCTCTCAATCAAAATATCTGGCAAGTCATCAGGAAACACATCTGGAAATTCTCGCACTATTGGAATGTCTTCTATTTTCAATTCACTCGTTGTTGTGTCAGTCACTGAACACAAAAATTCCTGACATCCCTTCCTCAACAACTTACCCGCTCGGATGGCTGAAATCAGATACGGCGGCGGTGTAACTCCACTCCCTTGGAAGCAAAAGTCCCCATGTACCGGTGATCGAAAATTAACGTCTTTCCGTTCACAGTCTATCGTGGCTAGGTTAAGGTCTAACCAATCCATTCCTAAGATTACGTCAAAGTCGTTCACAATGATAGGTATAAGGTCTACTGTCATTAACTTCTCGCCTAGTTGGATCTCACAGTTCCGATATACCGTAGATGTCATTATCGACTTACTAAGAGGTACGGCCACAGATAATTCATACCATAATGGTGTAGATTTAACATTCAAATGTTCAACAAAATTGTGCGATACAAATGAATGCGTAGATCCTGAGTCAACAAGTATGCGTGTTAAGTGCGAACATACAAGCACCATTCCTGAGACTACTGTCTCTGAAGCGGCCATATCTCCTGGGTTCATTTGAAATGCTCTTCCTTGACGTTGTTCTGTCCTTTGTCCCCTATCATTGGACTGTTTAGGCTTCGAACCACTAGAAACCATAGAACTAGTGCCCTGCTGAGAATGCTTCCTCGGGCAATCCTTTGCTTGATGTCCAATGGTACCATAATCGAAGCATTTAATTTGTGAAACTGGTATAAAACTAGCACTGTTTGTCCCTTGGGTTTTATTCGGAAAGTTTGTCATAAAGCATCGGCCAGTATGTGGTCGATTACAAAGTGTTCACAACGTATATTATTTGGTGTCCTCCTCGTATTACCAAAGCTTGAACCAGAGCCTCGTACAAACGATCTCTTGAAAGGTCCGCCTTGGTTCCTGTCTCCACCCTCATAACCTTGTTTGCCTTGCTGATTCTGTCTTGATCTTTCCATTCTGCTCTCGGCCACCAGTGTCGTTTGTTGCACTGCTGCCACAGTTGTGTGCTCATAGGTCTCTAATCTCAAACAAATATTTTCCCTCAAACATTCTTCGAATTTCCTTGCCCTATCTTCCTCCTCTGGTACTGAACCCTTGCCAAATCTTAGCAATGCATTATACTTGGAAGTATATTTGGTTACAGTCATATCTCCCTACTTCAGGTTATCAAATTCTCGCTTCTTTGCATTGTATACGGCTCACGGAAAGAATCAGCGATTGAATTCTGCCTTGAACCCTTCCCAAGTAATCGGTGCTCCTTGATCTAGCACATTTACCCACCAATTCCGGGCTTTGCCCTTCAGTACATCACTTGCATTCTCCATTTTTTCCCTGTCGGTCATCGAAATAGATCGAAAAATCCTCTCCATGTCCATGATCCAATGTTCTGCGAGTGTTGGATAGGGTGTCCCATGAAATTCCATCAATTTCTTCTGAGAAAATTGTTCGGATACTGATCTCATACCCCTATTTTCAGGCGCATGCACTACGGTTATTGGTTCCAGCTCCAATGGAGGCGTTGGAGGTAGTCGCTCCGCTATATTTCGGATCATGTCACCCATATTCCCAATCATTTCTACCATTTCATTCATTCATCGGGTATGCGGTGATAACTCCCGATCACTCATGATTGTTCAACCTATAAATCTCAATGCATAAACACTATGCATGTACAACCATAACAATATCATGTATGTGAATCAACATACATATGCATCAAACATCTCTAAAATGTATGGATGAACTCTAGAACATGTGATAAATCACTCAACACTCCACTCGTCATCGAACGTTCCCAAGGTTTTGTTACCTCTAGCTCTGATACCACTAAATGTCACAACCATTCTGATAACGTGCACAAATTGGACACGTGGCACGCCACCAAGGCTCATCCATCCATTTAACAACTATACACAGCGGAAAAGAACTTTAAAACAACCTTAAGTATACAAAACTTTAGGAAACATTACCCTCCGAGTTGAAAAATCCGTATAAAATTTCAAACGTAATTATATTCAAATCGAATGATTTAATGTTGAAAGGGGTCCCAAAGGTACCCTAAAAATCAATCAAAACATTTCAAAATTTTCTGGAAGGTATAGAAAAAGAATTCTGGCAAGGGACATCTCGACCGGTCGAATACTCGATCGGTCAAACGACTCCATTCGACCGGTTGAATGACCCTTTAGCAGAATCCTGCCCAAAACTGCAGAATTTTGCTAAGGCATCAAACAACCTCTCCTTTTCTATTCCTCCAACCATGATTACATTATTTTCAACTCCACCGTTGATGCTAGACTTTCAAGAACATCTTTAAGACGTGATAGACTACGAAAAGAAATAATAACGTAACAAGCTAAGGCTTGTTTGGCTTAAAACATAAAAGTTCTATTACATTCCTCCAAAATGCTAAATCTACAAGTTAGGCTTTCAAAACACAAATCCATAAGTTCGGATTCATTATAACAAAACTAAAAGGAGTTTTACACATGTTACAACCTTATAAAACTAATCTCAAGCTTAAAAGTATAGTTTTAAGTCTTAACTTCCAAAAGTTACATTTTCAACAAAGGAATGGAACCCAAAACATATACAAAGTGATTCAACCCTGTCGTCCCCGCGATCTCACTCTTCGCGCTTCTTCTTTCCTTTCTTCTTGTCACCTGCAATGGAGTAACACTCTATTGCTCAGCTATATGCTGAGTGCACAATTCTAAACATATACTTATATGACAATTCATGTTCTAAACATTTAAAACACATCAAAATAGTCGCTAAGGTGAGTAGTACCCTTTCATCCGGTAAATGAAACCGATGCCGTGGAAGGCACATCTCTTCCACGCATCTCGTACACTGGTTGGGCCTTCCTCCATACTAGGTACCGTGTCCTGGTTGGGCCTTCCTCCATACCAGACACCACACTATCAATTCTCAAAATCCTCAAACTTCAAGGAGCTTACCCCCGGACGGAATTGCACTACACTCCCTTTTGACCCACATAACACATAACATGCTCATATACACATTTGTACATGCTTTTATCGCATTTCTAAGTACATAATTAACGGGCATACATAATACATGAATTTTGCCCGAATCCAAAATATCAAGTTCAATGGTTAAAACATAGAATTTCCTATAAATTCATAGGCTTAGAATTCATACCTCGTGCGATTTTCCTTTAACTTTGAAAGATGAATTAGGAGATCAATTAAATGTTGGTTTTCGAATTTTAAACGATTCCTACAAGTTTACACGTATTTACCCCAAAATTCTAAATTAGGACATTTATAAAAATCTAACCAAACATAGCCTAATGTATATCAAAACGTAGGCCTTACCTCTACGAGTTCAAATCTCGAATTTGGGGAAAAACTAACGATCAGAAGGTCGTCGATTTGTGTCGGAAAGTTCGAAGCAATAAATCCCCCCCTTTGGCCTCCTCTTGATTTAGGTTAGAAATTTTAACTAATGAAAATTTCTCATAGTTTTCTATATATAGGCACGACTATTGGGAATTACGTTTACTTCCCCACGAGTTCTCAAAACTTCTAATTAACTCATGAAACGTTGTACACGTCCATTTTACGCCTTTACGAGTGAAAACTATAAATTACAAAAGTTTTCGACTAAGTCTCGTTTGGGTACAAAAATACGTCCGAAAATTATATTTCGTGGAATCTCTACACAACCTACCTTTTATATAACGCATCGCTCACGTTCTCACCACAGTTCTAAAAATGATATCTAATAGTATCAAAATTATCAGAATTTACTCTACACAGGTAAAATTTACTATTCATGAAATACCAGATAAGTCAAAAAACATTTAAAACATATAAATGCCATTTAATCATGCGGATGCCTCATGGTTCTCCGATTACTGTGTCCTCAACCGACTCTCCACCGTTGACTACAGTTAACTACTTATCTCAATTATCAAATAACATTGATAATTTTCGAAAATTCAAATATGCATGTTAAAATCATGAACTTTTTGGAACGGGTGTGACAACCAATCTCAAACATTTTTAAATACATAATTTAAAATTTTTGGTGCCATGAGAGATAGTGGACTTATCTTGCTGCAAAAGAGTTAGTCGTACGCACAACCACGCATATATAACAAATATATGTAACTACTGAAACCCCTAATTGATTCACACAGTACATAAACACTTTACGTACTGACTTAGAACTTAAAATAGCATCACAGTTCTCTGTCACACTTCGATCGATCGACAAACATTCGATCGATCGACTGATTGAACATAGTTCAATCGATTAAACTTTTCAATTTCACAGAATAATTTTAAAACTTACAGAATAATATAAAATTAAAGTACATATTTTAAAAAACTTAAAAAAACTAAACACTGGGACAGAAAATCAACCTCGATCAATCAAACACTATTCGATCGATCGAACAGAACCAAAGTTCGATCGCTCGAAACTAGTTCGAACGCTTGAGAATAGACAAGCTTCGATCGATTAAGATTACTTCGATCGGTCGAACTCACCATGCATCCAATGCAATCACAAATTTGTATTCTGCTACGAAAATACTGCAGAAACAGATCTGTGACGATGCAGTTTCGAAAATAGTTCTAAAATCAACATGCAAATCAAAACTAGTGTTCCAAAACGCATCTATAGATCCAAACAAGCGTGGCTCTGATACCAATTGAAGGAAATAACAGGTTTAAAATTATTTTTAAACGTGTAGCGGAAAGGTTAAGTTTCAAAAACTTATTGGTATGCCCAAATCTACTACCTGTTTATTCTATAGATGCGTATAAGAGGGGAAAAGAGTTATACCTAAGGTCTTGAACCCAATTCTGATGTTCCTCTTCCTTGGTGATGCAGCAGCCTCCACTAGGTAGTCTTCACCCTTATGTCTCCTATAAATGCTTTTCGGAGGGCTAGAGATGGTGGGATCTTTATTAGAGGGGAAAGAGAAGGTTTGGGAGCTCTTAAAATAGTTTCTGCAACCTCTGGCGTATTAAAACGACGAACTCTTTTTTTTGGATGCAGGTGCCCTATTTATAGATTCCCAAAACCGACCTAACGTTCAAGCAATCGAAGTGGTTTCGATCGATCGAATATTCGATCGGTCGAATCGAAACTGTCTAGAATTCAATTGATCAAGACTCCTTCGATCGATCGAACCTGTCTTGACAAGATCCGTATTTGCCTTTCTAAGCATCCTAGCGGAGCTAAGAGTGGGACCTCCTAGGCACTTTATTGTTGGTTCAGATCAGTTGTCAATTCCCATGACCAAACTCTTTGATAAGCAAAATAACCAACTGATCAGTTAAAGTTTACCACTATAAAACGATAACTGAACTCCAACGCAAAAGAACATATCCGAAGCGATAACTAGACTTGTATGGTGTACTAATGTCCCTCTACCTTTAGCATTCGTAATCATATTCAAGTAGTCGGATAACTATTACTGTCAACCTAAATCATGATTACTTCTTGTATTCCTTGAGTCCCATTCACCTCTCATGATTACTAAACATGTTGATAACTACTTATCAACAAGACAGCAGTACTCAGTAATCAACTTGGTGATATTCTCAAGGGAATGCTTACTCTGAATCAGAGGGTAGATTCTATCTTGACAATATGTGTTCACAACCCTATGAACATGGCATACCCAAGATACCCAGGTGTTGATCATCTATAGACCTCACTGATTGGTAAGTCAAAGCAGCCATATCCACAGTTTGTGTCCATAATCATCTCAAGATTGAGAACACGTACCTTATACAAGTTATAAGTTCCTATCAACTGTTGACAACCTTGAGTGTCAATAGGAAAGCTCAGGTCCGTCAATGCACTATAAGCACTAGCATATTAACTAAGAGCTAAACTCTGGTGATTGAGATTCATCACTCCATCCAATGGTAGTTAATCAAGCTATAGTGTAAACTTGATGAGATATCCAGTCTCATCATCCACTATAACAAGTTCCAAGTATCATAGAATAGTAATTCGTATCTCACTTGTATGTATCTCATACACACACGAATTACTTACTATGATACTTAAGGATTAACAATCATCTCATGAAAGGAACATACACAATGAAATGTAAAGCTGATATCCATATATTAAAATGTCAACGTCTCATACATAAAGTAATGGTTTGAGGGCACAAACCCAACACCCTCTCCAACTGTCACAATGGGAAGATTCAAATATTATGTAATCTTTGTCGATGATTTTTCATGATGCACTTGGCTACATCTAATGAAAAATCGATCTGAATTACCCTAGATTTACTTTGATTTTGCTAACATGATCAAGACTCAAATTTCTTGCAATATCAAAGTGTTTCGAGCTGATAATGACCAAGAATACAAAGAAAATAGTGTTCTAAATTTTCTTCGCCAGTATGGCACTCTTCCCCATCATTCCTGTCCAGACACCTCCTAACAAAATGGGAGAGCCGAGCGCAAACACAGACATATTCTTAATACTGTTCGAGCTCTTCTCACATCTACTTCATGTCCAGAACAATTTTGGGGAGAGGCCTCCCTCACTTCCATTTACACCATGAACCGTGTCCCTTCTCATATTACTGAAAATCAGTCACCGTTTGAGCGTCTATATAACCACCCTCCTGACTATACTACCCTTAAAGTCTTTGGTTATGTTTGATTTGTCTTACTACAACCACATAAGCGCACAAAACTAGAATCTCGAGCTCGCTTATGTTGTTTCTTAGGGTATTGTATTGAACACAAAGACTATCGATGTTGGGATCCTTACTCCAAACGTCTTCATGTGTCCCATCATTTTGTCTCCTGGGAACTCAAAATGTTCTAATCCATGTCCCAATTTCATCTATCTCCTGCCAATACTCATTTCTACTTCACTGACCCCTCAGTAGATCTATTTCCTAGCACCCCTGATACAAGTTTTCACTTTAAATCAACATCTTTGTTTGCCCCTCTACCCACATCCACATCTATAGACTCTTCATCTGATTTGTTCACCACAGTCTCTACTGAACTGCCTACTCCATCTGATGGGTCTGTACCAAACCTTGACCCTCTTCCTAGATGTAGTGACCAAGTAAAAATTCCTCCAATTCATCTTCAGGATTATCATTGTTTTCTATAATTCTCTTTCACCATGAGCCTCAATCTTACCACGAGGCCAATTCTAATCCTCTTTGGCAGAAAACAATGGATGATGAATTGGGGGCACTCGAACAAAACCACACATGAAAATTGGTAGACTTGCCAAGTGACAAGAATGCTATGGGATGCAAGTGGATTTACAAGATCAAACTCACTCAGATGGATCCATTGATCGCTACAAAGCCTGCCTAGTAGCCAAGGGCTTTACCTAGGAATATGGGATTGATTATGAGGAGACATTTGCCCCTGTTGCCCGTCCCACCTCTGTTCGCAGCCTCATTGCAGTTGCTGCAGTTCACCGTTGGAACTTATTCCAAATGGATGTCAAAAATTCCTTCCTCAATGTGACCTCACTGAAGAATTTTATATGCGTCCTCCTCCTGGTTATCATCATCATCCTTATCAAGTTTACAAGCTCTACCGAGCTCTATATGGTCTCAAGCAAGCTTCTCGAGCTTGGTTTGCAAAGTTCAGCACCATTGTTGAGTGATTTGGGTTCGCAGGCAGCTCATATGATTCAGCTCTTTTCATCCGTAGAACTGACCGGGGCATTATTCTGTTTCTCGGCTATGTAGATGACATGATTATCATAGGAGATGATATATTTGGAATCTTGGATCTCAAATCCCATCTCAGCCAACATGTTGAAATGAAAGATCTTGAAAACCTTAACTATTTTCTAGGCCTTGAGATCATTTCGAGTTTTGACAGATATTATCTCTCTCAAGCCAAGTATGCCTTAGACTTGCCTGCTCATGAGGGAATTACAGATAGCAAGGCTAGTACCACTCCTCTCGAGCCTAACTGTAGTCTCACTCCTATAGATGGTATACCATTGGATGATCCTACTCTATATCGTCAGCTTGTTGGGAGTCTCGTTTATCTGACAGTTACTAGACCTAATATCTCCTATGCTGTCCATATTGTAAGCCAATTTCTGTCTGCTCCTCGTTCTCCTCATTATACAGCAGTTCTCCGCATTCTCAGGTACAACAAAGGGACCTTATTTCATGGCCTTCACTTCTTTGCTGACTCATCTCTTGAGCTACGCGCCTACTCAGATGTAGACTGGACAGGAGATCCTACTGATCGTCGTTCCACCACTGAGTATTACTTCTTTTTGGGTGACTCTCTCATCTCCTGACGCAACAAGAAGCAAACTGCTGGCTTGATGTAGTATAGAAGCTGAATATCGTATCCTTGCTGATACCACTCAGGAACTTCTCTAGCTACGCTGGTTACTTGAGGACATGGGGGTCAATCATCCAACTGCTACAACCATAAGTTGTGACAACCAAAGTGCCATTCAAATTGCTCACAATGATGTCTTCCATGAACGTACAAAACACATTGAGACCGACTGTCATTTTGTTCATCATCATTTTTCTTATGGTACCATTCGACTTAACTCAGTCTCCTCCATCGATCAAACTGCTGATGTATTCACCAAAACTCATCCACCAGGACATCTTCACGATTTAGTTTCCAAACTCAAGTTGGTTTCCATTCTACCACCTTGAGTTTAAGGGGGGCTGTTAGAATAATGTTAGAATATTTGTCTACATTCTTGTACCTATTGTATCTTACTATACTTGCTGACTAGATACATTGTACTACCAGTTGTACTACTAGCATTGGTACTTTTCTTTCCCTTTTAGGATTTTCTCTTGGCATGTATAAAGACTACTCATTGTAAGATTTTATCATATCATTCAATACATAATTCATAATATTGTCTCACTCGTTCTCCACATCTCTTATATATTCTAACACTTCCATTTATCTTTTGACATTACTGTCATACAATGGAAATAATACTATATTAATTTAAGGGTGGTGCTAATGCCAAAGCACAATATGCTAATGCCAAAGCACAAAGTGTCACTAAAAGTTTTAGTGACACTTAGATATGTGTCACTAAAGCTTTTAGTGACACTTTGTGCTTTGGCATTAGCACATTGTGCTTTGGCATTAGCACTAGCCTAATTTAAAGGGCATAATGATAAAATGTCCAATCTTTCATTCTTTCTCTCACCACTTCTTTGTTACTTAACCAAACACAATAAGCGAATACTTATTTCCCTCTCTGGGGATAGGTCTCACATCCCTCCCCCTTCTTCTTCATCCATTTTTCACCCTTCCTACTAAACATATATAGTATTAAAAGTTCATAACTTTGTGTGAGTTCGGATCTTAGGGCCTATTTGAGAAATCTTAAAATAGGACATGAATCAATCCACTTGATTTTCACAAGAATAAGAAAAAAAAAAAAAACAAGAATTTGGATTAATCCAGATTCTATTTTAAATATTTTCAAACAAGCCCTTAATGCTATCTTGACTTCCTGACTTAACTTGTCCTATCCAAAGTTTGTCCATGTTCTATCATTAATTATTCCTATAATAGAGAACAACGACAACACTTAGTTTAGTCGCAAAGGAACGTCCGTGACTCACGTGGCTTTTCACTGGTTCTGTATCGTCATGCTAATGTCACCCAACACGGTTACGTTAGTGGAGCTGAGTGTGCAACGTGGAAGATAAGGACAGGTTTACTATTAATTGGTAATTTGGTAACGAGAAGGTCAGACCCACCGTCATAGGAGAGGCTTCGGGGGTACGATTATTGGAGCTTCCGAGGGCCACGTGGATGGACCCCACGTCAAGTGATGTCACATAACACAGTGGATGACGCAATCGTTGATGCCAATGGTGTCCTTTAGCTGACGTGAGCCCACTCCGCACCGTCCGCGAACCGGCGAACGGCTCTCTTTTTGTCTACTTCTGTTTAGTGCCCTGTTTCGGAATGTTAAAAAAGAGTAATTCTTTGGTGACAATTTTCATATAATTTTCATACAACCTTTTAAAAAGATGTGTCTATCTCTCTAATGTAATGTCATTGGACTCCACAGTAACACAGGGGAGAGATAGACACATCTTTTAGGAGGTTGTATGAAGGTTGTCACCAAAAAATTACCCGTTAAAAAACAATATCATTTTTTTTTTACCAAGTCTCATTATATTCTAGGTTTTATAAAAATCAGTAAAGTTGCCATGTTGTTGAGGCATTTCTAAGTCCTCTTATGTACCTAAATATCAGCTATGAACATGGAAATATTTAATACTAGTTTTTTTTTTTTTTTTTTTTGAATCATAAACTAATTCTTGTGATACGCAAACAGTTTCTATAATAAGTTTTTTTTTTTTTTATTGTATTTATTACGGTAACAAAACTTTCATATCATCAACATAGGACAGAGAATGGATATAGCATGGTAAAACTTTCATGATCAAGAAAAAGTTAAATCATTTTTTTCTTTCTTCTTCATGATGCAAGAAAAAAAATATAATTCTCCAAGCTTCTTCTCCCAAAATACTTAATTAAATTGAAGTAATTAGCGGTAAATTGTGTGTGTGTGTATGCTTTTCTTTTTTTTTTTTTTTTAATATAAACCAACCATACTTTAGTAAATTAATGTGGCATATCACTATATTCCCTACTCAAATAATCGAAATCCTTGTCGCATTACGCAAACCATAAATTTTCTTTAATTGGCTAATTTGAGAAGCTTAGTTATTCATCTTACCGTCCTACTTCGCATAGATCCACCATCTTGGTGCACCACATGCTCTCCCTGTGGCTTTGGGCAATAGCAATTAGAATGCCACAGCACTACTAAGTATGCTCTAATACCACTTGTGACACTCCAAACTTGTTGGCTATTCAGTAACCCAAAATAAAAACTACCAACATAACCTAAAATATTTTAACTTCTAGCATTTTATAAGCTAATCACACTTTGGTATCCCAACTCATATGGGATGTCACATGAAACTTTCCTATCAAATCACAGTGATATGTCAAAAATATCCAAAGGTATACGAGAGTCTCGGTTTTCCCACTTTGTTGGGTAAAACAAGAAGAAAAACTTTCAATTGAAGGATAGTTTTGGTTTTCTCATTTTATTTAGTAAAATAAGAAGGAAAAATGAGGAGAAAAATATTGTTGTTTTTACCACTATAATCTTCACATTACCAATAATTTTTTTTTCCCAAGATTAGTATCGCTTCCCTATCGCATCTTACATAATACAGGCTTTTCTCGTTTTAATTCCATTAGTTTGGAATCTATTCTATTTTGAGATATCTCAATTTATTAAATATTCTTTTTAAAAAATCAAAAGACTTTAACTAGACACTTTTAATTTTTCTCTTTATTTATTATATAAAATTATCTCACTTCTCATTTAATATAACGTTAAAAAACTTGAAACAACAACATATGAAAGTTGAAAAATATCACCATAATAAACATAAGCTTCGTTAAAAGTTGGAAATTCAAAAAAGGTCCTTTAATTTGGTGGGACAATGGAGTCAAACATGCCATATTGTTTAAGAATCAACATAAACAACAAATTAATAGGAAAAAGTATTCTATGTTGTCAAAGCATACGTCACAATGAAGAATTAAAAAAGGGCAGTTTTAGGGGCACAAACAAAATTCACAAACGCAATCCACAAATATATAAATGTGTCTGTCTCTCCTCTATGGACCCTATAGTGTCAGTGAACTCCAGCAAAAAAGAGATAGACACATTTATGTGTTTGTGAATTTTATTTGTGCCCCAATCTTTATTCTTTCAACTATGATTTGAGTGTATAAAATACATTCGGTGAGCAAAGCACTTTTCATTTATCCAAATAGTATTTTGACTACTCAAATTTGGTTAGCACCATGATCTAAGAGCACTTTTTGAAAAGTTATTGTACTTTAATTAAACGCATTCCAATGTTACACTTTATAATGTAAAATTCTCTCATTTTTTGTTTGATGCAGCACTTGAATTTTAAACTTTAAAAATAAATAAATAAATAAATAAATTTGGGGCATGATGCGAGCATGGAAAATAGACAGGAAGTAGATCAACTTTTCCACTTGATCAATGAAAAATAGTTCATTCGGAATACAAAAACATTGACAGGGTTTAGACGGGCATGATGCGAGAATGGAAGAGGTCCAGACTAATAAATTGGCAAACATAATCATGCTTAACTAAGCAAAAGATTATCCACTCCTGTTTTTATTTTTTTAATTGGGTAATGCCAAATCCACATCCAAATCTCACACTTATTCATTCATATCCTGATGTGGACTAATGGGGAGAGGAGCGAGTCAGCGAGATGTGGAGTTCATTGATGTCTACATCACTTTACAACCTCTCTTCTCCTCATTGGTCCACATCAGAGTGTGGATGAAATAAGTGTGCGATTTGGGTGTGAATCTAGCATTACCCATTGAGAATATAATGTTAATTAACAATCCAATAACAACAATGCTAGGGGCACTAACAAATTCCACTAACACTCACACCTACACACCCACACACACACTCTCTCTATCTCTCTCTCCTCGTGGCACTGTGAGATCCACTGCACAGTACCACTAGGAGAAAGAGTGTAGGTGTGAGTGTTAATAAAATTTATTAGTACCCCAAATATTACTCATCCAATAATTAAGATCTACCCAAAAAATTTGAATATTCTCTCTATGAGCTAACAATATGGTTGTCCACACTAGCAGCTGGATATGGATATTGTTGGATCCCCATCGGGGCACAAGTTTTGGCAAAGAGCGAGTCATGCTACACCCACACAATGAATCACACACTTTTTCCACACACTTCTTTAAATGCTTGTACCTTGTGTTGCTTGAATTTTTTACACTTTTTTGTGCCCCACTTATACAGCACAAGGTACAAGCATTTAAAGAAGTGTGTGGAAAAAATATGTGGTTCATTGTGTGGGTCTAACATTTTTCGGCAAAGAGCAGTTACAAGTACAGATTTTTCGAAATTTCTCCAACCTTTTGCTTATCCTAATCGTTGAGACATCCCAAAATAAAATAAATAACTCTAAAATTAAGAGGAAGGTAGTATATTAATAAGTGTGTGTGGATATATAGTCCGGTTCTAACGAGGACTCTCACAAATATCTAAGATGCACACCCTGAAAGTACTTAACCGTTGGATTACAAGCAAACAATCATTCAATGAGCCTGTCACACCACGTCATCACAATAACGTGGTATGAACCACTCACTCTTAATCATACACATGCCTATATTTTCAAAAAAAATCATGAAAAGTGATTGACTATTTATTAGTTTAGAAATAATAACGACAAGTTATCAAAAAAAAAAGAATAATAACGACAAAATCACTGAATAATTTCTCCATCTAACAGCTAAGTCATGAGGTATGCATTTTAGATATTTGCAGTAAGTCTTCATTATAACGGAACTGTGTGGATATATATATATATATATAGAGAGAGAGAGAGAGAGAGAGAGAGAGAGAGTGTGTGTGTGTGTGATATTCAGTGTGAAGCAGCTACTGGGGTATATAACCCAATACATGGATAGTGATACAATCAAACGTAAGCCACAACATATGTAACGCGTAAGATAGCGTAACTGCCGTTGACGCCGGACTCTTTCAAGTCACTCCACCCACCTCTCGTCATTCCCACACACCATCTCTATATAAATAAACATCTATACATACACACACACACACACACCTTTGATACATCTATCATTCGCCAACACGTACGATTTCATAACCATACCATACTCTCTCTCTCTCTCTCTCTCTCTCTCTCTCTCTCTCTCTCCACCATGCAAGAAACACTCCCTTACAAGTCATGGCTACCAATTGCCCCCAAAACACAATCTCTGGTAAACACAGAAACACAGGACAATAATAGAGTAATCATTAGAGGAATATCGAAAGGGGATATGAGGAACATGGTATCGGCGAACGCGGTAATAGTGTTCGGCCAACGCGGGTGTTGCATGAGCCACGTGGTCAAACGTTTGCTCCAAGGTCTAGGGGTCAACCCGGCGATCTACGAGGTAGATGAAGAAGATGAGGTTGGCGTCGTCGATGAGCTCCAAAAGATCGGTGCCGGCGACGGAAAAGACTGCCGGTTGCAGTTTCCGACGGTGTTCATCGGAGGAAGGTTGTTCGGAGGATTGGATCGGATTATGGCCACACATATTACAGGGGAGTTGATTCCTATATTAAAAGAAGCTGGAGCCTTATGGCTTTAAATTTTCTTTCTTTTTTTTTTTTCACACAAAATTTTTCATTTTGTTTTCCCCTTTTCCTCCTCAAGAAATTGTATGGAGGAAAATTTTGGTGTTTCCCCTGTTTTTCTTTTTTATAAATATGGGATATTGTAATTCTATTATAAGATTGATTACATGGTTCTGTACATGTCTTGTGAACATTCTAGATCAAATCGTCGAATGTGTAGATCAATCCATCCATGTATATATATATATATATATACACACAGAGATCTAAATGATGTATACATACATGTATACATATCATATACTTAAAACACAAATGCGAATATGGGAGTGTGTGAAGAAATCACAAATCAAGTACAGGTAATGCAGTTCTGTTACTTGTGATGTATGCTTGGGGAGATGAAACATCAAAATCAAGTATACTGACTATCAAGAAAAGAAAAAGGAACTTTACTAGTGGTGGTGGGTTAAGACCACGTTTGGATGACAAGGAGGTGATTAAACTGTTAAGTCTCTTTCAATTGATAGTATCATTCTTTTAAAATGGACAAATAGTCTTGCGCGGAATAGTCGCGCCAAACTAACATTACTAGAAAACTATCATATCCTAGCGAACCCCGTTTTGGTACGATCGTACCGAAACGTGGTACACTAGCGAATTGGAATGCCGATTTGGGCATTTACACTTTAAATCACCTAATATTGCAATAACACAACCAAAATCTAGTGAATTTGTAGCACTACAATCACATCGATTATATTTTCTCATTTAGAACTTTACTTGACAATAAATTGATTAAAAAATGGATTCATGTTTGAATTTATTATATTATTTTCCCTCTTAAGATCGGAAGTATACCCCTACCGTACCACATTTTATAGCATGTGCCAATCCGCATTCCCGATCTCATTCCTTGTACCGAATCGATTCGCGATCTAGGTAGTCTTGCGTCAAACACCGAACTATTCAATTAAAATGAAACTCAATCCCTTGAAACAAACGTGGAAGATAGCTTACATGTTACAAAATAGGAACCATAGGGCGATGGACACTACCAGAACTTTCTGTATAACAATCTATTTCTATTGTTTGAAGATTTCTGTGAAGAAAACCAAATAAAAATGCAATATAGATCTTATTTATGTACATGGTAATTTATGTATTTTAGTACCTTCTCATGATTTGTGACTACTTTTATAGAAGCTTCTCATATGAGAAAACGGGTTTTAACCGTTGGATAAGCACCTAGCAATAAATGCATCTCCAGATTCTTGGGAATCTTACGACTAGATGTTCATCTAACAGTTAAACTCGCCTTCTCATATGAGAAGCTGCTCACTATAGACTTACCCGATTAGATTATTCAAGTAAAAGAGAGAAAACATGAAACAGGTATTCCTTTTTAACATTTGTTCATTTTTACTCTCAATATGACCGTGAACCAAATTACATAGTACCTATTGTAGAAAGAACATGTCACCTAAAATAGAGATGGTGGTTGGTAGAAATGCCTCTTTCCCTTCCCTCCCTCTTCCCCTCCCCCCTTTTTCCTTCCCTCCTTCCTGCATACCAAATATGGCATAACTGTTCACAATCAATTTTGGCGCCTTCATATGGCGAAACTATTTTATGTGACCGTCACACAGTATAACGATCACTGTGATCTCTTCATTGTATAGGAGTAGGACCCAGAGAATATTCAATCACAGTAGAAGTCATACGAGATAATATCTCCATCATATGACTGGTTGGTGCTGGTATATACGTGACATTTGGCGAGTAGAGAGAGCCATTGAGTATCATCAATCAAGGAAATTTTTTAATGAATTGTTCTAAAAAATACAAAAAAGGAAAAAGGAAAAAGAAAAAAAGAGTTTCAAATGAGCCAAAGATGCCATGGTACTAGTGATCTATCCATTTTCCTCAACCCCCAACAAGAAAAAATAAAGCTTACTCGCCAAACCTAACCTTTTTATGTTGAGTAATGTTATGCTTCTCAAAAAAAAAATTTCCAAAAGTGTATCCCAAATTATGTGGCAATGGGACCAGGTAAACAACTTCCAATCAAAATTCAACTGGCCCCACTATAATAGACCAAAATCCACAGCCACATCATTTGAGATGCACTTTTGGGGAAAAAAAAATTGGAAAGCATAGCATTACTCTTTTATGTCACTTTATTTTCGTTCAGAGGATGGTGAGTTCTTTTGACCACATCAATACACCTTCAAAGGCTGATAGAATTCCATTTTTCACCTTTAAGGTCGGTCAATATTATCTCATGTGGGGCTCACACGCTTCATCTGTTACATCTACATAAGCCTAGGTTTGCTCAACCATATTCATTTTCAAGCTATGGTCACAATGAAAATAATCAGAAACAAATAAATGGGGATAAGAACTAGGCAAAATTTACACTTTAGAGGAATTCAATTTCAAGGTTAGTTATCTGTATTATCCATGTTAGTAATTGAGTTGATGGCTTCAACTTGTATAAAAATGCTTATATAGACCTATATGTTAAATACTCTGGACCTAGGGGAAAAAAAGAAGAGAGCAAAGACACCGTGTCCTTGAGCCCATTTTCTAAACAGTTAAAGAGTGTCTGAAGAGGCTGTTGAACTGGTTACATGGTTTAGAGAAAACCCAACTCTAAATAGTTGGATGCTTGCGTAACTACTTTCTGATTTTGTATGATTCCACGCCTATTTTAATAATAACCCAAGAACTGCTTTTTTATCAGACCAACACAATACAAACTCATATTGGCTCTTATGAAAACAAGTTCAGGTTCAAACTTCACTTTATTAGTTCTTATGAAAACAAGGGTTATGTTGGTTTGGGAAAGAACCAGCTCTACGGTAAACCGTAAACTTCAAGCCAGGTATAGACCTATGTACCTAAAAGGCAGTTACACAAATACAAAACTATTTACAACTGATTCTCCCGTTATTCAAACAGCCAAGTTTTCAGAAGTAATGAAACTTGGTCTGAATCTGATCCTTCTTAAAAATTCTCAATCAGGCCCTTAATTTCTCACCCAGCATCTATAGTGTAATAACAATCGACAGAAGACACAACACAACAGGGAAATCACATTCAAGAACTTCCCTTGACTAGATTGTATTCTTTGATGTTCTTAAACAGTTAAAACGCAACATATTAGGCTTCGTGACCTAAGGTTTTTCAAACTTGGGGTAAATCAAATTGTATCTAACCATGAATCAAAATCATCCAATACTTTAGACTTGGAAACAGGGTGGGAAAAGTGAGAAGATTGAGTTTCAAGATGGGTAGCCATTACCTCGTGTGGTTTCGATGTCCGATTTTGATTCGTCAGACTCAATGTTTCATTTAGCAGATCATCAATGTCATCACCGAGGTTGCGACCCACTGCTACGGATGCAGTAGCCATTACCTCGAGAGGTTTTGATGTCCGATTTTGATTCTTCAGAATTAATGTTGCATTTAGCAGATCATCAATATCATCACCAAGGTTGGGACCCACCGCTGTGGAAGCAGATAAATCTGGTCCGTTCTTCAAAGGTTCAGCCTGACCCGAATCGACGGACGGAAATCCTGCTAAAGATGAAGTTGAAGTGGTGTAACTAGGCTTCTTTGAAACACCAGAGGGTTCGAGAAACTTTGTCTCACCAAAAGAGTCAAGAAGCATGTCGAGCTCTGCTTCGGCAGCCAATGCCTCGAATCTAGATTGTTGCTTTGTTTGTTTTGCATCAGATTTTACAGAAAATTCCGATTTGGACATCACAGTGCTCTGGCTATCCTTAACCCAGTTCAGGGACTTTGCCTCTTTATCAGATAATGAAAGTGTATCGCTGCTAGTAGTGGTATCAGATAGTGTAAGTTCAGCATATCTATTCACATTTTTATCCTCTACCGGAGAATCATGGAAAGCAATTTCATCGCAACTTTTTTTAGCCACTTCACTTCCATATTTTGCTTGATGCAGGTCAGATTTTTGATTGGTGCTTGCTTGTAACTCGACTAACTGTCATATGCAACACAAAAATGTAACAAACAATACTCAAAACTGTTCAATGAACATAAAAGATGTAGCAAACAATACCCAAAACAGTAGAGTATATACTAAAGTACAAATCCCACTCTGATATCTGAGAGGAAAATGATACTCAAGTACTAATGTGAAAATAAATAAATATACATATAAATATATATATATATGATGAACTTGTTCTGATTCTTAAAAAGCATATTCTTTCACTTGCTACTAATGAATTTCCGAATTGATTTTCCAATAATGTATTCAGCTACTTAAATTTATAGCTTGCTCTCATCAAGGAAATATTTCTTGTTGCTAACAATAAAAATAACACTGAAATCCTATAATGTCTATCACAACGACCGTGTTCTGGGGCCTAATCCAGACTACAAAGAAAATGGTTCGGCATCTTTTGGCCTTTTTGGTTTATTAATCCATGACATGGTATTCCAAATCTAAGCGACCTCAACCTTGATGTTCATGCTGGATCTATGTTTTTTCAACTATAGGGTGTTATTGAGAATTTTTTTTATTCTTTTGTCTTGATAAAGGAACGCTGCAATGGTTGGTTTTGCTGAACTCGAATCTCGAAAATCTGGCAATCACTCCATAGTCCATAATATAGCAGTTGGGTGGTTTTAATAGGGTTGGCTTGGCTCAACAGTTTTCATAGAGAGATTGAAAAAAATTAAAATTGCAACTGATAAATGATGTAAAGAAAGCTGATAAGAAATTGGGAATAATTAGGATAATTTTCTACTTTAAATGATACTGCTATTTAATCATACTTACTCGTTTGTGCTCTCGCCGTATTTGTAACCTATTTTAGGATTTCTATGTCAGCATATCGAAGTTGTGTCCGTGTTCATATTCGTATCCATGCTTTTCAAATCCATGGAGAATACTATTTTAGAGCATGTACAAAGCATTAGAAAAATGTGCGGGAGAGGTCTAGCTGGCTCAAATCGCAAGAAAGCTTTCTAAAGGAAGATTCTAAAACCTTTTGAAATGCACCCTATAATAATCCTAAACTAGTCTTAAATCAGAACACTTTTTAATAGGAGTTCACAGAATACTTTCTGATATTCAAGAAAGGATGCCATAGCAGTATAAGACAAGTTCCCTGGAATTGACTCTCTTGGTTATAGCCTATAGGTTGTCAAGGAAATACAAATTCATCAAACAAATAAGAACAGTAAAGGAAGTACAGAGGAAGTAGAGTACAATCTTAGATATAAACCCATTATTAATCACAAAGGACAGGTGAAAAGAAAGAAAGAAAAAAAAAAAAAACAATCCAGGTGAAACTCTGCCTACGTATTAATTCAGAAGACCCCAAAAGGCGACAACTGCCACTCAAAGAGAGTCAGAGCCTGTTTGGATTAGCTTATTTGAGACCAACAATCACTAATTTGGGATTATTATGAGATAATGAGAGTTTGGCAAAAGCTTTTTCGCCCTTTTTTTGAAAATCTGTTCCACCTCAAAGATGAAAACAGCTTAAAACAGAAGGCAGCAATTGAAACTTTTTAAAAAATCTGTTAAAGGAACAAACTCTTACTGCCAAACCAATACCAACCGGGCTATTACTATGTAAAGGTGGATAGCAAAATTTGGAATATCAAGAATCAAAATGAAAATATTGTTTGGACTAGTGGAATAAATATACACAATTTAAAGACTTAAATTGTCATCCAGAAATACAAATTTGCCATCGCACAGAGAGCCAGTAGGGTGATTATAAATGAAAAAGCAGGAATACTCCTTACCAGCTCTGGTGGCATTAAATCTGCTTCCAGGAACAGCCTTTGTGATATATCTACTTTGGCAAGTTGTTCGGCGAGAGCGTGCAGGTTCAGGGAGAGAAATGATGCCTATATGTGAAAAAAGATAAACAAAGAAGTCATCTAACAAGCATCTTGGAAGAAAAAAGAAAACAAAAAGAAGCTGCTGCAATTAAGATAAAAATATCGATCGATGGAGAGAGAGCACAAAGACAGAGCAGTGACAATCAGGAGAAGGAAGCAATTAGCAAAATCAGAGGTTAATTACAGCTGAACAAGAACAACTATTGAAGGTCTCACTTCAAACAACGAAGCAAAGCACAGAAAATAAAAAATAATAAAAAAAACAAAGTGGAAAAACTGGAGTAACACATAAAATAGACGAGAGAAATAATAGATTGCTTCCTTAAGTCCATAATGAGAAAGAAAAGGTATCTTACTTATCAGCATAGAGTTTGAAAACATGGTATCATATGCATAGAAAATAAATCCATCACATCGGCTAAACAATGATATAAACCGAGAAGTTATAACACTTTAGAGAATAGTAGTACGATCTATTGGAGAAAACATGATATAAACAGAGAAGTTAACACACTTTAGAGAATAGTAGTATGGTCTATTGGAGAAAACATTTGAAAAAAATGATGAAATACCTCATGACTTGCAGTTGCTTTATCCTCCACAACAAAGTTATCATCTTCCATCCATGAAAGAAGGTTTTGTCCCTGGACAGAAAGCAGAGACCCTACTCCCTGATTGAAGTCTAAGAAAAAGAAGGCAATTCCCTGTCATAATTCCCCATAAAACTTTCATATCAAGCAAATTTCAATCCAATAAATCACCAGATACTGTCATTTGCTGTGGTGGTGGTGGTAGCGGTGTTGTTGTTGGTGGCGGTGGGGTGTGTGTGTGCGCATGTGTGTGGCTAGCAAGACGATATAGATGATCCAGATTCAATTATAGTCTATACAAGGCCAAATTACAATGCAAAATTGGCAATCATATAACCACAAGAAATCACAAGAAATACTCCCCAATTCATACCAATACACCAAAAAACAAGAAGGAAAGAGTAAGAGAATAGACATTAGGAAAAAGCTGGAGCAATAATTTTTTGAAAAGGAAGGGTTGAAATAGCCACATTTTTTTCCCCGAATACTCAATAGGGCCATCTCTATTTATTCTTCCAAACCGCTACCCAAGGAGAAGAAGAAGAAGAAGAAGAAGAAGAAAAACAGGGTTACCCTCTGCACACTTCTACCTTTTTTCTGTACAAAACTACAATTTTTTCTGCAGTTTTATCAAGGTGATATCCAAAGTGAGTTTTACGTCGTTGAGAAATGTGAAAAACGTTTTAGTAAAGGAAGTGGGCTTACTTCTTTTAGAAAATCAAACTAAATACGAGCCTGCCTCTAGTTTGGCTAAAGTACTTAACTCTAATTTGCATTTAAAACTTCCTGAAGCTCTCTCATTCATATTGCATCTCATTCGCTAGTGAGTAGTGTCAACTGCTCTTAATTTTCACATGTACCAACTAAATGATTACTATCCTCAATTTGAGGACGGGCAACCTGCTATAACTGCAATTTCATTTGTCAATCCTGCTACAAAATACCCTGTAAACTTTTGAACTGCTATCCCTATTTCCTAAGAAGTTTATCAGGAATCAATGCCGCAAATCAAACACCCAGAAGAATCAAATAACTACTTAGAACAGAATGGAGTTCTGTGGGTTCTTTGTATCAGACTATCAGTTTACCCCCTCCTCTCAAAATTTCTTAGTGAACATTAAACAGAGTTTTAGAGTTTCCTACACAAGTGTTACACAAAGAATTCTTTGAGTGGAATTTAACTTAGTAAAGCACAACCCAACCACAAGAGAATTTAACACAGCACCTATTTGTAATTAATCAAACTGATACAAATCAACAGCTTTCTGCCCCAATTCCAGTAGCTAAAAAGAGGAGATAACTGAAACAAACAAAGAGAGACAGATAAGAAAGAAGAAATGGGCATACCAGTGAGAACATCGTCCAATGCAGGAAAGCTCTCCGAAGACATATTTGTTTGAGACTGAGACTTAGCTTCAGAAATCAGGTAATTATAGTCTGACCCTTTACTCTTTGGCAAAATAATATCGGACATTCGATTCATGCTATCACTGGACTGTTCTTCCAAACCAGAATCATATTCATCTTCATAACGATCCCAATTCGAGGGGAGTCCACTAGAACCCTGGGACTGTCGGGATTGGTCTCTAACTTGCTTTCCTGATGGCTTCTTTGCAGTTCCAGTTCCAACCGTGCCACCTGATGGAGCTTTCGGGGTCTGATTTGGATGATGCTTTTTACTATGGTGTTGAGAATGAGCTCTCTTCGATTTTGCTAAAGCTTTTGCATCCATTTTTCTTTCTCAGAAATTTGAGGAACAAATGAGGGCTATTGGGCTACTAAAGCACATATCAACACTCTTTCGAGATATTATTCTGACCAAATTGAGCCCAAACATGGACAAGTCAAGGTTTTTGGACATTCACTTAGTGAAATGTGAATTGAAGCTACAGGTAAAAAAAAAAACCAATTGAGTTTGAAACAACAATCAAATTTTGCTAAAGCTTTTGCATCCATTTTTCTTTTCTCAGAAAATTGAGGAACAAATGAGGACTATTGGGTTACTGAGCACATATCAACACTCTTTCCAGATCTTATTCTCACCAAATTGAGCCCAAACATAGACAAGTTACAGTTTTTGGACATGTTCAACATGAAACATAAAGTGAAAGCTACAGGAAAAAAACCCAATTGGGTTTGAAACAGAAATCAAATTTGCTAATAAAGCTGTTGATCCATTTTTCTTTTCTCCAATGTTCTAAAAATCGCTAGGCGGTTGGCGGGCGGTGGAGGGGGGCCTAGCACCTAGGAGCATAGGGGGAGGCCTAGGCGGGGACTAGGCGGAAATAAATTTTTAAAACAAAATCAATAATATAGAGACAACAAAACTCACATTATCAACAAACTAGATTTCTAATTCATATCATCAAACCGACCGAAACTTTTCGGCAGTATCGTAGTTGACCAAAACGAAACCCCCCACCCACCAGGAATCACGAAATTCCAGTGCTGCTTCGCAGGAAATGAAGTCTCGTTTCGGTGGGGTGTGTGTGTTTCGTCCCCAATGTTTCCACGGAAACGAGAGTAATCATGTTCAGAGAGAGAGAGAGAGAGAGAGAGAGAGAGAGAGAGAGAGAGGAGAGACCCCATCCCATGTGAAAACAACTGAAAAGTAAGTGGGTGTTTCAAATTTCAATCAATTTTCGAAGCAATAGAAAAATGCATACATGAAAAATTGGGAAAAACCAGAGAGAGAGAGAGAGATTGATTCTCTGAAAAAAAGGATGAAATTGATTTTGAGGGTTTTTTTTGTTATAAATCACTTACCTGGGTTGAGGAGTCTCTTCTCCAACACTCTTCGTTCGATCTGGATTAGGGTTTCCCTTGCAGTCACTGTCACTCACTCTTTTTTCTTCTTCTTCTTCTTCTTCTTCTTCTTCTTCTCGGCCTTCTAGCCTAGGGTAGGAGCCTTTGCTTAAGTTGCTGGTTGGTCTCTCCAGTAGTAGTGAAAAAAAATACTCCACGATGAAAAGTTAAAACGGTTTGAATTTCTTCCATAATTTATTTCTATTTTTAGTTATTTTAACTTAATATATATACATATATATATATATATATAAAGAAAAATGCTAGACCCACACAATGAACCACACATTTTTTCCACACACTTCTTTAAATGCTTATACCTTGTGTTGTATAAGTGGGGCACAAAAAAGTGTAAAAAATTCAAGCAGCACAAGGTACAAACATTTAAAGAAGTGTGTGAAAAAAATGTGTGGTTCATTGTGTGGGTGTAGCATGACTCATATATAAATATTAAAAATGGTCTTTGAATAGGCAGTTATAGTAAGGTCGATCTTATTGATATCGTGTGTATGAAAATGCATCCCTGAATCAAAGGATAATTTTAAAATTGGTCATTTTCCAATATTATTGTGCTATTTATGACATAAATACCCTTACATTTATAATCATTATCAATTTTAGGGGTTTTAAAATTGAAATCCAAATTATTGCACGATTTTCTCTCTCTCACATTATTTCACTATTTATGATTCTGAATCAATCACCATCTTTATCTTGATATCTCATGTTCTCTCTCTCGTCATTATGAATTACAGTGCCTATTTTGATTGAATTTTCGATCAATCTCCGGCGCCTCCATGAGCGCCAACACACAAACACTTCAAACCCATTAACCCATTTCAGGATTTGCCAATATTATAGACAGTACAGTGTCGATACAAGCAAAGTGGTTGATGAGATCAATCTCAAACCCATTAACCCATTTCACTTTTTTCGTCCTTTTGGTGGTAAAAGAACCGGACTGGATTGATGGGTCGGAAAAGCAAAACGAGTTAACAATCAGTATGAATTTGAGCAGTGAAGGTAGTTTTGAATTTTCAATGTGAGAAATTTTGAGTATTTTGTATATTTGATTTGTGTGGAGGAGTGAGAAATTTGTATTATTGAACTTCCATCAAATTTCTAGATCTGAGAATTCTCACCAAAATAAACAAAAATTTTCACTTATAGTCAGTGATTCATTTAAATTAAGAAATTTCAAATTATTGTTGGAAGTGAGAATTTCTCACAATATTATATAGAATTTCGTATTATGTTATTATTGAGGAATTTGTCACTCTGTGATGTATTTTAAAGTGAGAAATTTCTCACTTTTCTTTCTCTCTCGCATAATATTTCTATGTTAATTCTCACTCTTCTCTCTCTTATATATATAATATGTGTTTTGAATTTCAAAATTCAGATTTATTATATATATAGAGAGAGAGAGAGTTACATGGGTTTTAAATTTAAAAAACCCTTAATTGTAGGAGTGGGGGTATTTTGGTCCTCAAAATAGGTGAGAGACTGATTTCTAAGTTGATTTATAGAATGGGTCTATTTCTAGAAAATGACACATTAAGAACCTGTTTGGTTGTCACTCCAATTTGAATGATTCCATTCAATTTTGTATAGAAGTTAAAGGCAAAATTCATCGCCATGAATGAATCCATTTACAAATATGGGAGAATTCACCATATTTCTTCTTATGATGTAATTTCTTCATTTTTCTAGAATGCCAAAATTCATGATTGCAAGTATCATTTTTTAGACGAGCATCATTTTTTCTAAATAGAACTGATGATGCCAAAAATTGGTAAGAGTAAAGTAGAGCAATTTAAGAAGAGAGAGAGAGAGAGTGAGAGACTATTTTTTGTATGTGGTTCGGCCCTGTTAATGAAGGTACCTACGTCCACGGGTGTGTCTGAGCACGTTCACTAGCAGATCACCGGCGGGCCTGGTGAGCCAACAAATAGGGGCGGCACTACCAGTAATACCGGCCGGGTGTATGCGTGTAATGGTGAATTATAGAGGCGCTGTGTAGACTACAGAATTGGCTGCCCCCTCAATGGGGGGTGAGTGGTCTCTTTTATAGATGCAAGAGACCTACTCATACATGGATAAGGAAATATAATCCTATTAGGGTGTGATTGACACCAATCAAGTAAGCTTCCTAATTGTATTAGGATTGATTGACATTAATTGTGGGAGTTTCCCAATTGGATTAGGAAATAGATGCACTTTCCATTAGTCTTCTAGCTTGAGTAGGAAGCTGCCCATAATTTTGGGCGTATCAGGAACTATCAAGCTCATCATCCTTTTATGTAAAATTGTGTACGAAATATGAATGCAATTATTGCATTCAAAGACAACCAAACATCCCTTAAAGGACTGAAATCTAATGGACCCTAATATATATCCTTAATAAAGCTATACAACCCTTTAATTAATTATGTATATCATACATAGAGTTTTATAAAATTAGTTTATTTATTTATAATAAAATATTTTAATTTATGAGAACAGAATGAATGGTGCTATTGCAGTAGCAGAGGAATTCTGCCCACATGCCATTCGACCGGTCGAAGGTACCCCCATCACTATAGATATAATTCCATGTGCTAGTGTCACACCCGTTCCAAAAATTTATAGTTCATCATGCATAATGGTAAAGTGAGAAGTTATCAATGTTAATTGATAATGGTGGATTGAGGTTGACTGTGAGTCAACGGTAAGGTGTCAGTGAGGACACAGGAGCATGGCAGTTCATATTGCATCATGAGTAAATGGCATTTATATGATTAAATGTTATTTGACTTTATCTGGTATTCCTGTGAATAGTAATTATACCTGTGTAGTATAATTCTGGCAATTTGAATATGATAGTCATTTTGAGAACTGTGGTGAGAACGTGAGAGATACGTTAATTAAAAAGGTAGGTTGTGTAGAGATTCCACAGAATATAGTTTTCGGACGTTATTTGGACCCAAACGAAACTTAGTCGGAAACTTTTGAAATTTATAGTTTTCACTCGTAAAGGCATAAAATGGACGTGTGCGAAGTTTCGAGAGCTGATTAGAAGTTTGAGGAACTCGTGGGGAGGTAAGCGTAATTTCAAGAACTCTTGCCTATAAATAGATGAGGATGAGATTCATTCTCATCCAAACTTTCCAAATATCTAGAGAGAGGAGAGAGAAAGGAGATTTGTTTTCTTCGGGCTTTGTGACGCCGATCGACGACCGTTCGTCCGTCAGATTTTCTCCAGATTTCAGATTTGAACTCGTGGAGGTAAGATCTACGTTTTGATACCACTTAGGTCATGTTTGGCCAATATTTGTAAAAGTATTAATTTTGGACTTTTGGGAAAAACAGGTATAAACTTGTAGGAATTGTACCAAATTCGAAATCCGACGTTTATTTAGCCTCCTAGTCGATCCTTCAAAGTTTGGAGGAAATCGCACGAGGTATGAAGTTCTAACTTGTGAAATATAGGGTAGTACATGTTTTATATTTCGACGACGAAATTGTGATCCGGGCGAAATTCATGTGTTAATTGTAGGCCCGTTAATTATGCACGCGCTAAATTGTGAAAAGCATGTCTAAATTTTCGCGAGCACGTTGAGTTGTCTATGTGGGTCAAAGGGGAGTCTTATACAAATTCATGCCGGAGTAAGCTTCTCGATGTTTGAGAATTTAGTAGCGACGGCTACTGTGCATGGTTGATAGACTTGGACTTGCCATGGCACTTGTGGATACAATGGTTGATAGACTTGGACTTGCCATTGGTATCGCGGTTTAAGGCTTGGACTTGCCGCTACCGGATGAATGCGTATTTTTCTTCCTAGAGACTATTGTATGATTTATGAGATTAAAGCATGATTTGCCATATATTGCATATGTTAGAACTTGTACGCTCAGCATATAGCTTAGCAGTGGAGATGTACTCCATTGCAGGTAAGAAGAAGGATAAGAAGAAGCGCGATGAGTGAGGCCGATGAACGCCGGGGATAACACTTGTATATGTTTTTGTTTTAAATCCTAAACTTGTGTAAGGTTTGGTAATATGTTGTAATAGAACCATAGATTAGTCCTGCAGTACTGTAATCGTGTAATTGAATGTCTGTAGTTATGTTTTAATGCGTTAAAATCAGTTGTGGTTGTGATTGTTATTGGTATTGAGTAGTAGGACTTGTAAATTCCAACACAGGGCTGCCAGCAGAGGAGCAGTCGACTGGACCCCCTGATCAGTCGACTGGATCTCGTGTATTTGAGATACTGTAAGGAAATATCAGAGAAGCAGTCGAC
The DNA here is from genome assembly GCA_033977485.1 of Hydrangea macrophylla. Lineage (NCBI taxonomy): Eukaryota > Viridiplantae > Streptophyta > Magnoliopsida > Cornales > Hydrangeaceae > Hydrangea > Hydrangea macrophylla. The sequence goes on along the minus strand of CM066990.1, from coordinate 98,228,729 downwards.
TGGACCCCTTGGGCAGTCGACTGAACACTGTTTAGTTTAGCTACTGCTTCCTTTGGTTGAAAAGCAGTCGACTGGATCCCCAGAGCAGTCGACTGGACCTCCTTGCAGAATGATGTATTTTTGGTTCTACTTAACACAGTCGACGGAGCAGTCGACTGGACCCTGGTGCAGTCGACGGGGCAGTCGACTGAGCCTCTGTTTTTCAAAACTGTTTTCTTTGAAGTGCTTTCCTTTGGCCAAAACTTTTTATAACTCTGATTTCAATGTATTTTACAACACTGAGGGGAACGTTTCCTAAGTTTTAAACTACCAGGGTTGTTTTATAGAAGTTCTTTCCGCTGCGTATTATTAGATGATGTTTGGATGAGCCTTGGTGGCGTGCCACGTGTCCTATTTCCACGCGTAGTGGGATGGGTCGTGACAGCTAGGTTACACACATTCAAGTTGATAACATTCTTTTCTTTTCTTTTCCCTTATAAAATCCAAGAACCAAACAGAGGCTAAATTGAACATTTCCCCTTTCCACTCCAGAGAAAGACTTGATTTTAGGTAATAGCACTAAATCAAGTATTACCTTACTAGCATGTTTGAATACCAGACCGTTTGTCGAACCGAAAAATTGACCGGGTCACGGGTTAGAGGTTCAACCGTCGGGTGAAACGTAATCAATCCATGATGTCATAATTATGTAATATTTAATTTATATTTATACATAAGTTTTCATAAGTAAATATGAACAAAAAAAAATATAAAAATACACAAAAACTCAATTTATATTTCACACTTTCCCATCATAACTATAAATTATTAAGAAATATCATAGTATCAAAAAAATGTAGGAAAAAAAAATCTTTTGTAAGCATAAAAACAGTTTTGAATGGTTTTCGAACAGTTCCCACCGGTTCTGGGCGATTTTTTGTGCCACTAACAGTTACCGAGTCAAACCGAATCGGAAAATCGATCGGTCGACGGTCGAACTGGCCGGTCTGGTCCAGTTTTCAAAATCATGGAATCACCGAGCATAACCGGTTCGTGCTTACTAGTTCCTTTCAGTTTGAGCAATGTTATCGACACACCCTACTCACATCACTTTGGTGAACCACACACTGACAGTGGACCCTGCAGTCTCTTTCTCTCTTCCCATTGATACACCTTAGGGTGTGGACTTGGGGGTGTGGATTTTGGGTTTGCCCCAAACTTTACCCTTTCAGTTTAATTTAATTTTTCTCATTTCAAAAAGAGATAATTAGCGTTAATTCCCTAGTTCTGAACTTAAGAGTCTAAAGGACCTTAAAAATTTACAGTTTCGTGAAAAGTCCCGGCTTAAATACACTTTTTTTAATTTGTGAATTTCACAAAACAACTTTTATCAAATTCGTAATTTTGTAAATTTTTAAAATATAAGTGCAATGTACATATATAAGTGCAGAGCTTTTCACCAAAGTGATTTTTTTGTTGGACCTATGCCTATACAAGAATCATAAATTGTTCTTATCACTAACTAGCCCTTTTAAAATTACTTATTCATTCTTAAATTTATAATGATCGATCATTGATAAATTCAACAAATTTAATGTCTTACTAAATTTAATGTCTTCAAAAAAACTAATATAATTTAATTATGGTTGTAGGAATGTCTTCAAAAAAATAAAGATGCAACTTTACAACTAATTGAAAAAAAAAAGAAGAAGAAGAAGAAGAAGAAGAAGAAGAAGAAGCGAAAATGGGATATTGGTTGGAAGCACAGGGAGCAAGTTGGAGATAACCGAAACCATGCTCAATGTAATTAGTGTCACAAAATAATGAAGGAAGTAGTATGTCACATTTAAAGCAACACTTTAACAGCTTCATTTGCTGCTCAATAATTTGAGTGTAGTCGATGAGATTATGAGAGGTTTGACTGATTATGAGGCATGATTTTGTGCTTACATGAGTTGGGCTGAATATTGCCACCATATCTATAAGACATATAATGTTTGTTTTTGTGAATACCCGGAGCCTGGACCAGTTTGTGCACCCGCTCGACACTCTACAACCGATTGGATATAAATTTATTATATGAACAACTATATGTATTTTAGAGATGTCTTATTAACTCCTTATGTACTTATATGTAACTTTTCTTTTCTATGAAATGCTTTCTATATTCTATGAACTGTTTGATTGTAGATTGATGACTAAATCATCATGTATTTCCAATTCATTCTATATATTATTGATATAATTGCATACATATACCTCTCAAAGGATCAATTAATCAATTATTAGCTTTATATGTGCATACAGTTAAGATTAGAAGTCCTGTTTCCATATGTTTCTTAGTGTTTTCAATTTTTTCTTGTGTTTTTCACATGTTTCGGAAACGTAAACAACAAAACCAAAACGTTTCAGTTTCCTGGCTTAGTAAAACAATAGACCGAATAGAAATTTAATGCTTGTCTCTAATATTCTCTTTCTTTTTCTCTCTCTCTCTCTCTCTCTCTCTCTCTCTCTCTCTCTCTCTCTCTCGCTCTCTCTCTCTAGGATTTAAACTCATACTCCTTATTAAAGTTAACTCCTAATAAAACTTAACCAATCAAAGTTTTCATCTTTTTAAAAATACCATTGATTTAATTTAATCTCATTTTACTAAAATAACAATCTCACCCTACATTTTAAAAATTATTTTAGAAAAGACCTGCCTAGTATCACGCATTTTCTTAAACATTGGTGGCCAGTCTATGGAATAATGTTCTAGTTCATTGCTTAACTTCTACATTTTAGAAAAATCTAGGGTTTCCTATGTGCTTTATATCTTGTACATTATAAACTTCAATAGAGATTTCTAGAAGATGGTAGAGCTTGTAGAGGTTGTAAATATCTAGATATTTTCTCGGAGTATTCAAGATAATTGATGATAATCGTATGATCGAAATGATCTAGACTGTCCATTGTATTCTTAGTTCCCTATAAAAAATGAGAGACTCTCATTTGGTCAAACCATCCAATAGTTGGAAAGCATTTGAGAGCAATACAATACTCTTTCTCCCAACTCTCCATCTCTTTTCTGTTGGATTAAAGTTGAGTTTTGGCCAATTTTAGAGTCAAATAAAAGTGAGACCCACTTAGAGTCTAAGTGGGGTCCTTGTGGATTTGTGTTCTCCTCCATGAGGAGATGAAGTATGGATATTCACATGTCCAAAACTATTGATGGGTGAATAAGAAATTAATGCTCAAATGTTGCCCCTACAAGGAGTTGTTGAAATGGAAAAGGTTCACAACTTGCCTTGTCCCATATAGGAAAAATAGAAGTAGTCTTTAGTGTATTTATAAGGCTCCCTCATGTTTTGGGTTTGGGCCCCAAGGGGTACCTAGTTTTGTGGAAGGAGAGGACCTAAGGCCCTTTAGGTTTACTCTGCGCGCTCGCCACCACTACCGCCGCCGACCGGCTGACCGGGTCGGGGTTGTGGGTGTGGGTTCAGGTTCGGCCCACGCAGTATTTCTTTTTAGACCCCTCAAGTTTTGGCTTTTTCTATTTCTGTATTGAGAGACCCTTGGAATTTCTGCATATGTTTAGCATTGCAGAAACCTTTGGAATTTCTGAAAGAGTTATAAAAATTGAAAGGTTGTGATTTATTTCACGGAGTAAATTCGTCCAATTAATCCCTATATACATGTATGGCTCTCCTTCAGTCAATACACAGTTTTACATAGACTGTTCTTCCTCCTTCTAGTTCATCAATTTCAATTTCTAGAGAGAGAGAGAGACAGACGTAGTTTGTTCGCTAGAGTAGTTGTACACTGTGCAAGTACAACTATTAGAAGCCGTTGTATCTTGGGAGACAGACGTCGACGATTTCCTCTAGCACATCCGGTGAGGCGGCGAATCTGTTTTAAGGAAACTATGAACTATCACAGGCCTCGGTTTGATCAAGTTTTCAGTTTATACTTTGTTTATATTTTCTGTATTTTTCCTGTTTTCTTAAATTCTAATTCAGAATATGTTTATATTTTTTCCTATTATATCAATGTAATTTTCCAACATTTTCTACTTTGAGTGCTAGCAAGGCTTACTTATCTTACAACGCCTAGGGAAAACTATGGCGTCCAGGCTCTGCCTAGCGCCTAGGCCAATTTTTAGAACACTACTTTTCTCAGAAAATTGAGGAACAAATGAGGACTATTGGGCTACTAAGCACATATCTACACTCTTTCGAGATCTTATTCTAACCAAATTGAGCCCAAATATAAGCAAGTTAAGGTTTTTGAACATGTTCAGCTTGAAACATTCAGTGAAATAGGAATTGGAGCTACAGATTGAAAACCGAATTGGGTTTGAAACAGAAATCAAATTCTACAAACCCCAACTATGCAAAAGAAAAAAAAAATAGGCATAAGTACCTCTATATCCACACATAGCACACACATACCTATAGACTTGTTAGTACAATGATTATGTTTTCGTGATGATTAGGTTTAGTTATTGTTTACATTTTTCATTTTGAACCACATAAGAAAGCAGTATATGCAACTTTGAGCGAATCAAATTTGGTTCTTTCTGCTTTCGTGATGTTTCTCATCATCCAAACAATGTTAGGGTTAAACACACAAAGAACATATAACTAATAGCTCATGGTGACTATGAAAAAAACCTAGTCGGAATAGAGTTCATACCTTATTTAATATTTGCATAAAAAGGACCAGTTTTGCAGAACAATCTCGAAACTCGGATTTCGAAATTCAGAAACACTCTCTCTCTCTCTCTAGATTCTAGGTTTTGCTGTTCCACCTGACAAGTTCAAATCCAGGTTTTGTTGTTCCATAATGGGCCTAGTATTGGGATTGGTCTATGATCCAAGTTTTAATTAATAAAATCGTAAGTGATTCAACCCAAAATAGGCCAAGTAAATCCAGCCCAAGAAAAGTGTTCCGAGTTTTACACTTATCCTTTCATTAACCTGAGAAGTTCGGGCCCTAAGTGAGATTGAATGATGGGGTTAAAAACGGAGGTTTAGGGGCAGCCACCGAAGTTATTTTTTTTATTTTTATGTCTATTTATCATTTTACACACATCTAGAAGTACATTTATATGTTCAATAATGCTTTTATACAGACTTTTTGACACACAGCTTTAAAAGCGTGTACCCTGTGCTGTGTAAGTGGTGCATAGAAAAAATGTGAAAAATTGTGAAAAATTCAAAGAGTATAAAGTACACACATTTAAAGCACAGTGTGTAAAAAAGTATGTACAAAAGTGTGTACACCTAGCATTATTGTTATATGTTATAGTTTGATTTGTGAGTTATTTGTTGACCATTTTTCAGAATTTAGTGAATGTAAAAATCTTATAGCCTAGACATCAAAACAAACACTTAAGGTGTACACTATAAGGACCCAAAACTAGTACAACACTAAGCAAAAACCAATTATAAAGTCATAAAAGCAATCACAACTCAACAAATGAAGAATCAAATGCACAAACTAACAAATGAATTAACTGAAGGAGATATATAGAATTGGGGACCCTTTACAATTGGGGTCCCCTAGTCCAAGCTTACCTTGTTTCCCCTCAAGATCAAACTTGCATTGTCACGCCCCAAATTTAATTACAGATACCAATATGGTTATGGTACATAGTCAAATTAGTGAAGCTATGACGGTATTAATATTTTAAATCAACAATTCCTGAAAATAGAATGCTTATATTTCATACTACATCTTCCTAAAGAGAAATCTCTTTTTACATTGCTTTTTATTCCAAACAAAAATGAAGAAAAATAAAATGAACGATCTTGATCCTTAAGCAGCCAATTTCCTCAATTCTCACCTTTTGTCCCTGTCCCTGTAATTTTTATTTATAAAAATAATGAGCTGTGGGCCTAGTAAGGATATAATTTTATTTTTGAAAAGAAATCATTGTGTCAGGATTAATACATAAATATTTATATCTAAATCAAGACAAGTTAAGTAAATTGCAAAATTAATAATGCATTCACCAGTTGTATATACTAATTATACCTGAGTCTTACAATCTTGTCAAAATAAAGCAAACAACAAATCACATAATGTTAATTACATCAAGGCTAAACACCCCATCCCAGCTCGAAAGGTGTATACCACCTACCAGCCCAGCTCGAAATAGGTAGTATATTAGTGCACTAACTGTAGGACTATCTTAGTCCCTAGCCATCTCAACTTTGACTATCTCAGTCATACAATATTTTTAAGGCCTCGGCCTTAACTTTATCAATTATCAATAATGTATTTATAATAACTTATCCATAATATATTTTTGTGTTTATAACAACCTATAGTTTAATTAGAGTAGAGACCAAATGAAACTCCACCTTCTAAATTTTTGGCCTAACCTAAAGTTTTAACCCCAAACAACCCTTAGATATGAAGTTCAAACATCAGAAGGAATTTCATAATAGGTAGTATCGAAATAAAATGGGACTGAGCTCTAAGTTCTACTAATTTGACAGAGTTACTATGTATATCTACTTAGATGTTTTCAAAGGAGTTATGAGGCTGGATGGTTTGATGGGTGATTTTCAAATATGTTGTTAATGGGTTCAAGACCTACTAGTACATACTATATTTCTTTTTGAGACACCAAAGGAAGGAGAAGAAAAAGAAAAAAATAATAAAAAATAAAAACTAAAGGATTGCCTGAACAAGGTTTGAACCAATAACCCAGAGTACCAATTCGGGGCATACGACAACACCACCTGTAAATACTTTTATTCATATATTTTCCAACATATATTTATATCCCATTTAGAAAAGTTACTAGATAAAAATGTACAAAGATTGACCTACAACAAGGCTTGATAGTATGACCTGTTGAATGAAAACAAAAACCCAAACACCACTGTGCCATACGACCTAATTTTCTTTATTCTGCGTAAATATATTTTTGCATACACTACACCAGCTATCCCAACCCAAACAGGGAACATCCGCTGCCGCTGACTAATCCGGCGTCATCTCTGGCGACGGTCGCCGGAGAAATGTTGTTTCTGAAATTTCCCATTTCCTTGCTCGTTTTTGATCCATTTTCAGTACATAAAACTTACTAATTCTGAACTTATCTTCTTTTCATAACTTACTGACCCAATTTTTTTTGTTTAAAAAAAAAATACCATAAACTACAAGAAAATAATACTGATTTGGGGTATTAGAATCCTTTCACTTTTCCTGATGAGAGTCCGATTTCCCCAAATGGAAGCCTCTCCTCTACTTGTCTCTTTCTTCCTCTCTTTTGTTTTCTTCCTTTGTTTATTTTCTACTGTAGAGTGTTTCCTTATATAGGGATATATGGTTTTACACTCACCACAAATTCTCCTCTCTCTAATCATACCCTGACAACAAAAGTTTATCTGGATTAACTTCCACCTCCTGCATGCAAGAATTTGTGGTAAAGAAATTTTTCCTTTTTTTTTTAAACTTGAAGTTATCCTAACTATTTACTCTTATCTATTTCATATATGTATATGTACTACTTAATCTAACCACTAGGAAATTGTTAATGTGTATATATATTGTATCCTATTATGGTACTATCAATATATTTAGCTAATTATAATATCACACACACACATAAATACATATAATTATATATATATTTATATATATATATATATATATTTTTAAGGATACTACATTCTACCTCCCTTAAAAGGATTTCGCCCCCGAAATCAATGTACCTATTCATTGAAGACATGCATGTATTTTTCTCGTATTTTTTACTCTAACTCCCAAGACGCTTCATTTTCATCATGGTGGTTCCATTGGACTTTGACCAAGCCAATCTCCTTTGTCCACAATTACTTCATTCGACGATCGAGGATCCGTACAAGTCCTTGTTTGTAAATGGCATTGTCGTTTAACTCAATATCATCAAAGTCAATGACATGTGATGCATCATATACATACCTTCTAAGAGTTGACACGTGGAAAACGTTGTGTACTCCCGTTAATTTTGGAGGTAGTGCAAGACGATATGCCACTTTTCCAATTCTTTCTAAAATCTCAAAGGGTCCAATAAATTGTGGAGATAGCTTTCCTCTTTTCTTGCCGAAGCTCATAACTCCTCGAATCGGGGATACATTTATCAACACGTGCTCCCCAATATTAAATTCTAAATCTTTCCTCCGATTGTCTGAATAGCTTTTCTGTCGACTTTGTGCTGTTTTTATTCGATCTTTAATTATTGTAATCTTTTCAGTGGTTTCTCGGACCATGTCCGGTCCAAGGAGTTCACTCTCACCTACTTCAGTCCAACAGACGGGAGACTGACACGGTCTTCCATATAAAGCTTCAAATGGGGCCATATCAATGCTAGAGTGATAGCTGTTGTTGTAAGCAAATTCGATCAAAGGTAAATGAGTTTCCTAGGTGTTTTCAAATTCTAAAACACACGCTCGTAACATGTTCTCCATAACTTGATTAACTCGCTCAGTTTGCCCATCATTTTGCGGGTGAAATGCAGTACTTAGACTTACTGTAGTTCCAAGGGCCTTTTGGAGACTTGACCAAAATTTTGGAGTAAACCTTGCATCACGGTCTAATATGATAGATATGGAGATTCCATGTAATCGGATTATTTGCTGAAGATATAACCTACTCATCTTTTCCACTAAGTCTGTTAGGCGATAGGTAAGAAAATGCGCAGACTTTGTTAAACGACCCACAATCACCCATATCGCATCATAACCTTGTCTAGTCTTTGGTAGCCCTGTAATAAAATCCATTGTTATATGTTCCCATTTCTATTTTGGTATTGTAGAGGTTGTAATAGTCTAGAGGGTTTCTAATGTTCAGCTTTAATTTGTTGACAGGTAAAACACTTTGACACAAATTCTGCTACATCCCGTTTCATACCTTCCCACCAATAACTTCTTTTGAGGTCCTTGTACATTTTTGTACTACCTGGGTGTATGGTTTATCGTGATCGATGTGCTTTTTCCAAAATTTATTATTTCAAGCTATGTTGGTGAGGTACGCAAAGTCTTTCCCGAAATCGAAGCCCTCCATCACTTCCTATAGTCCATGTGATGGGTTCCTTCTCTGTCATCTTTTTAAATTTTATTTGCAGCTTTTCATCCTTAACCCGTTCCTCCAAAAAAATTTCTATCAATGTAGGTTGAGCTGTTAAGTTATAAAGACACGGTGCTCCTTCTTGAAACGATAATTGTACCTCATGTTCTGTTATTGTTTCCAACATCCGCCACTCTTTGGCAATTAAAAATGCAATCGTTCCTTGAGGTTTGCGACTTAAAGTATCAGCTACCACGTTGGCTTTACCTGGATGATATTGAATAATGAAGTCATAATCTTTGAGAAATTCCATCCACCTTCTCTGTCTCATGTTAAGATCCTTCTGTGAAAATAGATATTTTAAACTTTTGTGGTCTGAGAAGAGATAAAATATTTCTCCGTACAAGTAGTGCCTCCAGATTTTTAAGGCAAATATGACCGCTGCAAGTTCCAAATCATGAGTTGGATAATTGAGCTCGTGGGGTTTTAATTGTTGGGATCCATAAGCCACTACTTTGTTGTCTTGCATTAGAACATACCCAAGTCCTTGGTATGAAGCGTCACTATAAATCACAAAGTGACCACCACTATTTGGGATTATAAGGACAGGTGATGTTTTCAATCTTGTTTTCAGTTCCTGAAATGCTTGCTCACATTTTTCATTCCACACAAATTTTACATCCTTTCGAGTTAATCGAGTGAGTGGAATAGCTATACGTGAAAATCCCTCAACAAATCTTCTATAGTGACCAACTAATCCAAGGAAACTTCTAACTAATTCAATAGGTGTTACAGGTTGATTCCAGTTCATCATTGCTTCAATTTTAGATGCATCTATAGATATACCTTCCTTAGAAATCACATGACCTAGGAATTTAACTCGTTCCAACCAAAATTCACATTTACTAAACTTGACATATGAGGTACCCCTTGAGTGTCTAGAGTGTAATACGCAGATGTTCATCATGTTCTTCCCTTATTTTTGAGTAAATCAAAATATCATCGATAAAGACGATAATGACCTAGTCCAAATGTGGTCGAAAAGCTCTGTTCATTAGATCCATAAAAATAGCTTGGGTATTAGTCAATCCAAAGGGCATTACAAGAAATTCATAATGTCCATAACGAGTTCTGAAAGATGCTTTAGAAATATCCTCCTTTCTTACCAGTAACTGATGATATCCTGACCTTAGATTAATTTTTGAAAAGATCGTTGCACCTTGCTGTTGATCGAATAGATCATCAATTCGTGATAAAAGGTATTTGTTCTTGATTGTCACTTTGTTGAGTTCTCTATAGTCAATACACAAACAAAATGTCCCATCTTTCTTTTTCATGAATAATACTGGTGCTCCCCAGGGTGATGCTTGGTCTTATGAAACCTCATTCTTCCAATTCTTGAATTTGCCTTTTCAATTCCCGCATTTCTAATGGAGCCATTCGGTAAGGGGTTTTAGAGATAGGGATTGTGCCTGGTGCTAAGTCAATGCAAAAATCAACTTCTCTAGTTGGGGGTAACCCTGGGATGTCCTGGAATACTTCTTGGAATTCACGTACCACCAGAATTGTTGCAATTGAAGATTCTTCATTTACTACCTCAATGTGTGTTAAGAGTCCAGAGATAAAAACATCACTTGACTGATTACAAATGAATGTAAATTATTCTTGCCCCAGAATTGAGAAAGTGATGGTTTTCTTGAAACAATTGAGACTAGTATGAAAAGTTGTGAGCCAATCTATTCCCAAAATAAGACCGAATTGACTCATTGCCAACACAATTAACTGGGCATGCATGATTTTAATTTCCAAACTCACCATGCCATTTTTACATATATAATGAGGGTCTAAGGTAACTCGGTAACTCCTGTTGGTGTAGCTACTGCTAGAGGAATACTTAATCTTTCGGGTATTATCCCTAATTCTTTTACTCTTTTAATTGAAATAAAGGAATGTGTGGCACCGGTATCGAATATAACTTTTGCAAAACTGTTGAAAAGAGTTACAGTACCTTCCAGTCCAGTCTGTTCTGGCACCATTGCATAAATTTTTGCCTGACTGTTCTACTTCTGCAGTAGTGGCGGTTTATTATTCTGTGAGCGATTCCAATCATTTTTCCTTGGTTTTGAGCAATCTCTGCTGTAATGTCCTTTTTCTCCATAGTTATAGCAAGTCATATTTAATGCTCGTGGTTTAGTACATTTACTTGCCCGATGATTCGCCTCTCCACAGTTAAAACAACTACTTCTAGGCCGATTCATGTTGACTCCAGTAGAAAAATGAAGAGGGTGCTGATCATTTCTTGCATTAGTTTTGCGTCTTTTGTTCATCTGTTCATTCTTCCAACTAGGGTTTCTTGACTATCCCACCCTACCTTGATTTCTTGGTTCTATTTCTTTTTTATATTCTTGATTATCCTCTTCTAAGGCTAGAGCTTCTTCCACAACCTCCTGATAAGTTTTATACTTATTTGCAATGACAATTCGTCGAATTGAAGATGTCCAGCCTTTTAGCAAATTTTTGGGCACGCCTTTCCATGTCACGCCCCGGATCCATACATATGAATCTAGGTCACGTGGCACGCCATCAAGGCTTACCAACAATGATTAAAGTTCCCAAAAATGACCTTAATAAAAGTTTTGCTACAAAACAACCAACTTTCAAATAGTTTTTCAAAGGTTATATTAAACACGTGCCCAAACACGCCTTAACGAGTTTCGTTTTCAAAGGTAACAGTTTCATAGGTCAAAGGGTCCCCAAAGGTACCTCCATGCTTAATTAGAAGTTATTCCTAACATTGGAAGTAGGAGTTTGAAATTTCTAGCAGGGGGCATTTCGACCGGTCGAATTGCCCCGCTCGACCGGTCGAATGGGGTCTGGGCAGAATCCAAACCTCCAAAAGACCGTTTCACAAATGCCGACGCTTTTTCGCAAACGCCGTTAATTACCGGCGCTTCTCTAATAAACGTCGTTGATTCCCGGCGCTTCCGCACAAACGCCGCTAATAAAATAATACACATATTACCAAAAGAAACCAAACCAAACAAAACCATTTCAAACCAACTCCTTTCAAAACAAAACCATTTCGACTAATGCATTTCAAACCAAAACCCTTTCAAAGCTTTGTTAAACATTCCAGAGACTTGTAAGAACATATATATCCATTTATACAACCACCATAAACCCATCCCGGATTACAAGTATCAAAACTACAAGTTTCACACGTCTTGGCAACCGAGGTCCTAAGGTGAACCAAGTGCCGTACTCGCATATATAACAAGTCTTAATACAAGTTGCACAATTAAACAACCGGCATGAGTTAAACACATATTACAAAAGTGCTACAAGTTCTATAAACATTAGGAGCTTCCGGTCCTTCCTCGCCTCATTACCCGCGATTCTCCCCTCCAGTCCTTGCACCTGAATGGTTATTTATATAACCACAGATATATGGATTTGTTTAAGCTAACGCTTAGTGAATAATATAAATCAAGCATACGGATGACAAATATGTTCCAATCCATCATAACCCATAACTATTGGTCTCTAGGGAATAAGTGCACCTTCACCGATCCAAAGTCTTAAGACTCAACCACGACCCATGCCCCTTCGACATGTCGCGTAAATGCCTTTCTCGGCAAGTGACCGTCGTCACTACTAATCCTCCCCCTTCGAGAGGACGTCTCACGGTGAATTAGCACAAATCCCCCTTTAACCCACATAGGCACATAAACATGCTTATTTAACACATATCACCATATTTTTCATTTCAACATACTTTGGACCTACTTTATACATGAGTTTTGCCCAATATGAACTACACATGATATCTATATACATTCCTAGCATATCAAATGCATTAAACCATAGAATCATCCAAAACTCAAGATTTATATCACTCACCTCCGATTTAAGCTCGTAAACGTCGATCCAAGGAAAACTCAAGCACAAAGAACGTGCAGTAATTCTTCTAATACAATTCCTATTAATCAAAAGTCCAATTATCAACTTTGTATGAAAATTCTATAAAATGAGTTTTCGGAAAACTTAACCAAACAAAGCCTAATAGGTATCAAAACGACGGCCTTACCTCGTAGAGTTCAAATACGGAATTTGATGAAAAACAAACGGGTAGAACTCCGTCGATTCGAGTCTTGAAGCTCTAAGCCAAGAAATCCTCCATTTGGCCTCTTTCTTGAACTTAGGTCAAATGTTTATAAAATTATGAAAGTCATCTCTAACTATATATAGGCAACACTTTCAAAAATTGTGTTTACCTCCCCACGAGTTTTCAAAACTTGTAATCAGCCTCTTAAACTTTCCACACAGCTAATGCATAGCTCTTCAGGTGAAACCTCAAAATTTTAAGGTTTCCGACTAAGTTCCGTTTGGTTGCTAAAACACAAGTTTCTACAAATTTTACGAAATTGCTAATTAGCTTACCAAATTATGTAACGTGTTCCATTTCGTCCTCACCAGGCATCTAATGACTCCGATGAGTCGCTATCAATAATATAATAATCAATTATATTCACATATGCCTAAATAAACATTTAAGCACATAATCATGAGTTATTACTCATTTTCCCAACCGTAGGGAATTCTCACATGCCCACCTTCTGGACTGCCTTCAAGACCAAATACTGGGTTCTTAAAAGACACCCTCCAACAACTAGTGAGTCATCACTCACTTCACACGTGTTCATTAACACAACAGTAAGCATACCATGCATGCTAATATAATATAATTACATGCCGCGGGAGCGGGTATGACATCCTCTCCCCCTTAAAGGAAGTTTGTCCCCAAATTTTCAGTACCTCATGCTTCAAATAGAAATGGATGCTTTGCCTGCATCTCATCCTCTCTTTCCCACGTAGCTTCTTCCACTGAGTGATTTCTCCACAAGACCATTGCCAATGGAACCGTCTTGTTTCGTAATACTTTATCCTTTCTATCTAGGATTCTCACTGGACGTTCAACATACGTTAAGTCTTCTCTGACTTCCAATGGCTCTGGAGTAATCACATGACTTGAATCAGATATAACTCTTCTCAACATCGACACATGAAATACATCGTGTACATTAGCTAACTCTTGTGGTAACTCTAGTCGATAAGCTACTAGCCCCACTTTTCCAATAATCTCAAATGGTCCAACGTATCTAGGATTTAACTTCCCTCATTTTCCAAAACTCGTAATCCCCTTGGAAGGTGAAACCTTTAAGAACACACGGTCACCTACTTCGAATTCTAGTGGCCTTCGTCCCGTATCCGCATAGCTTTTGTAACGACTTTGAGCCGTTTTCAACTGTTGTTGTATTACCTTTACCTTATCCGCTGCCAATTGAACCATTTCAGGTCCTTCTAGCCTTCGTTCCCCTACCTCGGTCCAACAAATCGGTGATCGACACTTACGCCCATATAGCGCTTCATATGGTGCCATCCCAATACTAGCCTGAAAACTGTTATTGTAGGCAAATTCAATCAATGGTATATACTTTTCCCAGTCACCCTTAAAATCTAAAACACATAGTCGAAGCATGTCCTCCAGTATTTGAATTACACGCTCGGACTGCCCATCCGTCTGTGGGTGAAAAGATGTACTAAAGTTTAACTTTGTACCCATAGCTGCTTGTAGTCCTTTCCAGAATCTAGATAAGAAACTACTATCCCTGTCTGAAACTATAGACACTGGCGCTCCGTGTAGTCTCACAATCTCTTTAACATACAACTCCGCGAGTTTCATTGGTTCCTTTGTCTTAATCGGCAAGAAATGTGCAGACTTAGTCAATCGATCTACAATTACCCAAACACTGTCGTTCGATCTTGAAGACCTTGGAAAACCCGATACAAAATCCATGGTTATCTTTTCCTATTTCTATTTCGGTACATCCAAAGGTTGCAATAACCCTGCAGGCCTTTGATGTTCCGCCTTGACTTGCTGACAAACCAAGCATTTGGCCACGTGCTCAGCTACCTCTCTTTTCATTCCAGACCACCAGTACACCTCTCGCAAATCTCGATACATCTTGGTACTACCTGGATGAACTGTATATTTGGTATTATGAGATTCTTCAAGTATTAACTCCTTAATCCCGTCCACATTAGGTACACATACCCGATTTTTGAATTTCAGAATATGGTCCACAAAGGTAAACTCTGGCTGTTTAACTAGCGGTATTTCATCATAGATCTTCTTTAAAACTGGGTCTTGAAGTTGCTTCATCTTTATCTCATCTATCAATGTCGGTTGTGCGACAATAGCTGCTAGCAAGTTTCCTTCAGTTGTTGAAATCACCTCAAGTTCTAACTTTTTCATTTCACCAACAAGTTGTTTCTGTGAAGTCAAATCGTAGGCCAAATTATTCGTAGACTTCCTACTTAATGCATCAACAACTACATTTGCTTTCCCAGGATGGTAGTGAATCGACAAGTCGTAATCTTTCATCAATTCCAACCATCGCCTTTGCCTCATATTCAGTTCTTTCTGTGTAAACAAGTACTTCAGGCTCTTGTGATCTGTGTAGATATCACACTTTTCCCCGTAAAGATAGTGCCGCCAGATCTTCAATGCAAAGATCACCGCTGCTAACTCAAGATCATGAGTCGGATAATTCACTTCATGTACCTTTAACTGACGTGAGCCATAAGCAATCACTTTGCCGTTCTGCATCAGAACACATCCCAGTCCTCTATGTGAAGCATCACTATAGATTACAAACCCTTCTGTACCAGACGGAATCGTCAAGATCGGTGCTGACATAAGTCGAGTCTTCAGCTCTTTAAAACTCTTGTCACATTCTGAGTCCCAATTAAATACTGCGTTCTTTCTCATCAGTTGAGTCATTGGCATCGCTATCCTGGAGAAATTTTCCACAAACCTTCTATAATAACCTGCCAATCCTAAGAAACTTCGAATTTCTGACACATTTGTTGGTTTTGACCAATTAGCTATAGCCTCAATCTTCTTTGGGTCCACTGAAACTCCATCTTCAGAAATTACATGCCCCAAGAAAGCTATCTCAGTCAACCAAAACTCACACTTCTTCAATTTTCCATATAATTTTCTCTCTCGCAGTCGTTGTAAGACCAATCGTAAGTGCCTTTCATGTTCTTCAACATTTTTGGAATACACCAAGATATCATCTATGAATACAATCACAAACTCATCCAGATATTCCTTGAATACCCTATTCATCAAATCCATAAACGCCGCTGGTGCATTTGTTACTCCAAATGGCATGACCAAAAACTCATAATGGCCATATCGAGTCCGAAACGCTGTCTTCTCAACATCCTCCACCTTGACTTTCAATTGGTGATACCCCGATCTCAAGTCAATCTTTGAAAATACATGGGCCCCTTGTAGTTGATCAAACAAGTCATCAATACGTGGTAGTGGATATTTGTTCTTGATCGTCAACTTGTTCAACTCTCTATAATCTATGTACATTCGCATCGTCCCGTCTTTCTTCTTAACAAACAATACCGGTGCTCCCCATGGTGAGACACTTGGTTGTATAAACCCTTTATCAAGTAGCTCCTATAGTTGGATTTTCAGTTCCTTCAATTCCACTGGTGCCATTCGATATGGTGCTTTCGATATCGGTTGTGCTTTAGGTATCGTATCAATGGTAAATTCAATCTCCCTTTCAACTAGAGTATCAGGTAACTCCTCAGGAAACACATCAGAAAATTCTCTCACTATTGAAATATTTTCAATCCCTGATCCGGTGACTCTTGTATCAAGAATACTACATAAGAATCCTTGACAACCCTTCCTCACTAGTCGACAAGCTCGTGCAGCCGATACAATATACGGTGGTGACGTGATCCCCACCCCATGGAAATAAAAAACTTCCTGATCTGGCATTTGAAATACAACTCTTTTCCTTACACAATCAATTGAAGCACAATTCGCTGATAGCTAATCCATTCCCAAAATTACATTAAAGTGATGAATGGTTAATGGTACCAAATCAACAACTAAGGTCTTTTCATTTACGTTGATGTCACATGCTTTATATACCAATGAACTTATTATAGGATTTCCTAACGGAATTGAAACGGACAAATCAAATCCCAATGGTTCTGACATCACATCCAAGCATTTAGCAAATTCATGTGACACAAATGAGTGTGTGGATTCTGAATCCATAAGTACACGTGCAGAGCGTGAGCAAATAAGTAGTGTACCTGACACCACAGAGTCTGCGTTGGCCGTCTCTCCTGGCAAAAGGTTAAATGCCCGCGCTTCCCTTTGTTCCTTCTTTCCTTTGTCTGGTTGTTGCACTGTTCTTGTTCCACTAGAAGCCACAGAGCCGGCCCAACGCTGTCGCTTGTTCCGGCAATCCCTCTCCCGATGACCCGGCATACCACATTCGTAACATTTACCCCTCATATCCACATTCACACTTTGGGTTCTTGTCTGCGTACAATTCTTGGCAACATGTCCTGGTTGATTACAAATATGAAAAATCGTATTTGCCATATAACAAACACCCCAATGTCTACAGCCGCAAATAGTACACACCGGTTTATCTCCTCCAGAGAATGAACTTTTCCCTTGATTTCCTGAACCAACACCAGGTGCCCTTCAATAGGATTTCTTAAAGTTACCCTGGTTCCTCCCTTAATTCTCATTTTTCCTCTTCCCTTGTTGGCTAAGCTTGTAGTTCCCAATATCTCTTTCGGCTATTAGAGCCACATCTAGAACTTCAGCAAATGTTGGAAGACGAAATGTATCCACGCGACTATGGATATTCTCCCTCAGACCTTCTTCGAACTGCCTGGCTCTATCCACTTCTTCCAAAACTATACCAGGTGCAAATCGAGCCAACCCATTAAATGCAGTCGCATACTCGTTTACCGTCATATCCCCTTGTTTCAAGTTCATGAACTCTTGCTTCTTTTGGGTCTTCACTGAATCTGGAAAGTACCGCTTATCGAATTCCTCTATGAAACCTGCCCAAGTAGTCGGTGCTCTACTCGCGAGGATACCAACCCACCAATTCTGAGCTCCCTCTTTCAACGTATCAGTGGCATTGTCTATTTTCTCTCTATCGGTGCATGTCAGGTTACGGAATATACGTTCCATATCCATTTTCCAAAAGTCCGCCACATCAGGATCCGATCCCCCAGTGAATATTGTCGGATTCTTCTTTGCAAACTTTTCGGCAATTGATTGCCCAGCCCTTGGTACCAAATTTGGATTTTCCAGCTCCATTCCCCTTGGTGGCACTCTGTCATCCACTGCTCTAATAAACCCCTCAATAGCGGCCTCTATTCGATCCATTCGTGCATTCGTTGCATTGTCATTATTGATATCCATACTTTCCACCACTTATCCCTAATAACCACTGATATAATGATATCATGCATGTCATGACATATATCTCAGAGTATGTATGTAAGATATTATGCACACAACCATTATTCATATGCATATGTAATGCACTAATCCAAATTTCGCACACATTAATCAATAATCAAACTCATGACGTCGTCTCTCGTCCCCAAGGCTCTAAACCTAAACCGATAGCTCAAGGTCTATAACCTTTTGCTCTGATACCACTACATGTCACGCCCCGGATCCATACATATGAATCTAGGTCACGTGGCACGCCATCAAGGCTTACCAACAATGATTAAAGTTCCCAAAAATGACCTTAATAAAAGTTTTGCTACAAAACAACCAACTTTCAAATAGTTTTTCAAAGGTTATATTAAACACGTGCCCAAACACGCCTTAACGAGTTTCGTTTTCAAAGGTAACAGTTTCATAGGTCAAAGGGTCCCCAAAGGTACCTCCATGCCTAATTAGAAGTTATTCCTAACATTGGAAGTAGGAGTTTGAAATTTCTGGCAGGGGGCATTTCGACCGGTCGAATTGCCCCGCTCGATCGGTCGAATGGGGTCTGGGCAGAATCCAAACCTCCAAAAGACCGTTTCACAAATGCCGGCGCTTTTTCGCAAACGCCGTTAATTACCGGCGCTTCTCTAATAAACGTCGTTGATTCCCGGCGCTTCCGCACAAATGTCGCTAATAAAATAATACACATATTACCAAAAGAAACCAAACCAAACAAAACCATTTCAAACCAACTCCTTTCAAAACAAAACCATTTCGACTAATGCATTTCAAACCAAAACCCTTTCAAAGCTTTGTTAAACATTCCAGAGACTTGAAAGAACATATATATCCATTTATACAACCACCATAAACCCGTCTCGGATTACAAGTATCAAAACTACAAGTTTCACACGTCTTGGCAACCAAGGTCCTAAGGTGAACCAAGTGCCGTACTCGCATATATAACAAGTCTTAATACAAGTTGCATGGTTAAACAACCGGCATGAGTTAAACGCATATTACAAAAGTGCTACAAGTTCTATAAACATTAGGAGCTTCCGGTCCTTCCTCGCCTCATTACCCGCGATTCTCCTCTCCAGTCCTTGCACCTGAATGGTTATTTATATAACCACAGATATATGGATTTGTTTAAGCTAACGCTTAGTGAATAATATAAATCAAGCATACGGATGACAAATATGTTCCAATCCATCATAACCCATAACTATTGGTCTTTAGGGAATAAGTGCACCTTCACCGATCCAAAGTCTTAAGACTCAACCACGACCCATGCCCCTTCGACATGTCGCGTAAATGCCTTTCTCGGCAAGTGACCGTCGTCACTACTAATCCTCCCCCTTCGAGAGGACGTCTCACGGTGAATTAGCACAAATCCCCCTTTAACCCACATAGGCACATAAACATGCTCATTTAACACATATCACCATATTTTTCATTTCAACATACTTTGGGCCTACTTTATACATGAGTTTTGCCCAATATGAACTATACATGGTATCTATATACATTCCTAGCATATCAAATGCATTAAACCATAGAATCATCCAAAACTCAAGATTTATATCACTCACCTCCGATTTAAGCTCGTAAACGTCAATCCAAGGAAAACTCAAGCACAAAGAACGTGCAGTAATTCTTCTAATACAATTCCTATTAATCAAAAGTCCAATTATCAACTTTGTATGAAAATTCTATAAAATGAGTTTTCGGAAAACTTAACCAAACAAAGCCTAATAGGTATCAAAACGACAGCCTTACCTCGTAGAGTTCAAATACGGAATTTGATGAAAAACAAACGGGTAGAACTCCGTCGATTCGAGTCTTGAAGCTCTAAGCCAAGAAATCCTCCATTTGGCCTCTTTCTTGAACTTAGGTCAAATGTTTATAAAATTATGAAAGTCATCTCTAACTATATATAGGCAACACTTTCGAAAATTGTGTTTACCTCCCCACGAGTTTTCAAAACTTCTAATCAGCCTCTTAAACTTTCCACACAACTAATGCATAGCTCTTCAGGTGAAACCTCAAAATTTTAAAGGTTTTCGACTAAGTTCCGTTTGGTTGCTAAAACACAAGTTTCTACAAATTTTACGAAATTGCTAATTAGCTTACCAAATTATGTAACGTGTTCAATTTCGTCCTCACCAGGCATCTAATGACTCCGATGAGTCGCTATCAATAATATAATAATCAATTATATTCACATATGCCTAAATAAACATTTAAGCACATAATCATGAGTTATTACTCATTTTCCCAACCGTAGGGAATTCTCATATGCCCACCTTCTGGACTGCCTTCAAGGCCAAATACTGGGTTCTTAAAAGACACCCTCCAACAACTAGTGAGTCATCACTCACTTCACACGTGTTCATTAACACAACAGTAAGCATACCATGCATGCTAATATAATATAATTACATGCCGCGGGAGCGGGTATGACACCTTTCTGGAGTATCAATCAGGTGAAGACCAAATCGAGATAATTCCTCAAATTTATTCTCATATTCCGTGACAGTCATTTTCCCTTGAGTCAAATCCATAAATTCCTTTTCTCGTTTTTCCTTTTCTGTGTCTGGAAAATATTTTTCAAAAAATTTTGTTTTAAAAGTTGTCCATGTCATTATTTGGGCAATTGCCTCCCCAATAGTGCTTTTGACTGAATTCCACCAATTCTTGGCTCCCATAGTTAATTGAAAGACTGCCAATTTCTTTTTCTCTATTTCATTACATTCAAGTACTTCAAAGATATCTTTCAAATGTCGGATCCATTGTTCTGCTATTCCTGGTTCAGCATTTCTAACAAACTTTTCAAGCTTCAGTGCTCTGATTCTACTGAGTAGGTGATCATCTCTGTGGATTTCTTTGCATTCATTTGCTCCATTTGTTTCACAAATGCACCTAATAGCCCGGTGGGATCAATTCCTGGTGATGCTTTATTTTGACTACAAGAGTATTCTGCCAATTTTTTATAAAGAAAATACAAATTAGTTTATACATTTCCAACACAAAAGTTATAGAATTCAAATGATAAAACAAGAATAACTAGAATATTTCACATATATTTATTTGATAACAGAAAAATATATTACATACTTGATATCCGTCAGTACCCTGTATACAATCAAAATTGGGTATACACTACTTATATATAGATATATAATCATCTCACATTATTCATTTACATTCAAAGACCACCCCCACCACTACTTGTTTTCCATTTTTAAAGAAAACTATGGTTCCCTCGTTGGAGAACTGTGTGTCGAACCCTCGGACTCCCTAAGATACAACTCGGGTGCTAGGTCTGAGGTCCATTTTGGCATGTTCTCTACTGGGATTATTGGATCATTAGTTGGCTCAAGATTTGGAACTGATAAGGTTGGAACTTCCTGGTCTAGTGATGGCAAGTTCAGGAAGAGTTCGTACTCGGTCGGGGTTCCCATGAAAGACCGATTCCATACAACATTTTCTTGTTCCATATGATCTCTAACTTGCATAAAGACGTTTTTATCCTCCGACCAATGCACCACCAGCTGCCAAGAAGCGGCTTGATTCTTCGCCACATGGTTCACTACCCTTCTTTGTTGTTCTGGGCTATATATTGGTAACGGACGGTCATACCC
Source organism: Hydrangea macrophylla (assembly GCA_033977485.1). Classification (NCBI taxonomy): domain Eukaryota; kingdom Viridiplantae; phylum Streptophyta; class Magnoliopsida; order Cornales; family Hydrangeaceae; genus Hydrangea; species Hydrangea macrophylla. Next base: position 98,206,715 of record CM066990.1, on the reverse strand, counting down.
TGGATTTTCAATTTCTTGCATTAGCAAACCATAAGCATTATTCTTTATTGTCTCTTGGTGACAAGTAGAAACACCCACACCCCCCCCCCCCCCCCCCCCCCCACTCGTCATAGTCCTCGATTCCTGTCATCCAGACATGTACAAGAAGATAACAATCAAATGCAAGGTTATTAAAAAGAAAATTTTAAAATAAAATAATACTAAGGATTAGCTTATAATCTAAAATAACCCTAAACCTTAATACAATCTGGCTTTGATACCACTTTAACTGTCACATCCCAAATTTAATTACAGATACCAATATGGTTATGGTACATAGTGAAATTAATGAAGCTATGACGGTATTAATATTTTAAATCACCAATTCCTGAAATTAAAATACTTATATTTCATACTACAACTTCCTAAAGAGAAATCTCTTATTGCATTGCTTTTATTCCAAACAGAAAGGAAGTAAAATAAAATGAACGATCTTGATCCTTAAGCAGCCATTTTCCTCAGTTCTCACCTTCTGTCCCTGTCCTTCTAATTTTTATTTATAAAAATAATGAGCTTTGGGCCCAGTAAAGATATAATTTTATTCTTGAAAAGAAATTATTGTATCATTAATACATAAATATCTATATCTAAATCAAGACAAGTTAAATAAATTGCAGAATTAATAATGCATTTACCAGTTGCATATACTAATTATACCTGAGTCTTACAATCTTGTCAAAATAAAGAAAACAACCAATCACATAATGTTTATTACATCAAGGCTACAACACCACAGCCCAGCTCGAAATAGGTAGTATATTAGTGCACTAACTATAGGACTATCTTAGTCCCTAGCCATCTCAACTTTGACTATCTCAGTCATACAATATTTTTAAGGCCTCGACCATAACTTTAACAATTATCAATAATGTATTTATAGTAACTTATCCATAATATATTTTTGTGTTTATAATAACCCATAGTTTAATTAGAGTAGAGACCAAATGAAACTCTACCTTCTAAAATTTGGCCTAACCTAAAGTTTTAACCCCAAACAACCCTTAGATATGAAGTTCAAACATCAGAAGGAATTTCATAATAGGTAGTATCGAAATAAAATGGAGCATTAAGTTCTACTAATTTGACATAGTTACTATGTAAATCCACTTAGATGTTTTCAAATAAGTAGCTATGAGGCTGGATGGTTTGATGGGTGATATTCAAATGTGTTGTTAATGGGTTCAAGACCTACTAGTACATAATATATTTCTTTTTGAGACACCAAAGGAAGGAGAAGAAAAAGGAAAAAACTAAAAACTAAAGGATTGACTGAACAAGGTTTTGAACCAATAACTCAGAGTACCAATTCGGGACTCACGACCACGCCACCTGCAGGCTGCAGGTACTTTAATTTATTCATATATTTCCCAACATATATTTATATACCATTTGGAAAAGTTACTAGATAAAAATATACAAAAGATTTGCTTGCAACAAGGCTTGATAGTATGACCTGTTGAATGAAAACAATAACCCAAACACCACTGTACCATCGACCTAATTTTCTTTATTATGCGTAAATATATTTTTGCATACACTACACCAGCCATCCCAACCCAAACATGGAACAGTCGCTGCCGGCGACTAATCCGGCGTCGTCTCCGGCAACGGTCGCCGGAGAAATGCTGTTTCTAAAATTTCCCATTTTCTTGCTCATTTTTTTTATTATCCATTTTTAGTGTCGTTTCGTCTAAATTGATCCTAGGAACCCTAAGAACATGTTTTTAGTACATAAAACTTACTAATTCTAAACTTATCTTCTTTTCATAACTTACTGACCCAATTTTTTTTTTAAAAAAAGATACCATAAACTACAAGAAAATAATACTGATTTGGGGTATTAGAATCCTTACACTTTGGCTGATGAGAGTCCGATTTCCCCAAATGAAGCCTCTCCTCTACTTGTCTCTTTCTTCCTCTTTTTTGTTTTCTTCCTTTGTTTATTTTCTACTATAGAGTGTTTCCTTATATAGGCATATATGGTTTTACACTCACCATAGATTCCCATCTCTCTCTAATCATACCCTGACAACCAAAGTTTATCTGGATTAACTTCCACCTCTTGCTTGCAAGAATTTGTGGTAAAGAATTGACCCCCCCCCCCCCCCCCCCCTTTTTAAAGTTGAAGTTATCGTGACTATTTACTCTTATCTATTTCATATATATATATATATGTACGTACAGTCAGGCTCTAAAGAGGGCGCCCTCTCTTTATTAAAGAGAGGACCTCTATTTTGACCGTCGGATCGTGTTTTCATTAATGGCAATTTTGTCATTTCATAGTTTTTAAACACAATCCAACGGCCAAAACAGAAGTCCTCTCTTTAATAAAGAGAGGTGACCCTCTTTAGAGAATCTTTGTATGTACGTATATGCTACTTAATCTAACCACAAGGAAATTGTTAATGTGTATATATATATTGTATCCTATTATGGTACTATCAATATATTTAGCTAATTACAATATCACACATACACAAAAATACATATACTTATATTTATACAGTCAAGCTCTAGAGTGAACAGGGTAGAGTGAACATACCCAGCAGGCTGCTCCGCTGACCCACGCGCACCCCACTAACCAGCGGGTTTTTTCAGACAAAAAAAAAATGTTCACTGGGTATGTTCACTCTACACTGTTCACTCTAGAGCCTGATCGTATATTTATATATATATATATATATATATTAAGGATATTACATGCATTAATGCTGATTCATATCTAATCTAATATATATATATATATATGATAGCGGAAGCCTTCACTTCTGCCACATGGCATTTTCTAACATTTTTATGCTTTTTTTTTAAATTAGATAACTCTCTCTCTCTCTCTCTCTCTCTCTCTCTCTCTCTCTCTCTCTCTCTCTCTCTCCCATTAAGTATTAACGACACCCAAAAATTTTCCTCTATAGGGATATATCATTGATTTCCTTTTCTCACTCTAAATTATAATCTCTAATATTTGAATTTGAAAACATTGAATTATTCACACCTATGATTTTCTCACAATTCCATTTGAAATAGAATTCTATAATCGTCCCTCACATGATCTCTTACTCTATATCTTTCTTCTTTCACCCAAATCCTAGCCATTTGTAATTTCATTTGCTTTATGTTTAATAACTTTGTCGTTTATTTGAAGAATATAGAAATATCAAACTACTCTGGAAGGTAATTTGATCAGGAGCAGATCCCTACAATGTATGAGTATGTACAGTTAGTTAATAGGTCAGTTTAGTAATTCTTCTAATTTTCCTTTTTTCATTAACTTTATATCATGTATCTTATATATATATATATATATGAAACCGGAAGATTTTAGTTTTTCCACGTGTCCTTTTATATGATTTTTCAGTATTTTAATTTAGTTTTTTCATATATTAAATGTTCATACATTTTATTACAGCTTCGAATCAAAACGCTAGGAAGAGAGAAATTTTTTTCGGTCAAAAGTAACTACTCCTAAATGTTATCCTCCAACTTATATTTTCCACAATTCTAGCCATATTTATGGCCCAAATTATATATACCCGGAATATCTCCTTGATCAAATGCAAAACTAGCAATCTCTCTCTCTCTCCACGTTTTCTGTATACAAAATTTTACAAGCTATATTGGGAGTTACCAATGACGATGGCCTCCATTTTCCGGATGCAACAATTCAAAAACTAAGTTGGCCTGTGATTTAGATGGAAGAATGCCTGGATGGAGGTTGACTTCCATCTCTCTTTTGGATTTCCAAACTTCTATTTAATAACATAATGCTATATTTTTGTATTTGAATTGAGATAGTTTTATGTTGTTTTGTTAGTATATTTTTAGAAAAAAAAAATGTGCATCATTGATATGACCATGGATCTAAGCATTTATTTACCTATTCATTTTTTTTATTCTTTTTCTAATTTACTGAATAAGAAGGGAACATTAGCTTTGCATTTCTGTTCCATTCTCATCAAACACTTTTCTTAATATTTGTTCATTCTGCGAACATTTTGATTGATGTGGATTTTAATTTCTTCATATGAGTGTTTTATTCTTTTGGATGTAACTCTGTAATAACTATGGAAAAAAAAGAATTTAATTAATTACTATTATTATAATAAGGTAAGTAGATAAATTCTATACATGTATATATGTATCATACGTTTAAAAGTGGGAAGATTATATAAAAATAATAATATAGAAGAAGTCTGGACGCATCCGTTTGGGTTTGCTCCAGCATATATGCATATGTGTATATATATATACGTGTAAGCATAGGGAGAAGAGTTAAGATAAGAGGAAACACAAGTGTCCAATGAGAGAGTCACCAGAGAGGGAGTGAGGTGGTGGTATATGCTTCTTCTAGGCCCTAGGATAGGCCACATATCAAGTATAGGGATGCTTAGTCAGCCTTAGAGTTGCCTATAAATATATATACATATACGTAGGAAGAAAAAAAAAACAGGAAGGAAGCAGGGGAGTGTTTGGTGATCAAGACTCAAGTATAGAAGGGTAAGGGGAACTCTTCTCTTTTCTATTTTAATAAACCAGTATGTTAGCTCTATAAATATGAACCTTTAACACAGTTATAGAAATGGAATAGGAAGCTAAATACTTTCTTGTTTTGAGTATGGTAGAAGTTATTAATGGATATTTGATTTCAAGAGACCCAATTTAATTAGGAAATGAGTAAGGGGTGAATGTTCAGAGAAATTTTGGTTAGAATTTGCAAATTTCCGGCGATCTTCGCCGGAGAAGATGACTGGAGAGCCGCCGGAGTGGTGGTTCATTTGTTGTAAGTCTGGGTAAGGGTCTGTCCGTATAGATTAAATATATTTATATTCAAACACTTAAACAACAGTCCATGTTGGCCGGGTGGTTTAGGAAGTATTTAGACACCTTTAAGTCTTTGGTTCGATACTTGACTCAAACATGTGTTTTTTTTTTATATATATATAATTTAAAAGTGAAGTAATTTACTAAGTTATTTTATATAAAAGTGAGCATTGATCACGTAAATTACAAGTAGCCAGAGTGGTGAACATTCTGTGCTGGGCTACCCAATGGTTATGGGTTCAATTCTAGTGACTTCCATTATCATTTTTGTTTTATTTCTTTTTGTTAAACTCTAATCCAGTTTGAGGGAAACTGTCCATAAGGTCCGTTTGGTTGGTCAAATTAGTAAGATTGTAGTTGAAGACTTCTTTAATTTGCAAAGCAATATACATATATATATATACAAAGATTCTCTAAAGAGGACCACCTCTCTTTATTAAAGAGAGGACCTTTGTTTTGGCCATTAGATTGTATTTAAAAACTGTGAAATGACAAAACTGCCATTAATGAAAACACGATCCGACGGCCAAAACAGAGGTCCTCTCTTTAATAAAGAAAGGGCGCCCTCTTTATAGTCTGACTGCATATATATATGTATATCTCATAAATTAGCTTGAATCGAATAGAGAGTAAGTAAGAGCTTTAATTGAAGAAAAGCTATTCTGTTTCTAGATTAGCCCTTTAAGAGTTTGGCTTTTGGCATTCTAAATCCAGATTAAAGATCCGTTTGGGTTGACAACTTTAAGTAAACTACGAATAAGTTGGATGGAAAGGGATTTTAAGAAGATAACTTATTATTAATCTTTCCCAATTTATTATTGGATCCTTATTACCTGAAAACGACCTAGTGCTCTAAAATACTCGTTATGATGTTATCCTAATTGTCACGCATGCACAAATTTTTTATTTATTTATGGATTTGGTTAAGGCCGAGGCCTTTCTTATAATGTGAGACCAAGATAGTCTGCGTTGGGATGGCTAGGACTAAGAAAGTCCTACAGTTAGTGCACTTATATGCTACTCCATTTCGAGCTGGGCTGGTGGATAGTATACACCTTGCGAGCGGGGCTGGGGTGCTGTGGCCATAGAATTGTACATACTTGAGCTGGGCTAAGTGTGTGCAATTAAAGTGAATACTTACCACAATTTTTGTGTGAGATGTTAATTTTGCAGGTAACGTGGATGAGAAACACAGGTATGTTTTACATGTGGAAGTCGTTAAATAAAAGCGACTGGTTAAACTTATTCTGTTTACGTGAGCATATGTACGGTGATTAATAAAGTTTTAAAATAAAATAGATTTTCCTTACTGGGCGTAAAGCTCATGGTAGTTATACCAAAACATTGCAGGGCCCAAGAATGGATAGCGGGTACGTGGAGGCTCGCCTGTGAGTTGTGGAAAAGAAATAAAGTCATAAGAGTTATGTAAAATACATAAAAGTTTAGAAGCTAGTATTGTAAGATAAACGGTTTGAGTGTGAAGTTAGTGTGGTACAATAGTTAGTTTGCGCTGATGTAATATTCTACTTTGGAATGATAAAATAATGTATGATCTGACATGTGTAATCTCCTTATCAGTCACCACTCCATTTTATCACACAACGGATTATTATCTGTTAATTAGGGGCGTGACAATTTTTGGTATCAGAGCTAAGTTACATGTCTATTTAGATGTATTAGAAATCTCAGTTAAGTTATGTTACTAATATCTTAAGTTTTGGCAGGACATAATGGATAGTTTCAATAGCAATGACAGTTGGGGAGGCTTTCATTATTCTCACCTTGGTAGGATCACACCTGGAGACAGAGACAAGTATGATAGCACCGCATTTAGAGATGCCGTTGCCATGTTGCACCAAGAAATTGATAGGGTTGGCCAGAGGAGAAGGTTTTATATGCCAACTACTCAAAGACTGGTTGTTCGGCATAACTTACAAGCCAAACAACGTGTTTCACGATTGGCGCTAGAGTTGTCATATTGTCCAACTTTTTATGAGATCCAAGAGCGATTGGTGGCAGAAGATCATATAGCTCACCCACCTTCACCACCACTACCACCACCAGTGCAGCCACCACATGCTCAGACACCAGCACCAGTTCATCCCGTAGACTCGTCATCGTCAGCATCTACTGCGTTAATCACCAGTTCAAACATGGCTAGACGAGTGAGGCCTAGACTAGGATAGAGGAGATGAATCACTGTCTTGTTTTTGACTAAAATAGTAAAAGGAAAGAAGTTGCAGCTAGTTACCTTACCACCTCTTTTGACCTGTAGTTATGTAGATAGGTGTGGTATGTTGTAACTGTCCTCTGAGGACACTTTTTGAGCTCAAACTTCGCCTTTTGTAACCAAGTTTATGTGTATAAATAAATATGAAGTTAGTGTAATTATGTTGTTTCTCTTTGGGTTGTCTTGAATTAATAATGCAATTGATGTGTGTTGAACATATATATTTCTAAACGTATCTGACAAATGTTTATATTTTTAGAAGGTAATGGCAGATTCACTAGGAAATGGAAATGGACAAAGTAGGACAGGAAACATCCCTGATTCCACTGACGTAGTTGGGGCATTTGTACGCCAAATGGAGCAGATGAATGCTCAACGGACTCCACCAGCAACTGTGGATAATCAAATAAAGCGGTTCTTAGCTTTACATCCAGAAAAGTTTGCTGGAACTGCTGAACCTATTAAGGCTGAGCAATGGGTATGACAACTTGAGGATATATTCGAAGTTTTCAATTGTACTGAAATAGACAAACGTAAGCTTGCAGTATTCCAATTAGTAGAAGGTGCAAGGAACTGGTGGGAATTGACCAAAACTACTATTGGAGTGGAAGCTACAAGACAGATGACTTGGGAAGAATTTAAGGTAAAGTTTTTTGAGAAATACTTTCCAGATATTGAAAGGGAACGTCGAGAGATGGAGTTTTTAGAACTGAAGCAAGGAGAAATGTCGGTGACGGAGTATCAAAATAAATTTGAAGCATTGTCTCGATATGCTCCTCATTTGATAGACACATCTGAGCGACGTGCTAGGAAATTCGCAAAAGGACTGACACCGTCTATTCGAAGAATGGTTATTGGAGGTCATAGGACATACGAAGAGATGGTTGTGGAGGCGTTGCTTCAAGAAGAAAATAATCGGGAAGACAAGAAGGAAATGGAAAGTAAGAACAAAGGAAAGGTTGTGCAACAAGGAGGTCGGAACTGGAGGAATAACAATAACCCTAGAAAGAAGCAAAGGATGGAAATGGTAGTTGAGAAAACTAGAGCACCTGCACCAACTGTAGCACTAATAGGACCAAGGGGAGTTTGCTATAATTGTGGGAAACCAGGCCATTTAGCTCGAGATTGTAAAGGGAGACAGAGTGCACGAGGCATATGCTATAATTGTGGTGAACCAGGTCATTATAGCAAAGATTGTAGGAAACCAAAGAGGAATAACCCAGCACCACCCGGTGGTCAGGCGAGAGTTTACGTTGTAGTTCCAGAACAAGCAAGTGTTGAAGGTACACTATTTATTTACAATAGTCATGCAAAAGTCTTATTTGATACAGGTGCTACACATTCATTTATATCAACTAGATTTATGCAGAGTTTGGGTATAGTATCTGAATATCTAGACCCCCCTCTACCTATTGCCACACCTCTAGGAAGTACGATAATACTTGATCGTATATGTGGAGGTTGCTTAGTAAGCTTGGGGGAGAAAGTGATGCCTGCTAATTTGGTTGTACTCGCAATGCGCCAATTTGACGTAATTCTTGGTATGGACTGGCTTACTACATATCATGCTTTGTTGGATTGTTATAAGAAGACCATTACTTTTTCTAGCCCTGAGCAACAACCATACATTTTTCATTGTCATCAAATTGGAGATTCTTTTATCACTGGAATATTATCTCATCTTGAAGATGTGAGTGAGGAATTTCTAATTTCTCAGATCCCTATAGTAGGTGAATTCAAGGATATATTTGGAGAGGTATTGGGACTACCTCCCAAGAGAGAAATTGACTTTTGTATCGATTTGGTACCTAATACACCACCGATCTCAAAGACACCATATCGTATGGCACCACTTGAAATACAAGAGTTAAAGAAACAACTCCAAGATTTGGAAGATCGAGGTTTTATTAGACTAAGTTCATCCCCGTGGGGAGCACCCATATTGTTTGTAAGGAAAAAGGACGGATCACTTCGGTTATGTATCGATTATCGTGAACTCAATAAAGTCACTATCAAGAATAAATATCCTTTGCCTAGGATCGATGACCTATTTGATCAGTTACAAGGTGCTACGATGTTCTCTAAGATTGACTTAAGATCCGAATATCATCAACTCTTGGTGAGAAGCGAGGATATCTCAAAAACGGCATTTAGGACGCGTTACGGACATTATGAATTTTTGGTATTACCCTTTGGATTGACAAACGCACCTGCAGTTTTCATGGATCTAATGAATCGAGTCTTTCGCCCGTACTTGGATCAATTTATTGTTGTATTTATTGATGATATCTTGATTTATTCAAAGTCAATGGAAGAACACGAACAACACTTACGTGTTGCACTTGAAACATTACGCAAGCAAAAGTTATATGCTAAGTTTGAGAAATGTGAATTTTGGTTAGATCGGGTTAAATTCTTAGGCCATGTTGTTTCTAAGGATGGAATTTCAGTGGACCCATCTAAGGTTGAGGCTATTTTAAATTGGGAAAAACCTATGACACCTTCAGAAATTAGGAGTTTCCTTGGGTTAGCTGGATATTACCGGAGGTTTGTAGAGGGATTTTCACGAATAGCTGCACCGTTGACTCGATTGACTCGAAAGGACACGAAGTACATTTGGGATAGTAATTGTGAAAGGGCATTTCAAGAACTGAAGGAAAAATTGACAAGTGCACCTATCTTAGCCTTTCCAAAAAGTGGAGTTAAGTTCACTATCTACAGTGATGCCTCTCATCAAGGACTAGGTTGCGTTCTAATGCAGGATAATATGGTAATAGCTTATGGGTCTCGACAACTTAAACCACATGAGCTTAATTATCCCACACATGACTTAGAGCTTGCTGCAGTGGTATTTGCTCTAAAAATATGGAGGCATTACTTGTACGGAGAAAAATTTGATATGTTTTCTGATCACAAAAGCCTAAAGTACTTATTTTCACAAAAAGAGTTAAATATGAGGCAACGGAGGTAGATGGAACTCTTAAAAGACTATGATTTTTCCCTGCAGTACCACCCAGGCAAAGCAAATGTAGTTGCTGATGCACTAAGTCGCAAGCCTAGAGGTTTCATTTCTTCTCTTATGATACGAGAGTGGTACATGCTTGAGACGTTAGCAGAATTTGATGTTCAACTTACAATTCAAGGAATGAGGAATGTCTTGTACACTATAACAGTTCAACTGATATTGGTCGACAAGATTCTACAGTTACAAGGTCAAGATCAGGAGTTGCAGAAGTGGTTTTCAAAAATGATGGCAAGAGAACCATCTGAGTGGTGTACTGGAAATGATGGAGGGCTTAGATTTCGAGGGAGGCTCTGTGTACCAAACTTGGTTGATATGAGAAAGGAAATATTAGAAGAAGCTCATCGTTCAAAATTTACTGTACACCCTGGAGGCACAAAGATGTATAAGGATCTTAAAAGGCAGTTCTGGTGGGAGGGTATGAAACGTGATATAGCAGAATTTGTGTCAAAATGCTTCACATGTCAACAGGTAAAAGCTGAACAACAAAAACCATCAGGACTACTGCAACCCTTGCCTATTCCCGAATGGAAGTGGGAACATATGACCATGGATTTTGTCACCGGACTACCAAGGACAAGACAAGGACATGATGCGATTTGGGTAGTGGTAGATCGATTAACCAAATCAGCACACTTCATTCCTTATAACATCACGTACTCAATTGATAGAATGAGTAGGATATACCTCCAAGAAATTATCCGACTTCATGGTATACCGATATCAATTGTATCTGACCGTGATCCACGTTTCACCTCTAAATTCTGGACTAGTCTACAGAAATCATTAGGTACGACACTTAAGCTAAGTACTGCTTTCCACCCACAAACGGACGGACAAACAGAACGGGTGATTCGTATAGTGGAAGACATGTTGCGAGCATGTGTGTTAGATTTTAAAGGAGCCTGGGAAACTCACTTAGCATTAGTGGAATTTGCCTATAATAATAGTTATCAGTCCAGCATTGAGATGGCGCCATTTGAGGCTTTGTATGGACAACCCTGTAGATCACCCACGTGTTGGACAGAGGTGGGAGATAAGGCATTACTTGGACCAGATCTAGTTAAGGAGACTTCTGAAAAAATATCAATCATTAGAAACCGATTACGCACCGCTCAAAGCCGACAAAAGAGTTATGCGAATCGTCGAAGGAAAGATTTTGAATTTGAGGTTGGTGATAAAGTACTACTTAAAGTATCACCTACTCGAGGAGTTGTACGCTTTGGGAAGAAAAAATGAAAATTATCACCCAGATTTATTGGTCCATTTGAGATTCTAGAAAGAATTGGATCGGTAGCATACCGACTCGCATTACCACCTCAACTATCAAGTGTTCACAACGTCTTCCATGTATCAATGCTAAGGAAGTACATACATGATCCAACACATGTCATAGATTTTGAGGACATCGAGTTATCTGAAAATGTCACCTATGTGGAAAGGCCAATTAGAATTCTTGATCGAGGAATAAAATAGCTTCGGAATAAAGAAATTGCGTTGATAAAGATACAATGGAATCAACACGATGAAAATGAAGCTTCATGGGAGCTTGAAGCAGAAATGAAGGAGAAATACCCGTATCTCTTCACTGATTAGGTACGTTAATTTCGAGGACGAAATTCTTTTAAGGGAGGTAGAGTGTAATAACTATGGAAAAAAAAAAAGAATTTAATTAATTACTATTATTATAATAAGGTAAGTAGATAAATTCTATACATGTATATATGTATCATACGTTTAAAAGTGGGAAGATTATATAAAAATAATAATATAGAAGAAGTCTGGACGCATCCGTTTGGGTTTGCTCCAGCATATATGCATATGTGTATATATATATACGTGTAAGCATAGGGAGAAGAGTTAAGATAAGAGGAAACACAAGTGTCCAATGAGAGAGTGACCAGAGAGGGAGTGAGGTGGTGGTATATGCTTCTTCTAGGCCCTAGGATAGGCCACATATCAAGTATAGGGATGCTTAGTCAGCCTTAGAGTTGCCTATAAATATATATACATATATGTAGGAAGAAAAAAAAAACAGGAAGGAAGCAGGGGAGTGTTTGGTGATCAAGACTCAAGTATAGAAGGGTAAGGGGAACTCTTCTCTTTTCTATTTTAATAAACCAGTATGTTAGCTCTATAAATATGAACCTTTAACACAGTTATAGAAATGGAATAGGAAGCTAAATACTTTCTTGTTTTGAGTATGGTAGAAGTTATTAATGGATATTTGATTTCAAGAGACCCAATTTAATTAGGAAATGAGTAAGGGGTGAATGTTCAGAGAAATTTTGGTTAGAATTTGCAAATTTCCGGCGATCTTCGCCGGAGAAGATGACTGGAGAGCCGCCGGAGTGATGGTTCATTTGTTGTAAGTCTGGGTAAGGGTCTGTCCGTATAGATTAAATATATTTGTATTCAAACACTTAAACAATAGTCCATGTTGGCCGGGTGGTTTAGGAAGTATTTAGACACCTTTAAGTCTTTGGTTCGATACTTGACTCAAACATGTGTTTTTTTTTTATATATATATAATTTAAAAGTGAAGTAATTTACTAAGTTATTTTATATAAAAGTGAGCATTGATCACGTAAATTACAAGTAGCCAGAGTGGTGAACATTTTGTGCTGGGCTACCCAATGGTTATGGGTTCAATTCTAGTGACTTCCATTATCATTTTTGTTTTATTTCTTTTTGTTAAACTCTAATCCAGTTTGAGGGAAACTGTCCATAAGGTCCGTTTGGTTGGTCAAATTAGTAAGATTGTAGTTGAAGACTTCTTTAATTTGCAAAGCAATATACATATATATATACAAAGATTCTCTAAAGAGGACCACCTCTCTTTATTAAAGAGAGGACCTCTGTTTTGGCCATTGGATTGTATTTAAAAACTGTGAAATGACAAAACTGCCATTAATGAAAACACGATCCGACGGCCAAAACAGAGGTCCTCTCTTTAATAAAGAAAGGGCGCCCTTTTTATAGTCTGACTGCATATATATATATATATATGTATATCTCATAAATTAGCTTGAATCGAATAGAGAGTAAGTAAGAGCTTTAATTGAAGAAAAGCTATTCTGTTTCTAGATTAGCCCTTTAAGAGTTTTGCTTTTGGCATTCTAAATCCAGATTTAAGATCCGTTTGGGTTGACAACTTTAAGTAAACTACGAATAAGTTGGATGGAAAGGGATTTTAAGAAGATAACTTATTATTAATCTTTCCCAATTTATTATTGGATCCTTATTACCTGAAAACGACCTAGTGCTCTAAAATACTCGTTATGATGTTATCCTAATTGTCACGCATGCACAAATTTTTTATTTATTTATGGATTTGGTTAAGGCCGAGGCCTTTCTTATAATGTGAGACCAAGATAGTCTGCGTTGGGATGGCTAGGACTAAGAAAGTCCTACAGTTAGTGCACTTATATGCTACTCCATTTCGAGCTGGGCTGGTGGATAGTATACACCTTGCGAGCGGGGCTGGGGTGCTGTGGCCATAGAATTGTACATACTTGAGTTGGGCTAAGTGTGTGCAATTAAAGTGAATACTCACCACAATTTTTGTGTGAGATGATAATTTTGCAGGTAACGTGGATGAGATACACAGGTATGTTTTACATGTGCAAGTTGTTAAATAAAAGCGACTGGTTAAACTTATTCTGTTTACGTGAGCATATGTACGGTGATTAATAAAGTTTTAAAATAAAATAGATTTTCCTTACTGGGCGTAAAGCTCATGGTAGTTATACCAAAACATTGCAGGGCCCAAGAATGGATAGCGGGTACGTGGAGGCTCGCCTGTGAGTTGTGGAAAAGAAATAAAGTCATAAGAGTTATGTAAAATACATAAAAGTTTAGAAGCTAGTATTGTAAGATAAACAGTTTGAGTGTGAAGTTAGTGTGGTACAATAGTTAGTTTGCGCTGATGTAATATTCTACTTTGGAATGATAAAATAATGTATGATCTGACGTGTGTAATCTCCTTATCAGTCACCGCTCCATTTTATCACACAACGGATTATTATCTGTTAATTAGGGGCGTGACAAACTCCTTATTTGTAATGCAGGTATTTGATCTATAATCAAGTTATGGTGTGATTGGAAGTGACTGATTGATGAAATGAAACGAAATGAAATTGATGGAAAACATGAAGAACTTGAAGAACTTGCGTTTGCTTGCTACCACTCTTTTTGGACTTCGAAATAGTGTTGCATTTACCTATCCAATTGTTACATAATTGACACTTATTTTGTATAAAGATTTGGATACGAATTTATGCATTGCCATTATAAACTACATTTAAGAAAATTTTTCTTTGTATAAATCAATAGCGCAAACTCAACCTAAACATTTTGGAAACTACTATTATATGAATTTTTATGTTTTGACCTCCAAAAGCTAAATTTCCAAAAACGAAGTCAAAAGTAAATCTGAATATTTGAAAAGAGTATGCACATTCCAGATACGGTAAGATCCATTTTGAATAGTAAATAATCAAGGTTGTTCATTGGTATCCCATTCCTATTCGTACTATTCAAACTTTTTCAGAGATTAAGTTTTCTTTTTAAAAAAAGGTTTAAAGAAAAGGCAATTTTAGGTATGTTCAGTCCACAAAATGAAGCTTTTTTTTTTTCTTAATCTTCTACTTAATCAAGTTTCTTTTGTACCTTCTTCATCTATATTTATAACTAGCTTTTCAACCCCGTTCAATGCATAGGAGATATTTTTTTTAAGATGAATTGAAAATTAAATCGAGTGGTGCTATAGTTGATAAGGAGAGACAATGTGTTACGGCCCTAATTAGTAGTATAATTAAGAAAAAAAATAAAAAGTATAGAATAAACTTGGGAATGCTCAATATAGATTACTATTCCCTATAGATATAGCAATCTTAAAAATTTTGCCCAAGTGTAACTAAGATGAATACTAAATTACTAAAATAAAATAAAATAAAATAAAATAAAGTCTGCTTAATTAGTAGAATAATAATTATCATATTTGTTGCAGCTTAATCAGAGGGAGCTTTTAGCTTTCAGGATTATAGCTTTTAAAATTTAGAATAAGTTGTAAACCTGTTTGATACAACTTTTAAGAGGCAATGATCAAATTATAGAGGTGTTTGGTAACATAAGTTATCAAATAACTTATATAATGTGTATAGTCCAAAATGCCCCTTAATAACAGTGTAAATATAATTTAAAAATTATTTATTAAAAATTTATGAATTTTAAGGTTCACATCTCAATTAATAATAAGTTGTTAGTGCTACAACAATAGGAGAGAGAAGATGAATAATGATAGAGTTTATGTACTTAATTTAATTGGAGTAATTTATGTCAATAGAGAATAAAATAAAGGACAAGATTGTCCAATTAAAGATTCGTTAAATAGCAAATAAGAGGCAGGATGACCAAGATGGATGAGGTGAGGTCGGGTGTGGGGGCTTGTCCCACATCGCCTGAGGTGAAGTTCCTGGACTAGTTTATAAGGATTAATCTCCCCTTTATATGCAACAAGGCCTTTTAAAACCGTGAGGGTGTTAAACACGAAAGAACTTCACAGTTAAGCGTGGTGCTGCCAGAGCAGTACCAGGGATGGGTGACCCCCTGGGAAGTTCTTTGTATTTAGGCCTAAAGTGGACAATATTGTTGCTAGACGGGGAGGTGGGGCGTTACATAAGCTACAAGCTGGAAAAACATTTCCAACCCAACTTCAAATAAGTTGGCTTTTGGGCATTAAAAAAGTTGGAAAAAGGTATAAGTTCCAAAGCTATAAGCCACACCAAACACTTCATTTCAGCTTAGTTGTAGCTTATAAGGTGAACTAGGGGTGAAAACAGTTCGATTCGGTCCAATTTTTAGGCAAACCGATCAATTTTGGTTTGGTTTGATTTAGCGTAAATTTTCAGTTCAGCTCGATTTTTACACTGCATGAAAATTTTGAAAACCGACCAAATCGAACCGATCAATTCAATCGGTCCAGTCGATTTGCTTACACCCCTAGCTGAAACAATTAAACAGGGCCAATATACATTTTATAAGTTACTATTCATTTCACTTCCAATGTAAAATTAATGTAAATTTTTTAAATCATTTATAGTGTCTTACTTCTTTTTCCTTTTACCAATGCAAAAACTATTTTCTTTCGTAACTATACTGTACAAGTGCACGGGATCATAACTAGTTTGAATGAAAGAGAAGTACAAACTATTATTAAATTTCATCAAAATATAGGGATCAAATCAAAATAAGTTACACAATTTGTTATTGGTCCAAGTAATATCAAATAAGATAGGTCACACACCAAAATAAATCGAACTCAAGACATTTGGGGTTTACACGTTGTCCCAAACGACCTAATTTCAACTTGACTACCCGTGCACCGTGAGGGTTTAGTTCTCATCAATTAGCGTCATATAAACACTATGATGAAACAAAATGATAATTATTCCTTTATCTTTCATTTTAAAATAAAACGATTGCACCATTTTATAAAATTTGATTCAAAATTCCGAAACCATAATGATTCACACTGAAATTTCTAAATATTGTATGTATGCCATCGTTATTAATATTCTCTCTTTCAAATGAGTACCTCCCCTAGCATGTATCTCTATATGTTACTTGACAAAAAGACCTATCAATTTGGGCACAAAAACAAATAAAGAAGTGTTATGAATAATGCCACTTTTAATAGTGGATGTCCATAGTGTTTAATTATGGTGGATGTCTATACAAGCATTAGTGAATGTCAATTCCATTTGATGTCATAGATGATGTATTTGACAATTTATTTCCCTATAAATTGAACTCATCGGAAGAAGAAAGTGTGGATGAAAAAAGACTTGAAAAGAAGAAGAAAAGGAGAGAAGAAAAGCAAGAGAAATATTAGGGGGAAAGAGTGACAAATATCATTAGTGTTTTTGATATATTGAGAAGTTAGTGCTTTGCTTGTAAAGGTTCAATCAATAATCAAAGGTGATCCCCCTCCGCAGTGGACGTAGGCAAATTGCCGAACCACCTGAAAATATTGGTGTCATTAATTGCTTATTTGCATGCATGTTTATTATAATTTTATTACTTGTTTTATAACACGTTATCAGCACGAGCCTGTACCAACTGGGTTGATCATATCAAAGGGTAAGAATATCATTTTTATTGATTATACTTATACTTAACTGTCTTCATATATAATATATATGTATACATATATACACCCCTGAAGTGGTTATAATTTAAACTCCTCTTGATCAAAGGAATTTATTACAAACTTCCTGAAGAAGTAATTAGACAGTCCTCTTGAAGAGGCAATATTTTAAATGCTCCCGAAGAGTTAAAAAAAAAAAAAAAAAAATTGAACCTCTTGAAGAGGTAATAGATAAAACTTCTGCAGAAGTACTTATTATACTCCTGAAGAGATACAGATATATCTATTTTTACTTGTAGATGCATATACTCTTGAAGAGTTAGTCTCTTAAAGAGATTATGGAGAATCAAACTAATTATCCTCCCGAAGAGGAAATTCTTATATTGTAGTATTGCATTATTTACTTGACATTAACATGTTTATTTACATGCATATGCATTTACTAGATTCTAAATATTATTATTTTTATATATATAGTGTTCTACAATATGTCAAATCTTGCCAAACTTGATATTGTGGCTTTGGACATTTCTGGGAACAATTATCTGTTGTGGGCTCACCAGGCTGAAATCCGACTAAAGTCAAAGAAACTTTGGAAAATTGTTGTAGAAGAAAATAATGGATTAGTACAAGATCAAGATAAGTTAGAGGAAGATCAATCCACGGCAATGATTTTTCTTCTCCACCATATCCATGAAGGTTTACAAAATGAGTATCTTACGGTCAAGGATCCTTTTATCCTTTGGACTAATTTAAAAGAAAGATTTGAACACATAAGATTGATCATTTTGCCAAAAGCTAAATATGATTGGATCCACCTGCGATTCCAGGACTACAAATCAGTTAGAGACTATAACTCTGCTTTATTTCAAATTAGTTCTCAACTGATGTTGTGTGGGGAAACTATCATTGATCTTCAAATGATAGAAAAAACATTGTCAACATTTCATGCCTCAAGTGTGCTCCTGCAGCAGCAATATCGAGCACAAGGATTCACAAAGTACTCCGCATTAATTTCATGTCTTCTTGTTGCGGAACAAAATAATGAATTGTTGATGAAAAATCATAATATGCGCCCCACTGGCTCGACACCATTGCCCGAAGCAAATGGAACCGTATTCCCTGAAGTGAATACAACTCCACACAATAAACATAGGCATGGACGTGGGGGAAATCATGGATATGGTCGTGGTCGTGGAAATAATCATAGTCGTAATCATGGTAGTGGCCGTAACCAAGGAAAGAATAACCATTGGCATCGTGAGGGTTATCATCCATACAAGAACAACACACCTTACCACCCGAAGTGGAACAAAAATGCTAAAGGCAAAGGTGTACAAAGAGCTGTCAAGAAAGACGAAGATGGTTGCTACAGATGTGGCATGCAAGGGCATTGGTCGCGTAAATGTCATATACCAAAACACTTAGTAGATCTCTATCAAGCATCACTAAAAGGAAAAGAAAAAGAGATAGAGACACATTTTGCAGACCATAATGACCCATTGGATATAACCCACTTGGATGTTGCTGATTTCTTGGTCGACCCTAATGCTAATATTGATTGCTTAAACAACAACGAATCTGGGCTGAACAACTATGCTATGTATTAGATTGCCTTATTGTACTCCGCTTGTATCTTTGTTTTCTTAATAATGTATAAACAGTTTCTGTTGGTTATAATAATATATGCATCTTATTACTTGATAGATTGTACGATGAAAGAAGGAGATATATGTCTGGTTGATAGTGCAACTACACACACCATTCTTCAAGACCAGAGATATTTCTGGAACTTGAAATTAGCAGAAGCTAATGTGAGCACAATATCTGGTACTACCAGTCTCATTGAAGGCTCTGGAAAAGCAAGCATTATTTTATCAAAAGGAACAACGATTCATACTCTAGCAAATCCTGAAGAAATTTGCTCAGTTTCAAAGATATCCGCCGAAATGGATTCCACGTTGAAACCATTAACGAGGGTAATATTGAGTACCTTTGCATCACTAAAGTCGTTTCAAACAAAAAGCATATTTTGGAAAAACTTCATGCACACTCCTCTGGATTGTATCAGACAACGATAAGTGCTATTGAATCACATGTTGTGGTGAACCAAAAGTTTTCTGACCCAAAAGTGTTTGGACTTTGGCATGATCGTCTTGGTCATCCTGGAGCTATTATGATGCGTAGGATCATTGAAACCTCAAATGGACATCCTTTAAGAAATCAGAAAATCCTTTTACCTCGTGATAATCCTTGTACTGCTTGTTCACAAGGAAAATTGATTGTGAGACCATCTCCAACAAAAGTGAAAATTGAATCCCCAGTATTTTTGGAACGTATCCAAGGGGATATTTGTGGACCTATTCATCCACCGTCTGGACCATTTTTCTACTTTATGGTCTTACTAGATGCTTCAACTAGATGGTCGCATGTTTGTTTACTCTCATCTCGTAATGCTGCATTTGCCAGACTTCTTGCTCAGATAATTCGATTACGAGCACAATTTTCTGATTTTCCTATCAAAACTATACGTCTTGATAATGCTGGGGAATTCACATCCAAGGCATTTGATGACTATTGCATGTCAATAGGAATTCATGTTGAACATCCCGTTGCTCACGTGCATACACAGAATGGTTTAGCTGAGTCGTTTATCAAACGTCTCAAGTTGGTTGCTAGACCCTTACTTTTGAGAACAAAGCTGCCTGCATCTGCTTGGGGTCATGCCATATTACATGCTGCATCATTAATTCGGATTAGACCAACTTCTTATCATGAATACTCCCCTTTACAACTTGTATTTGGACAACCACCTAATGTTTCCCATCTACGAGTTTTTGGTTGTGCTGTGCAAGTTCCTATTGCACCCCCACAACGCACAAAAATGGGTCCTCAGAGACGCCTTGGAGTTTACGTTGGTTTTGATTCACCATCTATAATAAGATATCTTGAACCCCTAACTGGTGATCTTTTTACTGCACGGTTTGCAGACTGTCATTTTGATGAGACCGTATTCCCACCATTAGGGGGAGAAAAGCTGAAACCTGAAGCTCAGCATGAAATTTCTTGGAATACATTGGCAATGTCTCATCTTGATCCTCGCACCAATCAATGTGAACTTGAAGTTCAAAGGATCATTCATTTGCAAAAGGTTGCAAATCAATTGCCTGATGCATTCACTGATGCAAAGAAAGTGATAAAATCACATATACCGGCTGTAAACACTCCAGCAAGAATTGAAGTCCCAAGAGGACAATCTGGTAGTGCAGCGGTAGATGAGTCTACGGCACGATTGAAACGTGGTAGACCTAGTGGTGCAAAGGATAAGGTTCCTCGGAAGAGGAAAATAAAAGGACATATTAACAAAGTGGAAACTCATACAGAGATCTCAAAGAGCGCTATAGAAATACTTGATAAATCCAACGTTGGTCAACAGGGTTCCCCTGGAGAGGAACAAGTAGCCCATGAAGAGGCACAAGTATTTGAGAATAAAGAGATCTCGATAAACTATATGTCCACTGGAAATATGTGGGATCGTAATGGCACGGTCATTGATCACATATTTGCCTTTACGGTAGCACTAGACATCACCCAAAGTGATGAGGATCCTGAACCACAAAATGTGGAAGAATGTCGACATAGAATTGATTGGCCAAAGTGGGAAGAGGCCATACAAACTGAGTTAAACTCATTAGAAAAACGGGAAGTGTTTGGGCCTGTAGTCCCTACACCTGAAGATGTAAGTCCCATTGGGTACAAATGGGTATTTGTACGGAAACGTAATGAGCAAAATGAGATTGTGCGATACAAGGCCCGACTTGTAGCACAAGGTTTCTCACAGAGACCTGGCATCGATTACGATGAAACATATTCCCCGGTAATGGATGCAATTACGTTTCGATTTTTGATAAGCCTATCAATGTCTGAAGGACTTGATATGCGCTTAATGGATGTGGTTACAGCATATTTATATGGATCACTAGATAGTGACATACATATGAAGATCCCTAAAGGATTCAACATGCCCGAAGCATGTAAGTCAAAACCACGAGATATGTACTCTATTAAATTGCAAAGATCTCTATATGGATTAAAGCAATCCGGACGCATGTGGTACAATCGCTTGAGCGAATATCTATTGAAAGAAGGATATATAAATAATGCTATATGTCCATGTGTCTTCATTAAGAGATCAGACTCCGATTTTGCAATCATTGCAGTATATGTTGATGATCTTAATCTTGTTGGCACTCCCAAAGAGCTCACAAAAACTGCTGATTATTTGAAAAGGGAATTTGAGATGAAAGATCTCGGAAAGACAAAATTTTGTCTTGGGTTACAACTCGAGCATTTCTCTGAAGGAATTCTCTTACATCAATCCTCATATACGGAGAAAGTTTTGAAACGTTTCTACATGGATAAGGCTCATCCATTGAGTACTCCAATGGTAGTCCGATCCCTTGATGTAAAGAAGGATCCCTATCGTCCTCGTG
This sequence comes from Hydrangea macrophylla, assembly GCA_033977485.1. NCBI lineage: Eukaryota > Viridiplantae > Streptophyta > Magnoliopsida > Cornales > Hydrangeaceae > Hydrangea > Hydrangea macrophylla. The sequence continues at coordinate 98,184,960 of CM066990.1, read as the reverse complement.
ATGATAATGAAGAGTTACTTGGTCCTGAAGTACCATATCTGAGCGCTATTGGTGCTCTTATGTATTTGGCAAATTGTACCCGACCAGATATCGCTTTTTCTGTCAATCTGCTTGCAAGATTTAGCTCAGCACCAACTCGAAGACATTGGAATGGTATCAAGCACATTTTTCGCTATCTTCGTGGTACAATTGATTTGGGATTATTTTATTCAAAAGGATCCAAATCACCATTAGTTGGATATGCCGATGCTGGTTATCTCTCTGATCCACACAAGGCTCGATCTCAAACAGGCTATATATTTACTTGTGGCAATACTGCCATCTCATGGCGATCTGTGAAGCAAACATTGACAGCCACTTCTTCAAATCATTCTGAAATCATTGCACTGCATGAGGCCAGTCGTGAATGTATTTGGTTGAGATCAATGATCCAGCATATTCAGGAATCTTGTGCCTTATCTTCGATCAAAGATAAACCGACAACGTTATATGAAGATAATGCTGCATGCATTGCACAAATCAGAGGGGGATTCATCAAAGGAGACAGAACCAAACACATCTCACCAAAATTCTTCTATACAGATGAGCTCCAAAAGAAAGGTGAAATCAATGTTCAACAAATACGTTCTATTGATAATCTCGCAGATTTATTCACAAAAGCACTACCAACTGCAACATTCAAGAAACTAGTACACAATATTGGAATGTGCAAACTTAAAGAAGTTTCATGTAGCAATTACTCATGTGACAATGAGGGGGAGAAAGCGACTACTTCATATTATCAGTGAATGGACATCCAAGGGGGAGTGTTATGAATAATGCCACTTTTAATAGTGGATGTCCATAGTGTTTAATTATGGTGGATGTCTATACAAGCATTAGTGAATGTCAATTCCATTTGATGTCATAGATGATGTATTTGACAATTTATTTCCCTATAAATTGAACTCATCGGAAGAAGAAAGTGCGGATGAAAAAAGACTTGAAAAGAAGAAGAAAAGGAGAGAAGAAAAGCAAGAGAAATATTAGGGGGAGAGAGTGACAAATATCATTAGTGTTTTTGATATATTGAGAAGTTAGTGCTTTGCTTGTAAAGGTTCAATCAATAATCAAAGGTGATCCCCCTCCGCAGTGGACGTAGGCAAATTGCCGAACCACCTGAAAATATTGGTGTCATTAATTGCTTATTTGCATGCATGTTTATTATAATTTTATTACTTGTTTTATAACAAGAAGTAAAAGAAAATAAAATTCCTAAGCTGATTAAATTTTTTTTTTTTTTTGGGGGGATATTGATATTCCTCTAGTGACAAATCCAGTGGAAAGTGGACCTACCTTTTAATATGTTTGAATTCCTTTTAAGAATTTAAACCAGTCTTTTTCTCTTGATTTGATTTCTATCTCTTCAAAGAAATCAATCTATCATAAATGATGAACTATACAATCCAAATTCTTGTATCTAGCTCTCTACCTTTGGAGTCTTTTGCTTAGTGGAATTCTAGTGCTTGTTACTTGACTAGTGACTACCATGTTTTTCCACAAAAAAGCTCATTTCTGAATTTAACACCATCTAAATCTCCACTCTCTCTCTCTCTCTCATATGTATCATAGGACTATTGCTGTTGGGGAAACAAAGAGGGGCCATCCAATCCACCTAGAGAGAGAAAGTGGGTGCTTTAACTTTGCTTTCCAAGCTAAGAGAATCTTTAATTCTCTTATATGGCATATATTGCATGAGTACATGATTAGAGTTTAGTTTAGTTTTTTTTTTTTTTTAATAGGAAATACTAAGAATGTAATAGGCGGAATTAAATTCCCCCAACAAACTCACAGGCACACAAAAATAGTAATAAACACGCACATCAAATAAAATACAAATTTTCACGTGATTCGGCCAAATATTGTTACGTCCACATATGAGAGATACCATTCTTTATTATTGATCCGGTACAAGAAAACATTTGAATTAAATCTCATAACTCAACCCTCTAACCCTTTGTACAACCACTCTCAATAAATAAAGAACCCTCAATCTCTCACCCTATACCATGCAAGGGGAGACACCAACTTGGTACACCAAGAGCTTCCTAAATTCATATACATCATCCCTTTATATAGAGTTTGCAACTCATTATTTATTGGCCAAGTAATATAACTCTATCACCAAGGAAACCAAATCACAGTAAAAATCTAGCCAAATCACAAACGCTAAATTAATGGGATTATCCCACATATGATATATTCCCAACAATCACCCCCTCTATCACTTGTGGGGAAACTGCCCAATCTTTCTATCACACATGATCAGCACTCCCTCAATCGGAGCACCCACAAAGTTGACTACTTTGCAACCTTTTACCATTGACTGTCTTCTGTACCAGCATGCACACCCCAATCAACTTGGTCTCAACACCTCCGATTCGTCAAACCATAGCCAATATATGTGCAGCTGCACAAGTTAATTGCACACATTAACTTCAGAGAAAAGACTTGATACATCTTTCTCCCCAACAGGATTCCCCTCACCATCTTCTGAACCATGCAACAAACCATTCACCAACTTGCAAGAATTTTTCCATCGAGAACTTGGGAGTACAACTTTATCAACTAGATGACATAAATCATCCACACTTCTCTCAACCGCCGTGTGTGATTCAACAACAATATTAGATTTCTTCGTAACTTTGGGATTAATATCACACCACCCAAATAGCGAACTTGCTCCAAAAATATTTTATCAACGTTCCTACGTGCATTATCCTAACAATTATCTCTGTCGGGTGATTGCGCCTGTGTCTGCTTCCGCCTAATTGAAACTCATCAAATTATTTTCTCCAGAAGCTGCACATACTTATCGTACTCGAAATCTAACAATTTAAGAGAAATGTCCGTACAAGTGGAGTGTGAGGACCTCTCCACCATACACAACCTGCTACAATCACAGTAACATCAAAATTATTTTTCGGCCCTAGATCCCAACCTGCTGAATATACATAAGATCTATCATCAAGAAAATAAATTTCAACCCATGCAGAATTTTATAAATCCGCACCCACCAGTGAATCTACAGCGCCTAAAAACCTTAGAAATTATCTCTGACCCAAATTTCAATCAACATAGCTAGTCACATTAACTACTTGAAATTCTGACCAATGATCGATAACGCTTGATTTGTTGTACCATGATACACTGGATCAATAACCCATATCCAAACTTTGCATCCAAATCATAAGGGTTCCATTATTTCCGAGCCGCTTACTCAACTGGCACAAATGCCAGTCGCATGCAACCGCGCGCTGCTCCATCCGCCACATCAACAATTTTTTTTTCTTCTTCTGTTTCTGTTTTCTTTTATCACCGTGCTACTACCATTGTTACACCATGTGCTCTGTCCACCATGATTTCACCACCATGACTCTGATATCACTTGTTGGAAATTTAACATGCGGAACCAAATCCCCCAATAAACACACAGTCATACATAAACAGTAATAAACACGCACATCAAAGAAAACACATGTTTTTACGTGGTTCGGCCAAACATTGCCTATGTCCACACCCGAGAGACCATTCTTTACTATTGATCCAGTACAAGAAAACACTTGGATTAAATCCTATAACCCAATCCTCTAACCACTTGTACACCCACTCTCAATAAACAAAGAACCCTTACTTTCTCACCCTAGATCATGCACCCCCATGAGGGGAGACCCCCAACTTGGTACACCAAGGGCTTCTTAAATTCCTATACAACATCCCTTTATATAATCCAGCTCTGATTCACCTCCAGGGGTTCATAAAGTATGCAACCCATTACTTATTGGACAAGTAATACAACTCTATCACAGAGGAAACCAAATCACAGTAGGAATCTAGCCAAATCACAATTCCTGAATTAATGGAATTATTCCACATGTGATATAATCCCAACACTCATTGTGTGCTAGTCTCTCTTGTTCAAAGTTTATGAAGGTAATTCCTTCCCCAGCCAGGTCGTTATGTGTCAAAAGAGTAATATTATATATGCTTTTCAAATTTTGAATCTTAAATGCTTCTCAAATACATTGACCATTCATAAAATTACACATGACGAATAATTTATAAGAACTTTACTTAAGTAGCTAAGTGTTCTAAACGGACCACCATGGAGTGACAATTTTTCCCTGGTAGTCCCGAGCTAGAAATGCACGTCAACTTGCATTTTCCTAGAGTAATATAAAATGTTGTGGCAACAATCAAGAATTGAAAGCTACTTGATTTTAAAGTACTTTCCAAGCACTTATCTTTTTAAATTTGACCATCCATGAGAGAGAGAGGTGTTAATGACTTGGTCAATATAAGTAGTAAAATTCGAATCCTTGGTCATTCACTAGAGGACATAAGCACGTACTATAATGGACCCATCCCATGCCTATAATGCCATGAACAAAAGCATATAAATTGATGAATCTGTTTGTCTTCTTCGCCATGCGTTGTATATGCTATGATAATTGCATCAAAATGTGAGGATATCATAATGAAAATGTTGTCCTCCCTACCTACATGACATGAGTTGGTTAACTGTTTAAGGTTTCTATCCTCATCATTTACCTCAACCATAGCCTTTAAAGGAAAATATAAAAACCTTATAATGGAATCCCTTTTTAAACAATTGTATAGACAACTACTGTGCGTCTTGATTAACGTTTAAATCCTTACTGACTGGAGAAAATTATTCTATGTGATCGTTATATTTATGTATTTTTTCTTGTGATTTCTAGCTCTATCACTCTAAGATTGACATATATAAGACCCTTTAAATATTCAAATTGTACTGAAAGTCACACACATGTAACGGTCAAGATAACATGAGATAATTCTCATCTAAATGATAAATAAATAAATAAATAAATAATCAAAAAGAAAAAGAAAATGGGATCTTAAAGAGACATCAAAATACACAGAACCCGAGGGCAAAAGAAACATAAACTTAATTCTCTATTAAATACTTAAGTTTTGGGGATATTTGGTCATATATACCACTTAAAATTAAGTTTTATATCCAAAAATTCATACGATTTGGTCATTTTTTATAAAGCCCCTCGCTACTTTTTGAATTTGGTGAAAAGCTTTTCGCTAAAATAGAAAAATTGCTAATTAAGGTAATATTATCTATCAACTTTAAACCACCGTATAACTCATGACTCATTTTTTATAGCCTTTTTGAGTGTTTTTTTTTTCATTTATTTCTTCGAGATCTATGCAATAGAGTTGAAAATTGTACAAAAGAAAGTAATTTTGAATCTCAATTTTTGATTTTATCCAACAAAACAGATGATATTATCTGTTTTGACAAATAGTATAACTTTAAACCACCAAAACTCACTCGTTTTTTAGCCTTTTGAGTGATTTGTTTTGTGATTTCATGTATTTATTTGAGATCTACGCAATGGATCAAGTTGAAAATTGTACAAAAGAAAGTAATTTGGGTTCTCATTTTTTTTTATTTGTCAAAACAAATGATATTATCTATTTTGACAGATAATATTAAGTTAAACAATTATAATTTTTCTTTTCTTTTCTTTTCTTTTCATGTATTTCTTTGAGATTTACGCAACGGGCGTGAAAATTTTACAAAACAAATACGTTGCAGCCTGATTTTGAGATTTTATCTGCTCATATTAACGGCGATAACTTTTTCAATTCATGGGCTTTTTGGGTGATTTTTTAGGGACATTTAGTGAAAAGTTCTAAAGAACATACTTTTTTGGTAAACGCTCCAACACGCGTTTAATTTTAGTGGAAGATCAATTACATTTTTTTGGACGAAATTGACCCTCCTTATATGTTGCACGCGTGTATTGGTCATTTAATATTTATAGTGTGCAGTCACTCACACCAAACTTCTAACATTATTTTACAAACTTCAAAAATCCAAACTTTCAATATAGACATCATTTTTTTGAAAAATTTATATTTCCAGAATCTATTCGAGAAGATCTATCAAACAAGTGTCATTGTTGCTATAAATTTCTGAAGAAAAAAAAAGTTGTGTGAAATTTCACACAACTATCTATGTGAAATTTGTGAAAAGAAAAATTTTATGTGAAATTTGACATAACAGCTATGTGAAATTTCACAAACTAGCTATGTGAAATGTGTGAAAAGAAAAAGTCATATGAAATTTCAAACAACTATTTTCAGTGTGTGAAAGTTCATTCGAGAAAGATAGAGTATAAGATGGAGAGAGTGGTCTCAATGTTTGTCTAGAAAAAGCTATGTGAAATTTCACACATAACTAGTTTTCAGTGTGAAATTTCATTCCAGAAAGATACAGAGTGTAAGGAGAGTGTTGTCTCAATGTTTCTTCAGAAAAAGTTATGTAAAATTTTGCACAACCTTTTTTAGTGGGAAATTTCACACAAAGAGCAAAGCAAAAAACTTCTCTCAAACAAAGTCTAAATTAGCCCACTTTTGTTTTCCATAATAGTTATGTGAAATTTCACACAACTTTTTTAGCGTAAAATTTTACATGACTTTTTTCACATGAGAAGGTAGATGAAATTTCACATAACTTTCAAATTTCACATAACTAATCATGTGAAAATCGAAAGTTTAAAAGCGGAACCCTTTTCTGAACAGGCCCTAAACCAATTTCACATACCTTTTTTGATCTTTTGGTGTGCTGGCCTAGTGCGAGGACATAAGTGCCGAAGTCTGAGGATTAGGAAGAATGAAGGAGGGTGACTGGGCGAGGGTAAGGGTGCAAACTCTGGTAATGATCGTAGTGTAACTAATAAGTAGTTCTGTGAAATTTTACATAACTTCACTTTCACAAAATCAGCTCTGTGATACTTTTAATTTCACAAAACCTTAAATACACAATTAGAAGAATTTTATAAAAACAAAACAGAGGCATCAACATACATACTTGTATCAACAAAGAAGTAGAAAAAAAAACAATGGACATAACTTAAATCATTAGCTACCTTCATCACCGACTACATCTAATGGATATACTATGTACCAAAGCAAATTTAGAGAGATAGAGTAATACTCCTAGATAACCATAGATATATGGAGCTAGAGAGAGAAAATGGGGGACCCTAATTGAAAACAAGTAATCATGTAATTTGATTTGGGCTATGATAGGGCAAAAGAGTCTAATCAAAAGCTAGTTGGTGTCAACAACCACCATCTTCATCAGATCGTTCACTCTAGCAGATCAATTTGTCACCATCTTGATCAGATCACCCATCATCAGTAGATTTTTCGGTGGAGTTGTTCAAGGCGATGTTGGACATTGAACAACTAAGGTTGGGCGACGACAATCAGTGGTGGTTGGGCGACGACGGTCGTCAGTGATGGGAAGGTTGTTGACGGTGGTGGCAACGATGGTGGTCGATGGATGTAGTGTGCGATGGATCTCTGAAACACACACAAAGAGAGAGAGAGAGAGAGAGAGAGAGAGAGAGAGAGAGAGAGAGAGAGAGAGAGGGGCTGAGGGCATTTTGGTCTTGATGTTAGTAGGTCAAATGGATCAAGTGAGTTAGTGTAGTTAAGTTTTACCAAGGACGAAGTTTTGCCCAAAATTAAAAACGGGATGGGCTTTATACTTACAAAATCCAATTTGAGGAATTTATCTCTAAAATTCTATTATTTTATTCCCTGTATTTTTTTCGAGATTTATGCACCTATGGTGCCAATTTTATTAAAGAATTATACTTTTATTATATTTATGCATTTTTTTTCTTCATATTTGCTTAGTTTTTTTTTCCTAGTACTTCATGGTCAATGTTGATCTCGGTTGATAAATCACATTTTTCTGATTCCAAAATATTAAATTTGATAAATAAAAAACGAACTTGTAGAACAAACGTTATATCAATTTGAAGTTATTTAGGCATAAAATGACTTAATGAGTTAAAGAAAAGTACTAGCATGAGTTTTAACTTGAAAGAGTTTTATTTGAGGGGACTATTGTTTAGGAATAAAATGACTTAATGAGTTAAAGAAAAGTACTAGCATGAGTTTTAACTTAAAAAAGTTTTATTTGAGGGGACTATGACCAACACCCCTAAGTTTTTCTAGTATGATTGTCTTGTATATAAGGTTTGTAAATCTTGTATTGATATATTGAACTGTTGACAGTTCAAGATTTCAGCTGTAAGGAATGAAACAAATTAATTTGTGAAGTTGACCCCTAAAAGAAGAAAGCACTATGCATATGATCAACGTTATTTAGTTTCACTTTTAAGTTACTACATCCTAATTAAGGAAAAATCAGAATTTTGGATTGGGATGTGCTGAAAATTAGGGGTGGCAATCGTGTCGTGTTGGGTCATAATCGTGTCGTGTCATAATTGTGTCGTGTCATAATCGTGCCGTGTCAATAATCGTGTCATTTCTAAACGTGTCAAAAACCTAAACCCATACCCGTTTAATGCAATTCACGTGTCACCCATTTAACCCACTAACCCGCGTACTGAACAAGCCGTTTTCTCGTAACCTTTTTTTTCTTGTATAACATGACATATTTAATAGATTGACTTCATGTAATAAAAAACCAAATATAGAGGGAAAAAAATGAAGAGGCACGATTCCAAGAACACAAGTCTTCCCACCTAATGTACCAACTACCAACAAGTCAACGACAGTAAATGATCAATTGTTCCAAATTTAAACTAATTCAGTACAATATAACAATATCTAACTATTATAAAGGTGTCACGCCCCGTAACGGCAAAAATAGAGAAAAATAAATTTTCTTTTTGGGTCCAAAGGCAGCGACGGGTGAAGTCACATGATTGTCCACACCACGCAGTATTAAGCAACAAGAAGTAATAGTGTAACACGAATGAAGTCTAGGTTCTAATCACAATGTAACATAAAGTCAACAGAAGTTACTAACTATTACACATCAGAGTCTCGAATCAAATATAAGACAGCGGAAGTACAAATGCCAAGGCAACATATGCCTGACTATAAAAAAAGGGTTCTAAAACGGTAAGGACAATTAGCTACAATTCTAGTCTAGTCTTCAGTTGGCGTAGAGGTAGTCCTCGGCGTAGTAGTCTTCTTTGGTCTGACCTCCGTCGGGGAAATCCTCCACAGGGACTCCGTCACCGGCATAGTAGTCCTCTCCTGCAGGCCCTTCACCTGTATAGTCATAACCAGGGTGCGCTGGAACGTAGAAATGTCCAGCGGCATAAACGCCGTCAGCTTAATGAAAGCCGAGTGAGTTAAATACTAACAGGGTATCGACTATTGATATTACCACAAGTTATAAATAGTAACCAAATTAGAATTCAGTAAGGGTAACTCCTTTAATCAAACCAATGATCCGATTACTAACGTCCTATTCATTTTAAGATCGACAACGCGTCCTGATAGGGGAACAGACTCGACAGTAGTTCAACTCTATAACACAACATTGCTCATCCATCGCTTTTAAGAACATATGCACAGTTCACCGCATGTCATGGATACCACGTTAGTCCATCCCCCGCTTTTAAGAACATATGCACAGTTCACCGCATGTCAGGGATATAACGCTTTAAACAACAGTACATTATTCTATGCCACGACTTAGCGACGTCTACCAGTGATCACGGTCCACCGCATGTCATAGACACCTTCATCTGTCTACCGCTTTTAAGAACATATGATTAGATCATCTGGCTATCTTAGGGCAAATGGTCCGGTTCACCGCAAGTCATAGACACCTTCGTCTGTCTACCGCTTTTAAGAACATATGATCGACCAAAGCCCGCCTACGCAAATTTCCCGAATCTTAGCAAACCTACTTAAGTTCAACTCTATCACCGATACATGGCAATCCCAATGTGGCCCGACTACTCTGAATGAAATGAACGTTAACTCCAAAGGATTCACGACTATTCCGTTATCTAACATTATAAACATTATCCGTTAATCTTGTTATTACTACGACCCTACGCTGCATTAACTCGTTATCATGTCTGTATTACAATAAATAAGCATGCTGGGAAATACTGAACAGTAAATAAACAACTAAACAGTTATTATAAGAAAAACAGTATTCTGAAGCTTCCAATCGATTGGTATAGAGGTTCAATCGATTGGTATAAAGGTGGCATCAATCGATTGGATAAAGATTCAATCGATTGGTATAGAAGTAGTGTCAATCGATTGATAAAAGGTTCAATCGATTGGATCACAATCCATGCCAATCGATTGCACAAAATGTCAATCGATTGGGACCTGAAAGATGTCAATCGATTGGTAAGAGTACCAATCGATTGATACTTCGTCTTCTTCACAGAGAAGACTGTCCAACAACATATAAACGGGAATACATGGTTTCTTCTCCATTTCTTCATTCAAATAAGTCATAACATCAATGACAAGTTACCCAGTGAGTTTAGAACTCACCTTAGGCGTTAAGGGCGTGTTTGGTTGTGTGTAATGAAGCTTGGAGCTTCAATGGTGGCTCCTCTCTCTCTCCTCTGCTCTGTCTTCTTCTTTCTTCTTCTCTTCTTTCTTCTTCTCTCTTCTCTGGTCTTCTTCTCTTCTTTCTTCTCAGTCCATCTGTGTGTGTGTGTATAAATATATGTATATATGTGTGTATATATATATATGAGTGTATATATATAATACACACACAAGACTCTCCCTCTCACTCTCTCTGATTTCTGTAAACAGAAATCCGCCCAAAATGGGCTGGTATATATAGAGGAAAAGTGTTCACGTGGCCTCTCCCCAGCCAGAGCAAAAGAATCTGCCCAGCTGCCTCCAATCGATTGGTATAAGTGTCAATCGATTGACATAAGCAATCGATTGGTATACTTGCCAATCGATTGGAAAACTTGTCAATCGATTGGTATCCAAATTATACCAAGGGTAAGGCCAGGCTCAAACAAGTATTAAAAGAAGCATACAGGGTCTTATTCACATAATATATTACAAAAATACAGGGTATTACAAAAGGTAGGACTGTAATACTCTTAACTCCACTTTTCCCTCCAAAAAACATAAAATAATAAAATAAATAAATATTACTTGCTTTTAAAAAAAATGTATTTAAAAAAAAATATATATTTCCAAAAATACCCTCTATAATCGTGTTAAACGGGTTGACCCAATTAAAACATGACCCAACCCGTTTATTAATCGTGTTAAACGGGTCGACCCGTTTATGACCCATACCCGTATAAGCTAAACCCAAACCCGTTTAATTCGTGTCAGATTCGTGTCGTGTTGCCGTGTCGTGTCGAAAATTGCCACCCCTACTGAAAATACAGATAGCGGAATTGCTCCGATTTTATTTCGTTTATTGGGTCCATCAATATAAGTTTTCTGGATTTTTGGAATAAAAAATGTTATAGTACGTTTTGATATATGAGGTACTCTAGCTGTTGTGAGAGTTAAAATATTTGTGCTTCTAATCTTCTCTTCCGATCACTTTGAAGTTTCACTCTTATGTGCATATTATTAATTTTTTTTGTTAACAAGGGTTGATCGTTGATTTTAAATTATAAAGTTCAGGCTAAAGATTTATAAAACAATTTAAGTTAGACTAAACTAAAATATAAGAGAAAATGTGTAGGACCAAATGTTATTGAACAAAAAGTGTTGGATCAAATATTTTGAATGAGGTGGATAATAGTGGGCTATTGAATTTGCACTTTTCATAACAGTGCTTCAAGTATTGAAATAGTTGTATTTTGTGATTTTTTTGGGTAGGTAAGTTGTTGGCTACTTTTCAGTAAAGTGCTATATAACAACGCGTTGAAAATAATAATAATAATAATAAGTTTTGAAACTTTTCATTTTTAGTATTTAATTGGGTTATCAAACACCCTATAACTTTTAATTTATTTTCTCTTCTTTTTTCTTTTCTAGGGTAAACAAAATTCAAACTTAGAATATGAATGGAGGGAAAAAAAAACTATAAAAATGCCCCAATAAATTTCAAAACTCTTTTAATCTAATTCGAGTTGATGATACTCTGCCTTTATGCAACTTTAGGGTTGGGATTAAAACAACCATATCACAAAAGAGACCCCTAATAAAGAAAATTAAAACTTAAAATCAAAAGAAAGAATGTTCATATGCAGCTTCAATATATATATATATATATGTTTGATTAATGTAACGAGCCTTATTAGGGTCTGCCATCTGTATTACAAAAACTGAATAAACTAAACAAAAATGAATATAATAAGAGTAAACAATAGGGTTTCTACTAGGGCATATATTCTCCAACTTTTGATAAGCAAAAGCATGTGACTTTCTGGATTGAGGATTCCAGATCCAATCTGCTCTGCTTTTGGGACATATGTTTGTAGGGCAAAACCAATCTTCCTCACCAATATTTCAACTTTTATTATGACAAAATTGCCCTCCAACCCTACAAAGGAAGAAATCATTGTATGTTTTAAAATTGTCATATCACATACATGATGTGGTAGTCCAAATCAATAAGCAAAAAGCAATGTGGTCAAAGAAGGATACAATTCTTTAGACAGCATGTTTTTGCTTTGTAAGGGTGTTTTGGTAAGTATCATGGGTTACTTCATGTATGGGGTTTTATAGTCTTGCCGTGACTATGCCCTTTGTAATCTTGATTTATCAATAAACCTCACCCATTAAAAAAAAAAAAAAAACTATCATCAGCTTTATTTAATAAAATTGAAAAATAAGTACAATAATATATGTGTAATAAAGTTGGTGATGATGACTTTTGCTTATTAGTTTGGACCATCACATTATCTATGACATGGTTGTCCCGGATCATAAAATTTTGGTAAGACTAATATGTCTAACAATACCCATTTCCTGATCATCCGTTCTCCTCTACATGGAATTTGACAAATATTGTGGTAAATGTAATTAGATAACTAATACTTTCTTTCTCTCTTTTTTATTTTATTTGAATACGAATTGATTTTTGAACTTGAACCAAACGTATGGTGGTGCCAACCAACCCGAATAAGACCCCAGTTCTGATAGCCAATAATTTCTCTATTTTTTTTTTTTTTGAACAACTTCATTTATTGAATAAGAGGACAAGCCCCCGAATACAAAGATCAAACATACCCTTAAGAAACTATATTAAGATCATATATTTTGCCAATACTTTAAGTATTGGGCAATTCATACCAATACTTCCTTAAGAACATATATTATGTTCATACAGACATATATTCCATTCCTAATTCTTAATCCGCATAACCCCTACCTAATTACAGGAATCAAGACTATAATAGTGAAATATCACATGAAGTTTGAATGGGTTTTGGGGAGAGTACTTGATATTGTAGTTGGAAACATATCCATGCCCTTGGACTTAACAAATACTTTTCCCCCTTTAACAACTTTAAATTAATTAGATTTTTTTACTTCATTTTGATTGTAAAAGACAACCAAAGGAAACAAACATACCCTTGGTGACAACACTTTGCTTTTCCCAAACCCTTCCATTTCAAATGTATCTATTATTCAAGTCCTACACTAAATAGTTTTTAACCCCCTAGAGAAAGAGACTAAAGAGGGGGATTTTTTTAATTAAGAGGAATCTAAGAGTAGGAGAGAGAGAGAGAGAGAGAGAGAGAGAGAGAGAGAGAGAGAGAGATCTTGAAAGTTGAAGCCTACGGGGGGAGTGTTGGGGAAGGAGAGAATATACTTTGGGACATGAAAGTTCAACAACTAAAATCCAAAGATTAAACAGTAAACAAAGTTAGAAAGCAAAAACATAATTAGATTATGATTAAGGGGTTAGCAGGAAAAGTCAGCCCACAAGTAGACGACTGCTCCACACTTCCAAAAATTCACTGCCTTTGTCAGTTCTCTGTCTTTTAACCTCTTCCTCCACTTTCCTTACTTTATGTAAATGATAAAACTTGGTGTACCATTTGTGCACAATTTTAAAAAAAAAATGTGGCTATCTTTTTTATGTAATGTTAGTGAATCCCACAGTGATACATGAATAACATAGGAAAGAGATAGATACATTTTTTAAAATTGTGCACAAAAAATTGTACAGTGGTTGTGTTCATATAATTGTCCTTGTGTAAATACATAATCATGCCTTTAAGTACCGATTGTCAATAGACAGGGGACCCAACTTTAATTTGAGCAATGTTTGGGTTGATCTGATTCTTAAATTTTGATTTCAAGTGACGAAACAGTGGAAACATGCACAATGATTTCTTGTAAAGTTAAAACTATTGCACGATAATTGAATGTGACCTACTATAACACCATTTGAATTATTTTATTTTATTTTATTTTTTCTCACTAGAACTACCCGTTTTGTTTAAGTGGTACAACCATAAACTCTAGAACCCTCCCAACGTTTTCACAAAACTAATGCTTTGGGCAAATTAGTGACTCCCAAGACTAACAAGAGACCTCTCTCCCATTCGAACTAACTCTTGAAGTTCACTTGAATCCAAAGGTAGAACATAGGATTTTCCTCTAAGTTAAGGTTTGTCTAAACCCACAAACACAAAAGAATTCACATATATATATATATACTTATATGTGCAAATTATTAGCCCAAATTGCTATAAGGTTTCAAGGGCTGATTCATTCAGCTATTAACTTTCGTTTGGTGAAGGCTTATCTGGTTGGCGGTTGTGTTTGTCCTGATGGGTTGGCCATACTTTTTTTGTATGGGTGTCATTTGGAACGGAAATTCTGATTCGATTCAAAAAATTCCGATTCTAGCAACAAAAATTTGAATTCTAAATTCTGAAAATTCCGAAAAAAAATTGGATCGGAATTGGTATTGTTTTGAGAATTTCAAAAATTCCGAAAATATTTCGAAAATATGTTTTCCGAAAAAATCCGAATATCTTCCGAAAATTTGGAAGAATGTGGACTTGTTTATCCCACATTGAATAAGAAGAGAAATGAGAGATTGAGTAGGGGACTCTCTATAAAAACATGACTTACACTTTCAACAGTATTTGTATTCCGAAAATTCTAAAAATTATGAAAATTTTGATACCAATTCCGAAAATTTTCGAAGAATTCCGATTATGATAATTCTGAAATTCCGAAAAAATCGGAATAGAAATTATAATCAGAAATCAGAATACATATTTATAATTTTTGAAATTTTTGAAATTTTTCCGAAAGAGAGTAATCCAATCCTCTTCGGCCGAAACACACCTCTACTTTTTTGGGTGTTCTCGAGAAATTTTTTGGTATCTTGCAAAGGTCAAGCCATGCGCTCGGGTCAATTTCTCTTCCTTCTTTTGTTGTTGTTGTTGTTGTTTTTTTTTTGTTGCCTCAATTTTTCTCTTGAGAGAATACTTTGGCATGTCTAGCATGACTCTTATTTCAGACATGTCGACTAAGAAATTAACAAAAGAAGATTTTGAGAAATTTGAGGGTACCAAGTGATATTCTGGCTAATGTCTGTGTACGTGGTATCTTGTAGTAGCTAGGATTGGTTCTTCTAGGTACAAGGGCGGATCGAAGTGTAGCCCACGGGTGGCACAGGACCCTTCTGAACTTTTGAAAATTATATAATTACATGTAATATTTTACAAATTTTACAAATAAGTCTTCCTAAAATTCACACAAGCACATTTTGAACTTTTAAAAATTCTAGATTTACATACAATATTTTATAGATTTTAGACACAGGCCCCCCTGGGCTTTTGAAAATTCTAAATATATATGTTATATATTACAGGTTTTAGAAATAGGTCCCCTAAAATTACATGATTTATCCCATACTGGGGGTGTTAAACCAATTTTACAGTTTTACACATAATTGTGTATAAGTAGACCTAAAAAAATTCGCCTCGGAAGCACTGCCCCCGAACCCACGTATAATTTAGGCCCCTCCTAACTAAAATTCCTGAGTCCGCCCTCTATTCTTCTATGTATACCCTACTCCATACGGCAGGGGGTGCAATTTTAGGTATGGGTCTCACCACACAGTCCCACTCAATGCCACAAAGTACCAGATAGATGTGCCAAGTGATGATATATCAATCATTGAGCCGTGCTCTAAAATTATCGAGTATATTAACAATGTTTGTCATTTTTTTTTTTTTTTAAATTGTATAGTTTTATAATAAAAATATATATAAAAGTTAGTGTACAAACTCTTTATCAAATTTATTTATGAATTTTTTTACAAGTCTTAATCAATTGTGTTCACAATATCTGTTGAGCCGAGTCGAGTTGAGCCGTGAGGCCTATTAAACTGCTCAGGTCATGTACACCCTTATATGTACTTGAAAATTTCTCAAGAAACACATGTACCTATCAACCAGAATGATGCGAGGAATGTTGGGTGGTCTTGGGTCTTCTCAACCCCAAAAGCTAGCTTATGAGGTGAGGCTTTCCCTCACACTTATAAACTGACCACCAGCCCCTTCCACAATCAATGTGGGAAACCCCAACAATCTCCCCCTCACACATTGGACCTTTGGTCGGTAAACCATCAACAAGTCTCTCCCTTGTGGCTGTTGGGCCGAGATGCTGTAACCTGGGCTTTGATACCAGTGTTGGGTGGTCTTGAGCCTTCTCAACCTCAAAAGCTAGCTTATGAGGTGAGGCTTTCCCTCACACTTATAAACTGACCACCAGCCCCTTCCACAATCAATGTGGGAACCCCAACAAGGAAAAACTATGAAGTGGTGATCATCTACCCTTCAAAAATTTACACCCAACAATCCAACCATCCAGAATTTTACCACGTAGATAAGGTCCTTTCTATTTTTTTATTTTTATTTTGAAAGAATCAGGCCCTTTCTATATGCCTTGTTATAGAGCTATTTGTAATAACAGTAATGCTACATGCACAGAAAATTGCACAGAATTTGTGCACAGAATTGATCTGGGCCACTCATTTCAGTGACTCTCACACATTTTGGGATGGGGACCACCGAAATGAGTGGCCCGGATCAATTCTGTGCACAAATTCTGTGCAATTTTCTGTGCAAGTATCATTTCTGTTGTAATAAAGATACAAAATTGCAATAAAATACAATTATTACAATTAATATGGTCTATTGATCAAACTTGACTTGGGGCTGCCATGGTCACAGTACTTTTTACTGTCATAAGGAAGATTATTCCTTTTTATGTGTATTTGTTCCGTCGTTTCCTTTGGATTTACCTTCTTTGACAGTTGGGCACGTGCATTGGTTTTTCACCTTTCAAATCCATTTACAATTTTTTTTTTTTTTTTCTTGTTTCTGTTTCTCTTCTCTCACATAGGGATGGCAACGGGGCGAGTGTGGGACGGGGTCCCCATACCCCGCCCCCGCCCCGCTTCAGTAAACCCTCCCCCCACCCCGCATAGTGCCTCTCCCCGCCCCCGCCCCGCCCCCGGGGTCCCCGACCCCGCCCCGCCCCGATTATGAATTTTTTTTTTTTTTTTTTGGTACTCAAATTGAAAAAAACTATTTTTTTAATGCATTTTTTTCTCTAATAGTGCAGTTTTTTTTCAACTTACCCAATTAGTTCCCTAATAGTGCAATTTTTATTTTAAATGGTAATACACATAACTATTGAGGGGTAAAAATATAAATACAAGTATATTCGGGGCGGGTTCGGGTTTTTTGACCCTACCCCGACCCCGACCCGGGTTTTGAAAACCTCCCCCATACCCGCCCCTAACCCTATTAAGGCCCCCCCCCCCCATACCCTACCTATTAGGGGTGGGGCGGGGCGGGGAACCCGAAAAATCCACCCCATTGCCATCCCTACTCTCACAGTCTCACTTGGATAACAATCTTGTTGATTTTAATATGTAACAAAGAAATTAAGAATTTATTAGGTGAAGAGTAATGCTATATTTTTTAAATTTAAATTTTAAGTTTGATTCTCAAATGTTTTGTCAGTAGTATATACCAATTGCAATGACATATCGTACTATTAATCACTGTCACAATATGTGGTACAACTGTTAACCCTTTTGAGAACTAAATATATAAAACATAACATTATTTCTGGGTGAAAAGTCTACAATGGCTCGGTATATCACGGAAATTTAATTTACGAGAAAGGGAATTTCATTAACCAGAAATAGGAGAAACAGACTAACCAGAAATAGGAGAAAATTAATTTATGGGAAAAGGAAATTTTTTTTTTCTTCTTCGAAAAAATGCTAATTCAATCCAAAAGAGGACCATACCCCAAGATATTACAATAAGATAAAAAAAACATGCTACGAAAGCAAGACGCCAATAATAGAAAAAGAAAAACAAACACCATCAAACGAAGCTACCATTAACTAAAAGGCTACCAATCATGCTCAAATTAAAGAAAACCTATATGGTGGCTACCTCTAAAATTCACCTTAGCTTCTTTTTTTTTCTTATGTTTCATTAACCAGGAATTTCATTAATCTGAGAAGTTTAATTTACATCCGACCAACATATAATTAAATAGTAAATAAATATGTATGTGAAGGTGAGAAAAAAACTTGAACTGATATTCATGTGGGGTTCTTCGTGTAATTAAACTAATTTTGTACATGATAAAATAAAGATATTTAGATGTGGTGATATGGAAGAGAGCATATATATATATATATATATATGTATCATGTAGGTATATATATTTCATGTATAGAAAACAAAAAGCAAGCAAATAATGGGATAATCATTCGAATGGGGAAAGGCTTAGAGCTTAACTTTCCGAGGGTCCTCATCATATGTGTCATGATGCACCTTTTGTGTTTTTGGCCATCAAGCAGTAACCTCTCCTCCATTAACCTTCCCAACTTTCACTTTTCACCGCCTCTCATATATTTCACATTATTCTATTCCAACAAAAAGCAATTACAGTAATTAAATTAAGTCTGCAGTCTATGTGTGTGTGTATATGAGCTATTATAAGACTCATCCCTTAACAATTAAGGTCTCTCAATTCTAGGTCTCTTGGTTTCTCTCGATCTTGATCCCATCTCTTATACTAGTCCCCTTGATACTCTTGTGTGTGTGTGTGTGTGTGTGTGTGTGTGTGTGAGTGAGAGAGAGAGAGAGAGAGAGAGAGAGAGAGAGAGAGAGAGAGGGTTCAATTCTCCATCGATCCATTAGCTTCTGCTGCTAATCAAGATTGACACAGTACCATAAAGGTAACCATCTATTACCTTTTCAAATTCCATATGGAGTACTTGTGTATATTATATGCATGAGCTCACACTATATAGCTTCAATATTTTTATATAGATTGAATCAAAAAACAGAGAAATTAAAATGGCAGAAGAAGCAATCTCAAATGGTTTGATTCAAAACCCATTTGGTGATGAATCCAACCCTCCCACCACAAAAAAGAAGAGAAACCTCCCCGGAAACCCAGGTAAGTAATTAATATATATTAAGCCTATAGCTCATGACCTTAATTAATTTTTCCATATCAATATATACATATCTTTTCTTATCTTTGATTATATATATAGATCCTGAAGCCGAAGTAATCGCCTTGTCGCCAAAGACTCTGATGGCCACAAACAGATTTTTGTGTGAAATATGTGGGAAAGGGTTTCAGAGAGATCAAAACTTGCAATTACACCGACGAGGACATAACCTTCCATGGAAGCTAAAGCAAAGGACAAGCAAAGAAGTGAGAAAGCGTGTTTACGTGTGCCCGGAAAAGAGCTGTGTCCACAACCACCCTTCAAGGGCTCTTGGAGACCTAACCGGTATAAAGAAACACTTTTGCCGAAAGCACGGGGAGAAGAAGTGGAAGTGTGACAAGTGCTCCAAACGATATGCTGTGCAATCAGACTGGAAAGCCCACTCCAAAACTTGTGGCACTAGAGAGTACAAATGTGACTGTGGGACTATATTTTCGAGGTAAATTTTTTTTTTCTATAGCTGTATATATATCACCTTCTTATTTTTTTTTTAAATCCAGATTTGTCTAGGAATTATAATCAACCACCCTAAAGAAGAATTTTTTTTTTTTTTTTTTTGGGTTTTTTTGGATGGAAACGTACATAACTTCGTTAATCAAAGTGGAATAACGTACGTACCCTAAAGAAGAAAATTAAGGAGGCTAATGAACCATGAGAGTAGTCTTGTCTCGTCTTTTTTTTTTTTTTTTGGTTGGATTATGATATCTTTGTCTCCATAAAGAATAACACAAGTTTCTATCCTTATTGTGTGTGCGTTTGTGTGCCAATGGCTTTTAGGAAACAGAGATATGAGGACAAATGAAATGTTGAAAAATGACATTTTTAATTTCCTTCCCCTCTAATATATTCATATCCCATTCCTTTTCTGAGCATATTTGTGTATAGTAATTAATATGTTGTTTCTCTTGATCATGGCCTTGGTTGATTAATATATGATGAGGCTTATCTTGTAGGAATAGCCATTTGCACCATCAAAATTTTTGCTCAAATTTTCCTAAAGAAAATCTTGTTTATCATCCAACATATATTTAACTTTTGGATTGGATTTTTTTGTATGTACATGCTTCAATCTGATTATGCTTTATCCCTTACATAATATTGACTTTGGACTAATAAATTTCTTATGAATCTTATCTTCGCAGGCGTGATAGTTTCATCACTCACAGAGCCTTTTGTGATGCCTTAGCCGAGGAAACGGCTAGGCTTAATGCGGCATCTTCCATAAATAATATTCCAACTTCTGGCAACATTAGCTACCATTTCATGGGAACTTCACTAGTACCAAACATGACACAACATTTCTCATCTTCTTTTCTCAAGCCAATCCCAAACAACGAAGAAAACATCGATCCAACAAGGCGAGGACTGTCACTGACGTGGATGAACCAAAGACCCCAAGATCATCAAACAATGAGTTATAATCTCCCAAACATGCATCAAATTGGGAATTTGGGTTCAATAGTTCCGTGTCCAAACCCTAATCCATCGGATTATCAAATGAATTTGGTGTTTGGAAGCAAG
The DNA here is from genome assembly GCA_033977485.1 of Hydrangea macrophylla. NCBI lineage: Eukaryota > Viridiplantae > Streptophyta > Magnoliopsida > Cornales > Hydrangeaceae > Hydrangea > Hydrangea macrophylla. The sequence continues at coordinate 98,164,088 of CM066990.1, read as the reverse complement.
ACTATGAACGGTACTACCCAAGAACTAACAAGTACTTCACTCCCTTTGAGCAATGTTAAGGATTGTGAAGGTCAGCTCCTAAGTGTTCCTTCCTTGTACAGTACCCAACTTCAAAACCACTCTCATCAAACACCTTCCATGAACATGTCTGCAACGGCTTTACTACAAAAGGCTGCCCAAATTGGGGCAACTTCTAGTGACCCTTTGTTCATAGGAAACTTTGGATTGAAGTGTGATAATGGTCAAGTTCAAGAGGGAAACAAGTATTGTGGGTTGTATGGTACGAATCCGATGAACCCTAATCTTGGAAGGGATTTGGAGAGCTCAATAAGTGAACTTTCAACTATGAATCAGATGCAGGTGTACCCCTCAAAACGCCGAAACATACAAAGTGAAGATAGTAATGGAGGGCAAACTAGGGATTTCTTGGGTGTAGGTGTGCAATCCATTTGCCACCCTTCATCAATCAATGGATGGACTTGATCATATGGGAAGTTTATGAATAGATTACTTTCCTTAAAGGAAAGCAAAGTTGATGATAAAGTGAAGTTGGATGCTGAGAGAGAGAGAGAGAGAGAGAGAGAGAGAGAGAGAGAGAGAGAGAGAGAGAGGGAGGGGGGTGGATGGATTTTAGTATATGCAAACTTTGCAAGGAGGAAAAGGTGGCATTGAGTGCTTGATGGGGGGGGCTAAAAAGTTGTGCTAGAAAACTATTCAAGAGCTGAAGAGGAGACCAATGCATATTCTCTTGAACCCTGAAAGTTGATCCTTTTAAAATGGTGGCTTTTGTTTTTGAAAAAGGGAGGGTGAGTAGTGGGAAGAAAGCAAAGAGGCCCTTTTGGACTCCATTATTGCAATATTTCATCTGTATTGTGGTGGAGGTCTTTTCAAACTAGATTTAAAAGGTATTCAAGTGGAAAAGGCTTCATTAATCTAGTTCAAGTAGGCATAGCCTAACCAATTAAAATAAAATATGTAGCTTTTCTTCTGTTGAACCATGCAAATTTGTATATACCATGATTAGCTATAATACATGCAAGAGATGGAGGCAAGTGCTCAAGAGTTCTCATTTAATTCCCATCCAAATAAAAATGGCATTTTCCTTTATGGCGATTAATATATAGTCAAATTTTGGATCTTGTATGGTAATTCTACATGTTGTCAAATATTAACCTATATATAGCCTTCGCAAGAGATTCAATTAGTCTATACTTTAATATAACTTTTAAGCTATCTATACAACATCTATGAGAGGCTCAATTTCCATGATACTCCGTAAATGTTTTCTCTCTTTCGGGGTTTTTTTTTTTTCCCTTTGCAATGATGATGAACCCCGATGAGTAGCTTGCATTCCAAACCGGAAGAATCGGTTTGAAAGCTGTTTTTATCTAATATGCTTTCATCAATGTATGCATATAAAGAGCCAGTGCTAGTGATCTCTGAACCGTACGTACACCAGAGATTCTCCAAATTGACACTCTATGATGTATATTTTGATATACCGCTATATATAGTACTCTTTTGTTTTAGATCTTAATAACTTAAACCCAACTAGGAACCATTTATATATCTTCTTATTCTCTTGAAATGTAACTAACTAACTAACTAAACACTTCAATTAGTTCTTCTAGTGTGTATTTGCGATCAATTTGCCTATATATCTCAAGAACTATATTTTCTATGTGTTTCTTTAACCTTGTTCCAGGGGCATAAGTACCGACATCAAAAAGTACCTACGGAAAAAAATCAAAAGAAAAAGAATATAAAAGCAATTTTAAAAAGAAAAATGAAAAGGAAAAGAAAAAAAAAGAAAAGACACATTCTGGGATTACTGTTGTATGGCAACTTGGCAAGTAGTGCAAGATCAGATCTGAATGTAAATGTAGTGTGAATCATGTATTCATGTTAACTTGTATTTCACCAAACATTCTAAGCGCTTTTCAAAAAATTCAGCTGTTGGTACAAACACATAGTCAGCAATGTGGTCTTGTCCGTATGTTTTGCCTTTCGGTCTTGGGGGCCAAGAAAACAAGCAGGGTCACCTACACATGCATGAGGCAGTGTCCTCTTTTTTTTTTTTTGAACGGTTAGCCTTGCTTGACTAGGTCAATTTTTTTTTTTTTTGATGACAAGTATTCCGAGTAATGCTAGATGCACAAAAAAAGTGCACAACGAAATGCACAACCTGCTTTAATTTGTTTGACATCGTGCTGAAAAAGCTATACACTCCTTTTTTTGTCTTTTTGTGTGTACAGACTTTTCAGCACGAAGTCCAACAATTTTAAGCTGATTGTACATTTCATTGTGCACTTTTTTTGTGGCATTTCCCAACATTTGACCAATTGACTCTTTACTCTGAATAAACCTAGAATTTATGCAAATCACCACAGCCCACACATTATTTAAATAGAAATCTTTCCAAAAAATTTTATTTACTAATCTTTTTTAGTTTAAGTTCACTCATCATTTAATTATACTATTAGATTCAAAAATCAAAAAGTATTTAGTGATTAGTTCACCCTCCAAAATTTTTTTTTTGAACAGCAAGGCAAATTTTTATTAATAAGCCAAAAGACCAAGAGAGATACAAGCACCCCAGCCTAGACAATACAACCAGCCAACTTAAATTTCAGAAGGAATCCAATCAAAGACCTCTACTAGAAAACTTGGATTAGTGTGAATAATGGTACAATTTTACCTCTGGATATTTATACATATATATATATACATGTATATACTCCATTAAATACGGATAGTTGGCTATATAGTCCAAGATTGAATCTTTTAATTTGTGATTTAAATCCCTTTTTTAGATGACTGATTTTTTAAAATTATATATCGCATAATTATAAGAAAACAGATAGGATTATTATTGTCATCTTTGTTTGAGATGAAAGCATATTGAAACAAACAAATGACTCTAAAAACTCGATGATTACAAGAGTAGAATTTTACACTGCGCGCATTATAAATAATGACTACAAGAGTAGAATTTTACACAGTATAATTTTGCATTGCATTAGTCCAAAAGAGTCGATATTGCCATTATAATTTTAACACTGTATTATAAATAACTACAAGAGTTAAATTTACATTGCATTAGAAATGACTACAGAAGTAGAATTTTTACACTGTATAATTTTACAATCTATTGCATTTCAAAAAAGAAATCAGTGAACAATCATGTGTAAAATTTGAGTGTAGAATTTACAACTCATGTATAAATTTTAACACTCATATAAAGTTGTTATACCAGTCATGTGGGTGTTGCTATGATAGGTATGCTAACGAATTTGAGTATAGAATTTAAATTAAGTATGAAATCTAAATGTAAAGTGTGAATGGAAAATTTTGCAAGAACCCAATTTTCCAGAATTTGACCAAACCAAAAATCCAAATCAAGGATACCAACCATCACATGAGCATTCAACCATAAGAACGACCAAATTACAGGGCTAAACTAAAAAATAAAAAAAAAAACTGAAAAAGACATGAGTGATCAGAAAAGAAAAAACCAGAAAAAAAAACTCCACTACTCCTCCAAACCAAAAACCCTTTATTACTACATGCAGTGTAGAATTTATCACTACAGAAAACTGCAATCTCGTAGATCCACCTATTCTTCTGGATCTCCATCCACCTCTCGATATGTTTCGTGTACTCAAACCGCCTCTACTTGACCAGATTCACCACCATCATACCCATGTTGAAGTAACAAGGTCGCCGACTAACGAAAGTGCCGGAGAATCGCTTCTCCGATGAGAAACTCTTCGTTAAATACTTGCTAAAGTTCACCTGATAGTAATCCAGAGCTTCGATGAAAAGACCCTGACCAAAAGGAAAAAAAAAAAAAAAGAAAGATGGGTCAACAACTGTGATGATCTTCGATGATCTTTGATGGGTCACCGACTTGGATGATGATAAGATGATAAGGTTGAAAGAATGGCCTCCACGCTTCAAGAGATTGTGGGTATGTCTGTCTAACTCTTCTTTTAGGAGGGGTGTCGGAGCAATCGATGGTTGGGCCATTGTAGAGAGAGAAACAGAGAGAGAGAGAGAGAGAGAGAAACAGAGAGAGAGGGGGTAGAGAGGATATAGTGTTTATATGAACTTTTTAATAATTAGATATACATTTATAGATAATAGCATGATTTGGGGTTTTTCAAACCTAAATTTGAAATCCCTAATTTTTAGATGACTTAATTACAACAAGAATTTAATAGGGGCATTTATGTATTATATATATTTGTGGATCTAACACGGAAAACTTTTTTGGGTTGGATCTATTTTAAAACAGGTGCACTAAAATGGATTTAATACTACTTAACCCTTATTTAAAATGTCAGAATTGTAATCTAATATATATATATAATAAAGTGGAATCACATGATTGCTACGTTGCAGCTCTCTCACGCTCTGCAGTAGCAAAAATAGGAAAAATAAAATTCTTTTTTGGACCCGTAGGCCATGACAATTGAAAGTCACCACATTGTCCATGAATAATGTCTAATAATCAGAGTAATGAATCAAACCACGCATTGAAAATTCTAAGTTTGATATATAAAACCAGAGTTCAATACTAAACTATTACAAACCATAAGTATCTAAAAAGTGTAAATAAAGTATTATGGCAGCATATGTCGATTACAACCTAACTATTACAACAGTCTCTAAAACATAGACATAAACTATCTACGGCGTAGCTTCAGGCCTTCAACTTGCAAAGTAGTCATCTCCAGCATTGCCTCCATCATAGTAGGCTAGCTTTATCCTCATAGCCTCTTTCCAAGTACTCTTTTCCTGTACTTCCATAACCCTGGCCAGCTGGACGTAGAATATCCAGCGGCATAAAACGCCGTCAGCTACGAAAGCTGAGTGAATGCAAATACTAACAGAGTATCTATAGATATGCAATATATACAACCACATCATTAAATAATCACCTCATCGTTCTCATGTACATATGTACCAACTCGATATATGACAACTGACATCGTCCCAACCAATCCCAATCGGATTATGGACTCTTGGGTCCACATCTTGCATGTAGCTTTACTTTCCATCGTACTCAATATTCAACCAATCCCCTACTAACCTGGCACGTAGCCCAATACATCACGACTTATCAAACTCGACACGCAGTCTCAACTTTCGGGCCAAAGCGCCTCGATCCATTCTGGCCAATACGCTCAATACATTCTCTTTTACAACGTATACCTCTTAGTCTCAGCCATAGACCAAAGTGACATATTCCTTAGCCTCTATCGGATTATGTTCATGATGTATCCCTCTTAGTCTCGATCATGGATCAAAGTGAGATATTCCTTAGCCTCTATCGGATTATGTTTATGATGTGTCCCTTTTAGTCTCAGTCATGGACTAAAGTGACATAATCCTCTAGCCTCTGTCTGATCTCCTGTCTCAGTCATGGACTAGGGCGACACCACCAGTATATCCCATCCTCGGTCATGGATTAAAGTGACATATCCATTAATCTCTATCAGATCTTTCTTTGTCTCGGTCATGGATCAAGGTGATATTCCTTTAATCTCTATCGGACTAAGGTGATATAGGTAAATCACAACATCACATCTAGGGGCAGACGCAGGAGTTTTGTTCAGGGGAAGGGGTAGAAGTTTATATGGGGGTTTGGGGACAGCGCCCCCGATCCAATTTTTTTAAGCTTAAAAGGAACAAAGTGCATTTTTTAAGCTTAAAATGGACAAATTAGAAACTTAAGGGGCAAAAATGAATAAAGCATGGTAAAATAATTATTTTAAAAAGTTGAGGGAGCAATTAAGAGGCAAAAATGAATAGTGTATAAAACATATAAGGTAAAAGAATTATTTTGAAAAGTTTATGGGGGGCAATTAAGGGGCAAAAGTGAATAAAGTATGAAATAGTTAAGGTAAAATAATTATTTGGAAAGGTTTGGGGGGGGGGGGGGGGCAAGTTAGGGGCAAAAATGAATAAATTATGAGATATATAAGGTAAAAGCATAATTTTGAAAAGTTAAGGGGGGCAAATGCCCTCCTAATAGCCTTCCTCTATCCGTCCCTAATCAAATCTGTACACAACGAAGCCTGACACGCAGTCCCAACTATCCCAAACATATAACCGAAATCATACACATATGATTATCTCAACTCATTACAATTCCACACCCAACATTGTACTATCTTCGCGATCGCATTCATGCGCACATATATAAATAGTATCGACCTCCGCGGTTGATAGACCTACAACTATACATGTCGGCTTTTCAATCCGGTTAACAACATCACCTTAATCGTTATCCAACCAGTTCTGCTTTATACAATGCATTAGGGATTCATTATTCAAACGTGTGTATTATTCAATACCTTACTAACAATCAATGTATAACTTCCATCAACGTAACAGCTCAACATCTATAAACAACTGAAATATTCAATAATTAGAAGTACACAATCGATTCAGTTAAGAGTGAAATCGATTAGGATAATTGGGTTGGCAATCAATTGGGAAAAAGTGTAATCAATTGGCTTAATAGACATGGCAATAGATTAGGGAAAAGTGCAATCGATTGGTATACCAAACTTGTCAATCGCTTGGGCAAATTGGCAATCGATTGGGATCACAAATGGCAATCAATTGGATAAAAGTCCAATCAATTAGGAAGGTCATCTTCTTCCAGAAACTGTAAAATACAAACTGAGGTATACATATACGTTTAAGCTTCATTCATTCTTGTTCAAACACATATAAACAACATATCTAAGCTACCAAGTGAGTATGGACACTCACCTTTATATGTGTGCTTGTATGTGTGCTATGGAGCTTGGAAGCTTCAAGCTTCTCTTTCTTCTTCTCTCTTCTCTTTCTCTGCCTTCTCCTCTGTCTCTCTCTTCTTTCTCCTTCTCTTTTTCCTTTCTTTCTTCTCTTCTTCTCTTCTCTCTGTGTGTGTGTGTGTGTGTAGGTATATATATGTAGATATATGTATATGTATATATATATGGGTTCATTCCCTCTTTTTCTAAACTGTCCAAACAATCCAAGGCATGAAGAGCTTGTACATAAAGGAAAAACGAGTGACACACGTCAAAACACAAAATCACTTAGAAAATAAGTTCTGTAGGATGCTAATTGATTGGGAATTATAGCAATCGATTGGGTACAGATATTTAGGGGCAAACGATTGAATATAAGGGCAATCAATTGGGATGGATACACGTCATGGATTTAGGTTAGCAAGATATCAATCGATTGGGATTCTTGGCAATCGATTAGGGTTACAAACTTGACAATCGATTGGGGCCAATCGATTGGGACCCAAAATTCACCAAAGGTAAGATAAGGTTATAAGGTTAAGTCATACATAAATGAAATTTCATTATAGTATATATATGAAAATACAAGGTATTACATCATCCCCTCTAAATAAAGATTTCGTCCCTAAAATCCGAACTAAGCGTTACTAAACAAAACTGGATTCTCATGCATTTCTGACTCTAGCTCCCAAGAAGTTTCTCCTTCATCGTAGAACTTCCATTGAACCTTCACCAACAAAATTTTTTTATTCCTCAACTTCTTAACTCCTCGATCCAAAATTCTCACTGGTCCTTCATAGAATTGTCACGCCCCGGAGTAGCAAAAATTAGAGGGAAACAAAATTTTCCTTTTTGGATCCGTGAGCCATGACTAGTTACATAAGACTGACATGTCCATGCAAGTATCCTAACATGGATATATCATAAGAAGAATTACAAAACATCTAATGGTATTCAGGGGGAACTTTAAGTGTTTTGCTACTTAGGCTATTATAATAGTTCCAAATGAAAACCACAAAATATAAGTTTGGGAGATCTACGCCATTTAAATTATTACATCAGACAAAAGACAGTCTTAAAAGGTAAAAGAAATCTTAATACTATAATAGGCCATGATCTTCTTTCTAGCTGGCATACGCATGCCCTTCATCAGCATACTCTTCTGAAAAGTCTTCCTTAGGGAAAATTTCCTGATAGTCCCCTTCTTGAGGATCGAGATACTCCTTTTCATAGTTACCTTGATGATTCTCTTCATTATAACCTAGACGTAATATGTCCAGGGCAAGAAGAGCCGTTAGCTTTTGAAGCTAAGTGAGGTCGTCTAACCGATCACTCCTAATACAAGCAATAATATACAAGTATGATGAATATTTTGAACTAAGCATTTGATAAGCATATAACATGATAGTGTGAGGGAAATAATGATGACCCAATGCAGTATCAATAAATTCGACTTTACTCAAACACTATTAACGACTCATGTGACTTGTTACATTACCAGTGTAATGTCGTTAGCTTAGAGTATAATGATTACATTGCTATCGTCGCCTAGCAGAGGCCCCATAGCAGTTTAGGTTTAAACAATTGTAATCGTAGATCCTTGTGACTTTGCTTGGAGAATACAATAATTACATCGCTATCGTCGCCTAGCAGGGCCCCATAGCATATAATTGGTAACTATTGTATTCAAAATTTAGATGGATATTTTGCTATCGTAGCCTAACATTGCCCCATAGCATATAAACCACCAACTCATGATTAACTCTATATTAATTCAAATGGGTACTTTTATTATCGTCGCCTAACAGGGCCCCATAGCAGTTATCGTTGTTCCCATCGATTGTACTACAATACTTGAACCTCTGCGGTCCACTTAAACATGTATGACAATAATAATGGGATAGTCTCCTCGACTAACCATGTAGACGTCAACATTGACATTATGACTTTAATACATCCATATGAGTGTTCATGTGGTTATATAATGTATAATGTAAAAAGCATGAATTATAACAACAAATATGGAGTACAATTACCTAACATGCTTAGATCATATAAACAGTAAATCTTATTGTACTTGTATATAATACTCATTCCATATGTCCACATATGACATACTGGAAATTCACATAATGCACAAAGAGTATTTCTATAATATACCAAGTGAGTTAGGACGACTCACCTCAATGTGAGTTTGCAAAAACAAGTGTAGCTTCGATCCCTATAATGTAAGATGAGTAGTGCATTTTGTGTCACCTCGCCAAGGGTGATCATTCCATACAGAGGGTACACTACTCATTGGTTACTATATGTGAACTTTCTATGGATAGGATCAATCAGACGTGTTAGAGGGTGACCACTGCACAAAGGCACTACTTGAGGCGGTTGTGATTGGATCCTAGTTAATGGTATACACTAGCTAAGCTATGGATAAGAGATCCCACACGGGGCATTATTCAGAAACTTAGAGATCAAATAGGTTCGGAAGTCATAACTTGTTTTGCAAGAGTTGCATAGTGGACAAGTCATGATTAATAAAAAGATCGAGTATTGACCGCCACACGGAGGCTTTACTCTTTTGTTTTGATATTTCGGCGACTTTGCTTTTAAATAAGAGTTTGAAGGATTCTTTTATTTCAAACTATCAAATTATGATATCTATATTTATTTTTTCTTTTGATTTTTTAGTAGATCAGAATGTCTGGATCTGCATTTAGTCCACTTGCCACTGTACTCACTTAGAACAAGTTAACTGGAAATAACTACACAGAATGAAAAGAAAACCTTGACATCGTTTTAACTGCAGAGGATCGCATATATGTCCTCACCACCCCATGCCCCGAAGAACCCGCTGCAAATGCTACAGCTACTATTAGAAGTGAGTTCCATAAGTGGAAGAAGTCGAATGGGATGGCTTGTTGTTACATATTGGCTTCTATGGCTAATATGTTACAACACCAATACAAGTCGAACGATTCTGCTAGTGCCATTATCAAATCTCTAAAAGAGATGTTTGGGGATCATGGCAGACCTGCCAGACAGGTTGCCATGCAGAAAATAATGAGTGCCAAGATGTCGGAAGGGACTCCAGTCAAAGAACGTATTTTAAAAATGATTGATTATTTGAACGAACTGGAAACCTTGGGAGCCAACATTGACGCATATACCCAAATTGATATGATCCTCAATTCGCTGTCGCATTTATTTGCTCAATTCAAACTTAATTATAATATGAATCAAATGAATTTTTTAATGAGTGAATTGATGAGTTCTCTTTTGGCAGGAAAAGGGTGATCAAGCATGGGGGTAATGTTCTGAATGTTGAAAAAAGCTCTTCCTCTTCCCGACTTGCGCCAAAAGGCAAGAAAGGGAAAAATAAGGCTGGCACTGGTGGTCCAAGTGTTGGACCCGTCCTTAAGATTGCAAAATCTAAGGAAAAGGGTAAGGGCAAAGGAAAGGTGGGTGGCTAAGACAAAGGAAAGTATTTCCAATGCAGAGACAAGGGCCTCTGGAAGAGAAACTGTTCAGAATTCTTAGTTACAAGAGTTCAAGGTATGATTGAATATGTGATTGAAGTAAGTTTATAACGGATTCTTCAAACACTGGTGCATTGATTCTGGTGTGACTAATCATATATGTAATTCATTACAGGGGTTTAGATCAACCAGGAAATGCAGTGATGTGAAGATCATGCTTCCGCGGTTGCTATAAGAGTAGTAGTTTTAGAATTTTTTGACAATAAGACAATAGTTTTATCAGATGTACTTTACGTCCCTTCAATGAGACATAATTTAATTTTTGTTTCTAATTTATCGAATAAAGGTTATTCTTTTCATTTTGGAACTGAAGTTGTGATCAAAAGAAATGGTTCTTTTGTGTGTTTAGGTGTTAAAACTAATGATTTGTATGTGATTACTCCCAATATTTCTAAAGACTCTTGCATGGAACTTAAAAACTCAGTGATAACTGTACCATCTAAGAGAAAGGAACCTTCCACTAATCCAACAAGGCTTTGGCATATGAGGCTTGGCCATATCAATCTAAATAGGATTGGCAGACTAGTCAAAGAAGAGGTCTTAGGCGATTTGGTTCTCGAACCAATGGAAGTTTGCGAGTCTTGTTTAGAGGATAGGATGACCAAAAGGCCTTTCCAGCAAAGGGCAATAGGACCAATGCATTGTTGGAATTAGTTCATACTAATGTGTGTGGACCAATAAATATTAGAGCAAGGGGTGGTTTTTATGAGTATTTTATAACATTTACTGATGACCCACTCTAGGTACGGATATGTGTAACTAATACAACACAAGTCTGAAGCCTTTGAAAAGTTTAAATAGTTTAGAGCTAAAGTGGAGAAGCAATTGGGCACACATATCCAGGCCATTTGATATGATCGAGGTGGCGAGTACCTCTCTAATGAGTTTATTGATCACCTTGTACAGGATGAGATTCTGTCACAGTTGACTGCACCTAGTACGCCTCAACTAGGGGTGGTAGTCGGGTCGTGTTGGGTCATAATCGTGTCGGGGTTAAATCGTGTCATACTTAATGGTCATAATCGTGTCGGGTCATACACAGGTCACCCGTTTAACCCGTCTAACCCGTATAGGGTGTCATCGGTTCGGTTCAATTTTTTTGCTTTTTATTTTTGCTTTTTTTCATGTTTTGAAAACCAACCAAAATGGTCAGTTCGGTCGTTTTTTTTTTTTTTTTATACTTTTGGTCAATTTTGCCAATTTCGTCGGTCGGATCGGTTTTTTAGTTGTATGTAATTTTAAGAAAGGCCGGTTTGGTTATTCAAAAAAAACTTACAACCTTACTAAATACACAAATAAGTCTTCCCATCAAATGTATCAATTATTAACACGTATTACATACCATCTTAAATACGAAATACTAGAAGTATAACAATATCCAACTATTATAACCTTTTAAAAACTTATTAGTTATTAATTATTTTTTTATTACATTAGTTATTAATTATTATATATAGATTTACTTGTTTGGTAAGTTGGTAATTAATCTTTTTTTTTGGGAGCAAAAAAAAAACAATTTTAGTTTACATTTTATAAAAAAATAATTAATTCCTATTTATGTTATTTGTATTTCAGATTTTGAGATGCCTCAACTGCACTTAAATTTAATCGGGTCAAACGGGTTGACCCGCTTAAACCCGTTTATTAACCGTGTCAAACAGGTCGACTCGTTTATGACCTGTGCTCTCATACGGGTCACCCAAACCGGTTTATTTTTGTGTCGGGATGCCGTGTTGAGTCAAAAATTGCCACCCCTAGCCTCAACAGAACGGAGTAGCGGAGAGAAGGAATCGAACTCTTGTAGACATAACTAGGTCGATGATGAGTTATTCGGAGTTACCATTATTCCTTTGGGATTATGCTTTGGAAACCGTTGCTTACATACTAAATCTAGTACCAAGCAAATCTGTTCCTAGGACACCACAGGAGATGTGGATTGGGCGCAAGCCTTCTTTGCAACATCTACGGATATAGGGGTGTCTGGCACATGTACTGAAGGGAAAGATGAGCAAGTTGGTTTCTAGATCGGAAGTTTGTTATTTCGTAGGGTATCCAAAGAGTACTTATGGATGGTATTTTTATGATCCAAGAGAACATAAAGTGTTTGTTAGTATAAATGTTGTTTTCTTGGAGGATGATTATATCATGAACCATAAACCTAAGGGAAGGATAGATCTTAAAGAAATAGAAGGAGAGCCCTTAGTCCTACCCGTAATTGATAACGATGTAAGACAAGAAAACACCACTTCTTTACCCTTTTCTGCACCGGTACCTCATCGTAGTGGGAGGATTATCAGTCAACCTGATAGATACATGTTCTTTGGAAAAGTTTTTGAAGCTGTCTCCATAGAATCTGAATCTGATCCTACCACGTACGAAGAGGCAATGGCTGATGTAGACTCAGCTCATTGGGTTAAAGCTATGAAGGCTAAATTGGAATCTATGGATTCCAATCAGGTCTGGGATCTTGTAGAACTTCCAGCCAATATTAAACCCATTGGCTGTAAGTGGGTTTACAAGAGGAAAAGAGGATCTGATAAAAAGGTTGAGACCTTTAAGGCAAGGCTTGTAGCGAAAGGTTATACTCAGAGGGGGGGCATTGACTATGAGAAAACCTTCTCACCGGTAGCCATGCTCAAGTCCATCAGAATACTCTTATCCATTACTGCATGCCTAGATTATGAGATTTGGTAGATGGACATCAAGACTGTATTCTAAAATGGCAATCTTGAGGAGGACATCTATATGCAACAACCAGAAGGGTTCATAGCTGGTGGGAAAGGTGACTTGGTATGCAAGTTGCAAAAGTCATTTATGCGCTTAAGCAAGTATCCAGAAATTGGAACATTCATTTTGACCAAGCGGTCAAGTCGTTTGGTTTCATGAAAAATCTGGATGAGCCTTGTGTATACAAGAAGTGTGAAGGAAAAGTGGTGGCTTTTCTTATTCTTTACGTTGACGACATTCTACTCATTGGGAATGATGTAGCGGCGTTGTCAATGGTTAAGGTTTGGTTAGCTAGTACATTCGATATGAAGGATCTAGGATAGGCGAGCTATATCCTTGGGATAAAGCTCTTTTGGGATCGCAAACAAAAGATAATGTGATTATCTCAAGCTGGTTATATCGATAAGGTACTGACTAGGTTTTTAATGGATAATTAGAAGAAAGGTTTGCTACCTTTCAGGCATGGTTGAGCATTCTGTAAGGACCAATGTCCAAAGACACAAAAGGAGAGGAATCGTATGGCAGGAGTTCCCTATGCTTCGGCAGTGGGAAGTCTCATGTATGCAATTTTATGTATTAGACTAAATATCTTCTTTGCTGTTGGCATGTTTAGCAGATATCAATCGAATCCAGGTCTAGAGCACTGGACAACCATTATGCACATTCTTAAGTACTTGAGAAGAACTAAAGATTACATGCTTATATATGGCGGTAGTGAGTTAACTCCAGTAGGATACACTGACTCGGATTTTATGTTAGATAAAGATTCAAGGAAGTTGACATTCGGACATCTCTTTACCTTGGGAGATGGTGTTGTTAGTTGGAGGAGCATTAAGCAGAAATGCATTGCAGACTCAACTGCAGAAGCTAAGTGTGTGGCTGCTTGTGAAGCCACAAAGGAAGTTGTTTGGCTCAAGAAGTTCTGTATGGAACTCAGGGTGGTACCAACATCGCTGTCACCTATTACACTTTACTGTGATAATAGTGGGGCAGTGGCTCAGTCCAAGGAGCCAAGGAACCATGGAAAGGGAAAGCACGTAGAGTAGAAATATCATCTAATCCGAGACATAGTTCAACGTGGAGATGTGACTGTCAGCAAGATTGCCACCTCTGTAATCTTGCAGATCCATTTACAAAGGCCTTACCACAGAAGGTCTTTGATCGTCATCTAGATAGTCTAGGTCTCAAATGTAGTCCTCAATGATTATAAGTGCAAGTGGGAGTTTGTTGGGTTTGTGCCCTCAAACCATTACTTTATGTATGAGATATTGACATTTTAATATATGGACATCAGCTTTACATTTCATTATGTATGTTTCGTTCATGAGATGATTGTTAGTCCTTTAGTATCATAGTAAGTAATTCGTGTGTATGAGATACATACAAGTAAGATACGAATTACTATTCTTTGATACTTAGAATTTGTCACAGTGGATGATGAGACTGGATATCTCATCAGATTTACACTATAGCATGATTAATTACCATTAGATGGAATGATGAATCTCAATCACTGGAGTATATCTCTTAGTTAATATGCTAGTACTTATAGTGCATTGACAGACCTGAGCTTTCCTATTGACACTTAAGCTGTCAATAGTTTATAGGAACTCATAACTTGTATAAGATTTGTGTTCTCAATCTTGAGACGATTATGAACACAGACTATGGATGTGACTACTTTGACTTACCAATCAGTGAGGTCTTAAAGATCAACACTTGGGTATCTTGGGTGTGTCATGTTTATAGGGTTGTGAACATATATTGTCAAGATAGAATCTACCATCTGATAAAGAGTAGGCATTCCCTTGAGAATGTCACCAAGTCGATTACTGAGAACTGCAGTCTTGTTGATAAGTAGTCATCAACGTGTTTGGTAATCATGAATGGTGAATGGGACTCAAGGAATATAAGAAGTAATCATGATTCAGGTTGACAATAACTGTTATCCGACTACCTGAATATGATTATGAATGCTGACGGTAAAGGGACATTAGTACACCATACAAGTCTAGTTATCGCTTCGGATATGTTCTTTTGCGTTGGAGTTCAGTTATCGTTTTATAGTAGAGTAAACGTTAACTGATCAGTTGGTTATTTTGCTAATCAAAGAGTTTAGTCATGGGAATTAACAACAGGTCTGAGCCAATGATAAATAGCCTAGGAGGTCCCACTCTTAGCTCCGCTAGGATGATTGGAAAGGCAGAAGAGGAACTTGTCAAGATAGGTTCGACTGATTGAAGGAGTTTCAATCGATTGAAGTCTTGACATGTTCGATTGATTGAAGAACCTTCAATCAATCAAAGTTTCGATCGATTGAAACTGAAGTCGGTTCTGGGAATCTAAAAGTAGGGCAGCTGCATCCAGAAATAAGAGTTTGCCATTTTATTATATCAGAAGCTGTAAAAACTATTTTAGGCTTCCCAAACCTTCTCTATTCTCTTTATTAGATCCTAGTCTTTCCGGCAGCATTCGTAGGAGTCATAAGGGTGAAGACAACCTAGTGGAGGCTGCTGCACCATCAAGAAGATTGAAGGTTTCAGAATTAGGTTCAAGACCTGAGGTATAAACTCTTCTCCCTATTGTGTATATGCATCTATAGAGTTGATGAGTAGTAGATCCGGGCTACCAATAAAGTTTTTGTAACTTAATCTTTTCGCTACGCGTATAAATTAATTTTAAACCTATTTTTCCTTCACAATTCTCTGTAGTCGATTCAGAGTTAGAGTGTTCCATTCTTCTTCTTGACAAACAGTGCTGGGGCTCCCCATGGTGAAGTGCTCAGACGAACGAATATGAGGTTCTTGATGAGGGCTGATATTTGTAGAATATTAGCCTAATAAAAAGGAAAAATTGGATGAACTTTACCCCACATCTCTAGTATTACCTGCATTTGTGTCGTAACTTATCTTTTTATACAATGATGTGTTTTCATGGTATGTTGCTGTGCTCTATCCTTTAAATGCAGGTTATGAGTGGATTGAAGTAAAAGTTCAAATGGGATAGGACAAGAAACAAGAGAACATCTCAAAGATGAAGTTTTAGTACCAATCGATTGATATAATGCCAATCAATTGGAACCCATTCAGGATCAATCGATTGGTATTGTTAACAATCGATTACTATAAATACCAATCGATTGGTATTATTATCAATCGATTGGTGAAAAGTGGAGTCAAAGTTCTTTAATGGCACAAGATTTTAGCAATCAAGATGACGACCAGTCGTTACACTGTGAACCTGGACGCCTTTAGCTCGTGATATTACTATATAAATAGAGCTGAGGGAAAGGGGTCAAGGGTTGGCTTATTTTTGTTTTGTTTTGTAGGAATTTCTTGGTTCTAGTTTTTGATCTAAAACAAATTTGAGAACTCTGCACTTTTCAATTTCTATACTCAATCAGGTTCAATCTATTGCATTTTGTTACATATTATTCTATTTAGTTGTAGTTTGGTTTTCAATCTCCATTGTAATCTCAAGTTTTCATGTGTGAATTTATGTTTAAATTCAATTTTGATAGTAATATCCAGTCTATTATTATTTTCGCAAGTTTAAATATGCTAGAGTAGAGTTTTGGTTGGGAATAATGTGAGGAAACATTATTCCCAGCCACTGCCATGGATCTGTGAGAGAGTTGATGGCAATCGATTGGACACAGAAACCAATCGATTGCTATGGATTCCAAGTCAATCGATTGGTACTTTTATCAATCGATTAAAAGTCAATTCATATCAATCGATTGGTAAAACATACCAATCGATTGGCATGATCATGACTTGGGCAGAATCCTTTTAGTATCTTGATAACTTCTATTTCATAAACTAAGCCCAAATTGATCTTTTAAAGTTCAAATTGCAAATTGATTTTGAAATAAAAGCTCTTTACACTAATTAGTTTAATGAACGTTTATGACGAACATGTCGAATATTCTATATTCGATTTGTTTATCGTTGTTCATAGAGTTATTTAGTAATATTTCAGTCCTTCATAAATAAGTGAGGTAGTTGAACCACTAAGTATGTGAAATTCACATACTTAGTGTCTAGGATGCTTAACTTAATCATTTTTTGAAATATGGAATACTATAAGGATAAAACCCCGATTGTTCGTTATTGTTAAATCATGGTAGTGGCTGGTATTATGTAGACTCATATGTTCCCAACACTTTTTTAATTATAATTTTAAATCATATTGCTTCGTTCTGTTTAATTAAGTTGTCGCTTTACTTTAATTCATTAATTTTTAATCTAAAATTCAATAGGGTCGTTAGAACCTCCACTTTTAAAGAAATCATCTTTTGTTTTCTTTAGGATTCAATCTAGATCCTTTTGTCCTTATCCTCCGACGTTTGGGATGCGACCCGATCTTACCGGTTATAACTCGGCGCGACCATCTACACTTGAGCGTACTCTTTAAGAGACCACACATTTTCAGTCGTGTCAGTTCTCAAGTTCTTGTACTTGCGTCTTTAGTTCTTGCATCTCTATTGGGGCCATTTAGTAGGGTATTTTCTATATTGGTGAGGTTCCAAGTATCAGCTTGATACAGAAGTCGATATCTCTCTTGGGTGGTAGTCCTTTAACTTTTTGGAAAACATCTTCGAAATCTCAGACTACGGGGATCTGGGCAATAGGGATTTCATCACTCATGGTTCCAAGGGTGGCTGGACAGTTTGTGAGGAAAACATTACACGAGGGATTGCACTTAAAATTAAAAGGTTTGCCTTCAGGTATTGAAAAGGTTATTGATTTGCTGGCATAATCCAACTTGGCATGGTATTTCGCGAGCCAGTCGATTCCTAAGATCACGTCAAATTCCTTCATCGACAAAACTATCAAATCAACGGGGAGATTCTGATTTTTCAAGTTTAGATGGCAGTCCTTGCATATTTTTCCAACTTAATTAACGCTCACTCCTAGGGGTGATGTAGCATTCAGAACTATGTCCATTGTTTGGGGTACTAAGCCTTTGTGTTGCACGATTCTAATTGCGATAAACGAGTTTAATGCGCCAGTATCGAACAAAGCTTTTACTTGACTGTTAAAGAAGGTTAGAGTACCTTCCAGATTTTGCTGCTCCTCTTCATCAAATCTTGCCTCTTCGGGGATAATGGCATTGAGGCAAGTCTATCCTTGTGTAGATCCTCCATAATATCCGCCTCGGGGTGCCCTACAATCCTTAGCCAGATGTCCTTTCTTGTTGCAGTTAAAGTAGACCACATATGGGTGACTATTCCTCTTTGGGGCACGATAATCGTTAGACATGTGTCCAGGGATCTCGTAGTTGAAGCAGACTCCGCGGTTATCATTTATTATCCCTGATTGTCCTTGGGGTGGAGTCAGTTTCAATGACACAGCCGGTTTGTTACGGAAGGGAGCTGTCTGCGACTTCTTTTCGCCATTCTATTTTCTCTTATACCCTTGTTACTAGCAGGAGCTTGTCTCTGTCCTTGATTGGACCTCAAAGGGGGTGGTTTATTCATAAAGTGCTTCTGTTCACGACTGGTGATTTCTTTGAAGCCATGGGCTATCCCTACTAAAGTTTTGAATGTTTGGTTCAGGTGACCATAAGTGAGCTTCTGTAGACGTAGGGAAATTCCCAGGTGATATTTTTTATTCTTCTTTTCCGGGGTATCGATCATGTGATGTGCAAATTGAGAAAGACGTTCAAATTGCTCCATGTACTCTCGTACGGTTCGGTTACCTTGAATCAAATCAATAAACTCTTTTTCTTTCTATTCCTTTCGATCTAGGAGAAGTAGTTTTCCAGGAACAGTTCCTTAAATGCCATCCATGTCATCCTTTGTGCAGCTCCTCCTAGTGTTGCTTTCTTTGATTCCTACTAGTTAGCCACAGCATAGGTCAATTGATAAGTAGCCAATTGACGCTTCTCAATTTTGGAACATCCCAAGGTATCAAAGATGACATCCAGTCCAGCAGGAATAGGTTCTAGTGCTTCTCCAGCAGGGTTTGGGAGTCCTATGTGTCGATTCCTTCTTGGTATGTCTGCCATTGTTTGTCTGGTTTACCTACAGAAGTATTCTACTTAGAAACTTGTATGCAGGGTTTACCTGGGTATCTATGAACATGTTTATAAACCAAACAAGCAAGAAATTCGATCATTGGGACAAGTATGGTACTAAAACATCTTCTTCATTTATAAAAAGGATAACGGTTACCTAGTTAAAGTCTTCCTAGAATATATGGAAACAAAAGTGGGGATATTACCCTATTACATGTATTCTTACAACAAAAAGGGTCATTAGCCCGAGTTAACAAAAGTACAAATAAACTAAACTACTAGCATATTATAATAGATTATCTCGAACTAGTCATCTAGGTAAGACTCGGATGTGATTTCTCCAATATTAGAGTCGCGTGGTCTATCTTCATCCAAGTTGGGTTCACCCATGTCCCAATCCTCAATGTCAACATCGCCCTCATCATCTTCGTTATCGTCCGTGGGCATTTCTACTATAGGTTGGTCCCACATAAGCTAAAGGTACTACTTGTTCAGGTTCCTCTTCTCCTTCATTCTCCTCTGGATCTTCTTCAGGATCATCTTCCTCATCATCCTCTTCGTCCAAATATATATCCGGTTCATCATCGGACATCACTGAGTTATTGGGGTTGGCAGCAGGTTCTACCACTAGGGGTGCCATGACATCCATCTTTCATTATCCCACCCTATCGGCCAGTCGGGATCATACAAGTATAATGTCCCTTTTTCTATGAGATCTCTTTCAGCTAGGTCTATTTCCATTTCTTCATCATCTAAACTGTCTATTGGGTTAACGGGGATCTCTAGAGGTATCATTCAGGCTGTGGTTCTTCCCGATTATTTGTGGTGATGTTATCAGAAGTATGAGAGGTCTCATCCACCTCTATAGGCATGACGTGCAGTGTTATGACCCTAATATGAGCAGTGATCGGGAGAGAACAAGTCCTAATTACACGCCTTAATTCACATTTATTAGCAGTTTTTAGCCTGTTTTTGTGTACTTTTACTTTATTTTTCATTTTTTATCAAGATTTAGAAGAAAGCAAGAGTTTCAGGCTTAATAAGGAAAAAAAGCATAAAAAAAGAAGCAGAAAAAACCCCTTCGCACGAGCGACCCGCTCGCGTGATTATCAACAACATCGCTCGCACAACCTCCCAAATCGCGCTCGCGCGATCAGTACAAAAAAGTGAAAACGCATATTTTTGAGTGCTGAAGACCCGTACGTGAACGAAATTGCCGAATTAAGTCTAGAAAGAAAAATACAGCAGTTTCAGTCGGAGTAGGTTTACAAAAGCTCTCCTAAACCCTCTGCAACTATATATAGATTAATCTAAAGCTATTGGAGTGACACGCACATTATTATACATCAACTTTGGAGGCAAGGAGAAGAAGAAGATCTAGTTCGAAGGTTCTGATGGCTACATAAACTTCATCTCAATGTTTTCCTCGATTATGCGCAACTAAACCATTCTTCTAGGGTTTTAATGAAACCCTAGCCATGTAAAGGGGGATTTCTTCGCTTTCTTACTTTAGGATTTTATGTAATTGGATAGTGATTGTGTGTTTGAGGATTATTTATATATAACCAATTTTAAATGATAATAATCCAGAGTTTTTTTTGGATTTATTCTTGTCTTAGATTCTTCCTTGTGCTTGTTGAACTCAATATTCCTTGATTTCTATGATTGATAGGAGTATTTACATACAATAGTGCTTATGTGATTGTGATGTTTGCATCTTTTATAATTCATGTTTAGGAAAGTTAAGTTATGCTACTCCCTAGTTATAGGTAGATAATTCATGTGAACCAAAGATGAGTTATGCTTAGATTGAACTAGCGATATCCTCTTGTTGATATTATTGGGCTTGTAGCTACGATAGATCGTGACTATCCAATCATAAAACTTAAAGTAAAAAGCCTAGACCCCCGATGCATAGTTAGTGGTGGATTTGTAATCCTAGATCTCATCAACTCATATTAAAACAACTTTCAATCTTGTAATCGTTCACTTAGTTTAATTTTAGAATATTACTTCCATAGTTCTATAGTTTAATTTCATAGTTTAGTTAATAGTAGGAATTAAATCAACAACCAATCGAACTTCCGTTTTTAATAACTAAATAGATTTAGGTTTTTCTAATTAAAGGATAAAAATAACTAATTCCTGTGGGTTCGACCTTTACTTCTACACTGCAAATCCTTAGAAAGTAGAGCATACTTTATATCTTGATTTTGACGAGATCAATTTTTAGCGCTGTTGCCGAGATTGCGATATTTTTGCCATTAATTTTCAGAATCTTAATTTAGATAGTTAGTAAATATTAGCTTAGATTTTATATTCTTTATTTCTAGTTTAATTTTCGAGTCGCTAAAATTATCTGTGTTTTGCAGCTTACAAGTCATCAAATTCTAGCAAATTCGAGTGGAGCAGATGTGCACGTCAACGGAGCTTACGCAAACCTAAAAAATAAAATTGCAATCAATCTAAAAATATCAAGTAAATTCACTCTGTTTTAAAATTTGCATCAAAGCAATGTAAGTCAGGGCGCTGAGACGCAATTACTTGCATTAGGTTAGGTGTGAAGTGAGCACTGCATTAGCTAGAAAACCTGAGGCGCTGAGCTTTGACACGAATCACTGCATAATAGGATAACAACATGCATCATAGTAGTATTGTGTGCTTGCGTGCTTGGTTAATTGCATAGTTTATTTTCTTATTTGGTTAAGTCAGTCTTTATCATAGTGTCAGTTCTTTAGTTTATGTTTGGTACCCATTCGAGTAAACCTAAATTACATCTGCTTGATCTTGAACTTGAACGAACCCTTAGAGTCCTTAGGTCTTCAACCCAAGCTCCTAGAGCTCGATTGATGCTAGACGACGAATCCACACCTGAACCGTCGTCTTTGTTTGAGTCTAAAATTTGAAGTACTCTTAAACGTCTAAGGAAAACTAGAACTATTAAAATTGAACCTATTCCAATGGCTGACTTTGGAAATAACGGGAATAATGGAAATAATCCAAATAATAGAGGCAATCCTAACATACCTCCGTCTCCACCGCTAATAGATTATTTTACCCCCACCGCTTATACGCCACCATCGTGCATAGAATTATTGGAAGTGACTGCATCTCACTTTCAGATCAAGTCATCGACTATCGCACTCCTTTTGTCATTTCACGGTCGCGCTAAGGAAGATCCCTATCACCAAACCTTGAGGAAATATTTTTAGACATTATTCTAGGACTTTGGAAACTGACCGCGTAATTTTCTGAGTTATTGTTTATTTATTATGAATTTTTGAAGTCTTAATTATATAATAATAGACTTAGGATACTTATAATTATAAAAAAATATTTTAGGAATACATTTGGTCCTTGGAAATATTTTTATTAAATTCTAGGCCTTAAAATAGGCTAGTGGTATTTTTTTCGTAATTTTCGGAGTTCGTTTGGTACTTAAATAAATTAAAGTTCAACCAAACGAGTCCTTTATAAATAATTAATTAATTATTAGAAATACTACAATTTGGGTTTTATAAATAAATATTTATAAAATGAGGGCATTAGTCCTTAGGAAAAATTAGCATAATTCTCCTATAATTTACAATGGGCATTAGGTATTTAATACCTAATTATTATGCTTTAAAGTAATTCCTTATTATTTATTTGGGATAATAAATAATAAGTATAATATATAATTAATATTTTATAATATTAGAATATAAGGTTTATAATTTAAAATAATATTTCAGAATATTTAAGAATTAACCTTTGATATTTAAAACTATTTTAAATAATTTAAAATCATTATATTTCTATTTATTGAAATAAATAATAATTCTTGTTTATTTAAAACAAGGTAATTAATCAAAATGATACGTATAATTTATAATTTTAGAATATCATATTTATTATATGATGATATTCCAGAATTTAAAATGATATAAAACAATTTTTGTACATTTAAAATCAATTATAATCTTTTAAAATCTATTTATAAATAAAACTGAATAATAAAAATTAAAATAATACATTAAAAACCTGCGGGTTAAACCGGATCCGACCCGAGTCAAACGGGTTACCCATTTACAAACTCAAGAGAGTCTGTGATCAAAAAATCGCGGGTTAAACCCGATACAAACTGAACCCAACCCTTAACCCAAATTAACTCACAAACTAACCTAACTCGTTAACCCGAACTCGACCCAGTCAAAACTAGTATGATCTAACACCAAACGTCGTCATTTGGATTAGAAGTTCCCGGGTTATTTAAAAAAAAAAAAAAATCGACGCGTTTGTATTTAATATGGGTAAACGATATAACCTATCCTAAATGGGAATGTACCACTGTTTAAGCTTGGTGAACCAGCATTTTGACACATGTTTTCCCCAGCCACCATCTTCGATGACTGGTCTAGCCGCCGACGGGGCTCGTGTCACCGAGAAATCCTCCCATGTCCATTTCTCTCTCGTTTTTCCATAGAAATCCTTCAAACCATGGCCAAAATGACCTATTTTGTCTCCTCTACAACATAGTATAAGCCTAGGACTAGGTTCATTCGTTTAGGGGTCTTACGAGTTCATTATTCTTTCAGCCAAAAATATGGATAATGGTCTGCATGGTCAAGCAAATGAACTCTATTTTCAAAACTGTTATAGTGAAAGTATATGGGGTCTATTATGGTCTGTTTGGTATAGCTCTTGCAAGCTATGATTGCTCTCTCTCTCTCTCTCTCTCTCTCTCTCTCTCTCTCTCTCTCTCTCTCTCTCTCTCTCTCTCTCTCCTAAGGTCATATATATATATACACAAACTAGGTATACATACATACATATACACAGATTTGAGAATCTGTTTGAAAGCTGATAGAGGTGGACATGAGGGTGATTGAAAGGGGTTGATGGAGAGGTGTCCTAGGGAGGGGGGAGAAGTGGCCGACAGTGGATGGTGGAGGTGAGGATCCAACGGGTTAAGGGGGGATGTTTGGGTAGGGTTTTTACCCAATGGGTCTAGGTTGGTTGGGTAGTACCATGGACATAATTGGGTAGTACTTTCATTGCCATATTTGTATAGTTTGTCGTCGTTTGAAACCACGTGCCATACAGTCAAAGTTTAACACAGAAATGACAGGTTTACGTGATAACTCAGTCCAGGTCTGTAACTTATAGTCGAAGTTAGTAATTTATTAATAAATCTATTTATATAGAACACAGGAAATATACGAACTAAAATACGGAAGCTTGTTTTATTAACTGGAAATTTTACGGGTATTACAGGAACAATACATTGTCATTAACCTCAATGTCTTCAAAGTTGATCTCATGACTCGGATTGTGAGCACACTTCCTCAAGACGTTGTGCACTCCTTACATCTTGGGTGGCAACGCGAGTCTGTAGGCAACCTTTCCTACACATCCGAGGATTTCAAATGGTTTTATGAAACGCGGTGCTAACTTTCCTCTCTTCTGTTTGAATCTGAAAATTCCTCACACCAGAGATAATTTGAGCAACGCATGATCTCCAACTCCAAATTCCAAACATTTGTGGCGTTTATCTGCATAACTCTTGTGTCTACTCTGCGTTGTTTGCATCCTTTCTTTCACAATCGTAATCTTTTCATTATTTTTCCGAACTAATTCTAATCCAAGTAGTTGGTTATCTCTAACCTCTGCCCAGCATAAAGGTGATCGGTACGCTCTTCTATACAAGGCTTCAAAGGATGTGGTGACTATTATTGTAAGCGAACTCGACCAACAGCAGATAAGTCTCCCATGAGCTCTCAAAATCAATGACACACGCTCGCAACATGTCCTCCATCACCTGTTGAATCGTTCAGTCTGTCCATCGATCTGCGTGTAAAAGGCAATGCTCAAGCTTAACGAAGTTCCCAAAGCTGACTATAATCTTCCAAAAGTCTGTGGTAAATCTCGAATTACGGTTAGATACAATAGAGACTGGTACACCGTACAATTACATGACTTGTTATAAATACAGTCAGCTCAAACGCTCGACCGAGTACGACATAATATAAGTGATGAAATGTACCGATTTGGTAAGTCGATCCACAACTACCCAAAGAGCGTCGTGGTTTTGCTGAGACCTCAGAAACCTACCACGAAATACATGGTTATGTGCTCCCACTTCTATCTGGGGACTGGTAACGGTTATAGAAGTCCTAGAGGCTTCTGATGTTCCACTTTTACTTGCTTACACGTAAGACATTGGGATACACACTCAACATCTTATCATTTCATTCCTTCCTACTAGAAGTTCATCTTCAAATCCTTGTACATCTTCGTACCTCTTAGGTAGATAGTCATACACGACTTATGCGCTTCGTCCAATATGTCCTTTTTGAGATTATCTTCATCCGACACACAAAGTCTACCTCTATATCTAAGTGCTCCATCTGAACCAACACTCCAATTCTCTGGTTCTTTCACTGCTATGCTTGCAAACCATTCCTGAAGTCCTTCATTCTTCTTTTGTGCTTCCAAAATACAACTAACGAATATTGGTTGTACTATAAGGCATCCAAAGTGTCATCCTTTACTCGTGTCTGAGACCTGAACACCGAATTCAGCCATTTTTTCCAATGCTTTCCACTCTTTCACCATAAGAGAAGCTACTGTTATCTTTTGGGGTTTTTGACTCAATGCGTCGGCTACTACGTTCACTTTTCTAGGATGATATTGCAACGTGAAATCATAGTCTTTCAATAATTCCATCCAACGTCATTGTCTCATGTTCAACTCCTTTTGAGAGAACAAGTATCTCAAGCTCTTATGATCCAAAAATCGATCAAATTTCTCGTCGTAGAGGTAATGCCTCCAAATCTTGAATGCAAAGACAATCGCAGTTAGCTCGAGGTCATGTATGGGATAATTCATCTTGTGTGGTTTCAATTGTTGTGATCCATATAAGATTACCTTCTCGTCTTGCATAAGAACACATCCGAGTCTTTGGTGTGATGCGTCGCTATAAATGGTGAACTGCTCATCGCTCTTGGGTATCGCAAGTATTGGCGTTGTGGTCAACTTGTCCTTTATTTCCTGGATTACGTGTTCATAGTTTTTCCCCCATTTGAACTTCAAATCCTTCTTCGTTAATCTGGTAAGAGGACCTGCGATCTTGGAGAATCCTTCAATGAATCTCTTATCATATCCAGCTAGACCAAGAAAACTTTTGATTTCTGTTGAAGTGGTTGGTCTATTCCAATCCAAGACGGCATCTGTCTTTGACGAGTCTATGACTATTCCATCTTGTGAGACAACATGACCTATAAATTTGACTTCTTTAAGCCAGAACTCACATTTACTGAAGTTTGCATACAATTAGTTGTCTCGAAGGGTCTGTAGTGCAATCCGTACATATTCTTCATGTTCGGCCTCAATCCTTGACTAAATCAAAATATCATCAATGAACACAATAATGAACTGGTCCATGTATGATCTAAATGCTCTGTGCATTAGGTCCATGAATACTGATGGGGCATTGGTCAATCCAAGAGACATAACCAAGAATTTATAATGCTCCTACCTCGTCCTAAAAGTAGTCTTAGAAATATCCTCGGGTCAAACCAATAGTTCGTGATATCCTGAACATAGATCGATCTTTGAAAAAGTCGTTGCTCCTTGTAATTGATCAAATAGATCATCGATTCTAGGGAGTGGGTACTTATTCTTAATTGTGACCTTGTTGAGCTCCCCATAGTCGATACAAAGCCATTGAGTTCCGTCCTTCTTCTTAACAAATAGCACTGGCGTTCCCCAAGGCGATGTGCTTGGTCATATAAACTTGAGGTCCTCCAACTCTTGTACTTGTTTATTCAATTCTTACATCTCCGTTGGTGCCATCCGATAAGGAGCCTTCGATAATGGCAAAGTGTCGGGCACTAACTCAATGTAGAAGTCAATCTCTCGCTTAGGTAGCAATCCTAAAATGTTCTGAAACACGTCCTCATATTCTCGGACTACAGGAATCTGTGCGACAGCGAGTTCTGAAAACTCGAGCTCTCGATAGCTGCTAGATGGTTGGTGAGAAAAGCATCACTAGAGGGGTTGCACTAAAAATCAAAAGGCTAACTTCTATGTACCTAAAAGGTAATCATCTTATTGGCACAATCCAACTTAGCTTGACACTTCATGAGCCAATCAAATCCTAAGTTTGTGTTAAATTCCTTCATTGACAGGATGATTAGATCTGTCAGAAGAGTTCTATCCTCGAGGGGTAAGGTACAATCCTTGCATACTTTCCATAATCTTATAGTCACTTCTAATGGTGATACCGCATTCAGGGCTACATCGAGTGTCTGGGGTACTAAACCCAAACGTTTAACAATTTCGATAGCAATAAACGAGTTCGAAGTAGCAGTATCAAATAGAATTTTAACTTGAGTACTGAACAAGATAAGAGTACCTTCTATGTTCTGATGCACGTCTTTGTTATGTTGCATCCTCTGGGATGATCACATTGAAATGAGTCTGTCCAACTTGGCTCTAAGCAGCTGGTCTGTTGTATGCCCCACGGGTGCTCTATAGTTCTTGCTCATGTGGCCGCGCTTACTATAGTTATAGCAGACAATTTTCGGACGATTGTAGTTCTTTATAGCTCGGCGGTCCTTAGCCAAATGACCAGGTTTTCCACAGTTGAAGCCCCCACTGGTATTGCCTCTAGTGGCAGTAGGTAATCCTTGCGGGGGAGGTGCTTAGGTTACAGTATAGCGATTATGAGAAAACGTAGGTTGTGGCTTCATGTCTCCAGTCCAGTTGCTCTTATTTCCTCGAAAGTGCATCGAAGGTCTCAATCCTTGGTTACTTCTGGGTGGTGGTCGATTCCTAAAATGTCCTTGCTCTCGATCATTAAGATCCTCGTGACTGATCACCATTCCTACCATGGTCTTAAAAGTCTAACCCTGATGATTCAATGCCATCCATTGTCGCGTTAGAGAGAGGCATTGATGATACTGTCTATTCTTCTTCTTTGGGGTATCGATCATATAAAAGGAAAATCAGGACAACCATTCAAACTGCATCGTATATTCTCTTACGGTCTGGTTCCCTTGCTTAACTCAATAAATTCTCTCTTTCTCTTATTCCTATCCATATGAGGAAAGTAGTTCTCTAGAAATAGCCCTTTGAACGTGATCCAAGGCATTCTTCCTGCCGCATCCTCTCTTATGGTCGCCTTCTCCGACTCCCACGAATCGATCGCAACATAATTCAATTGGAATGTCACTAGTCGACGCTTCTCGATCTCATTACATCCCAGGGTATCAAAGAATGCTTCCATCTCTTGGAGGCATTGTTCCGCTTGCCACGGCTCAACATTCCCATCAAACTTCTCCGGACGAAAATGACAGAAATGCTCCACTATTCTGTCCTCGACTGGCCTCGGGGGTGGCCCATAGTTATTTCCATTGTTCGTGTTAGGGGTTGTTGATCCGTTCCATTCTACACACAAAGGCCTCAAACAATCCGGTCGGATCAATAGTCTGGGGTGTTGGAGGTGCATCCTCAATCTTTGCAGGACAATTCCGGGTAGCTCTCCCTGCCATCGATGCAGTATGGTTGGGTACCTATACATTCATCTATAGGTTAGTTGTCAATCCATAAATATTCATAGAAATTAGTTCATAAACTATACGTGGTAGTTACAAATAGTATCATGTCAATAGTAAGGAGAACATCATATGGACAATCTCCAAAACATTACTTAGAACTATCTCAAGGAATCTTAAGGTTCAAACTCAAGAAATTGTGGACAATTGGTGAAAGCGACTACAAAACTTAGGCTCTAATACCAAAAATCCCGTCACGCCCCATAAACAAAAATAGGGAAAATAAAATTCTTTTTTGGACCCATAGGCCATGACAGTTAAAAGTCAACACATTGTCCATGAATAATGTCTAATCATCAGAGTAATGAATCAAACCACGCATTGGAAATTCTAAGTTCGATATATAAATCTAGAGTTCAATACTAAGCTATTATAAACCATAAGTATCTAAAAAGCGTAAATAAAGTATTACGACAACATATGTCAATTACAACTTAACTATTATATCATTCTCCAAAATGTAGACATAAACTATCTACGGTGAAGCTTCAGGTCTTCAACTGGCGTAGTAGTCATCTCTAGCATACCCTCCATCATAGTAGGCTTCATCCTTATAGCCCCATATCAGGTACTCTTCTCATGTACTTCCATAACCCTGGCCAGCTGAACGTAGAATATCCAGCGGCATAAAACACCATCAGCTACGAAAGCTGAGTAAATGCAAATACTAAGAGAGTATCTATAGATATGCAGTATATATAATCACATCATTAAAGAATCATCTCGTCTTTCTCATGTACGTATGTACCAACTCAATATCTGACAACTGACATCGTCCCGACCAATTCCAATCGGAATATGGACTCTTGGGTCCACATCTTGCATACAGCTTTACTTTCCATCTTACTCAATACTCAACCAATCCCCTACTAACTTGGCATGTAGCCCAATACATCACAACTTAACAAACTCGACACGCAGTCTCAAATTTTGGGCCAAAACGCCTCAATCCATTCTGGCCAACACGCCTAATACATTCTCTTCCACAATGTATACCTCTTAGTCTCGGTCATGGACCAAAGTGACATATCCCTTAGCCTCTATCTGTCACGACCCATCCCGCTACCGGTGAAATAGGACACGTGGCATGCCACCGAGGCTCATCTAATACATTAAAACAAAATAGCGGCGAAAAAGAAACTTGAAAACAAACTTGAGTATTCAAAACTTTTGGAAACAATACCCTCCAGTTGTAAAATCCGTATAAATTTGAAAACTTAATTGTATTTCAAACTGGATGAATTTATGTTAAAATGGGTCCTATAGCTACCCTAAGAACCAATCAAAACATTTAAATAATTTTCAAAAAGGGTAAAAAAATGTTTCATGCACCCCATTTTGACCGGTCGAACGGTCCCCATCGACCGGTCGAATGACCATCAGGCATAAGTTCTTTAAGGCAGAGGGTACTTTGACCGGTCGAACTAACCCCCTCGACCGGTCGAATGACCCCCTGGTAGAACTCTTGCCTATAAGTCATCCAACCTTCATGCCTTGTATTACTTAAGGATTCACATCCTTGATTCTAAACTTCCCCATCAATCTAACACTATAATAATACACATGGATCTTGCCAAACATTGAAAAGAAAGCGGAAAAGAACCAAGTTAATACTTTTTTGGATTGAAGCACAAAAGTGATCTTACATTCCTCCAAACTTCAAATTCGTCAAGTTAAACTTCCTAAATACGAACTCAAGAGTTCAGATACATTACAACTTAACCAAATGAAGTTTAAATACTTATTACAATATTACTAAACCATTAAAAACCTTCCAAGTCAAATAAATAGTTCTAGCTATTCGAAAAGCTCACTATTACAACGATTGGAATAGAAAGCAGAGACATATACAAGAGGATCCCTGACATTCCCATCGGCCTCAATCTTCTCACTTCTTTTTCCCTTTTTTCCTTTCACCTGCAATGGAGTAAATCTCCACTGCTCAGCTATATGTTGATTGTACAATTCTAAACATATGTTTATATGACAATTCATGATTTAAACGTCGACACTCAAATAGACTAGTCTTCGGGGAGAGAAAAACACATTAATCAGGTAATGGAACTATGAGATTGATGCCGTGGAGGGCCTTCTCCCAACTACTCATCCAAGTGTCCTGGCAGAGCCTTCTCCCAAACTATACACTGTGCCCTGGCAAGGCCTTCTCCCAAACCATGCACTGTAGCCATCACTACATTAATCCTTAAACATCGAGGAGCTTACCCCCGGAATGAAATTGCACTAACTCCCCTTCGACCCACATAAACTCATAACATGCTCATATAATCATATAGACATGCTTTTCTTGCATTCTCACATGCATAATTAACGGGCCTAATTAATAAATAAATTTTGCCCGGATCCAAAATATCATATCGGATATGTAAAACATGTAAATTCTCTATAATTTATAAGCCTAGAATTCATACCTCGTGCGATTTCTTTATAACTTTGAAGGATTAACTAGAGGCCCGATTGAAAGTCAGATCTCCGATTATACGCGATTCCTACAAGTTATATATGGTTTTCCCCAAAATTCTAGAATTAGTATTTTTTTTATAAAACTTAACCAAACAAGGCCTAAGTGGTATCAAAATAAAGCCCTTACCTCAAGGAGTTCAAATATGAAATTTGAGATAAATAAATGGGCAGAAGTCCATCGATTTGCGTCAAGAAGCTCTAAGCAAAATCACCCCTTTAGATTTTAGGTTTTGAAGAAAAGTTAAAATGAAAATATCTTGAGTTTTCTTTATATAGGCAACACTCTTGAAAATTGTGTTTTCCTCCCCACGAGTTTCCAAAACTCTTAATTATTCCTCGAAACGTCTTACACGTCTAATTCATTAATTCACGAGTGAAGACTATAATTTACAAAAGTTTTCGACTAAGTTTCGTTAATTTGTCGTCGTAATTACGTTCCGAAAACTAATTTTGTGGAATTTCTAGATAACCTACATTTTATGCAACGTATCCTATTGCTTATCGTCAAAACCATCAAAATGATCCTAAACAGGATTAAAACTATCAAAAATTACGCTACACAGGTAATTTTACTATTCACAAATATCATAAATACCAAATAATATTTTAGCCATATAAATGTCATTTAATCAAATCAATGCCTCGTGATTCTCAGATTACTGTGTCCTCAATTGACACCTCACTGTTGACCCACGTCAACTCCACCTAAAATATTAACCAACATTAATAATTTCCAAAAACTCACTTATGTATTTAAAAAGAATATATATTCTAGGACGGGTGTGACACTATCGAACTATGTTCATGATGTATCTCTCTTAGTCTCAGTCATGGACTAAAGTGACATATTTCTCTAGCCTCTATCGGAATTCCCGTCTCGGTCATTGACTAGGGTAATATTCATTTAGCCTCTATTGGACTAAGATGATAGCACCGGCATAACCCTCAATCTCGGTCTTGGACTAACGTGACCATATCCCTTAGCCTCTATCGGATCTTTCTTGTCTCGGTCTTGGACTAAGGTGACATTTCGTTAGCCTCTATTGATCCAGGGCGCTAACTAAATTACCCTTCTCACTATATGTATCCCTTAGCCTCTGTCAGATCTCCTGTCTCAGTCATAGACTAAGGCGATACCACCAGTATATCCCTTAGCCTCGGTCATAGATTAAAGTGACATCTCACTTAATCTCTATCGGATCTCTTTTGTCACAACATCACATATATACACAACGAAGCCTAGCACACAATCCCAGCATTCCTAAACATATAGCTGAAATCACACACGTTTGATTATCTCAACTCATTATGATCCCACACCCAACATTGTAAAATCTTTGCGATTGCATTCATGCGCACATATATAAATAGTATCGACCTCCGCTATTGTTTGACCCACTACTATGCATGTCGGTTTTTCAATTCAGTTAACAACATCACTTTAATCGTTATCCAACCAGTTCCACTTTATACAATGCATTAGGGATTCATTATTCAAACGTGTGTATTATTCATTACTGCACTAACAATTAATGTACAACTTATATCAACGTAACAGCTCAACATCTATAAATAACTAAGATATTCAATAATCAAAAGTGCACAATCGATCTGGTTAAGAGTGCAATCGATTGGGATAATTAGGTTGGCAATCGATTAGGAAAAAGTGCAATCGATTAGCTTAATAGACATGATAATCGACTAGGAAAAAGTATAATTGATTAGTATGCTAGACTTGTCAATCGATTGGAAAAATTGGCAATCGGGATTAGATGGCAATCAATTGGATAAAAGTCCAATTGATTTGATTGGGAAGGTTATCTTCTTCCCAGAAACTGTAAAATATGAACTGAGGTATATATATACGTTTAAGATTCATTCTTTCTCGTTGAAACACATATAAACAACATATCTAAGCTACCAAGTGAGTATGGACACTCACCTTTATGTGTGCTTGCGTGTGAGCTATGGAGGTTGGAAGCCTCAAGCTTCTCTTTCCTCTTCTCTCTTCTCTTTCTCTGCCTTCTCCCTCCCCCCCACCCTCTCTCCTCTCTCTATCTCTCTCTCATTCTCTTCTTCCTTTCTTTCTTCTCTTCTATGTGTGTGTGTGTGGGTATAGACATATATAGATATATGTATGTGTATATATATGAGTATATATATATATAGGTTCACTCCCTCTCTCTCTCTAAACTGTCCAAACAATCCAAGGCACAAAAATGAGCTTATATATATATAGGAAAAACGAGTGACACACGTCAAATTAAACACGAAACAACTTGGAAAACAAGTTCTGCAGGATGCCAATTGATTGAGACTTGTGGCAATCGATTAGGTACGGATATTTAGGGGCAATCGATTGGATACAAGGGCAATCAATTGGGATAGACACACATCATGGATTCAGGTCGGCAAGATATCAATTAATTGGGACTCCTGGCAATCGATTGGGGTTACAAAGTTGGCAATTGATTGGGTTAAAAGGCCAATCGATTGGGATATAAATTCACCAAAGATAAGTTAGGATAAGGTTATAAGATTAAGTCATACTTAAAAGATATTTCATTATAGTATACATCTGAAAATACAGGGTATTACAAGCTCTATATTTTTTCACATTTTTTTTTATATATACATATATATACCATTAAATCCAAGTAGTATCCTTTACTGCTTTTTAAAGGAAAAATTGGTGAAAATGTCATTAAGAGAAGCTTTATTGGGATTAAGGATAACTTAAAGTAAACATTGGGGATAAGTCCTCCCAATGTCCATAGTCCAAAATACCCTCATCTTCATCCTCTAACCCTAACCTAATAAACCCTAGCCACAATTACCACCATCCACACCACCTCCGGTCACCACCCCTTCCACCTCCGGCCACCACCCTCGCCATCTCCGACGACCACCACCATTTCACCTCTTAACCACCACCTTTTCGACATCCCACCACCATCCTCGCCACTCTTGACCATCCCCCCACTACTCGACTGAACTCCGACAACCACCAATATATCGACTGAAGATTGTCTTTTTTGCTTAACAAAATATTAAGAGTGAAATTTCATTTAAGATATCCTAAATCAAAATTTCTCTTCAGATAATTAATATCTTAAGTGAAATTTCACTTAAGTACAATTTCACTTAAGATAACTTTCACTTAACATATCAATTATCTTAAGAGAAATTTCACATAATGTTGTTCACGTGAAATTTAACTTGGTTTTTGAAAATTTTGCAACTAATTTGCATACTTGGTAATATGCATGTGCAATGATCATGAAATCACCTTGTATGGTGGTCGATGGTGATCATGAGTTACCGACGATGACAATGATGTTTAGATCTAGATCTAGTTAGATCTTGACTAGTGATGGGGGCGACGACTCTGATGATAGTGGCGGTGGCGGTGGCAGTGACAACCCCGATGGTGGTGGTGGCTATGGAAGGAGGAGGAGAGAGAAAGTTAGAGAGAGAGAGAAGAGAGATGGTGGTGGTGGCTATGGAGGGAGGAGAAGAGAGATCAAAAGTTAGAGAGGGAGGAGAAATGGTGGTGGGGGCGACGACTCCATTGGTAGTGGCGGTGACGGCTCTGGTAGTGGTGGTCACTATGGTGGTGGCTATGGAGGGATAAAGAAAGAGAAATAAGAGAGATGGTGGTAGTGGCTATAGAGGGAGGAGGGGGAGATAGAAAGTTAGAGAGAGATAAGAGTGATGGTGGTGGTGGTCTCCTAGGTTCCATAGGCAATTTTGCCATTTAGAGGGAAATTTAAAATTTTAGAGAACTTTAGGAGAGAAAGTTAAAATATTAGAGGACTTTAGGAGGGAAAGTTTTTTAGAGTGTGTCCTTGTGTGGGTTTTTGTTTATGACTTGTCCTTTAGTCCAAATAGACCAAATTTTAGGGACCTTAGATTAAGCCTTCCATTTTTAAATCACATCTAATCTAAACTATATCTTTACAAGTGCAAGAGTTCTAATTAAAGAAGAAGTTATCTATATTTCACTTTAACCATATCATAATTCTTCAATTTTCAATACTAAAAATTCAACACTAAGAGTCTGTATGTTAAAACTGAAAATTAAATGCTGAATTTAAGGCACTGAAAATTTTAAGCGAGTGAAATTGCAATACTGAAAACAGTGTTTTCAGTATTGAAATAGACTGTTTTCAGTATTGAAATAGACTGCATTCAATGACTATTTTTAGTAGAACTTTTCACTTAAAGTTTTCGGTGAATTTTTTGTTGCTTTTTTAATTAGTAAGTGATACATTATCAAACGCTCTAAAAAAATAAGTGCCAATTTTTTTATTTTTTTTTCATTTATATCACTTAATTGGGTTATCAAACACACCCTTAGTTTCCAGTAATTAATTATCATTTTATCAAACAGGCCCTTAGATTTCAATGATTTTGTAGAGTTGTATCTATCAAATATTTCAATTATAGCAACTCTCCCGTTCATTGCAAGGGCTACAAATCTAGTTCCAATAGAATTGGAACAGTACAGGATATCCTCTGCATACTTGTGCCTTTAATTAATTTATCATTGTAGCCAGATTAGTGAGAAAATTTAAAATTGGCCAAAAATATTAACATTTAATTAGGCCTTTTTTGAGATTAATTTTGGAGATAACCCTTATGTAAAGATAATACTGCTATTTAACCCACATATATAAGACTTATTTATAATACTTCCTTATGGGGCTATTTTTGGGGTTAAGTGTCTATGAGGTTAATTTTGACACTTAAACTCTCATATGGGCTAATTTTAACACTTAATTAAGCACCATGCGATGCGATGCGATTTTGAGAGAAATCTTATTAGTTTCACTTTAGTCCAAAATCTCAGAAGGGTTAAGCGTCCACTTTCAAACCATGGTAGAATAAAGTGAAAATAGACCTAACAACATGGAGGTTTAACTCAAAAAAATATAGAAAAATGGAGAACTTCTAAATGCACCCTTCACCCACATGCCACCATTGTGGAACCATATATCCCATATTCCCATGCTATATATGTGAGTGTAGAGAAAAATAGTATGTGCAATTGGCAGTACTAAAAAATCTTTAATAGGCAATTCTTAAGATTAATGACCAGGGTTTTCTAGTAATCATAAATTCATAATCAACAAATCGTTTGTTTGCTAGGAAAAACCAAGCCTCTAAAAAAGTGTGTGTGTGTGAGAGAGAGAGAGGACCGACAATGAGCACATGTGACACATGCATGGGCTTGGGACGCACCATACAAAATGGTCCCCAAATTACTCACCAGACCTACATATGTACATATGTTGTTTTTGTGCATTTGATTTTTGACACATACTTTGCTGCATTAACTAAATATTTGATTTCTCAAAATACCAACAAATAACTCACAAATCAAACTATAATATATAAATATATTTGCAAATATATATAAATAGAAAAAAAAATAAAATAAAATCCTTCGGGGGCCTTGCCCCAAACCCTGATTGTGTAAAGTGCCCCAGTATACTAATCTCGCATGGGGTTCCCAATATTTCATGACCGGCCCGAGAGAGAGAGAGAGAGAGAGAGAGAGAGAGAGAGAGAGAGAGAGAGAGAGAGAGAGAGAGAGAGAGAATGGGCTGGACAAACTCATCCAAACAAAATAACAGATAGCAGCAAGGCTGGCCCAGTTGTGGATTGCCGCATCCAATAACACGAACTTAGGATGGATTAAGGTTATGTTTTCACAGTTTCAGCAGGTTCTTGGGTTGGGTTTCTATGTGTGTTTACTAGTTGGTCATATTGGGGCATTATATTGGGCCATACTTTCTTCACTTGGAAATGAACCATCCGCTCAACCCAAACCAGATATCTAAGTATCTTTTTTTTAATATTTTTTTGGCTGATGGCAAACCCCCAAGGCACACACCCACAAGAGGGGAACAAAGTCCAAGTCCTAAATGACTCCCACATGTTGAGGACCCTGTTAGGAGACAGATAGACATATTATATTGTTTGTGAAATTTGTTTATACCTAAGGACTTACTCTAATTTAAGAGGAGTGATTCATTGAAAATGCATGTATTTTTAAACAGTTATCATATAATTTAACTATAACATAAGAAATAGAATGAATATTGGAGAAACTCTTAGAGCAAGTATAACTTCTCCTTCAACGTTACGAGGCAGACAAGTTAATAAGTTGGGATGAAGATTTTGACTCT
Organism: Hydrangea macrophylla; assembly: GCA_033977485.1. NCBI lineage: Eukaryota > Viridiplantae > Streptophyta > Magnoliopsida > Cornales > Hydrangeaceae > Hydrangea > Hydrangea macrophylla. The sequence continues at coordinate 98,126,721 of CM066990.1, read as the reverse complement.
GAGAGTACTGTAATTTTGAAAGATGTACAAAAAAATTTATTTCTAATCTCAATGCAATTTAGATAATCCAAAGGGTTTGTGTTCATCTGCATATGCACACACACTAACAACAACTTACGCTTTAAGTCTTTTAACATATATATATATATATATATATATAAACTTGGATTACATCATATATTACAATTCAGAAAAAGAAAGCACTGTAACAGTTATCTTTCTACAGTTAATCTTCGCATAACATGGACCACATCAAATGTTTTTAATTATGATCCTTATAAAATCTATTCGAATGTACAAACATACAATTATACAAATAAACTACCCACAAGAAAAGTGAAAAAGTAAAGTCATAGCCATTTCTCCAACTTCCAATTTTTTTACCATTTCTAATCTTCAACAGAAAGAAGCCCTTCTTCTTCTTTCTCCTCTTCCTCCCCCTAGAATCATTTATTTGATTTATTAAAATCCTACTAATCAACTAGAAATGTTGTAGCTTCCAAATTTATATCTAAAATTCGGTTTCCCAACTGATATGTCAATAGGACACCATGTAGTTGAATATGGTCTTCACGGACATATATGGTGAGGCCAAATTTGAAAAATAAATTTAAAAATTATAGCATTATTCTTAGTAAGTAGGTTTAAATACAAAACATACCCTTGAAGTTTAGTCCCGGTCTCATTTTAGTCCCTGTAGTTTCAATTTGAATCAATTTGGTACCTAAAATTTTCAAATAGAAGCAACATATATGATCCAAATATCCTATTATGTTAACAAATTTGACGGCATTCACCCACTTCCATGCACAATTACACTGACAAGCGGACGGATAAATTGGTGATGTTCTACTTTTGCCCTTAAAAAGTGTGACAGTGCAAAGCATGTGAGTAAAATCTACCAAATTTTCTCACAGAATTGGAAATTTGGATCACATTGCTTCTATTTATAAAAAAAAACTTCAAGGACGTCCAAATTGATGCAATGAAAACTACAGAATGAGACAGGGACGAAACTTCAAGGGTATATTTTATAATTAAGCCTAGTAAGTAAATATCAGGAACCTGGATTTGTACATTGCTTTCATACCAATTCCCCAAAATGTGTCTTCAAGGAACAAAAGAAGAACCACCATGGACATTATGTTGATCAAAGGAGATAAGGGAAGAACCATAGTACTCCACAAATGCAGTGTCCTTATTAAGGTGATGAGATTTCTCATGCCCGCTACCCTTTGATTTCACATGAGAAGGTGAGTCCTTGGTGATAGAGCCACATTGTCTAGGCTGTGTTTGGTAGAAAACCTTTGAAACCACTAATTCGCCGTCTCTTTCATCTTCATTGTTGCCTAAGTGGTATTGGTGCATAACCCAATTTGTTTTCTCAGGCTTTCTTTGCTTTCCATAGTTGGTGTAGAGCACAAGTATTTTCTTGTATCCTTTCACTCTCTCTTTGATTAAAACTGCCCTTGTTTTGCCTGTTTTGTGCCACCTTGTTTCGCTGCCGTCTATGTCTGTGTCTACTTTCCTTCTCTTTCGAGTTCCGGTGGTGTAAGCTTTTGAAGGTCTGTGGAAGAAATGCCGGACCAACCCATCTTTGCTTACTCCTGTATATATGGACAATATATAAAAAAGAATTCTTGAAAACTAAATTAACCAATTCAGATATTCACTAAGAAGAAGTACTCCACTATTTGTCTATTAACACTAGTATGATGCATCTTAACTTTTGTGGTGTGTTTTGAAAGAGATTTTTGAAATAAATCCCTGTAATTATGATGGATTTAATCCTCCGATTGTAATTATTTTATCTATTTAGTTTCCATCTATTTTAAAGATGAATTTTTGTACAATATTTTTCACTTAATTATTTGGAAAAGCAATCCGAGCCTACATGTTTCCCTGCACTGAGTTGGATAAAGAGATACATACTAAAAGGGGAGAGTTATTGGCCCATTGGTCCCCCCTCCTGACCTCCTCAACCCTTTCCACAAATTTAATTTTGGAAAAGTCTACCTACGCCCTCTTAATTATTTTGCTTTCTACCTCAGGTAATAATGACATAATTAATCGAGGCATTGTTTGGTTGGGGGGAGAACATCGTATGGAAATGCAAATGTGATTTCGGATCAAGTTTTCCTTGGAATGTGAGAAATTCGATCTGCTCACCTAAGTCCAATGTACACATTTTGGTATAGACGTAGATGTACAAGCAAGAACAAGAGTTATATGTATGTATATATTTTGTATAGGTGGGAATAGAGAGTAATTCTTTTTGATTATTTTATATTTATTTGTCCATGCATATCCTTTTGTACCTAATAGAAATGTAATGAAATTGTTTCACAAGTATAGAGAGTAAAATAAGTGGGTGTAGATAGAGTTTCTTTACAATATATTTTATATCATGTTTTGATTTTGATAATTACATTTCTCCCTATTTTGCCCTCTCTACATTTGAATTAAGTTCAATTATTTTAAAAGAAGTGACGGAAAAAAAAAAAAAAAAAGGTTATATATTATGTTTTTTTTTTTGGCCTAATTGCACTTTACCCCCTCGTACTATACACGTGTTTTCAATTGGGTACATGAACTTTTTTTTTTTGCAATTGGATACATGAACTTTCATTCCCTTTCCAATCAGATACATTTGATGACGCCGTTAGTTTAAAACTAACGGAATTGCCTAGAATTGTTTTTTTTTTTGCAATTGGGTACATGAACTTTCATCCCCTTTCCAATCAGATCCATTCTCCCAAATTTTGACCATTTTTTATAAACCCCTATACTACTTTTCGATATCAAAAAGAGATAAAACCCCATCACTGGAACAGAAAAATGGCTAATTTGGAACCTCTTTTTTTTTATTTTATGTCAAAACAGATGATTTTATCTATTGACAGACAAATAATATTGAGCTAAACAAAACAAGGCTACAACGTATATTTTTTTGTGAAATTTTGAACCTATTTTTTTCATTTGATCTGTCAAAACAGATGATTTTATCTGTTGACAGATAGATAATGTTGAGCTAAACAATCCTAATTTTCTTATCTTTTGGCCTTTTGGGATGATTTTTTTATTTCAAGTATTTGTTCGAGATCAACGCAATGGGCTTCAAAATTTCGCAAAAAAATATACGTTGCAGCCTTATTTTGTTTAGCTCAATATTATTTGTCTGTCAATAGATAAAATTATCTGTTTTGACATAAAATAAAAAAAAAGAGGTTCTAAATTAGCCATTTTTCTGTTCCAGTGATGGGGTTTTCTCTCCTTTTGATGTCCAAAAGTAGTAAAGGGGTTTATAGAAAATGGTCAAAATTTGGTGGAATGGATCTGATTGAAAAGGGGATGAAAGTTCATGTACCCAATTGCAAAAAAAGGACAATTCTAGGCAATTCCGTTAGTTTTAAACTAACGGCGTCATCAAATGTATCTGATTGGAAAGGGAATGAAAGTTCATGTATCTAATTGCAAAAAAAAAAATTTATGTACCCAATTGAAAACACGTGTATAGTACGAGGGGGTAAAGTGCAATTAGGCCTTTTTTTTTTTTTTGTTAGCCATTTCAAATACACCCTTGTATTATATCCTTAGACTAGAAGTTAAAATTGTTTTCAACATTAAATAGTTTAATCCTCCTCCTCACTCAAACGTGACCCAATTTTCCATCTTTTTGAGATCAATTGCTTCATAGAACTCTTTTCTTTGTTTTTATCCACAAACCCTCAATATATAATCAGTCATAATTCTTCCCTAACAAAGGCCCCCAAATATAAAATATCTAGAAATAATATATTGACAAATTAATAATCCAGTTCTTGAAGATCACCTGGAAGTTTCTCTGGGTGGGTGTAACAAATACCATTCTCTCCCTCAAGAGTTGGGATGAACTCATCAATTAGAGGATGAAGTTTATGAGCATCAGACCTCACCTTTGCCTCCAAATGTTCTAGAATCTCATTATCACTCGGATCAAACTTCACTCCGGCCGGTAGCCCCGGCAAATCGTGAATTCCAGCCTACACATCGATCGAAATAAACATATATGTATAGATGCGTATAGAAACAATATATATATATATATATTTTTTTTTTCTTGTGGATATGGGGGAAGGGGATGAGGTTCAAACACCGAACCTATGCTATAGAAACATATATAATTAACTATAAAAAATATTATGAGTCAGGAAGCACGGGTGCGGCGGTCTGACACCCAGTGTGGGTAGTGTGGGTGCGGCTGCCTTTAATTAGTGTACACCTAGTACAAGTGCTATGCGAGTGCCTTTCCGAAGAGTCCGTACTTTCTAGATTATAACTAACAAAAATGATCACAGCATGCACTCGCCTATATTGTGTCTTAGTTCTTTTAAATGTTGTCATCACTATCATTTTATTTTATGGTTACAATGACAGTTAAGGACAATTGATCTAAAGAAAGCACCCAAGTTTTGCCAAAAAAAAAAAATAGGAAAACAATGTTACTAAAAGAATATTATGACTATGAGAAAGGTATATCATATATATATATATATATATAAACCTTTTCTTGGCATTTGATTTGGTGACCACATGAAGGACAGGTACAAGTCCGGACATCTTTGCTTTTTCCGGCGAGAAGGGTATTATCCAAAGGCGGCGGTGACCTTCTGATAATGGCTCGCTGGTCATCGCCGCAATCATTGCACCAAGTCATTTTCTTTCTTTATTTCTTTCTGTTTTTTTCCCCCCTATTTTTGCTCTCTTGTGTCTATGGCACTGTTGATCCTTCTTTCTTCATTCTTGTACAATCCACTTCCTCCAAATCAAGCGAAGTACAATGAAGAGAAGGCAAAAGGCAAAAGGCAAAAGGCTAAAGGGAAAAAGAAGGGCAAAAAAGGAAAAAGAGTTTGTCTATTCTAAAGCATGCATGTTGTCTGTCAAGCTCATTTTTTTCTTGCAGATTGGGAAGGTATTAAGTTCCCACACACTTTTTGTTGTTCTGTGTGATTGAAGAGAGTGCTTTCCACCTTCCAAACTTCTTGTTCTTACTCCAAATAATTGAGAGAGAGAGAGAGAGAGAGAGAGAGAGAGAGAGAGAGAGAGCACCTAAAATATCATATGGGGAGATTTATACTTCTAGAAATATAATTGGTGCCAAACATAGAAAACAAAGGTTGCTTGGATCTCAAGTTATGTTGTGCTCACTAATATGGGAATACTTATTTGGGAATAAATGTAGTTACGGGTCCTTTTTCCACTGTGCAAAGGTATCTTTGAGTCCATAATACTGATAATAAGAATAATAAAACACTAAAAAAAGAAGAAAGTATTGAGTGGAGATGGGGCAACCTACTGTTTTACCATCTGAGAGAGAGAGAGAGAGAGAGAGAGAGAGAGAGAGAGAGAGAGGTTTCTTGCAATACATGAGAAGTCTACGTAAAGAAATAGAATTATAGTTGGTGTTTTATGCCTGTTTTTGTTTTTGTTTTTGGTTTTTCTTTCTGATTAAAAAACTGTTAACTTCATGTACACTCTAGGGCGACATTCGAACTGAAATACTCTCTCTCTCTCTCTCTCTCTCTCTCTCTCTCTCTCTCTCTCTCTCTCTCTCTCTCTCTCACACACACACACAAACAGACTAGTTTGGAGACATTTTTGGATACTTGGAGTGTATACTGTATACACATGGCATGCCTCTACCTACCTACATGCGTGGTACTTGTAAATAATAGGATTGGCTAATTTAAGGGGCACATACAAATAGTGATTTGCAGCATGTGTTACCCTTCAACTTCAAGTACCCAAAAAAATCCTTATATATAGTTCTGTATAGTGAATTTAGGCCATGGTTTTCCAAGGGAACCTAAAATATTGTTGGTTAACTATAAATAGAATGTCCCTAAATCATAATCAAGGCCTAGTAATTTCTAAAAGTACACAAGTGAATTTGCAATAATAAAAAAACATGTGTATTCTAAAACAAAATACTCCGTAATTTTGTGGCTAAGAAATACAAGAATGAATGCTGAGAGTATATCCTGACGACAATTCCATACTTCACTAATGTATTTTTAATGCAAAATTCATTCGCAAACCTCCCCAAAAAAAAAAAATAAATAAATAAAAATATTATTGTGGTATGGACTAACCGGACCCCGGGGCATGAAATGTTTATTGGGCAATGCTAGGGGCACTAACAACTTCCACTAACACTTACTAACACACTCTATCTCTCTCCTAGTGGTACTGTGGGGTCCACTGCGGAGCCCACAGTGCCACTAGGAGAGAGATAGAGTGTGTTAGTAAGTGTTAGTGGAAGTTGTTAGTGCCCCAAATATTACTCATGTTTATTAGCACTGGAATCTGTGGTAAGATTTATGCTATATGCCTAATCTCAACTAAAGCTGGCTTGCCCCAGGCCCACTTTCAAGTTTCAACCCTAGCCTGCCTCACGCCCAGTATCAACCCAAGCTGGCCTGCCTCACCGCATTCCTGTTATTACATACTCCATATAGCATAGGCCTGGCCATGCTATATACATGTGGTGAATTCACTGAATTTTGATCGGAGGATAGTGAAGTGATCTCATCATTATTAAAAAAGTCCTACAAACACATATGTTAAGAACCATTTTGAAATACTAAATTTGAGATTTATGACATTACACTTTTTTTTTTCTAACTCTAATCCCACTTGATGTAATCATACAAGTGGGACCCAGGCATACACTATTTGAGAGTCACTGATGAAGAGTGGGTGAGGTTGTGGATATCTTATCAGAATTACCCTTATGGGCTTGTATGGTATCATCCATCACCTAAACTTACCTACCAATGGTGGGGATGGGAAGGGAGGACAACGAGATTCAAAATACTTGGGGCATCTCAGTAATTTTCAATAAATTGTGAGCTCTTAAAAGAAGTGAATTGGCTCTCACAAATTATGAAGGGAGTGTACTGTATCATAATACATAAAGAGAGTTGACCAAAATTGTGAGTACATTGATCGATTACAGGGTATCTCGAAGCTGAGGCTATGTAATTTTGACTAATTTCTCAATGTCCTAGCCATAATCATAAAGACAGTTGACAAACATTATGATTTTTTTTTTTTTTTTTTCTAGTGGTCAAAGCACCCGCAGGCGTCACACACACACACTTGCAGTCAGACTGCAGACAACCGGGGGGGGCCACGGGCCCACTTCGAAGGGACTTCCTCCCATAGACGGCTGAGGGGTAAACAATACCCCCGATTCCCCACGAGGGGAATCGAACCCCCCACCTCCCACTTGGGAGAGATGGGGTAAGACCAGCTGGGCTAGGCCCACTGATCTGACAAACATTATGATTAATCGAATTATACTATAGGTTTGGGATCTTCTAAGATACATCCTTACGAATTTAAAAAATTGGACCTATTTGTGTAGATGAAAACTAATGTTGTTATAAAAATCACCATAAAAATATAAGAGGAAGGGGTTTTATAATTAGCACAAAAACATAAGAAAGATGGGAGTTAATATAACAAATTTATAATGTCAGGAGAAACTTTTATAATTTTGAGGGGGGCATAACTATAAATAAAAATTGTATAGTACTAATCTACAATTTTTCAAAATCTGGAGGAAGCTTGGATTGTTGTAATCCTATTTTTTCATTTTAAGGAATTGGTTAGTCGTCGAGTAACAGTAACAAGCTAGAGTAGTAAATAATATTCGATGAAAGTATGAGAAAAAAGAATGAAATAATTGGAATCAATATTCCTGATACATACGCTGTTGTATTAGATCGAGATCCAAAGGTTCTTTCTTGATCTAATTACAAAGATGAGGCTTTATATTATGGAAATATAAAATGTAGAACCTATAATAGGAATTTCTAGTCTTAGAATCTAGTTGGGCCAAAATATCCTTGTTTACATGGTATCTCAACATGAATCTGCTTGATATTTTCTTAAGTTCATATTATATTTGAACATTTTTAATTCTTAATGTCATTTAAGCATCATTTAAGCATGGAGTAGACCATAGAGGAAACTAGAGAAAATGTCCAAGTACAAATCAAATAAAACCTAAGTACAAAGAACTAATAAGTTAACCGTGTCTCAAGAAGTAAATATCTCAAATTTGACCCTCCTTGTTCGAGAATCAAGGTAAGCAAACAAGCCCTATATATTGAACAACCCTATCAATTAAGTTCATGCTTCCACTAGTAATTGGTAAGAATAGAGGTGTAACAAAACCGATCGCACTGAACGAACTGATCGGTTTGGGTTCTATTTTCAAAATTTCATATAGTGGAAAAATCGAACCGAATCGAAAATTTACACTAAGTCGAACCGAAACTGATCGATTTAACTAAAAATTGCACAGAACCGAACCGTTTTCACCCCAAGTAAGAAGAAGCAAGTGGATAAAACCCCATACATGGATCGTAGATGAATATGATTGGTGCATCTGATAATGACGTGTTGTGACAATCACCCCCGAATAATTTCTTTAGTGAATGATGATTGAGTGCATAAATAGGAACTGTGCCCATTTTAATACTGCAACTCGATTAAATAAGTATGACCCACCTTCACAGACAAAATCACAGTCCAAAGATGTCCACACAAGAACTTTGGGTCTTTGTTCTTTGGCTTTTATATTCACATCTTCAGTCAACTATTGGGGACCCATTTTGTCATTGTCACTTACCATGGTAATTACATATCACTCTCCATACACAAAATACTGATAGATGAGAAAGACAAGGCATGAGCGCCACTACAATAAATGGTGGACGGCAATGGAGGACAAACACTAAAACAACAATTTTCTAGATTATCATATCTAATACAGCAGTATTGCCAATATTGCCCTCAGAAGACAGTTATCAGCATAGTAGCTTTTTTTTTTTCTTTTTTCTTTTTTTTTTGAGATAAACAACATTTCAGTACCCTGTAATTTTAGTGAAATTTTACTTTGGATCATGTATTTTCAAATATAATATTTTGGTCTCTCAAGTTACAAAATTGTGTCAATTTAATATGAAAACGTTAAAAATGCAGGCCCAAAGTGAAATTTTTTGCACCATTTGACACCAAAATGATATATTTAAAAATGCATAGCCTCAAGTGAAATTTTACTAGAACTACATATTACTGAAATGTTGTTTAGCCTTTTTCTTCTTCTTCTTCTTCTTTTTTTTTTTACAAAACAGCATAGTAGTTCAAAGTCATTAATGATCAATGTTGAGAATGACTGAAAATAAGAAGAAGAAGAACTATTATATTTGGATAATTTGAGTCTACAATTTGTACAAGCATTTTGTAAAACAAATCACCCACGAAAAACAATCACTAGGAATCCAGTTCTCTTACTGCTCTGTATCTAATATCTCACTGCTATTGTACACATTTCCAATCCAACAATGCTACACGCACTCCTTCAACCACTCCCCAAACCACATCTTTGCTTTAAATACAAGTATCATGTGCAGTGTAAGTAGTGCACAGAAAAGTGTGAAAAATACAAACAGCACAAAGCACATGTATTTGAAGCATAGGACATGATTTGGGGTGTGGTTGGAGGAGTGAGTGTAGCATTATTCTTTCCAATTAAGGGGGTATGGTAGCAGAAAATCTCTTACTCTCTCAAACCAAAAATCATGAGATGATAATAGTTACACACACACCAAATACATATATCTCTCATCATTTATACTTGCTGCTAAAAACTGTCAACTAAAGTGTTAAAACTGCAGTTTCTTGATCAGAAGTGTCATCAGAGAAATAAGGGGAGAGCTTAACATCCCTCTTGCCACTCTTGCTCTTGTTAGTTGCCCCTGCCTCTTGCAATAATTTCACGACCTTTCTCATGGAGGGCCGATTAATCGGAAGTGGACTAGTACAGAGTAGACCAACATCAAGAACTCTGCAAATTTGTTCTTTGAAGATGGAACCGAGTTTGGGATCGATCACGTGATCTAATCCTCTCTTGTCCAAGCTGTTGCAAACCCAACTCACTAGGTCCTTCTCTCCAAATTCTGGGTCGATCGGTTGTCTACCAGTCACTAGCTCTAGAATCACAACACCAAAGCTATATATATCGCTCTTTTCAGTCACGCGAAGAGTATATGCATATTCTGCAATCAAAATTAAAAAAAGTAGAGTTTATATAAAAATAAATAAATAAATAAATTTACAGTTTTTCATATGAATTGGGACCAATATAACCAAAATTGCATTGTGAAAGGTATGAAAATGTCGAATAGATAGTCAAAATGAAATAGTGCCATTATTCATAGTATCATTGAATCTGAAATGATATTTTAGAACAGCTTGGGGTTCCCGTGTAACTGACTGAAGTATGCAACATCATGCAATGGTTTTGAAATTTACGGCTAAGGGCCTATTTGGGAAGGGCTCAGAACTGGGTTAAGGACTCATAATTGAATAGGTTCTATGTCCTTTTATTGGGTGAGAGTTCGTGTCTGATCTAAAATCATCCCTAAAACAAGTTCTTCGTCAAACCAAAGTACTGCTGGTTTTTATAAAAATGAAATAGAAATGAGAATGAGAGAATGGAAGAGTGGGACTGAACCTAAATCCATTTTAGCATTCCCACACAGGCATTAAATAAATAAATTAAGCTTTGAAACTATAGAACTACCGGGTTCTATGGTGTTTCAAAATCCATAAATCATAACTGCACAAACAATATAATCTGCAACATGTGACAATTTGATCAAGGTTAGTGATTCAAATAACAGTGAATTCACTTAAGTGGACTAGATATATAAAGTATAAACACACACATAAGAGTATGTATATTATATATATATATATATATATATCAAGAAGTCATATATACCTGGTGCAATGTAACCACAGGAACCAGCAATAGCAGACATTGATTCTGCCCCTTTATTGACACCTTGGACAGTTTTAGCTACTCCAAAATCAGAAATCCTAGCCCCAAACTCTTCATCCAACAAAATATTATTGGACTTAACATCTCTATGAACAATTGGTGGAACACAGTCATTATGCAAATAAGAAAGCCCCTCAGCCGCGTCCAAAGCGATTCGAAACCTTGTAGGCCAATCCAACAAACCACCCTTACTACCATGAAGGAAATCACCCAAACTCCCATTCGGCATATACTCATATACCAAAAGCTTACAGTCTCCTGTATCGTAACAACACCATAATCTCACTATATTTTTATGCCTAATTTTCCCCAATGTTTCAACTTCGATTTCAAATGAATCTCTCTCAAGTTCAACACTTGGGTCATCTGTTTTCGGTCTTTCCCATAGTTTTTTCACCGCTACTACCTCACCTTTACTAAGGACAGCCTTGTAAACTTTCCCGGAACCTCCGTTTCCAATCACATTATCTTCATCAAGGCAACCAAGAATTTCATATTCACTAAAACCCAGTTTATGAAATGATCTCCACTTTGACATAGTGATTAGTTTCTTTGATTTCTTGAAATGCCGGTACTTCCAGACAAACCAAACAACCCCAATCACAAAAACTAGGCCTGCAATTACATAGATTGACCGAAGAATCCACAAATAGCCTTGTATTTGAACTCCACCTTTTTGAGGACAAAGACCATCAATATCACGACACAAGCCCGGATTCCCCACAAAGCTATCCCTATAGACCTCCCTAGCATAAAGAGGGGGAATTTTCCCGGAAAGTTGATTGTCTGACAAATTTAGCACATTGAGCTTCAAATTCTGCAATTCAAGTGGGATTTCCCCGGAAAACTCATTCTGGGAAAGATCAAGGTAATTAAGCCCTGGCAAACTCCCAATTTCAGCTGGGATTTCGCCGGATAGTCCATTGTTTGACAAATTAAGGTCATTGAGCTGTTTCAAAGATTGAATTCCCACAAGAATTCCACCAGAAAGCTGATTGTTACTAAGATCAAGCCTCCCCAACTGACCCAAATTGGCAAATGTCGATGGGATTTTTCCAGTAAATTCATTATCACTAGCTGAAATTTCAACTAAATTGCTTAACAATCCAATCTCATTAGGAATGGTTCCTGAGAACCCATTTTTTGAAATGTAAAGTACTGAAAGATTGGTAGCACCAGAGATCATAGATGAGATATTACCAGACAATAAATTCTCACCAAGATCAAGCAGATTTACATTTGGTAAACCCCATATCTCAGCCGGAACATCACCGGAAAGCCGGTTGCCCCGCAAACGGAACCGTATCAAGCTCTGGCAATTACCGAGATTCGCCGGAATATTCCCAGTAAAAGAATTGTATATCAAAATTAGCTCCTCTAAAGTTCCATTTTCACACAAACTCACCGGAATATCACCGGAAAGCTGGTTATTGGAACAATCGAGGGTTCGTAACGGCGAGTTCTCGCCGAGTTGACTCGGTAGTGACCCATTAAGCCGATTATTGAACATCCTGAGTTCGTACAAGTTGGGTGACAAAGCTATGCTCTCCGGCAACGAACCCACGAGTTGGTTGTCGCACAAGTTCAGTGACTCGAGTGGTAACTCACACAACTCGTCCGGAATCGTCCCAACCAGCTGGTTCAGCGACGCGTCAAAACGTCGCAGTGTCGTTATGTTCGACCATCCCGACGGTATTTCCCCGGAGAACGAGTTGTTGAAAAGCTCAATTTGCTCAACGCTGGCGAGTTTAAAAATTAAACTCGGTATTGGCCCAGTGAGTCGGTTGTTTGACACGTCCAAGTTCGTGAGTCGACCCAGTTGTGAAAAACTCTCCGGAATCTGATCCACCAGGTTACAGAAACTGAGCCAGAGATACTCCAACTTCGATAAATCACCTAACTCGGGCGGGAGTCGACTCGGTGCAAATGGGTTGTAAGCGAGTTGGAGCGATTTGAGACTCGTTATGTTGCCGAGAGCAGAAGGGATAGTACTGTTGAGAAGATTAGACGTTAGAATTAGGGTTTCGAGCTTCTGAAAACGCCCAAAACTCGCCGGAATGTCGCCGTAAAAATTGTTTCCGTCCAAATTGAGGAATACCAGGTTGGGTATGTCGGAGATGGTGTCAGGAATGGGACCCACAAGTATGTTCTGTGACAGGTCGAGGTGGGTCAGATTCCGGCAGAAGGATATGGTCGCCGGTAACGAAGAGTTGATGGAGTTGTTAGAGAGAGAGAGTGTAGAGAGTGTAGGAAGGCGGCATAGGATGATTGGAAAAGGGCCGGCAAGGGCGGCGTCGGTGAGCGTGACTGAGCTGACGGAGCGAGTCACCGAGTCGCACTCGACTCCATTCCAGTTACATGGGTCTTCGTCGCGATCGTTCCAGTTGGAGAGGACACCAGTTGGGTCGGAGAGGCCGAGCTTGACTCGTTGGAGATAGAGACCTTCCTGGTTTAGAGAAAGAGTGAGTGGTGGTAGAGAGAGAAAGAACAGAAGCAAGGGAATCAATCCCATACCTGTCATGTAGAGAGAGAGAGAGAATGAATAGAGAGGAGGCGGAATGAGCCGAATGAGTATCGATTTCTGTTAACTGTTATATATGCATTATATATATATATATAGAGAGAGAGAGAGAGAGAGAGAGAGAGAGAGAGAGTGGGGAAATGTGTTTTTGCAGAGAGAAGTTACAGAGAGAATGAGAGAAATGTGAGTTCTCTCTTGCTTTGTGCTTTCATCACTGGCACACTTGCATTGCAATTAGAGAGAGAGAGGGAGGATGCGCTTTGGGGAAACTTTTTGTCTGGACTCAGCACAGAGGTTCACTGAGCCAATTACATCACATTATCATGCTAACGTGATCAGGTGCGAAGGGGTAGGGGGCAAGTGGGGCCACGTGCCTGCACTGAAATTTTAAAATTTATCTTTTATTTTATATATTTGAGATTATATGTATTTGTGTCCCTTTTAAATTTTTAAATTTATCTCTTTTAAACTCAAAAATCTCACTTTAATCTTTGAATTTGTCTAATTTTTACTCACATCTCACTTAGATCTTTTAATTTGATCTTTGAATTTGTCTAAATTTACTCCTTTAAACTCAAAAATCTCACTTTAACACTTAATCAACTACACGTGAATCGCATGTAACAATCACGTAATTTTTAAGTCTTGAAAGTATATTGCTTATTCAAAAAAAAAAAACCAATGGTTGGGGCCGCTGCTCCCAAGCCCTCATGTAAGCGTGTCCCACTGAATTGAAATCTTAGCTCCGCCACTGAACGTGAGGTGATGTCTTAATTGTATGACGACATATGACATTTGAAATAATGTGGACAGTTCTTAAAGATTTTTCAAATAAGCATGCATGCCCCATATTTTCAGTGGCGCAATTTCGTACACGATATCTCCAATTTTTTTAAAAAATCACATATCACCATAAAATTAAACCGTCACACCACATCAGTATAGTGACATGGTGTCATGGGCGCACTGAATAACTTCTCGGTCTTGTAGTCTGTTTGGCGAATGGCGTGCTTGTGCATAAGCATAACCAATAGGAAAAGAACAAATCATCTCACTGGCACATAATTCAATGCCGTCTAAATTTCTGAAATTGTAATAACACCCTAACAAGTATAGTGAATTTGAAAAACAACCCTAACTATTGCTCCCTATGTCCCAAAATACAACAATGATTAGGGCACAAACACTTTACACAAAACACTCTATCTCTCTCCTAAGTAACACTGTAGGGTCCACTGAAAATAGTATAGTTTGGTCTCGCGCCTCCTGCATGTATATTAAACTTAACACCAATGGATGTGCAAAAGGAGTCAACGGTACGAGGAGGTATTGGAGGAATTCTCCGGGATGACCAAGGAGTTGTGTGGATATGCGGCCATTTTAGCTTTGAGTAATGATATGTTTCCCAAATCTAAATTTCAAATCTTCATCCCAAATGATGTGGCACCAATCAAAATCCAGTGGGTCTATTGACCACTGTGGGGTAACTTCAATATCTTCCAATCAAAATCCAGTAGACTCACTGCCACATTATTTGAGATGAGAATTTAGGATTTGGATTTGGGAAGCATACCATTACTCTTGGGCTTTTATGCATCAATGTTCCAATCTTGCAACTGAGTTGATGGGCATTAGAAGCGGGCTAAAGCTATATAAGGGAGAAAATCTTTTTTAGTGTTATTGTGGAAACAAACTCGATCCCTTGTGGCAAGAACTTGATTCTAGAACAACAAGAAGACCAATGTACATCCCCTCAATGCACTAATCAAAGATTGTAAATTTTTGTTAACTATGTGTCACACCCATCCAGGAAAATTAATTTGTTTCAAATGCAATAATTGATTTAATGAATAATTCAATTTGTTATTTAACTTTGTTTGGTATTTTTGTAAATAGTGAATATACATGTGTAGTATATTAACTGATAGTTTTGATCTTGTTTAAGATCATTTTGAATGATATAGTGTTAACATATTTGACACGTTGCATAAAGGTAAGTTAACTAAACATTTCGTCAAAATAGTTTTCGGAACATAATTACGGACCCAAACGGAACTTGGATGAAAAATTTTATGATTTAGAGTTTTTCACTCGTAAAACGATAACTTAGACGTTTAAGACGTTTCGGAAAATAATTGAAAGATTAGAGAACTCGTGGGGAGTTAAACACAATTTCGAGAAGTGTTGCCTATAAATAGGAATGAGGTGGTAAGATATTTTTCAAAACAAGTTCTATCCTAACCTAAACACACACACACACACACACACACACACACACACACACAGAGAGGGAAATTTTGGTGCTTTAATCTTCACGACGCCAAACGACGAACTTATGTCCGTCAGATTTCAACCAAATTTATATTTTTGGAATCATCGAGGTAAGAGCTACATTTGGTATGATTTAGGCCTTGTTTGGAAATCTTTTTCGAAAATCCTAATTTTGTGTTTTCTTGAAAAACGTGTGAAACTCGTAGGTTTCACTTGTAATCGGATATTCGGCGTAGTATTGGACTCCTAGAACTTTTCTCGAAAATATAGGGTCGTAGCTTAAGGTATGTTTCCTAACCCAAGTTATATAAGGACTTTCACGTGTTAATTATCAAGTGTGATATTGTGGATCCGGGCAAAATTCATGTGTTACTTTTGGCCCGTTAATTATGTACGTGAATATTTATAAAAAGCATGTCTAGATGATTATGTGAGCATGCTAAGTGATTATGTGGGTTGAATGAGAGATTTATACAATTTTATGTCGGGGTAAGCTTCTCGATGTTTGAGAATTTGAGTAGCGACAGCTACTGTGCATGGTTTGGGAACCGACCCTTCCAGTGCAGTTGGATGCAATCGTTGAAGGCTTTGGACTGCCATTGGCATCACAGTTTAAGGCTTGGACTTATCGGTATATCAGATGAATGCGTATATCTCTCCCTAGAGACTAGTTGATGTGTTTTGATGATATTAAAGCATGAATTACCATTTATACATCTGTTATAATTGTACACTCAGCATATAGCTGAGAAGTGGAGATTTACTCTATTGCAGTTAAGAAGAACAAAAAGGAAAGAAGAAGCAAGAAGAGTGAGGCCGATAGGAAGCCGAGATCATTTTCTTGTTTATATTTTGTTTTCCATTCCAATGTTGTACTAGGAGTTTTTGGAAGTTAAAACTATGTTCTCAACTTGGAAACTTCGAAACGAATACGTAGTGTTGTGATATGTAGAAAAACTCTTGCAATCATGGTTTGGAGATGTTGTAATACAATTAAGACTAATTTGGAATGAGTTTGGTATGTGTAGTTAGCCCCTGGTTGAGAATTGGTATACTTAGAAACAAGTTATGCAAAATGCCCAACAGTTTAGAAAACAGTCGACTGGTTTAGAAAGCAGTCGACTGGATTCGGAAAACAGGCGATTGGTTTTATAATTTAGTCGACTGGATTTGTAAACCAGTCAACTGGGAGTGTTTTTACAGTCGACCAAATGCATGTTTCAACTAGACTTTCTGGAAGTATGGGTACAGTCAACCAGATGATCCCCAGTCGACTGAAATTTTGATTCCCCTTCTGAAAATGTAGTTAACCGGATAGGAGTCAGTCGACTGGAAATGGATTGGTGAGATTTTCATGCTCTCTGCATTTCAAAACCAGTCGACTGAAATCCGGATCAGTCAACTAGACCCTGTTTTCAAAAATGGATTTGTATTTGTAAGTGTTTCAAATGGAAAAACTTTTTTATAACTAGGAATTTTATGGTTTTTACTTATGTTATTATGTTGATATATACTTTCATTGAATTGGTTCAGCCTCAATGGCATGCCACGTGTCCTATTTCCGCCTGTAGAGGGATGAGTCGTGACATTAGGTGCAATTGTTCCTTACTTTTTGTTTATAACAAGGAAACAAAAGTGTGGATTGCCTAAAGGAATCGTTTTTGTTTCTTGAAACCCTGTCTGATCTGCTTCTTCCTCTGTTAGAAGCAGACATCATGGGTTGTGGCTATGTAAGGCCTTAGTTTGTTTTGTTTTTCAGTTTACCAAAATGAAAAAGAAAATAGAAAGAGAAAAAAGAAACTCTGCAAAGAGTAATGCTTTCCAAATTTTGTATCTCAAGTGATTCCCAATCACCTGTGGCAATGGGCCTACATAAAAAATTAGGTCCTTTATTCCATTTTATGGAAGAGTAATGTTATGCTTTCTAAATTTTGAATTTCATTACTTCCTTCAAAATAGTGGTACAACTTCTTCTCTAGTCAAAATTCAGTGGATCCACTATCACGCATATTTAGAAAACTTTGAGATTTCAAATTTAGAAAGTATAGCATTACCCTTTATGAAATCCCCTTTTACAAGAGGAAATGCTATGTTTCTGAATTCTGTACTATCTCAAATAGTTGCTAAAAACATGTGGCAGTTGAGACCACTTGGAGGATGTTTAAGTGATCTCAACTACCACATGTTTTTGGGAACCATTGGGATACAAATTTTGAGAAGTATTACATTACTCTATTAAAATTTCATTTTTAGTTAATGTATTTTAACTGCACACTTTTCAAGTTACCCTTTACTATATAAAAATGTCTCAATTTTTCTTTGATTGGACACCAGAATTTTAAAATTAAAATGTGTTCAGTAGTGTTCATAAAATTAAAATTAAAAAATAAAAATAAATCTTGGGTCTTTTTTTAGTCCAACCATTGATTCCTATGCACCAAAAAAGCAACAACATGGAATTATTTATAAAGAGTTCTTCTCTAAATCTCACAATTGGTTATTGTGTAGTCTCTCTCCTAGTCTCACTTTATATCCGATTTTCATGAGAACTAAGGTTCTATTAGTATGCCAAGCGGACTATAGTCCAATTGGTATAGTCTCTCTCTTTCAAGTGGGGAGGGAATGGGTTCGAATCCCTATAGGGGATTCTAGTTGCTTAACCCCAGTTATTCTTTAGTCGGAATTATTGACCCTTGTTGGGCATTGTTGTAGGCCAGTGTGGGGCTTTATGGTTAAGTTGAGGTTGATGTGTGTGTATCCAGTCCGACAAGGCTTGTCCTGGGGGTAAACAAAGCAAGCAACCGCTTAACCCCCAAAAGGCCCCCAAATCCAATTGCAAATGCGACAAAAAATCAAATTTGCATATAATTATGTATAAGAAGATCCAAAAAATTCGCTTCAGTGGAACTGCCATCGAACCCCTGTATAGCCATAGGCCCATATTTTAGAGTTCGCATAGGGCTCCCCAAATTTCAGGACCAGCACTGCAGTCTGGATCCAAGTAAATTTGAAAAAAAAAAAATAGAAAAGAAGAAGAAGGTTATATTGGTGTCACAGAAAATCTATTTTAAGAAGAATGTAAAGAAGAATGTTATATTGGTGTCAATGAAAAACTATTTTAAGAGACATTTTAAACTGGGCGCATATTTTAATTCAACAAATAGACATTCCTCGAGCTATAAGTTAATAGAATTAGTCCACTTTGGGATTCGAACCCATGTCAAACCATGGATAAGGTTTATTTAGCTACTTGAGATTTGTTATTCCAATCCACTCACACAATTTGGAAGATTTTGAACTCTTGACTTGCTTTTGGTCTTTTCAATCCACTTACATGACCCTCTGGAGATTTCAAATTTTTAACTTCCCTTTAAGAGGCCAAGAGAAAACCCAGTTCTCTTTTTTGGTGGGTGAGAACTTTGCAAATAAACCCCCTATTCACAAAGGGTGATGTAATGTCAAAGCAGAAAGTGTTAATGTCAAAGCAGAAAGTGTCGCTAAAAGTTTTAGCGTCGTTTAAACTTTTAGCGACACTTTCTGCTTTGGCATTAACACATCGCTAAAAGTAGTGTCACTAAAATGTTTTAGCGAAGTTTTAGCGACACTTTCTATTTTGGTATTAGCACATCGCTAAAAGTAGTGTCGCTAAAATTTTTGCATAGTCGCTAAAACTTTTAGCGACACTTTCTGCTTTGGCATTAGCACTTCGCTAAAAACGACATTTTCTAATTTGACATTAGCACTTTTTACTTTAGCATTAACACTAATCTTCACAAAAACGTCAGCTGCTGGATATGCCCACCTCCCAATAATTATTACTAGTGGGGCAGTGTTGTGATGCAAAAGCATGTGAAGTTATGCTGGTGCTTGGGAGTGTTCAATTCAAAGATGCAAACTGCATAGACAGTCAACGAGTCAATAAAGTTAGAATTATTTCAAAAGTTTGAAAAGGAAATGGGTGGAAGATTTGCATTGTATTATTGGGCCATCAGGTTCAGAACCTAACAAAGGGCCCTTTTGTACATATTAGTACTTTAGCTAGATTTTGATTATCAAGAATCATTATATCATGGGCAATTACACTGACCTCTTTTGAAGTTTGAAAAATAACACTCACTTTATTTCTATTTACTTTTTGAATATAAGATTATCAATTTACCCATTATCTCATTATATATATATATGTGTGTGTGTGTGTGTGTGTGCACATGTGTTGTGTATTTGTGCAAGTGTGTGTGCGCGCGCGCATTAGATAAAAAAATATATACATTAGTAAATTTTACAGATTTAGATTTATAGTATTTAGCCCTAACTTTGTAAAAATTTGCAACTCGAAAATTTTTTTTTATAAAAATTTCAAATATAAGTTTTATAATCTTTAGCCATAACTTATAAATATTTTTTGTCCATATATAACTTTTTTTAATAATCTTTAACTTTTTACAGATTTTGTTGGAAAACACTTTTGAAAAAAAAATTTGGAAAGCGTAACATTAATCTTTTATTTATAAATATCAATAATAATTTAAAAACATAAAAATAAATTATCTAGTACCACTTTAAAATGAAAAGAATAATAACAATAATGAAAAAAAAAACATCAATAATTTTTTTTTTTATAAAAAAAATGAATAGTTACATTGCATTTTAATTAGTCTGCTTTATTTTCTAAAAAAACATGCTCAGTGGAGTCTTAGATACACACACACACACACACATATTAAGGCAATGCCCGTGCAAGGCTTGTACTAATTCAGCTTCATTGGAGCAGCTCATTCATAATGTTGGGAGCAAGTTCATAATTTTAAAAATATAAAACAGACAAAAAATACAATATAACTATTCACATTTTAAAAAAAAAATTGTTGATGGTTTTTTTTTTTTTTTTTTTTGCCATTGTTGGTATTATTCTTTTGATTTTAAAGTGGTAGTAGATAAATTTGTTGATAATTTTTGTATTTTTTAAATTTATTGTTGATATTTTAAAAAAAAAATAGTAAAAGCTTGATTTGGTAGATACTAAAATTTTGTTGATGATTTTTTAATTTTTTTTTCATAATTGTTAATTTTTTTTTTTCAGTTTTAAAAGGTTGTGAATAATTTTTTGGATGATTTGTCCAAGGGTATAATAGTCATTTTTAAAATACAAGGGAGGTGAGTGTAATTTTTGAAAACACAGGGGAGGTCCCTGTAATTGTTAGATACCTCAGGGGAGGTTAGTGTAATTTGCCTTTATATTATTAAGGCTTTGTTTGTTTGCAGGATTAAGGAAGGGATAGTGGAGAATTGGATTAATAGTCTCATTTAATTAAATAGTTCAGTGTTTGGCAAAACCACTTTGCTCGGGACTAATTGTACATTTTAAAATAATAGTCCCTCATATGAGGAACAATGTTATACCATGGGAGAGGTTGTATTATTAGTCTCGGGACTATCAATTAAATGGGACTAATTGTCCAATCCCCCTCTGCCATCCAAACGTGGCCTAATAATATTTTCAGGATTCTGAATCCCTACAGAGTGTTTGGTTCATCAGTGAATCCTAGTTAGATTTAAAATCTAAACTAGGGGTGGGCATTCGGTTAAATCGGTTCGATTTGGAGTATTTGGATTCGATTTAGGTTCGGTTCGGTTTGGCAAAACGTCAACTGTTAACTGACTGAAATTTAATTCGGTTGGTTCGTTTAATCGAATTACAAATTCAGTTCGGTTTGGTTATTCGGTTAACCGAATTGTAAAAAATCTAATTTTTTATTTTCATTTTTCACAATTTTTTATGTTTTTTTTTCCTTTCTCTTTCATATTGCAATTAAAACATGTTTTTCTTTGTTTTCAATTGTAAAAGTACTTTTATTTTATTATCTATAGTTATATACAAGTATATTAATAATATAGAATATAAATAATAATAATAATAATAATAATAATAATAATAAAAAATCGATTTTTCTGATCGGTTTGGTTTGCCTATAAGTAACTGTTAATCGAACTGAAATTTATAATTCGGTTTGGTTTTTAACTGAATTGAAATTTTTAACTGAAATAACCGAACTGAAATTGAAAATTCGGTTCAGTTTGTTCGGTTAACCGAACTGTTTGTCCACCCCTAATCTAAACTATTCAGTATTTGATTGGCACAAGAAAAATGAATATAAATGTTTCTAAATATCTTAGCTATCATTCAAAGCCAAAACAAAATGATGATCTAAGATTCAAATTGTCACATTTCTAAATTGTAGGGTGATTAAAAAAATGGCGTAAAATTACATATTTATAGATATTATCAAAAAAGAAATGAATACAACAAATTAAATTAACATGCAATAACATTTCTCACGGCATTGATTAAATAATCAAATGTGTTTGGTTAGAGTGTTTTTTTCCCATTATTATTACCAATGGACAAATAGGAGTTTGAACATGTGGCTAAAGTGTGAAATGTTGATATCGGCCAACTCGGACATAGTCCGAATTCTCGATAATCATTTCAACAGAACCCATATAGGGGCAGATAGCAACACAAATTTTTTTTTCCCTTCCGAATAAGAAAAAATATATAAACATATAGTCGTGCTGCCGCCAACCCAAATATTACTCGTGTTAGAAATGGCAGGTGAAGATCCAAAACCAATCAGAAAGGACCGTTGTCCTTTATATGCATACTAGGTATAACCCGTGGCTAAAGCCACTACCGAATAATTCTATCCATACGTTCGGCTAGTAATTGCCCGAGACCGTCGACACGACGCAAGAAAAAAAAAAGAAAAAAAAAGGGTTAATTAAGCCAAGACAAATTTAGAGTATATTTTCTACTTCACTAATCTCATAACCTTGAGAGGTATGGTTGAAGTTTCTTAAGTTCCTTTTGCTTTGCTGGCTAGCAAAAGGTAAAAATACCATACAATACCTATTTAGCCACGACTTTTGTATCCTAAAAAAGAAGGTTAATGAAGAAAAACTACCTTAGCCTTCTTTACACAAATTTCTTCAAAAATCCTCTCAATCTCCAAAGATTGAAAATTAATCTGTCAAAAAGATTAAACGGTGATTTAATACCGTCATTGCAAAACCGTGCAGTTACTTCTCAAGTCTACCCCTGTCTTCCTGCAAAAATGGAAATTAAATAAAAAGATAAGAATAACAATTTAGGATTTTTCAAATGATTAAAACTTAATTTGTTATTTCAATAAAACTTCATTAATTTGTGATACCGAGCCACGCAGACCCAGCAAAATACAAAAGCTCATACGTTGAACACATGTTCCCCAAGCAGTTTTAATAAAAAAAAAAAAAAGGAAATGCTGAAAACTAAGGGATTATTTTTTCCCAATAAACCATCCTCTTGAGTGTTGACACTATTATTCATTTGTCACTAAACCCATATGCCACATGATTTGTGCATTGTGGTTATCTAAAACACAACAAAAATTATCAGAATCTTACCAACCACTCAAATCTACTGAGTTAATTTGAAATTAAAAATGTTTGAATAGTAAGTTCATAAGGTAAATATCATTCTCTTGAAACTGAGATTCTTTATCTATGAATCCCAAATTTGTTTCCTAAAGCTTTAACAATTATACCATATATTGTGGCAATGGTACCACTACCAGCAAAAGTGGTACAATTGTTACGCATTTGGGAACCAAATTTGAGACTCAAATTTGGAAAGGATAGCATTACTCTAAAATTAGTAGCATTACTCAAATTTGGACACCTCTAACGTCAAGAATCAATGGTGAAATTGCACATTAACCAGTATGCCATTCAAGTAAAGCTAACATTACCATACAGAATTGAGCAAAATCAATAGAAAAACCTCACAGTCCTCTGGTATGAGATGGAAGTAATAATGTTTGGAGAGTGAACATGTAAGCCTTACCTCAAAGCATTATTGACTTCATCAAGCCTTCCATCCTTTCCATTTCATTTTCTTAGAGATCTTCTTCCAATTCATCATAAGTTCTTTACAGTCCTCTAGTATGCAAAACATAAGATAAACATTTAATTTGATGTTTAGGAAATGACAAACACCATAAATACTCATAAATCTGTAAAATAACAGAAATATGAAACCTAATAGTCCAATTAATGTTTGACCCATCAAATTTTTGTCATTATCTCATCATTGATCTTAACCGTCTACAATCCAAACAATTAACACCAACCTAGTAATTATCAGATAAAGTCATAGAAATTGTGACCATAAAGTGTAATCACCATGACATGTCAAATGAACTAAAGTACATAATGTGTTGCCATGAGTGTTATATTCAGGAACAACTGAACAATGAAACCCATGATTCAAACACCAAATTCATATTACAAACTGCTAATCATACCAAAAAAATTAGTAGATATATTGCAAGGAACCAATGCATTCAACTTATTTTTCCTTTAAAGAAGCAAATGAGAGAGAGAGAGAGAGAGATTAACTTATATGTTTAATTATAACAACTTCAATGAAAGTAGTATACCTGGAAGGCTTGAAACTGTATTCATGGCTTTTTGCTTAGCTTTTTTATTATGCAAATCCAATTTCAATACGACTTTCTGCAATTTCCAATGGAAGTATATAGATGAGATAAAAATCAAAATGCTTTAATTGAAAAGCAAAATAATTTACAAATTGAATGACAGACCATGACCCACAACTTTAGGGATTGTTCTAAAAAGTGGACAATCAGAAGAGATTCTGAGATTTCCAAATAAAAAAGAAAAGAAGAAGAAGAAGAAGAAAGAAAGAAAGACACATTTAGGTTCTTATGCCAAAGTGGCTAATAGGTTTGCAACTTGAGTTGGGAAAATTGGACAAATTTTCATGTTTGACAAAATGAAAGATAGAGGGATGAAAGGAAACAGGTAGAAGAGGAAGGAGTCCATTTTAAAAAAATAATATAATCAATAAACCAAATAGAGTCTAAAGGAAAAGCCTGTCATTCGGAGATGACAAACAACATTCAATCAATTGTAGGTGCACATCCAACGGATTATAGTACACGAAATGTATTTCGAGGCTACAATAGGCGAGGTTTTTCTAAGAGGTCATAATTTGCCTGAATAATGACTACATGAGGAAAATGTGAGGTTTTTAGCGTTGCTTTCAAAAGGTTTAGTTTTGCCTACGAATCAAGGGCACTTAACACTCCACAATTATACGAATCAAGGGCACAATTAGGTTATTTACATAATACGTGGATGATTAAGAGTTTGTAGATTGGATGGATAAATAAAGGTTTTAACTAAAAGCGGTCCAAGCTTCAAGACGGTTCAATAAACAAATATGAAAACTATAATCAAAACAATAGACACTGTCAACCTATGGAAACTAAATACAAAACTCAGGTAGATGTTCAAAAACTTGTAGGGCCTTGAATTTGATGACAGTTCTTTCTTTTATTTTCTTTTTTCAAGATAAAGAAAACTACATGATAACACAATACAAAGATTAATATAAATATCACTGTCAGGGATCTGTAAATAACACAAAATCATTGTGTAGTGAGGAACATTTAACCCAGTGGTCATGGGTGTGAGCTGATTATCAAAGCAAAAATACACTCTTCTCTTTCCCTCTCTATCTCTCTGCTGAAAACTAAAGTCAATACCTGTGATTCAATAAGATCCTTATAGATACTACATGTTTGAAAGTCAATACCTTCAACCCAACTTCAGTATGCTTGGGCAAATTAGGAAGATTTAACTTGTGAACCTAGCACATGGGAAAACAAAATAAATTAACACAAATTGGATTTAGTAAATTGCCAGTAATGAAGGAGGAAGGGGGAAAAAAATTAAATAAATCCAACCTCTGGAAATACTCAATGAAATCCAAAATCTTGAGAACAATATATATAGTTGGACATCTTTCATTAGACCCCTTCCAAAATCACAATATAGGTAAAGCTTAGGCAAACCCTTTTATTCTCCTTCCAAAATTCAAACACTTATGCTTGACAACTAAAAAAAAATAAAAATAAAAATAAAAAATAAGTGAAAATCAAGCAGAGAAGAAGAATGATTAGAACAACATGCTTGCACCCATCGGTCAAATAAAGATTGGAAGAGAAAGAGGTGGCGGAACGAAGGCGACGGTATTTTGGTCGAAGCTGGTAGGAGCCTGGAGCCGAGAGCATCGGAGAGAAAGGGTCAAAGCCGGAGCAGCGAGAGAAAGAGAGAGGGGTCAGGTTGTGGTCTGGCGTGTCTGTGGTGGAAAGAGAGAGAAGAAGGGGTTGGACTGCGTATCACGGTGGTGGCAAGAAGGCTCTAGCGAGAAAGAGGGAAGGTGAAGAGAGAGAAAGAGAGAGGGGGGAAAAGAGAGAGAATAGAGAGAGGGGTAATGAAAATCATGTATAGAGAGAGAGGAGGCCAACTTGCAACATTAGGGTCTTTGTGGGGTTGGGGTTCGTGCGCATGGGAGAAAGAGAGAGAGGGGGGTTGTCCAGTGACACAGAGACGTGGGTATCTGTGCCCGCGGGAGGGATTTTGGAAAATTTTGAAATCACAATCAATCTCAGCCGTTCACCTTAAGCCAAAACTCAATCCCAGCCATCAATTCTTTTATCACTCACATATACCGGTCAAATCAAGAGCTTCCTTGCTTATTATATAGATAGGGTTGGCTGGGCAATTTTTTTTGCTTACAAACAGAAGTTTCTGGTGGAACACTCGACTTATGTAATGGAAGAGTTTAAAACTCAGGTCGACACCAAATGAACTATACTTATTATGCGTCAGTTAAGCAATTTTAATGCTTTTAGTGTTGTCCTTTTTCTTGCTTGTTAGTTTTTCTCAAATTTTATTTCAACTTTAATAGATGCATCAATAATTGGTCTTCTCATACGCAAAAAGTAACCTATGTTACGCGTGTAAGTTCCATTTTTCTTTGGAGTTCTTTGGAGTAAAGTTTAAGAATATTTGGGATACAACTAAATACACAATTTTTAGGACACAATTTAATTAAGTGTCTATCTCTCTCCTGTGTCACTGTGGAGTCCAGTGATATCACATAGAGAGATAGACACATTATTTGAGTTGTGTCCCAAAGGTTGTGTGTTTGGGCGTGCCCCAATCTTTACTCAAATAAATTATACTAATACTAGTGAGGATTGTCATATGGCAAAGTTATTTGTCACACGAGAGAAAAAATATCAACTCTGCTACATGACAATTTCTCACTGGTGTTAGTATAATTTTTTTTATGGAGTGTTTGTGCCAAATCTTTACTCTTTTCTTTGGTTACAACATCAAATAATATGATTTAATAATCAATTTTTTAATGGAAGATTTTGAGTGGAGTTTTGTTCATCCCAAAATTGCTCACCCTTATCTCTTATTGATTAATGTTGTGGGACTCAGTACTTGACATAATAATTAATTCTCATTTAATACTGAGTCCTCACTACATTAGCTAATAGAAGAGGTGTATGATTAAAGAGTGAGCAATTTTAGGGTGAGTAAAAATCTATTCGAAGATTTTATATTCAATTTTGAAGTTACTATTGATAGCGTCGACCATTAACAAAATAGGTAAATAAATTTGGTATACCTCAAGTGGCAAAGAGCTTGGCATATATAAGTCCCCTCCAATGCATAAATTCGGTGTTCGAATCTCGTCCCCTTCTCCCATATAAAAAAAAAAAAAAAAAAAATTCGGTATAACTCATTTTCTCTGTCACATGTATTGCATTTTGGGTTTTCCACCCCATGTGACAAGGGCAGGATGATTAATTTAAATCACTTCTCATAGGCACTTTTTTTTTTTGTAAATTGCTTTTGGAACCAAAACATGTAGTATTTTAATATGTTTGAATAAAGTTTGAAATGCACTTTAAAAGATGGTCTAGAGATGCTTGGCCTGAGTTATCAAAAAAAAAAAAAAAAAAAAAGAGATGCTTGGCCTGAACATGATTCAGAAAGCTAGTTTTGGTGTTAAGAAATTTCTCTTAATTCCCACATTGCCCTTATTATTAAGACTTCTCTGCTTTTGTCTAAACGAAATATCCATGACCAATCCAACCAAACCTTAGTTTTACTAATAGTTTTGCTCTTAAATTTGAGCACCCAATATCTTGCTAAATTGTCCTTCAAAAAAAAAAAATTTATCTTGCTAAATTAATCTTCTTCATAATTACACTAAATACCGTACTTAAATATCACATTTGTCATTTTACACAATTCTCACCTAAGATATTGCCATTTTCAAGCGGTCAAACACATTTGTTACAAATACAATTTATTTAGTTGAAAGAGTTCCAGCTAGGGGTGTGTTTCAGATCGAACGGATCAGAAATAACTGTTTCGGAAAAAATTCTAAAATTTTCAGAATGTAAAAAACATTTCTAATGCCAATTCCAAAATTTAAGAATTTTGATTCTATGTTCCAATTCCAAATTTTTTGAAATATTGAAATTTTTAGGAATTGGAATTTTTTTAAATTTTGAGGCAAAAATATAAAATCAACATATTATTGTTTCAAATTTTGATTAGTAGATTTTTTGTACATTGGATTTTAGGACAAATTTTTTAAAAATTGTAGTCAAACCCCTGTTTTGATAAATGATAGATATGTACTTTTACATATACCATTAAAAAAAGTCTGAATATTTTGGAAATTTGTCGGAAAATATTAGGAATATTTTTGGATCAAAAATTCGGATTTTTTTTGGAAATTCTATAACTATTCTGATTCCAATCTGATTTTTTTTTCCTGATGAATTTTCGGAAATCGAAATTCGAAATTACTTTTATGTTGCCAACATCGAAATTTTTTTCGAATCGAAATCGGTCGGAATCAGAATTTCTGTTCCAAATTGCACAACTAGTTCCAGCTAATACTCTTATCTCACAATTAGTCACAAATAAACAAAAACAACTCGATAAAATGCATAGTTGTGACATTTCTGTTGTTTGTTTTTGCTGGACAGATTGTTGTGACATTTCTTTATATAAGCTAAAACTATTATATGATATGAAATGAAAGACCACACATTGATTACTTCCCGGCCGGATGACAAGCTCTCTGGGTGTTATAGCCGGAGGTCTCAAGTTCGAATCTCAAGGAGGTGGCTATAGGTTATTCACCCGAACGCCCTGGCCTTGTGATATTAGTCGAGGTGCACGCAAATTAGCCCAAACACTCACGGTTATATATATATATATATATATATAAATAAAAAGAAGAAGAAGAAGAAGACCACCACACATTGACTCGTTATATATGTATTAGCTTAAGAAATGACGTAGTGTATTGCAAGACAAATTGAGCATACTCCCTTACATTTTGGTGTAACATTAATAGTTAACCTAATTAGTTTGACAGAATTTCAGTGTCCTTAGAAATTTAAAAACTTAATTGTAACACTTAGCCCTACTTTCCTAATAATGTTACAAATGTAACACAATGTGATGCCATCAACCGCTATTTTTTAATTACCCAAATTCCCTGTCATCAAATCCTTAAAGTTCATGTAAATTTACTTTGGGATACTTAATATATAATAATCCATTATAGCCACTCTTTTTAAAAATTGGTCTCTAATATAACATAACTTAAGAATTAATCTCTCACCTATTTTGAGGATCAAAATATCCTCATATTATAGAGATATATATATATATATATATATATTTATGTGGTAACTGCATTTTTAAAAACAGTCATTAACATTCATTATTTCTGACTACAATTTAGGGGTTCAAAATTTAAAATTTATCTCCATAAATCTACACTTTTCTTCTCATCTTCATCTACTTCCCAAAAATTTCCAATTTCTCACAAAGACGTTTCTGGAGAACACGACATCGAATGCAATCTCGAAGAACAACTGCAAAACTACCGAAAATTCTAATCAAAACTCGGAACTTCATCACGTTGAAAAATACCAAAGGAGAAAATAATGCAGAAGAATCGATAGGTACAAAAGGTGAGAAATTTTGAATTTTTTTTATTCAAATACGAAGAATATTGGTTTCATGGTCGACATTTTCCAACAATGTGAAAGAATACGATATCAGTAATTTTACCAAAACTAAAAACCCTAATTTGAGACAACGAAAAATGAATTTCTCACTTGATTTTATGTTATTTTTACAATACACTTCATATTGTGAGAAATTATCACTATATGACTATGAGAAATTATCACTATATGACTGTCTATACACTCAACCATATACACCTTCTATTGATAGGTAAATGATATGACCTTAGATGAAACATTAACTGAAACAGTGATGAATTAGCCTTACATCGATAGGCTTCAAGGTTCAAGCAACAGAACACAAAAATTTACAGCATACTCGGCGGAAGAAGGAAAAAATCAGTCCAATGTGATGCCGTGTGAAGACTTGTGTTGGCTGGGTCCATGTGTTACTTAACACACACCCATACAGTCTTGGACAAAGAAAGGCTCTTTATTCCCATCAATTGTAATTTTTTTGTTGATATTCCAAATAATTGTATTTGTAAAACTTCTTACATAAAAAGGTGAGAAATTTCTTTTTGAAAATGAACCAAACAAAAAGATGAGAAATTTCTCACCAAAATCTCCGTGAATAAACTGATTGTCAGAACAAGTATAAGAAATTACTCACTTTGTTATACATCATCAATTACAATTTTTTTTTATTTATTATTTATTATTTTTTGGTTTCACCCCCCTCCCCTTTTTTTTTTCTTTCCCATCAATTGTAATTTTTTTTTTGATATTCCAAAGATCTGTTTTGGAAAAATTCTTACAAAAAAGGTGAGAAAATTCTTTTTGAAAATGAAAAAAAAAAAAGTTGAGAAATTTCTTTTTAAAAATGAACAAAAAAAAAAGGTGAGAAATTTCTCACCAAAATCTCCGTGAATAAACTGATTGTCAGAAACAGAATGGTGAGAAATTACATAGAAAAACACGAAGTAAGAAAAAGATCCTAAAAAATAAGTGAGAAATTTCACAAGAAATTAATGCAAACATATTGTAAATATTTTCTTTAAACAAGCCTTCACACTTGAGATAATACCATTCAATATGGTTGTTGAGTATAAATAGAGAAATAACTTGATTTTTGGGATAATGATTATGTTATCCAAGATTTCCTTAATATGGTTATCCAAAATTTCCTTATATATATATATATATATACACACACACACACACACACACACAAATATGTATTAAATGGGAGGTATAACGTCCAAAAAATAATCTCCAAATTGAGGAAAATGACTAATTTCTAAGTATCAACATAAATAAATGATCAATTTCAATGTTACAAAAAGTCAAATGACCAAATTTATGTTCATCGAAATCTTAAGGACTAAATCGTAGGTTTCTATTTATTTCTATGGAACGGTGATCTTCAAAAGGAAACAAATGTAAGTAAAAGATAATTTAGAGTTACAATAATTTAATGGTTTTAGTAAAGGTTAATTTTGGGAATTAAAAAAAATAATGATGATTACATTTTTCCGTCATTTAGGCTATGTTTGGTTCATGAATTTTCCCTCTTTTCATGGGAAATTCATGAACCAAACATTTCCCTCACGAAATTCATGAACCAAACATAGCCATAAGATAATGGGTTTAAGTGTTACAAATTTATAAACCTCAACGGAGGTCAATAAATTTTGTCAAACCTCAAGGAAAAATGGAGTGCATGCACTTAGGTATCTATTCAAACAATGCCACCCATATTTTGAACAGTTTAAAAAAATACAATTTTATTGTTAATTCAAACTGTAAGTGGCACAGTTTGAACATGATTGAAGCAACTACACCTAAGTGTGGTCCATGAAAAATAGTGTAATTTAGCCATGACTGCCGATATTATGTCATTGGTGTCAACAATATTGGTTGAGAAAGAACAAAAGTGGGAATCTAATTCTTTTGGATGAATTTGATTCATTCTGTTTCTGTTGTTATGGCCATTCCACCAAATTAAACCAATTGTCACATAGATATAGACGTTCTCAAATTAATTTTTTCAAATGTTTTGAGCTTATTTGTCTTCAACATAATATTACTGATAATGTATGTGTCTGTCTTATATTTTATCGATAGAGATCTTAATTTAAAGGACTAATTAATTACTGTTACAACCCAAATACTTAATTAATTTAAAACATGGCCGTGTATGTAAGCTTTTTATCTTGTCTAAGAAAACAAAACTAAATCCAAATAATCCAAACACTTCGACAAAGAGAAATGTGTATGTCTGAGTACGGTGCATAACAAACCCACAATTTCGGTGCAATGTTGGGTGTCATGCAGCGATACTTAAGGCCTCATTTGGATTGGTTGTACTTTTGCGTTTAAGAAAAGCACAAGGAGAAGCATAAGAATGCCTATCACAATGGCTTAGTGGAAATTAATGAAGATACACTAAGGCTTAATTTGGTCCCCACGTGGCTTTTTAAAAGGAGCTTATGAAACTTATTAATAAGTTGTTTGATAGTTTTATACAAGTGACACACTATTCTTCAAAAAGACATCATGGAACCAAAAAGCAATATTGAGCTTTTAAAAGCTCCCCCAAAAAGGTCCTAAGTTTAATTTTTGCAAAGATCATAAACTAATTATCAAATGAATTAACATGAAATTGTGCTTTAAAAAAGGAGAAGCGCCAAAATGGAGGCCAAACTAAACCTAAGCAGTATTATTCTACTTTTTATATCACGTTTGAACTCAAGCACTTCTAAACGTACTTCAGCCAAAATATATTTTTGGAACTCTTGCGTTCCTTAAATTCGTCCAAACTTCCTTATACATACACTGTGAATATTAGCAGAAAGAACATTGAGGAGCCCAAAGTTGCATCTGAAAACAACCACTTCATATTATATTGTCAGGTGTTCAAACCTCATCCCCTCCCCCTATCAAAAAACAAAAGTTTAACTCCTCATCCGCAACCAGTGCATGGATATACATAGAGAATTCCTAAATTCACCACTTTTACTCACAAAATTTTTATCTTTTTACACTGCAGAATGGTGGATATTTTAGCAATTCCCTATATATATATGGCCAACATCCGACCCAAAATTAGGCTGAATTTGTTATTTTTAACTCAAATAGGTTCTAAAATCGGGTTGGACTGGAATTAGTCCGTCATATTATTGCCCCAATAAATTGTACGTCAAAATGAATTTGGCAGCAATCTAATTAATTAGTCAATTCCATTCTAAAAAATCTTTTAGATACTTTACTTCTATCATATGAGCATCTCCAGTGGTATTAGTTTGATAGGGTAAGTTAGTTTAGTGTATGAGGTACACAATGGTGTTAGTGTCACACCCGTCCCAAAAAAATCATATTGTTATAAATTGCATATTTGATTTCTAGAAAATTATTAACGTTGATTCATAATTGAGATGAGGTTGACGGTGGGTCAACGTTGAGTGTCAATCCAGTACACGGGAAGTTGGAAAAATCTTGAGGAAGTAACACGATTTAAATGACATTTATGTGATTAAATGTTATTTGTTTTATTTGGTATTCATGAATAGTAAAATTACCTGTGTAGTGTAATTTCTGATAGTGTTAATCCTGCATAGGATCATTTTGATGGTTTTAGAGATAACACATGTAATGCGTTGCGTAAAAGGTAGGTTATCTAGAGATTTCACGAAAATTAGTTTTTAGAACGTAAATTACGGTAACAAACGGAACTTAGACCAAAACTTTTGTAACTTATAGTTTTCACTCGTGAAGTAATAAATTAGACGTGCAACTCATTTCAAGGGATAATTAGGAGGTTTGAGAACTCATGGGAAGGTAAATGCAATTTCTGAGAGTCGTGCCTATATATAGAAACTCAAGAGATATTTTCATTTGTAAAGTTTCTAGAAAACCTAAATCAAGAGGTAATTTATTGCTTAGAACTTCTTGATGCAAATGGACGGACTTCTGGCTGTTTGTTTTTCACCAAATTTCATATTTGAACTCCTCGAGGTAAAAACTACGTTTTGATACCTCTTAGGCCATGTTTGAGTAAGTTTTACGAAAATTCTAATTCTAGAAATTTGAGAAAAATACATGTAAACTTGTAGGTTTTGTGTAGAATCAGAGATTTGACTTTTAATCGGACTTCTAGTCGTTCCCTCCAAGTTATACGACGAAAGCTCGAGGTATGAAATTATAACATATGCTAATGTGCTGGAACATCATCTTTGTGCTCATCGGGAATCACTCATTTTGTTGGTGATATCACTCTATCCCTAATTATTTTTGTCCTTTTTTTGAACCATTTGCATTAGGGACAATGCAATACGTTCTAGTTGGGGGGTGTGGGATATTCACTCATCATATTGATGTTCCATTTTCTTCTTACCATTAATTCTTAAAGCATGTTTTGTTTGTCAATAAAAGAAAAGATGATTCAAAAAAAAAGTTTCTAATGATTTTAGTAAGTTGCCCCGTTCTAATGCCGAGAGATGACGCTTGTCTTGAGTTTTCTTTCGATTTTAGTATGCGACACTTGTTGAATCCCATTAGTTCTATAACTATCCTGATTATTGTGAATTTCATGAATTTCAAATCTTAGATTATCAAGCACGTTGGATCACTACTTGTGTTAAGATAATGTTTACTGCAATTGTTACCTGAAATTGTTTAAAACATTTGTAGAGACTTTATCCTTGTGAGTTGTAGATCCTTTTCTCCATTGTTGAGTGTTACATACTTCAATTCTCTCTTTTTAAAAAAAATATACAAAAGTCGTAGATAATCTCATCTTCTTGCTTTGATTGTTTATTAGAGGAATCCTTTTGTGGAATGTAAAACTCTTGCTTGCTTGTCATTGTAATAGAGAACAAAGAATCATATTGTCCTAGGAAATGAATTTAGGTCTTCTTTCCACCATTTCTAGCATCAACCATACATACCCTTCCTTCACTTAGTCATACACCTTCCATATTCGCGTTTGAATTACATTTTTGGGATGTCTTTGCATGAAATCGTGTTTGTAAAGTTATAAAAGAGATTGAATCGTCTCGTTGTGAGAGTAAAAAGAAAAAGAAAAGAAAAGAAAAGAAGATATACAAAAATGAAAAAAAAAAAAAAAAAAAAAAAAAAAAAAGAGAAAAGAGAAAAGAAAAAGAGGTTCATCGTCAATTGTACTTCTCTTTTTGAGCTTCATATAAATATTTGTGGATGATTCATCTCTTGTGGTCATTTGTATCCATGCATTCCAATAAATCACAAGCTTGTGCCCAAACACTTCACTTCCTTCCCCCCTTGTCCCTCACCTCATAACACTTTCCTACTTTCCAACTCCCTCAAGGTCCTAATGGATCCTCAAGTTTTATGATTTGGAGTTTGAGACGGTCATGACAAGTAGTTAGAATTATTCCACATCCTCTAGTGAATGATATCTTTCATGAGATTAATTTTCACTCATTTTTCACTCTTACGTTTTTCATCATTGGCATGTCCGTGGCTTTGGTATCCATTTCCATTACTCTTTTTGCCCGCATGCCCCGAGTGTATTACCCATTCTGAGTGATTCATTTTTAGAGTATAATACCGGTGAGAATTGAGTTGAATCTCATTTTGAACAAAATTCGGATTATGAAAGCATTGCCATTTTCTTAATAGTTGTAGTTTTGCACCTCACACCACACACACATCCAAGATTGAGCCCAATGAAGTTTATCTAATAACCTTGATAGTTTGAGAACTTTTTGGATTTACGTGTCATATGCTAAAATCTTTTGACAATTCTTGGGACTATGTTGAGTGTCGGCGTTAGATAGTGGGCAACTATCATGAGGAAACAAAATGTTTGTGGGTATCATTCCAAGAACCCTCCAGAGACAAAACTCCGCTTCTATGGGTAACCTAGAGGTTTAACGGCTTGTTACATATGCTCAATGCAATCGTGTTCCCCACGAAAACGATTTATCTTTCATTTTAAATAAGTTATTGTGCAAGGTTATTCTTAAATCTCTTGGTATTTAGTTTTGTTGCTAAGAGACTAGCAACATGCTAGTTGGGGGGTGTGATTCGTGTTCAATATTGCATTCTTAACTTCATAATTTTACACTTATTGGACACAAATTATCACTTATACTGGGAGATTTAATGGATGAATTGTACTTTTGTTGTTCGTGTTGTTGTTCACTTTTTGTTAATAAAATCTCTTTTTTGTAGATTTTAGGAGCTTGGTTGATGTCGGAACTATGTATTTTGGTTCTCACCTCATGAAAAGGGCATGAATCACCATTCAGCAAGACTGGATCGATCCGGGGACAAAGGCGGATCGATCCGCTGTTTTCCCAGGACCTGGAGACGTCTTCTCGCAAAGTCGGATCGATCCGCTATTTTGGACGAAGATTCTGCTAGCATTTTTGAATTGCAAATCGACCCGGCGTTTTGCCTGGGATCGATCCGTGTCTGCAGTTTTTCCCCTCTTTTTATTTACAAGTTTGCTATTCTTATATTTTTGGGTATAAATAGATAGAGATAGAGTTTTTTTAGGAATCTCTTGTTTTTTTCTTTTCTCCCAACCTTCTTCTTCTTCTTTTCTCTTCCATTTTCTTTCCATTATTGTAAATTTGAAGATTTTATTGAAGATTTAATGGCTTGATATATTTTCTATCTCTTCTCCTTTGATGATTTTGCTATTTTTCCATTATTAGTTAGATTTACTTAGGTTGTGGATCATGAACTCTAGGATTAAATGTTGTAGCATTTCTTGGGTTCATTTGTGTAGGATTCAAAACTAGGGGCTTCATCTTATTTGTATTGCATTTTTTATTGTCATAACTTAGACTTTGAATCCTACCCTATGTATTTCTATGGAATATTATGTAACCTTGTATTTTGCACTCCATGTGTTTGATAAATGTTGTGTGTGGGATTTAAAACTTGGAGTCTTCATCTTTGATGTAAAGCATCTTTGTTGTTTAAACTCTTGGGTTTTAAATACTTCCTTTTGAAGGCTTCATAGGTGATTTGTCCACCAAGTAGATTAGTTAGTATAGGGTGGACAAATCATTCGGATTAGAAGCTATAGAGGCTTCATTTTGTATGTCATGCATCTTTGATAGTCAAACGTTAGTTTCAAATCCGTTTCTATGGAAATCTTAAAGCTCATTTCATTTAATACATAGGTGCACTCCAAGTGTTTGATAATATGCCACATTGAGATGTTGCCTTATAGTGTGCTTAAAACATTAGTCCATTTTATCTTGTTGTGACCCAAGATAGGGGGAATGATCCCAACCTATTGGTTTTTAGATTAGTATTTATTTACTTTTTATCCTCCAAAAATCAAACAAAAAGCCGCAAGACGCAAAGTCATTTTTTTCCCTTTTCTTTATCATCTTTTCTTCTTTCTTCCTTTTAACATTATTATTAGTTTCTAAACTTTCCAAACGTTGTTCTTGTATCAATCCCTGTGGACTCGACACCATACTTCCAAATGCTATATTTTTAATAGGGTTAATAAAAATACTTGATTTTGACAACATCAGTATACACATATGCAAATGCAATTTCTTGTATTTAAGTTGCTTTAATTTACTTGTCTTATAATGTTTGATATGTGTATTAAATTAGATCTTAAAGAAAGCACTCCACTCGAGTTCAGGAATTGCTTGATGAGCTCTTTAAAATGGGTACTTACCCGGATTCTTAGAATGCAATTTCTTAAATTGTTCTAAACACCTAATATTACAGTATATATATGGGGGTTTTTTTGGAAAACAAAAATTAATACCTGATTGTGATCACTTTTTTTAGAGTTTCTAGGATCAAGATAATGAGTAATTAATAGGTATTTATATATGCGTGTGAATAGCATAGTAACTTATATCAAAATAATGAGTAAGCCCCCTTGAAAATCCATTCAAGGCTCCCTTATTTATGAAAAACTCATACTAAGCCTCACCCTATAAAAACAAAGTAGGGCTTTTAAAATTATACGTCAGTCTCTCTCTCTCTCTCTCTCTTAATCTCGATCTCGATCTCGAGACTCAAAGCACCGACGATGTTGTGGGGGTTTTTTTTTTTTGCTTTGTGTTTTGAATTTGTTAGAGATTTCTATTTCATATTTTTCTTTTAGGTTTATTATTTAGATTTTGAGTTGTATTGATGTGTTGTTTAAATTTGATATGTAGTGTTTTGATTTGTGATTTAGGTTTAGGTTTGATATTTAGTTTTTTGATTTAGATTTGTTGGTTTAAATTTTTAATCTCAATCTCTTAATTGTCGCTTCAATGGATTGAATCTTTATGCTTGATATTCACAGGCAGATAATCTTTTCACTTCTGGCCTCCAAGGAACTAAAGTTGTAGCTTCTCAACATCGCTCCAATGGCTTGTTGATGTATCGAAGGTACGTGTTTTATTGCGATTTTGTATTGTTAGATATTCGTTATTCTAAGTTGTAAACATGTTTCTTTTTTATTTTCTTTGTGTTGCGTCCATCATCTTGTTATCTTTATTGGTCTCAAGTGTAGCTATGTAATACCACTTTGTTGCTTTCTGTCACCAAATGATTATGCTTAAAGATTTAGAGTTATGGTGCTTTGATCTTAGATGTGTTTTACCTATTCAACCTCAAGTAAGTCTTTTGGACATGAGCTGCAATATTAATTAGTTTGTTGCTTTAAATTTTTTCTTCATTGTAAAAAATGTGGGTCTCAATTTGAAATGAAGTCAGTGAACTTCTCAGCCTCTCTTCTTCTTCTCTCCAAAACCCACAAAAATCTATGATACCCTTAACTTAGGCCAAGTGTTAAGCATCTAAGGGTTGTCTATATAACTCTTTCCAGTCAATATGCCTCCATGGCTACATATTTATCTATAAAAGATGGGACTATTTCGTGGTATCTCGACCAATAAGATGATAAAATCAGCAGCATAGTCAAATAATGGCTAAATACTAAATGATGATGAGCAATTTACCTGCCAAAAAACATATCAATAAAGCTATCCACAAAAATGCACTTATCCAACTTAATTCTTTGTACGCTACCAAAACCTGAAATGCATACGAAAGAAAAAGAGATTAGATAAACATATAAAACTGTGCATGAAACAGGTAAAACACATACAAATATACTTTAACATCAACATGTATACATGCTTGCTACGCTGCATTGCTGTGCACGTGTCGTTCTGTGTTGTGCTGTTGTGCACGTGCCATGCTGTACTATGTTGATTCTATTACACACACATATATGATATATATGTATATAATATATATCTATGTATATAATCAAAGGTATAGTGTATTTTAAGCATACCTATTGTCTAGAATGTGAACTTGAAGAAGCATGTTGTCAATTTCAACCCCCATTTGATCTTCATAATAGGCATTTTCCATACTTAACAATCTGTGTGCATAAACATTATTTCAGTAAAACCAAATGGGATCTCTGTACATTTCACTTCATTAATGGTAGTCATGCACAAACAAGAATTCAAAAAATATCAGTATTTTAAAGCATGGATAAAGCAAAAATACAATCTCTCGTGAATAGGCACATCTTGAACTTCTTTTGTTGAGTATATTTGCAAAGATTGTACGTTTGTATATAGAATCAGGCAAATTGAAAGTATCCTAGATTTTAATGATATCTTCAAGATGATGAGGTAATTTATTTGCACATGTAGTTTACTAACAAATTGTTAGATATAGTTCTAGCTTATTACCCATTCATTATTAATTGTATTGATGAGCATAATTGTGAGTTGTAGTGTGTGAGAGTATGTTTTTATGTAGTGAAACAATTTGGTTGATTATATTGTTTTTATTACCCATTCATTAGACTCATCATGTTATTGGTAGTACTTTGAGATCCGCCGATTTTTTTTTTTTTTTGGCTAATCTTGGCCTTTTTTTTTTTTGGGTCCTTGTGTTGCTTGTTTGGATTGTTTTTTATTTGTATTTTAGGTCTTGTTTTATTCTTTGAGTTGCTAGGTGACTGCATTATTATATTTTAATTGAACTTTCATTTTCTGTTGTTGGTTTTGGCAAGAGATTAGAGGATTTAAATCATGATGAGAATCAATTACGAGAGTAAAGACTTTATTTAGATTATTATTTTTATTTCCACTATGAAACAATTATGTATAAACATATACTTTATTGTATCATGTTTTATCTTTAATTAATATGCTTTAAATTTATTGTGTTCTTGTTGTTAAAAATTAGCATGTCATAATTTATTGTGATTGAGAAATTATAATTTTTGGTGACAATGTATAATATTTGTGCCGATTTTTGTAATATTTGTGGTCACAATATATTAATTTCCGTCACAAATAAGTATTTTGTGACGGTTTTGGTAATATTTGTGGTCACTGTAAAATTCCGTCACAAATAGTATTTGTGACAGTTTTGGAAATATTTGTGGTCATGATATATAAAATTTCGTCACAAATACTTATTTGTGACGATTTTAGTAATATTTGTTGTCACAATATATAAAATTCCGTCACAATATATAAAATTCCATCACAAAAAGTATTTGTGACGGGTTTGAGTTGACACAAATAAAGTGCCTCAAATCAAATGCGACACTACTATTTATGTCGCACACAAATCCGTCACAAATACTTTTTGTGACGGTTTCGAGTCGACACAAATAAACTGTCACAAATAATATGTATATGTGACACTATTTTTTGTGTCACACGCAAATCCGACACAAAATCCGTCACAAATACTTTTTGCAACGGAATTTGATCCAACACAGACTTTTGTGACGCATCTAACTTATGTCGGGCACAAATCCGTCGCAAAAAGTGTAAATCTGTCACAAAAAGTATTTGTGACGGAATTGCACCTTTTTTTAGACGGATTTTTTCCGTCACAAAAGACTTGTTTTTTGTAGTGTCTTTTTGGCACACCCAAAGCTGGTGTTCATGAGATTCCTAATTTACTCATAAAAATATACCTTACTCTCCACTAAAAAAAATTAAAAAAAAGTAATGCTTGATACACCTAAGCGGGACACCTAAATAATACATCTGCTGATATGGATTTCCAAAATTATTTATCAGTTACCAAACGTTAGAATTAATTTCAAAACTGTCACAACACATCATGATCAGCAGGTGGATAGTTTAGGTGCACAAAATCGGCGTACTTAACATTTTTTCTATATAAAAAAAAAAACCTACTCATCTTTCTCAAATATAAGACTTTTTAATGTTTTTAATCACTTTCCTTACATTTTATGGAACTAAATCTCTTAAATTTATTAGGCTTGTAGTTTTTTTGGGGTATCTCTGTACTACAGTACTCAAATTCTTAGGGTTGTTCCCTTCCTAAAAAAAATTTGATTTTTTCAAATAGACCCCAATTGCTTTCAAGAAATACATTTCTGGATTTGATTACTGGTTCATGCTTATATATAGAGAGCCTCATTTTTTAAGTTCGCCTAAGGCCCCCAAAATCTCAGGCCTGGCTCTGGTTGGCATCCTGCTCAAACTTGAGCTTGGCTCGTTTATTATCGAACCGAGCCGAGCTTAGCTGTTATCGAGCCGAGCCGCGAGCCCTTGTTGAGTGGCTCAATTCGTGTACACTCCTAGCAGCAAGCTTATGTTGCCAACCAAAACTCATGGACCAAGCTCAATCTTGCAAGTTGACATATATATATATATATATATATATATATGCCTAAAATAATTACTTGGCACGTAAATTTAGGACTATACACATTATAATATGTCAATATTATTTCAATTTTAAATGTTTTTGCATTGTACATATATTATAATTTATAATTAATATATATAATATTCTTTCAATTTTAAATACTTTGCATAATACATATATTATATTTATATAATTATCATATATATATATGGTCAGGCACTAAAGTAAACAGGATTGAGTGAATATACCTAGTGAACATATTTTTTTAGCCTAAAAGAACCCGCGAGTCAACGGGGTAGCCTGCGGGTTCTTTTAGGCTAAAAAAAATGTTCACTGAGTATGTTCACTTAATCTTGTTCACTTAATCTTGTTCACTTAAGAGCTTCACCGTATATATATACATATATATGTATATAATTAAACGAGCCTTTATCAAACTTATTAAAAAGATTTTTCACGAGTCTACTATACAAGCTTTAATCGAATTGTTCGCGAGTCTTATCAAGTCGAACCCATGTGTGCTCAAACTTGGTTCATTTATTAAACGAGCTTTGTATTCAAGCTTAAACATAACTTATTTATTATACGAGTCGAGTCGAGCCGAACTGAACCGAACCACAAACCTTTATTGAGCGACTCAACTAATATACACCCCTACATGTATGAGCAGCCAAGATATAATTCCAAAATATGAGTCAAAACCCATTCATAAATCTAGTAAATCAAGAACTAGATATTTGTCATCACCTAGGTACGTATTATTGCATTACTGCTCATATGAGAGAGAGAGAGAGAGGCAAGTGGCAAGGACCCTACATGGATTAGCAATGACTAATGCATTGATGTTTGTCGTTACAATAGATGTGCTTGCAATGGTTGATATTTGTCGTTGATTTTAACGAACATCATATCACCTCATTTAGGCCTAATTTGGCCCTTATTTTGGTATTTCTTTTTTCATATTAATTTATTCGGTATCAGTTTATGAGTTTTACAAAAATTAAATTTAGAAAACTTTTAAAAATTTTAGAATGGAGTTTTTAAAAATTTAACGTTATTTTTTAATTTCATGATTTTTTTAAAATAATAATATATTACTTATACAAAATTATTATACAAAATTATTAAACAATTTAATAATAAATTTTATAAAATCATTTTAAAAAGCTACGTGGATGTCAAACTAAATCTTACAACATTTGAAAACTAATAGTAACAAGAACCCACATGGGCCTCAACCATCTACATACAACCAAAAGTTGTTGAAAAGGATAAATAGTGGGTGATTATTAATTAGTAGTTTGATTTTGAGTTAAATATTAATTTATTTGCCTACCTAAGCAACACATATGTATGACAAACTTTAATTAACGACCAGCTCTCTTATACTTGCTTTGCGCTGAAAAAACATCGATGCTTTTAAAATTCCTTGCTTTGTTCTTGAGCTAGCTTGAAGATATTATAATGTAATATAGCTGGAGAGCAGGCTTCAACCCAAGATTGACCTCCTAGAATCATAATTTTAATACCATGTTAAGTTATCAGTTACTCCAAACTGATAAGAGTGGTGCTAGGTATATATATTTTTGTATATACTTTTTGATATACTGTATTTTAAATGCATCTACCTTATGTTGTTTGAATTTTTTTACACTCTTCTGTGCACCACTTATACAACACAAGGTACATGCATTTAAAGCAGTGTGTCAAAAAGTGTGTACACCTAACATTATTGAACTGATAAAGAATGGGCCAACAATATGTATATTTTTATATGTATACACGTAAGTATCAAGCTTTAATAATGATGTGGTGTAAGCTAGGGCCGGCCTTGAGATGCCAAAAATTGTCCGAGACCTCAATTGAACTTTCAATGGGGTCTAAAAAATGAGACATCTATACTAAGTTTCATAGAAATTAGAAGAAAATAGGCCCATGATAAGTTTCATAGAAATTATAAGAAAATACCGCTTGTGCCAAAGGTCGACCCTGGTGTAAGCAAACTTCCAGTTGTATTGTTATTAACCTCACATGATTAGCTTGGACGCAAAGACTCAAAGGACTTTTTAATATCTCGAGGATGGGAGTTAGCCGGACAAACAAACAATACCAAAAGAAAAAATAAGACACAAAATATTTATGCAATTCAGTCAAAATCTCAACGTCACACAATTTCACTATCAGATAAATCGAAGGAAATCATGAACGGGAGGAACAACCTTGTCCTCAATCTCTAATGATCACTCACAATGTTATTTTTTCTCAGCCGCCTCACCTCGCTCACAACCTTGTTGTATAATAAAGTAACACGAAATATGTCTTTCTAATAGGGGTAAAGATTGAGACACACTCAAAAAATACAAATTTTAGGACACAACTTAAAAGATGTATCAGTATCTCTCACTGGACCCCACAATAACACGGGAGAGAAATAAATATATATTTAAGTTGTATCCCAAAAATTTTCTTTGTGTGTCCCAAGTATTACCCTTCTAAAAAGACCTAGTTCTCATTTAATCTTAGTCATCCATCGACCTCTAAACCTTACCAGTCACCACACATTTAACAAACTTTAGCTAAGTTGACATTTTGATATTAAAGTTAGGGCAAGACATAATGTAACAATCCTAACTTTTTAAGTGCTTTTAATAATTATTTATATTATTATTTTTAAATATTAGACATTAACTATATATATATATATATGTATCTTAGTGACACCTAATAAAAATATTGAAGTAGCGTGTACGGGTCGTTAGTATGCTAAGCAGTGTGCTTAATATAGAAATTTAGTGCCCGGAAGGGGTCATGGGTACCCATTCGGCTAATCATTTGTCACTTTAGAATGCATTTTCGGACCCATATAAAGCCTTTTTGTGAGGACCTCAGACGAAAAAATGGGATTTCAATATTTATTTGGGTGTGTTACAGAGATATATTGTCACACCCCAACCCGTCTCATGCGGATTAGGACACGTGTAACAATACTACAAGCTCCCAATTACATTAATTTGCAAAGAAACATGCGAATTACTAAGAATCGCATGTGTTTAGCAACATTAAACAACTCTATTGTTACAAAATAGGCCCCAAGGATAAAATGGTAATTAATAAGGTATAGCAAATTTTATACCAAAAGATAGGTCTTTGAGTCCCGATTCCAACGCAAAAAACGGCGCGCGAATCCGAGTTTTCTAGAGTGAGTTATACCCGTTTTCGTAAAAGCCGTCGGTGTTGAAACTGCACCAGCGGACCCAAAACCGGATCGATCCGGATCTAGCAGAATGTCATCTCTGGCTCCTCCAGAAGCTCCGGATCGATCCGCTCAAGGCCCGGATCGATCCGGTTCCTGCAGAAGTCATTTTTGACAACAAACCCCCTGTTTAAACAGCCCAAACTCACTCAAATCATCATCAAACCTTATGGACACATCCAAAACCATTTTCA
This sequence comes from Hydrangea macrophylla, assembly GCA_033977485.1. Taxonomy (NCBI): domain Eukaryota; kingdom Viridiplantae; phylum Streptophyta; class Magnoliopsida; order Cornales; family Hydrangeaceae; genus Hydrangea; species Hydrangea macrophylla. Next base: position 98,081,987 of record CM066990.1, on the reverse strand, counting down.
AACCTCAAGAAACTCTTCAAATACATTCCTAAACATGGTGTAACATACACATACTCATAATTGAATTACACCCACCATGAACACAATTCCTTTTGAGTTCAAAACAAGTTTTGTCTTTTGAAGGTTAACCTTTGGCAAAAACTAAGTCTCATAAAACCATGTTGGAAATGAATCCAAGTTATAACCAACAACATAAAAACATTAAGGAACCATATCAAACCATCTCCAAGCAATCATTTACATAAACCTTCTAACAAGAGGATCAAACCTCACAAAACATTTATTTACAAAAGAAACTTGACCAAAATCTACCACCCGTATATCCGGACTTGCCGAAATGATCCAAACATACAACCTACAACTTTCACATAGAAATTTACATAAGTTTCCCTAATTTACATTAAACACATGAGTCGTAGAATTCCAAAATTAACTCCATGAATACAACCACGAGTCAAGACTTTAATTCACAAGTCAAGGATACTAACCCACAAGTTATACTATATTACATGTTATAAACATATTTACAAGACCCAAATCTCTTCCCCAATCCCGAGCACGTCACTTCCTCTCCGGATATTGCTCTGTACCTGCGGTGGTTGTTATTTACCACAACGAAAACAGAAAAATGGTTTTCTTAAGCATTACGCTTAGTGAGAATTCTAAACATGGATGAATGTTTAAACATGTGCAATGCAACAATAAACACATAATTCATATCTTTGTATTCGCCGAGTCACCGGTTCAATGATTCATTCAGACCCGAGACCTCCCTTTGTCCCGTGGCCACTTCTATTCCTTGGACTTCCGTATTTCTCGGATTCTTCCTCTTCACCATCCTTATTACTCCCAACTAATGAATCATTTTTCCGGTGCTCATTGAATACCACATAAACATATAAGCACATAAACATGTAGGCACATAAATTCTTCATAAAGCTAACATGCAATTCACAATTTAGTAACTACATGCTTTCTAAACATGAATAATCAACACAATGAGATCATTCTCTACGTCTCTACATCATTGATGCCTTGAACATAGTTAAAAACAACCATTCTTTAGGCTAGAAAACTCACCTTAGCAAGATCTACCCAAATTCAAGCTAGAAATGAAGAATTTCTTCACAAATCTTGCTCAATTCTTACCCAAAGTAAATCCTACATGGTTTTGGTTCAACAAATATCATTTATCAAGAATTGTTACCGGAAAAACGTTACCGAAAGTGAAAACAAAGTACGTGCATGTGATCCTCTTACCTCCACGAGTCCAACGGTAGTCTCGGATCGTGAATCCGGCGAACGGTGGCGACGGTACGGCGAAAAACGTCGTCGGTGACGATCCGTCTCCGTTTCTCTCTCCGAGCTCTCTTATCTTTTTCTTTTAATTCCAGAAAAATGAGAGTCTAACTCTCTATCTTAACACATACATACCCATGCATATACATGAGGTGTCAAAGCCTCAATTTTAGCCATTTTTCGTTTATACCCCCGAAATTTCTTAAGTTCTTATTATGAAATCCCCCCAAACATTCCATTAACTACCCAATTATCTAATGAGTGTTTGTCTAAGTTTTGTATGGGTCCCAACGTGGGTCCCATATATTTTACAAAGTTGCTATTGCACCTACTAATTATCAATCCTTTTCAATTATACCCTTATTTGGGTGTCCAAACTAATACCAAATGATAAACATATATCATCATATAATATGAAAGCATTTAAACAAATAATCATGTAATCATGTAAATGCATTTAATCACATAAAATGCACATATTTTATTTCGGGCCCTTCACTGGGTCCCACTCCCAAACCTGTCCCTCCTCACTGGGGACTTTTCCAATTGGTGTCCTTTTCTGAACACCTTTTCCACGGGCGAGTCCAAGCGTCCCCTTAATCCATTTTATACACGAATTATATTAATTAATGCATAAAACATGATAATTAACCCGTTTTCCGGATACGGGTGTTACATTTCTCCCTCCCTAAAAGGGAGTTTGGTCCCCAAACTTACTCTTACCTCAAGAATCGAATAAGTGCGGGTACTTTGCTCGAATCTCATCCTCTCGCTCCCAAGTAGCCTCCTCGACTGAATGGCTTCGCCATTGAACCATAACAAGTGGAATCACCTTGGTTCTCAACACTTGATCTTTTCTATCAAGAATTTGCACTGGATGCTCCACATAAGTTAAATCTTCCCGAATCTCTAATGGTTCCGGAACGATAACATGTTTCGAATCCGGCACATAACGTCGAAGCATTGACACGTGGAACACGTTATGAACATTCGCCAACTCTTGTGGCAATCCCAACCGATAAGCTAACGGTCCCACCCGGTTAAGAATCAAATATGGCCCAACATACCTCGCTTACCAAAATGTGCTATGCCTTTTGAAGGCGATACTTTCAAAAATACATAATCTCCCACCTCAAATTCTAATGGTCTTCTACCCGTATCCGCATAACTTTTATAACGACTTTGCGCCGCTTGTTACCGCTGTTTAATCAATCGAATCTTATCAGTAGTGATTTGAACTATCTCCGGCCCCAAAAGTTGTTTTTCACCAACTTCTGTCCAACAAACTGGCGATCTACACTTTCTTCCGTACAGTGCCTTGTAAGGCGCCATTCCAATGCTGGTTTGGAAGCTGTTGTTGTAAGAAAATTCAATCAACGGCAAATGAGATTCCCAATCAGCTTTAAAATCCATAACACAGACCCTTAACATATCTTCTAAAATCTTAATCACCCTCTCGGATTGACCATCAGTCTGGGGATGAAACGCAGTACTGAAATGTAAAGATGTTCCCATAGCCCTTTGCAAGCTCTCCCAAAATCTTGACACAAATCGCGTATCACGGTCCGATACTATCGAAACCGGTGCTCCATGAAGCCGTACAATCTCTCTAATATAAATCTCTGCAAGTTTTGATGGATCTTTGGTCTTGATGGGTAAGAAATGGGCTGACTTAGTCAACCGGTCAACAATAACCCAAATGCTATCATTCGATTTTGTAGATTTTGGAAATCCCGATACGAAATCCATTGTAATATGTTCCCATTTCCACTCCGGTATCTCTAACGGGTGTAGTTCTCCCCCGGGTCGTTGATGTTCCAGTTTCACCTTTTGACAAGTCATGCATTTAGACACAAATTCTGCGACTTCTCGCTTCTACCACTCCACCAGTAAATTTCTCGCAAGTCTCGGTACATTTTGGTACTTCCCGGGTGTACTGAATACCTGGTATTGTGAGCTTCCTCCATAACTTTATCTCTCAGATTTCCAACTTTAGGTACACATAAACGATTTATATACTTTAAGACACCATCATGGAAACTAAATTCTGGCCTTTTACCTTCAGGTAATTCATCCACAATCCTCTTGAAATCTGAATCTAGTAGTTGATTTGACTTTATCTCACCAACAAGACTTGGCTGTGCCATAATTGCAGCCATTAACCCACATTCAATTCTGGGAACCACTTCAAGTTTTAGTTGTTCAAATTCTTTCATCAACCTTTCCTGTCCGGTTAAGGCATAAGCTATGTTTTCTGACGATTTCCGGCTCAAAGCATCGGCAACTACATTTGCTTTTCCCGGGTGATATTGAATCTTCAAATCATAGTCTTTCATAAGTTCCAACCACCTTCTTTGTCTCATGTTAAGATCTCTTTGAGTGAACAGATATTTCAAACTTTTGTGATCGGTGAAGATTTCACAAGTTTCCCCGTATAGATAATGTCTCCAAATTTTCAGGGCGAAGATTACCGCTGCTAATTCCAAATCGTGAGTTGGATAGTTCTTTTCATGAGACCTCAACTATTGTGAAGCATAGACTATTACCTTGTCATCTTGTGTTATTACACATCCCAAGCCTTGGTGCGAAGCATCGCTATAAATTCTGAAATTCCCAGTACCTGTTGGAATTGTAAGTATTGGTGTCGTAGACAACTTTTTCTTCAATGCGACAAAACAATCTTCACATTCCTTGTTCCACTCAAACGGTACATCTTTTCTCATTAGCTTCGTCATTGGAGTTGCGATTCTAGAGAAGTCTTTAACAAATCTTCTATAATATTCGGCTAACCCTAAGAAACTTCGAATCTCGGATACATTTGTCGGTCTTGACCAATTCATAACGGCTTTAATCTTCTGTGGGTCAACAGAAATACCCTCTTTAGAAATCACGTGCCCTAGAAAAGTGACACTTGTTAACCAAAACTCACTTTTCTTCAATTTCCCAAATAACTGTTTCTCTCGAAGTCGTTGTAAGACTAGTCTCAAATGTTGTTCATGCTCCTCTGAATTCTTCGAGTAAATGAGAATGTCATCAATGAATACTATCACAAACTCATCCAAGTACGACTTGAACACACAGTTCATTAAATCCATGAAGGCGGCAGGCGCATTAGTAACCCAAAACGGCATCACTAGAAATTCATAGTGCCCGTAGCAAGTCTTAAAGGCAGTCTTCTCTACATCCTCTGCTTTGACTTTCAATTGGTGGTATCCCGATCTCAAGTCTACCTTCAAAAATACCTGAGCCCCTTGAAGTTGATCGAATAAGTCATCAATGCATGGCAACGGGTATTTGTTCTTGATGGTTACCTTGTTGATCTCCCGGTAGTCAATGCACATTCGCATTGTACCGTCCTTCTTTTTCACAAATAATACCGGTGCACCCCACGGGGATACACTCGGCCGGATAAAACCTTTGTCTAGCAACTCTTGCAATTGTATCTTCAACTCTTTCAACTCAACCGGTGCCATTCGATATGGTGCTCGCGAAATTGGTTGAGTTCCCGGTATAAGATCGATACTAAACTCAATTTCTCGATCAATTAACACACTGGGTAATTCTTCTGGAAACACATCCGGAAATTCTCTAACTATCGGAATATCCTCAAGTTTTAAACCATTACCCCTAGTATCCAGAATACTACACAAGAACCCTTGACAACCTTTCTTTAACAACCGACATGCTTCAATAGCCGACATTATATACGGCGGTGACACAACACCCTTGCCTTGGAAATAGAACGTATCTTGATTCAGAATACGAAATATGACCCCTTTGTTATTACAATCGATATTTGCATAGTTTGCCGCTAACCAATCCATTCCCAATATAACATCAAAGTGCTGAACGATTAACAGTACTAAATCGACTGTTAAACTTTTACCACCTATATTTATCTCACAGTTTCTAAACACCCCTGAACTAATCAATGGAACCCCCAATGGTATTGCAACAGATAAATCATAGTCCAAAAACTCTAATGGTTTATCTAGATATTTAGCAAAGTGATGTGATACGAACGAGTGTGTGGATCCCGAATCCACAAGTACATTTGCTAGGTATGAGCAAATGGGAACCATACCTGAAACAACGGTATCGGCAGAAGCGGTCTCTCCCGGCCTGAGCTGATATGATCTTGCCTCCCGCTGCTCCCTCCTCGGAGGTGGTTGAGTAGTCCTTGGTGTAACAGCACTAGCCATGTATGAACCGGAACCGAAAGCTCCCTGACGCTTGGTTGGACAATCCTTAGCTTGATGTCCCAATTCTTTACAATTGAAGCATCGACCCCTCATAGCTAAATTCTGATTCGAACAGTTCCTGGCTATGTGTCCCGGTTGTCGGCATATATTGCAAATGATTGGATTTGGAAGTTGATTGCATCGGCCCCAATGAAATTTCTGACATGTCTGACACCTCGGTTTACTTCCACCAGAACCACTACCAATGCTAACTGATGATCCTCCAGAACTCTGCCTTTTTTGCGCTCCCTTGACTACTGAACTGACTTGACCCTGCCCTTTTGTTTTGTTGACTTGGTGGTAAGTTTGAAGTGTACCCGAGATCTCTTTCAGCAATAGAAGCAATATCGAATGCCTTAGCATAGGTCTCTGGACAGAACACGGTCACTCGCCCTCGAATGTCACCCCGGAGTCCCACTACAAACTTTCTTGCTTTTACTTTTTCTGTTGTTACAATGTCCTCGGCAAACCTGGCCAAACTAGTAAATTGCGTTGAGTACTCCCGAACCGTCTTTCCCCCTTGCACTAACTCCATGAATTCTTGAGCCTTTTGATCCCCAAACGATTTCGGAAAATATTGTTCATTAAAGATTTCAAGGAATTGATCCCAAGTAGTCGGTTGATTCAGACCCAGCTTAGTATGCCACCAATATTGTGCTTCGTCCTTCAGTGTATCGGCTGCAAACAATACCTTTTGTTCCTCTGTACACGGTAATACCCTCAAGATTTTCTCCATATCTGATATCCAAAAATTTGCCTTCATCGGATCGGCTTTCCCGCGAAATATAGTCGACTTTTGTTTATGAAATTTCAAAATAGTAACAATTTCTTCTCTCGGATTTGGGTTCGGTTGTCCCGGCCTTTCCTCTACCACATGAGTTTCAGCTACTCGTACCAACCCTTCGATTGCTCTTTCAACCCGTTCCATTCGGTTTGAGGTGTCACCTCCAGACATTATGCCTGGCACCCACATGTAGTACACACATGCACGTTGCTTTTAAGAAACACACGACATGCTAATCAATATTTAAAAGCATGCTAAGTAAACGTGTATGCATGTTTATGCAACTACGTGTCGTGTGCACACTACGCGTTGTATACGTCTCTCGTCCCCCAAAGGCTCTAGCCTATTGCTCTAATACCAAAAACTGTCACACCCCAGCCCGTCTCATGCGGATTAGGACACGTGTAACAATGCTACAAGCTCCCAATTACATTAATTTGCAAAGAAACATGCGAATTACTAAGAATCGCATGTGTTTAGCAACATTAAACAACTCTATTATTACAAAATAGGCCCCAAGGGTAAAATGTTAATTAATAAGGTATAGCAAATTTTATACCAAAAGATAGGTCTTTGAGTCATTTCTTCACAGTAATTTTTTTTTCCTTTCATAGTTTAATCACCGCTTCGAAGGCATCCTTCGAACTCTACCATCTTCTTTTTCTTTACATCTTTGTTCTTGTTTTTACACGGTAAAAAGTCCTCTTAATTGAGGCAATAGAACCTACACCACATTTGCTTGCATCATTTTGGGCTAATTTACGTGTTTTGGAATAATCAAACATATTTTTGGCGCAAGAAGGAGGGCCCAGGTGAGAAAAACTGATGAACGGTTTAGAAGATGGAATGTGGTTTTATGAAAATCAAGTATATTGGAGTAATGATCCTCCATTTGGTTATAAATTCGGGGGGGTTGTATGTTTTACCACCTACACGCCAAAATTTGGTGATGAAAATTGGTTAAATGATTTTGTTCCATTGTTGGGAAGTTTAAAGGATCAAGCAATTAGTTTGAAAACTAAAATATATGAAATGGATTGGGTGGTGTCAACTATTCTTCAAAATTATGAGCCAATGAATGAAAATAAATTCATTATGAATAATCTTCATGATCTTTTCATGGTGGAAACAAAAAAATCACCAACACCCTCATCACCCATACTGGTTAATGAACCAATTAATAGTGATGAAAAGATACCCGGGGGGTGTATTTCTCAACCAAATACGGTTGAACATGATAAACAAACTCTTATTCATGAATCAAAGTTTTTTGACATTGTAGAAAATGTTG